>SKCR01042823.1:0-616949 GCA_019454045.1 Zanthoxylum bungeanum
TATATATATATATGTATGTCAAACATTTTCAATTATTGTAAAGTGAATCTCAATTGATCAAAATTTGAAATTAGATAAGAAAATTTAAACTTAAATTAAATAAGTTATAATAAATTTCATTTGTATTCATCCGAAAAAAATTAAGCATTTTGAAAGTTATTTACAACTAGAGATATGATTTCAAATGAGAGATAAATAGGATAGAGAAACTCTAATGTGAATAAAAAATATTATTTGATAATTACGAGACAAATAAATATGATAAATATATATTAAATGTAAATAATCAAATTGTCTCATTTACATTATAAAATCGATGAGATCTAAAACATTTATATAATCAATATCAAAATTAACATTATATTTCTTTTATAAAATTATAGTTAAAAATATACTTAACTCATACAAAGTGCAGGTCATATGCTAGTAATAATAATTGTAAAAGAAATACTAAATACAATAAAAAAATTTGAAAAATAAAAATAAATAATTGTTATAAATAAATATTGTAGAAGAAATAATTATAAATAAAAATTTTGGAAATAAAATTTTTTAAAATATATCTTTTGATATTTTTTAAATAAATATTAAAAAAAAAAACCTGAAACAAGTATTATAAAAGAAAAAATTAATTAATTAATATAATTTTTTTAAAAAAAATAATATAAAACTTTAATAGGGATAATTTTGATCATTTTTGTTTACATTAACTGACCAAATTACATAATTTGAGAGAAATTAATTCCATTTTCTATCTCCATTTATGTAACCAAACAATAAAAATAAGAAAAGAACGCTCCTCCATCATTTCCATCCAAGAGAAAATAACCTTTTTAAGTTATGATCACAACATTGCCTTTCGATTTGGCAGAAGGGCAGGCACACAAAGCATCAGATAGAGAAGTTCATTGGTTCTATTGAAGGAAAATTTCCTCTTTTACAATCTAAGTTTAAGAAAACATTTGCAAGGTGCAATAAGTAGTCGTTAAGAACTGGCATTGGATGGATGCAGATGGCAAATCATTCATTTACAGGCTTTAACTGAGGGGAAGCAACGAATCCTAAAAACTAGTTTTCTGGAACATAAGCCAGAAAAATCTATGCTTAATGCATTTCAACAAATCATAGGCCACAGAGAATGAGCAGCTGGGAACTTTCAATTGACTGAACAATACCGATCAGATTACCTAGAATTCCAATAATCAGGAAAAATATCAGTTGAATTGTGTCAGATAACCAAATATGTTTAAAAAAAAAAATGAAAACTTTTAAAACATTAAAAGAGGACACTAGCTTCAAGCCAACCACGTAATGCAAAAACTAATTAAACATGAAGATGCTTTCAGTTCCCCCCAATATGATGACAGCGCAGCAATCTCTTGACTCAGAACATACTCATTATTCAAGACCTGAGGCGATGCATCGCCCAATACATTCCAAAATCATTACATATGCAATAGGTGTCCACATATAATTTTAATTTATAATATCCTAGAAAAAAAAATCATCTTGGCTGTTCTATGATTGTCTCAAGTGTTATTAGCAATAACAATACCACAATATCTCACAACATCCCACCTAGGCATTTATCATTTCACAAAAATTGATATGCTTTGGCTAATGCATTGAACAGAGTATTTCATCAACTTCATATTTTAAAGGTATAACGAAAAATAGAGAGACAATCTAAGAGTGCATGAAGACACATGCAAGTAGCAAATCTCACACAAAATATATTAATTAGGGAGACATACCAATTGTAGTAATCCATCTCAAGCAAAGAAACTTATATGGTCTAGCGTACATTACGGTTAAGCAATCCTTGGAAATAGACATAAAGATCTTTGTTATCTGTCCCAAAAATTTCTTCTGCTTTCCTTAAGGTTTCCTGAATGGTGATAGATAGAAGTCAGTCCTCAAATCAAACTGCAAGAAATCATTTTGCATTGATGTTAAGGATAATGAAAAGGAACAATTCAGCAACTCATTACCTCTCGGGTTTGCTTCTGAGCATTTAACTCCTTGATATTAGCCAGAAATGCACTGAATTGTTCATATGATAGACGACTCCTGGATTACAAATATATCCCAATCAGCCATTAAGAAACTGAAAGCTTGTTATGGTACATCATTCACCAAATACCCACTAGTTATTTGTTTTAATTGCAGTACTAGAACTCACCTGGATTGGCGGAAGAACTCCTTCCCATCCATTCGTGGAGTGCGTCCTATAGTTATTCACATAAAATAGAAAAATTAGTAGGATGGAAATGAAACTAATTTTAACAATGTGCTAGAAGGTGCAAGTGCTATTAAGTAGAATGCAATCATTTAAACCTGGAAGCGAACGCCCATGAGGAGGAGAGTTTGCTGCAGATGACTGCTGGCTTGAAGGGTACCATGAAGATAGTGAACCCCGTCCATCATACTGAGTTTTTGTTGGAGATGTTGTACCAGAGGTTCTCTCGGGAGATCCAGCAAGAGAATAACCTCTAGGGGACACATTTGTGGAAATAACTTTTGGAGTCCCAGTTGGAGTCAGCCGTGGAGTGATATATGGAGTCAGAGAAAATCTTTGAGCTGTATTTCTTGAAGCTGTTGATCAAACAATCGGCACAAGTAATCCTCTTTCTTTTTTTTTTTTTTAAGTAAGATTTAAATACTGCAAATAATAATAAGTAGTTCAAACTATATATAATAACTAGAATCAATAAATACATGTGGACTTCAAATCCTCAATCAGAATACCCTGCTAAGGATAAGTTATAGGAAACTTGTAGTTGACAAGACTTGAAATGGCTTTGCCTGTGGAACTTGTAGGATATCCAAATATGCAACCATATCATCGAATTATTAAACTATATGGTCTACAGAACTCCAAAGTATAAGCTGTGTTATGTCCTCCAAGACGATAATTTATTCTTCATATAACAACCCCCCCCCCCCCCCCCCCCCCCCAAATCCGAAAATGGAAAAAGAAACTAAAATCATAAAATAATCAAAATGAAATCGTCCACAACACATCTATATCAACTAATACATAAAAGCCTCTATCAAAACTAAATAAAACGAAACATGACAAAACATTTGTGTCTAATAGCATGAAATGTGAGTATGAAATGTCATCCTCGAAAGAGTCATCATCATAAGCGTCATCATCCAATGAGTTATCATCATATCTACTTTATATCACATAGTTTTTATTAATAACAAAATAGAACAAATAATATAACAGTAAATGTTGGTTATTTTAAATGAATTTAATTATTTTGACATTTTTTACGAGGCATTGAGGTCGAGCTGCCCGATCAACTCGGTTAATAACACTGCCAATTAGGATTTCAAAATTGGAGAATTTGTTTATGTAGCTTTTTAGCCTATGCCGAAGTTGGGACCCTCCTTTCGAATTTCAGTCACCTTTATATAAATTTTTAAATTTTAGAAAAAATAGTAATTTTAAGGCTTTCGGGTCGATGCGTCCCCCTCAATCCACCTTAGGTCGCCCCGAATTGAGGTGTCATGAGGCAGGCCGCCTCAAGCCTTTGAGGCAGGCCCGTTGAAAGCTATGCATGAGACGACAACCTCGATGCGCCGCTGGCCATGAGGTGGCACCTCAAGGCGTGCCCAGATAGAGTTTTCAAACTATGCACATGGTGAAGTACATTTTCAACATGAATTTAATCTTAACAACTTACTATATGTAACAAGCTTGAGCTACACTCGTCACTCAATGAGCAGAAAAGAATAATCCAATTACCTTTGTCAATTGTGTTTCCACTATCAGATGAACCATTGAAGCTACGATGTGCAATATGGCCACTATTCCCATCATCTATGAGATTAGAGGTATGGAAATTGATTGCGAGATGATGACAAGTCAAACAAGGGGAAAAACAAAATTAAATTCTTGAAATGAATAAAACACAGTCACTAATAACAAACTGGTTCATAATGAAGGCCATACTGAATCAAAAACTTTATCAAGTAAAGATTAATAATACCTTTGTCAGGACATGCTCTGGGAACAGACTGGTCACAAGTCCCAATATCCACAGTTTCAGCCTGCTGTCAGCGACAAAAAAACCAGTATCAAATTAGTGTTTTACAATAATATGTCAAAACAGAAGTCCCATAATAGACATTCGAATGAATTGAAATTTGTTTATACGAAATTCTTACAGATGAATTATCATCATTCAGCGACTGCATCAGTTGTCTCTTAAATGTTTCCAACTGTCAGTGAAAAATCATCAATCATAATTGTGCGCATAACACTTAATTCAATTGACTCCATAAAACAATATAGCAGGTAACAATTCGAAAAATTTAAGCGGAAATAAGGCTACAATTTTAGTAAAATGATTTTCATTTCTCACTTTTGCTAAGTCACGGCTTAGATTCCTCACGGTCATCCCCAACGAATCCCGTTCCTTCAACAGCTTCGACTATATTAAAAAAAAAAAAATCAATCAAAATGTACATTTCAGGAATAATTCTTAAAATCCACAAATTTACAACAATGCCACAAAACCCTAACATATATAACAAATAAATTACGATTAATTCGAAAAATTAAACAATCTTACATTATCATCAGCGATAATTTTCAATTTCGAGTCAGCGTCTTGGAACGCTTTTTGCACGTGCGACAATCTCTCTTCGAGCTCGTATATCACGCGATCTTTTTCGTACAGCTGCTGTTTCATCTTCCCCGTCTCGGCCTCCAGCTTCGACACGCGAGACGCGATTGCCATGGACGTGAGCTTACGCGCCAGATCCAGCTGGTCGTACGGATCCGTAGGTATCACCGCTAGAATCTCGTCAGGTAAATGGAAGTCGGGCCCAACGCTCTCTCCACTGCTCTGAGACATACCTGATTTTTTTTTTTCTCGACTCAATCGTAGTAAATTGGCGATGAGTTGTTTTAGGTGAGCGTCGCAGGAGACTTTGGATAGAACGATTTTGAGTTTCGTTTTTTAATAATAAATTTGAATTAATTGGTTTGGTGTGCGAGGGTTTTGTTTGTTTGTTTGTTTGTTTGGGAGGTAGGCAATTTTTTGGGCTTCATTTTGGGTATTTTGTATCTGTTTGAAATTTTAAAGGGAATTTCCCTCCAGACGCGGCACTCACTTGTTACACATGATTCTAGAAGCTTCCACTTGTTTTCGAAGATCTTATTTTAAGTTGTGACAAATGATTTCTAGGCATATTACAAAACTTTTCTTTAAAGTAGGCATATCTTATTTAATTTAAATAGACACAAATTAGACTCAAGTGAAATCATTGGAATTGTTCTGTATTTTCACTTAATTGAATTGTGGTTCATTGATAATTTCTCTTATAAATTTAGTAGGATTAAATGTTCAACGGCGGTTGGTTGCTCTGCATATGTAACTTACAAAATTTAAAGATTATTCCCTTCTTAAAAATTAAATATAATCTTTTAAATAAGGACAAAGGGGGTAAAAAAAATTGGACAACCCTCATATTAGTAAAAAACAAAAATGGACTAAAGAATGATCAATATAAAATTAAAAATAAGATTAAATGTTGAGGGATTTATTATTTAGTCTGAAATGAAGAGACTCATTTTCATTTAGTCTAAGCTTGACATATAATTTTCATTTAGATCATTAATATATAAAAGGATATAAATATGCATATTAAAATAATATAATTACATGTGTGCCGCTCAAAAAAATGAAAAAAGCCGCCAATTTGGGAGCAAACTTTGGTGTCTTATTTTTCTAATTTTCAATTTAAAAAACTAAATATCTCACAAAATATCAAGTGTTTTAAGGAAAAAAATACAATTATTAATCTACAAATCATAATCATTAAAACAAGTATCATTGGAATATATTTCGAGAAAAAAGTGGCCAAAAATAGCTCTTGCATTTATAAGATATTAATGATTACAGCCATTCATTTTCAAATATTCATATCTCATTTATCCAAACTTTAAATCATAATCTGTGAAATTCTACATATAGTTAACATATATACATACAACTATCATCAAAGAACCTCTCTTAAATTCGGAATTTCATAGGGTCAAATTTGCTCCAAGGTTGCTTCATTGCACAGAATACATAACCTGAAAATGTGACTGTACTCACAAAAAATATGATTGTCCTTAAAAAAATATGAATATGCTCATTAAAAAGTGAATGTCCTTATAAAAAATGTGACTAAGCTCATTAAAAAGTTAATATTCTTATAAAAAAAATGTTATTATCCTTTTATATATATATACTAGATATTACTCGTGCCTACGACACGGTATTATAGGAACTATTCGTAATTCTTTATTCGTATGAATGAAATGAATAGGCACATTATTAATGCCAGAAGGAGAAGCATTTCAAATTCTTTGTTCTTTTATCAACTCATCATACACATAATACTTAGTCACGAATAGGCATATTATTTGCCGATACCCACCTTAGACTTCTCAGAATCTCAGGAGTGATAATTATGGTACCAAAAATGTGTATTGACAGGCAAAAATTTATAAATTTTATATCCTATGGTTACAGTTAAGAAATACACATAAGATGAATAACGATAAATTAAAATATCAAACACATAGCTATCAAAGTTTAAGACAATGATTGATATCATTTTCTATAATAATGTGCAAAAATCGAAAATTTTCAGCCTGGATCGATTTCTAAGCTGTAATAATAGCACATATTACATATATCCTCGGTACCAAGTTCAACATACTCCCAAGCCAATTTACAATTACCTCTCTTCACCATAAAATTTTAAATATATAATAGTCCAAAATATCAAACAATAACTATCAATACAAAGTAAAAAGTTGGTACAAGTTGCCAGTGCAGCTCTCAAACCATATAACAAATCTCAGACACATGCGATCTACCAAATAAAATTCAGAGGAACAACATGACATACAGACAAACATACTATTTTATCATAGCCCTCAATTAGCCGCGAATAATCAACTTTACTGAAGAACACTTATCATATAACAAATCTCCAATACATGCGATCTAATAAATTACCTTTGTATTTGAAGTTATAATAAAACTTCTGGATACACAATATTGGTCGTAGAGTTGGATCCATCTGGCAGTAGAACACTTATTCAATCCCAGACAAAATTCCACAAAAAAATTCATGGCAAGTCAACCAATCAAAATCTGCAAAAATCAAACCCATAAATAAATCCAACATAACAGAATCAGGTAAATTAGAACAAAAAAATAATACTTATCATATAACAATTTTTTTTTTAAAAAAAATGGGTTCAACTTGAATCATTAGCTTCAAAATACAAACATTTTGTAAATGAATAAAGAAACTAATTACCGAAAGAAGATGCAATCTTTTCAGTTGAAGCTTCTTGATTCCATAAATTTTCTAGGAAATTGCATCAACACACCCAGATAATACTCCAGCTGTAATTGCCTGATATAAAAAAAATGATGGGTACTGATGATGATTGATAATGAGAATGATAAAAGATGGGTATTGACGATGATGGAGAAAAGAACAAACCTTGGTTCTTACAGGATGGACTTGGAGTTGTATAAGGTATTTTCTCCAAGCTTCTTTGGCTAAATCAGACATGTTAGGCTCTATAATCCAACCCAACCCCCTCAAAAATCAAACCCATAAATAAAGGATGCAAAATAATTCATGGCAAGTCAACCAACAAAAATATGCAAAAATCAAACCCAACTGAAAATCCAACATAACAGAATCAGGTAAATTAGAACAAAAAAATAATACTTTTAATCATTGATGACAAAAAATAATACTTATCATATAACAAATCTCCAATACATGCGATCTAACAAATTACCTTTGTATTTGAAGTTATAATAAAACTTCTGGATACACAATATTGGTCGTAGAGTTGGATCCATCTGACAGTAGAACACTTATTCAATCCCAGACAAAATTCAACAAAAAAATTCATGGCAAGTCAACCAACCAAAATCTGCAAAAATCAAACCCATAAATAAATCCAACATAACATAATCAGGTAATTTAGAACAAAAAAATAATATTTTTAATCATTGATAATAAAAAAAATAATACTTATCATATAACATTTTTTTTAAAAAAAAAAATAGGTTCAACTTGAATTATTAGCTTCAAAATACAAACATTTTGTAAATGAATAAAGAAACTAATTACCGAAAGAAGATGCAATCTTTTCAGTTGAAGCTTCTTGATTCCAGAAATTTTCTGGGAAATTGCATCAACACACCAAGATAATACTCCAGCTGTAATTGCCTGATATCCAAAAAAAAAACGATGGGTACTGATGATGATTGATAATGAGAATGATAAAAGATGGGTATTGACGATGATGGAGAAAAGAACAAACCTTGGTTCTTACAAGATGGACTTGGAGTTGTATAAGTTATTTTCTCCAAGCTTCTTTGGCTAAATTTGACATGTTAGGCTCTATAATCCAACCCAACCCCCCCTCAAAAATCAAACCCATAAATAAAGGATGCAAAATAATTCATGGCAAGTCAACCAACAAAAATCTGCAAAAATCAAACCCATCTGAAAATCCAACATAACAGAATCAGGTAAATTAGAAAAAAAAATAATACTTTTAATCATTGATGACAAAAAAAATAATATTATCATATAACAAATCTCCAATACATGCGATCTAACAAATTACCTTTATATTTGAAGTTATAATAAAACTTCTGGATACACAATATTGGTCAGAGAGTTGGATCCATCTGCCAGTAGAACACTTATTCTATGTGAAGAGGTGCACCTAGAAAGTGCAACATATAATTGGCCGTGGCTGAATAGTGGAGTACGCAAATCAATTCCGACAAACTTCAATGATTGGCCTTGAGATTTATTCATTGTCATTGCAAATGCCAGACGTACAGGAAATTGACGTCTTGTCATTTGAAAAGGTAACTCTGATGATGACGGTGTTAGAGATATTCTTGGAATGAAAACTAATTTTCCAACTTTATCTCCATGTAAGATTTGAGCTTCAATAATATGTTCTGTACATCGGACAACCATCATTCTCGTTCCATTATATTGTCCATCTTTTGGAGCCAAGTTCCTCAACAACATTATTGGGCAGCCAACTTTCAGGTTCAGATTAAATGGCGACAACCCAGATGGATCTAGTGAGTTCAAATACTCAGTTGGGTACTGATTTGTAATTGAACAATCACTTTCATCATCCTTTGACATTTTGTCGGCTGCCAGAAAGCAAATTGTGTCTCCGGGAAACTGATTCAATATTGAATTATTGATAAGTCCAACATCATCATTACGTGTAGAAAGAATTGTGCGTTTCTTTAAAAAAATCAGCGCCAACTGTCTTAGGTCCATCTATACATGGATAAACTAAAGAAATCAATTCATCCAAATCTTTACATTTTCGTATTGTGGATGGAAGTTCAATAGTTCCTTGTGGGTTTGTCCCGACCTATAAAGACGAAATTCAAAAATTTTTAGTAGCTACATAATATTCACTTAGCATTTATAATTAAACTTTTAATTAGATAAGTTAAAGGACATAATACCTCGAGTAAGAAGGTGGAAAAGTTATGAGCCCCGTCCTCGGAGTCATGTAGCCGCATATTTTGAGATAATATTAAAACATGCACATTCTTCCAAAGTGGAGAACGTCTTAAAGACGCGCCGATAATTTGCTCACGAACCCCTTTTGGTATCACTGGTAAAATCTGTCGAAAATCTCCACCCAAAATAATAGTAATACCACCAAATATTTTTTTATTATCACAAATATCTTGGAGGGTGCGATCAACCGCCTCAACACAATATCTATTTTGCATCGTTACTTCATCCCATATGATTAGTTTTGTTTTTAGAAATAACCCTGCTTGCAAAGATTGTTTACTAAATCCATATACCGAGTTATCTTGAATATCGAGTGGAATACTAAATGTTGAATGAGCAGTTCGACCTCCAACAAATAATAATGAAGCAATACCAGACGAAGCAACAACCACTACTACATGTCCAAGGCTTCGACACTGGGTCGCAATTGTGTTGTATAGGAAAGTCTTTCCAGTCCCAGCACCACCACTCAAGAAAAAAATAGATCCTTTATTTGTCGTTACCGAGGCAATGATTGCCGCATACGCCGATTGTTGTTCGAAATTAAGATTGTCAACATTAATTTTTGGAACTCCTTGTTGTGCATCACATTGCAGTTGTTGATGCTCCCATAACAACCTATTCCCGACAACATTAGACCAATTTCTATTTGGTTGTGGAAATTGAGGAAAATCATTTAAGTTATTCCCCGACTCCTGTAGCATTTCATTGAGAATATATAAACCATAATCTTCAATTTCTACCACTGTGGGATTCGTTATTCCAAACTTGGTTCGAATTTTGTGAGCAAGATCATCACATATGCTCATGGAGAACTGTATCCATAATGAATAAGGATTTTTTGGAGAGCATTGTATAAGTATAACATAGAATAATCTCCTCAATTGATATCCCGTTTTCATTATTGCAGCCTCTTCAAGACAATGTATCCACTCATCGTCATCCTCAAGAAGTCCTTTTGCAATACATGCTGATTTAAAGGATCCATGTAACACATTGTTGATTGTTTTCAAGTATTCATATGATGGTGGACCTTTCACCACTGCCAGTAACAGACGAAGATAAAACAACTCACCTGAATTAGGGCTAGCAAAATACATTCTACCAATCGATTTCTTATGTGTTTTACGTTGAATCCATTTCTTCTGTGACTTGTTCCATACAAAATATTGAGGAACTTCTTGGTAAGTGAACGAACGTGCAATTTCATAGGAGCGACAACATTAAAAAAAAGCAGTTAGGGTTGTCATTTGATGCTCAGCTCTTGAAATAATTTCATCCATGTTATCTCTAGAATTGAAGACAACAGAATGCATTCCAGGTAAATGTAGTGCCAGACGAACAACAATTGGATCTTCTTGATGTAGAAGATGGCCAAATAAGCGCCATGCAGCTTCTGGCGGACCTATATATCTTGCATCAAGATACTGTTGAATTTCATCTTCACTGCCTAAAATCATTGTTGTGCGATCATGACATTTGTATATGTATTTGTGGATATATTTTACACATCTCAATCCTGCCAAACCTCCACATTAATATGACAATCAAACATTTTAATAAGATAAGGATTATATGACACAACATCTCTATTATCAACTGGATACTTTCCCTTCATATAAACCTTGCCATCACAGTGGCAACGGTAGATTGGATAACCATCGGTGTCCATTGTTGTTGTTTCTGCAAACTTCCGAGGGTATCCCTTTATACACCTACCATTTTCCATGCATGGTGCATTCGAATTTCGAGTACCGCATGGTCCATGTAACATACATCTCATTACAATCTCAAAAAGTTCAGCATCTTCATTTGGATCTGGAAACTCTGCAGATACACAATTTTCCACTTGGGATGGTGTTCGAATCTTGTCAGCATGTTCCAAAAATATTAACAAATGCATATGTGGTAAACCTCGTTTTTGAAATTAAATTGTGAAAACATGTGCACATTTCTTACCAAAGATGTTCTTCTCTTTTATAACTTTCATCAGTTGTCTCCTCTTCAATTCAAAAACACGTGAAACTAAATTTGGGCGATCTATAGGTGTTTGTTGGGTGTAACAGCGCATAATAAATTTCTGGCCAATTAGGATTCGCTATCATGGTTAGAAATATATCCGGATGCTTATTGTAACGTGTGATTGCCATCAAATCTTGGAATATTTCAAACATATATCTGGCACTCCCAGTGAATGAAGATGGCAGAATAAATCGTTTCCCAACTTGATTGGGTCTAATGTCATTAGCTGCAATATCTGTAAGACCTTAGTAAAGTTCAGCACGTAAACTGTCTTGATTAAGCCTAATATAATTCAATTGATTTTATTCTGTTGCAGTTCATTCCAAAGCATCTATAACTCTTGGAATAATATACATGCTCTCAAGATTGTTGAGTACTCGGTTGGACGCTGGAAAAGATTATAACAATAATAATTCATTTGAGTCAGCCTGTCTGTTGTAAAAGAATTTTTTTGAGCATCCCATTGTCTCATCTCAGGTTCCCATCCCAACTCACCACATAGAAACAATAAAACATAATGCAATGGTAGATATGATGGGTGACATTCACTAATTCGCATCAATGCTTGATTTCCTCTTAAGTGTATAACAATATCCATTGACACAGTTACCTCAGTTCCATCACCTGGTAATATCACTGTAATCTCATATGCCGATGGTAAATTATATCGACGTCGGTCTTTGGTTGCACTATAATGAAGATAAGCGGGTATGTTTGTACTTTGTTCATTTGACTCACACAATAGATCAAAAGCTTGTATATATTTTCTTGTGAATACATTATGTTGCAATAAACAACCTTGGATGATTTCAAGCAGATCCCTTCTCAATTGTTTATTTCGACGGATATGAATATCTAGTGCAACACCAGGATCATAAATGTACAACTGTGCATAAGATGGATCCTTCTCAGGCTGTGGTAGGAGTGATCATGTCTGATGACGTAGTTCACTATGAATAATGACTAATTTTAGACCATTTCCACTAACAACTCGTTTATCTACTTTGAATCCCAAACTCGTAAATGCATTAGCTGCATTATACTCTCGAATATGATTTCAGAATGAAATAGATCTTTGGTCATCTCCATTATACAAATCCAAAAGTACAGCTGGAGGTTCAGTTAAAAGGGGCAGCTTTATTTTACCTTGTAGATAACATGTTCCAAACCGAGGATTTATCTTACTGGAGACTTAATCTTTCATCCATCCAATGTAATGCTGAGCAATGAGGACAACATACATCCATATTCCCGAGTGAATGTCGGCTTCCATGTGCATAAGGCCGATTATTTTCACTGGGCAGTATAATTTGAGGACCCATATCATACTCTTCATCAATATCCACTTCGTTAAAATATTGATCTGATACATTAGGTCTACATAAAATAAAATTTTTATATTTATATCAACGTTATAAAAAGTTTCATATATATACTGTAAGGATATGAAAATTAATAAGTATCAGATATACATGTCTCCTAAAGATGGTTGAAGTAGAAGACTGGTTCCCTATTTCATCACCACTGTCATCAAAATTTAGGATGCTTATTGGTGGCCTACATATAATTCCAATAATTAAAACATTTCAGAAGATGGTTCTTAAAAATTTGGATTGTTTACTCACCTGTCATGTAGTGGCACAACATCACCTTGAAGACTCCCAAATGGACTTGAAGACTTATCATTAGAAGGTGCTGAAGGTGCGACTTTTCCTTTTAGTCGACGTTGTCTTTGGCTAATAGTCGCCGGAGTGGGAGTTTGGCATATTGGCAAAGAACGAATAAGCCTAAGAGTTCTCTCCCTTTCGCGCCGTAGACGTTGGGATAAGGTGCGATTCGATATAACCATTAAAGATTGAACATATTATTAGGTTTAAAAGGTTTATTAGATTTGAAAGGTTTATAATTCTGATACCTTCGAAAACCTGAATGGTCTTGTCAAGCTTGCCCAACTGTTACCCAGATTAGAAGGGGCCCGTGAGGGGTTGACATTGCTGGTAAACTGTAAGAACCACCATTATAAATTTTTAAGAACCATATATCAATAACCCTTGGAGAATAAACTTATATGCTAAACAAACCTAGAAACATCATTCAACAAAATGAAAAAGGTGAAATCCAATGCTTTATATTTAACATAAAGCAGCTACAATAGCAGCACACATATGATAATTATTAGCTAAAAATAGAACTTGATTTAAAGCAAAGCTCCAAAATCCAAACTTTAGCAAGAACCAGAAGGTAAAATCGAAAAAAAGAACAAACTTTACAAAGCAAAACCAAATAAAGGCAATACCCATGATACAGATCAATCCAAAAAATAAAAAAAATCCAAACTTTAGCAAGAACCAGAAGGTAAAATCGAAAAAAAGAACAAACTTTACAAAGCAAAACCAAATAAAGGCAATACCCATGATATAGATCAATCCAAAAAATCAAAATAAAAGAAGTGCCCAAAATCCTTTGCGAGATTGATTAAGTAGATTGCTTACTTGATTGAAAGCATTTTAAAAATTGATATCGAAAGAGATCTGGAAGAACCCTAAAGAGTAAAGTGTCAAAAGAGGGCATGCTAAACAGGAAAAGTCTGTGATGCGCTTTCAACTTTCCATTTGAAAGGATTAAATGATTTAACTTTCTATTTTTTAATTTTTAATTTGAAAATTTTTGACCCTTTCCATTAGTTTGTTAATTAAATTATTCAACTTTCTATTTTTAATCAATTACCAATGAAATGATCTGAGCCGTCAATTAAGCCACATAAAGAGAGCCATTGGATACATTATCTCTCCTAATCCTAACCATCTGTTACACTATCTTTCCCCAACACCATTATGCTTATAATATAGATATATATATATATATATATATATATATATATATATATATATATATATATATATACACGCGCGCGCGATTGTACTTACTAAAAAAATATGATTGTCGTTATAAAAAAAATATGACTCAAAAAAATATAACTAATTATGAATTGGTAATAAAATAACCTTAATTCTTATAGAATCATGAAATACACTACATAAAAAACAAATATGAAGTAGTAGTAAAATTAACTTCAAATATCCATAATTACAGTGCTAACATAAGCCATTACATAGTCATTGGGGCCCATGGGAGAGAAATGTTAGGGTTGGTGCTCAGAGCGCCAATTTTATTATGTATTTCCATGTAAATACTTATGTAATATTTTATTATGAATAAAATAAATAGTTTCTATTATATAACATCCTCTTATATATGGTAAAGACGTAACAGACCTTAGAATGATTAGTTATGATACTGTTGTAAAAGCGTCGCAACTGACATTGAGTTGTATCATGACGTTGTCATTCTTAGACAGTTCATGGTCAAAGTTTACACTACTTGGTCAGTAAAGTAAACCTGTTGAGACTGATACATGTCTTATATTGGAATCTTGGATTCCAATGGTTTCTCAATGAACCATGAGTCTTCAAGACTCGTATAGACGTGTAGGTATTTATAGCGGATAAACACTGAATGACTCACTGAAGATTCTTAATGGATGGTACATGTTAGTGTCATAGACATGCCACAAGATCACTAAGATGATTTGTGTATGAATATAATTGAAGTTTGTGGAAAATTACTTACAATGAATGGATGATGGATTTCAAAAATTCCTTGTATGTTGATGAAGCTCCAAGCTTTGTTGAATGATTTCAATACTAATTCGTATTTAATTCCAAATTAAATAATTACACTTATTTTAGTGCATTTTAGACTTAGATTCTAAATCTAATCTAAATGGGTCTCAAAGGCCCAATTAGTATCCAATTCTATTTTAATTAAAGTCCAATGGGCTTTTAATTAATTCTTAAGGCATGAGCTTTGGCCAATATGGATCCAATCCAAGATGCCAAGGCCCAATAAGGAATCACCATTTTGCCAAAAATCAATTTAGGCCCATTAGGTCCAATTAAATTATTTAAAGTCCCAAAAGTCATATTTGGACTTTATGGAAATGGTTTTGGGCCCAATTGGATCCAACCCAATTGTCCAAAACCAAACTTGGCCCAACCAAGCCCATTAAGCCCAAATACAACAAATTAGTCCAATTTAATAAATTCTAAATTTAAAGACTAATACATATTAACATAATATTCTAAATATCACATTAATTTTTATTAAAATGTAATTAGTACAATTAATCAATTAATCCAATATTTCCAAAATACTAATTAATTTAACTAATCATACTTTACATTTCAATTCATGTCCAACACAAATTGAAGCAAAACAATTCATTCCAACATGCTTAGGCTCACGGCATTGACAAGAAATTATCATGTAATTTGATTTCAATCCAATTAAATCAACATCTAACATACATTTCATGCCAACAACACATCCAATTGTCTAATTTTCAAAAAATCACCATGAGCATGCACTAGGGTAGATTCGGCCAAGCTAGATTTTTTTTTTGGGAAAATAGATCCAATTAATTTTTTCAAATCCAATTATGCATAACTCTAAGTTATCATAATCTAAGCATAACCAAACAACCAATTTAGGCATTTGCTAGCTCAAAGCATAAAATCCCCAAATCAAGTATATAAACCAAAGAAATAAATCATGCTTAGAAAAGGCTCTGATACCATTGTTAGTGTCCTAGACATGCCACAAGATCACTAAAATGATTTGTGTGTGAATATAATTGAAGTTTGCGGAAAATTACTTACAATGAATGGATGATGGATTTCAAAAATTCCTTGTATGTTGATGAAGCTCCAAGCTTTGTTGAATGATTCCAACCCAATGGTGAGTTTCCCTATCACCTTAATCAACTCTTAATGTGCTAGCAAGCTTGATTTTGAAGCAAAATCAAAGGAGAAATGAACCATAGGCTCACTACATTGAGGGAGAAGGAGAGAGAGAGCTTTTGTGTTTTTTATATTTTGTTTTTAAAACAATTACCAAAGTCAACTTCCAAAAAGTTGTGTATGCTTTTCAAAAAAGCAAAAGGCAAATTGTGTTGTGTAAAATACTTTAAATGCTCTCAACTACCAACATCAACTTGTTGACAATTGATGTAAGTTAGTGGGCCCCACCACTTAAATTCAAAATTCAAGTTGGCTTGCCCAACACACTTCGGGCTCGGGTTCGTTTAATCCGATTAAACGAATTTTCCGTCGCAACGTAATTAAATCCAATTTAATTAAATAATAATGCCTAGCAAAATTATTACGAAAGTCGCTTGCGAATAATTCCAAATTAATTCGTTCTCCCGAATCAAAATCCAATTTTAATTCTGCTTTGAAATCCAATTTCAATTAATATATCCAATATATTATTTAATCAATTAATTCTAAATTAATCACGTTCTCTCTTCTATTCGAATTTTATCCCAGATAAATTCTTGCCGTAATTAATCCCAGATTAATTTTCTCTCTCTCATAATTAATCATAGATTAATTCTGTTCGAGTCAAATGTCATTGGTGAATCTTTGGGAAGCGACCCAAGAGATCCCTGGATATGTTGGCAGTAAATCCGGTTGTCTGACTATCCGACATTGCGTACCGTGTACCATGTTCTCACCGATTTACAAGACATGGTTGGCTTCTAGCAAAGCACCGTGCCTACCCAATTCTCCAGAAATATTCAACAAAGAATATACAATCTATATCAGGCATAATATACTATGTATTGCGTATTACAATCCAGTATCGGATGTCACTTGCTAGGCCTGGGGCTGGAATTGTGTCTGCCCCGTACGAAGCATATATCGGATCACAAGCAACTAATCTCTTTAATCGGAAAATCATGACCTAGTCATACTATCCCGATAGCTGCAGCATACGAGAGTACTAGTTTTGTATCCATGTATGATCATCTTCTCCATATGACTGAAGTGATACTTCCATCTTAACATCACACCCAATACACTACGATTCTCAGTACACCCTGAAGAGGCGTACACAGAACCTGTTAAAGCCCTGGATGACCAAAACCAAAGCGTACTGATTGTCGCAAGTATTAGGGATGCAAGTCTCGGGTTAAGACCACATACACCTACCCTGATGCGGATTCCTATAGACACATAGTCATACTACCAATGGGATTCCGAAGGGTTTATCCAGAGCGAAGCTGTTCCCAGTCCAACGGGTAACAGAACCTCCTATCACACTTGCATAAGTATCATATACTTAAATATATGAGAATTATGTCGTTAAGCTTCCATAACGCACACAAGTGTAATACTAGTCTATTCCGCATTATCAATGTCCAGTCTCGATAATACTACGACTATGGATATTTAATGATTAAACCATTCGTGGATTAATACTGTCTCATATCTTATTAATCTGGAAATAATCATAAGGACTTTTATCATTTATATATTCAAGTAATCCAATTAGAAAATGATAAAATAGCAATTTCCTTTGTCACATAGTTAATTTGTACAAAAACCACAATGTCTTTTACAAATAGTGATGCTATTGGTCATAATTGTCCAACAGTACACCAATGTCAATAAGAATCTTCTCGGGTTGAGTGAGCATAGTGATTCTTTGACTTGAGATACCACTATGGATATATGAGTTATCCTCCACACTTAGAGGGCAGTCACGTCACTGATCTATTAATATCAGACCTCCGCATGTTCGTTGGGAGTGGAATGATGCTCATGATATCTTATGTGTGTCAAGAAAGGATCCGTCAGTTCTGTGTACAGAGCAAAGATATTCCATATAGAATTAGCAATTTGTTAAATCCATGGGCCTGTGGTACACTGTAGAAATTAGTTCTAAGTGTTATTAAGAGATTTCTAATAGAAACGTCGACGTGATTATATCTATAGAGAGTTGAAGTTTATATCTACATCTCTGGAATAATCCGGATACCTGTGACGGAGGGATTATATGTATGTCATGACCTCGAACTGCATGGTTCAGAGAATTTATCCGTGTTCGTCATAATTTACGGGTGGATAGATTATGGACACAAAATTAGATTTCGTGACGGATATACCTGAACATAGAGAGTCTCACTAATGAAATATACTCGTAGAGCACTGGGGAAACTTTTATGAATAATACTGATTATTTATAAGTCGTTTAACGGTTAAACAAAAAATACATGCAAATGGACCTAATTGTTATTTCGTTAATTAATGTGTATTTGTATTTAATATTTGATTTTATTAAATACACATTAATAAAATGTAAAATTGTGATATTTGACTTATATGATTGATATATGTATTTTGATTATTTAATGTAAATCTAATACATATATTTAAGATATTTGTATTACTTTATTTAATTATATAAATGATATATGATTAAATTAATTAAGTAATAAATATCTTTAATCATCATTTACCTTTTAAATGGCTTGGAATGATTGGTTACACTTGTCTCATTGTATTAATGTTATAGTGATCAAATGAAACAAGTAAACTAAGTCATTTACCAATTAATTTGTTGAAACAAAAATTAAAATATCTTGTTATTATTTCCTACACATTCTCGGCAATTTGGAGGGAGCATATAAGATTTTTTGTTTCTTTTTGTTAAAAAACAACAAGTTACAAAATAAATTACAAAGTAAAGTTTGAGAGAAAACTTGAAGAACAAAGGAAAGACATCAAGCAAAACTTGGATGTTGTAAGTAATTTCCAACTTTCTTCAACTAGAAAATTATTTCTATTTTTCTCGACTTCAACATGTGTTGCTTAGAATTTTCTGTACTCTTTAAGTATGTAATTAAATTGGTTGTGAACTTGTTTGAAAGATGTTGCATGTGTGATTAAACAAAGTGAGCTTATAATTAGTTATTAAGCTTTCTTTTGAGTAATTAGTAATCAAGTTGCCATTCTAGAGTTTTAAGGCCACTCATTTATGACCTAGAACTATTCTTGTGTTATTTCAAGTGGTGAGACTTTTTTTGGTGTGTTAAAGAATTGATTGAAGTGTTGAATTTATTCAATTTAGTGTAAATTGATCAATTGGAGTAATTTGTGAAATTAGGGTTCATAACCTATTCCAATTTTGGGGCTTTTGATATATGTGATGTGTTATGGCGTGTATATGATGCATATAAAATTTGGAATTGATTGGATTTGATCTTGACTTGTTTTGAACAAGATTGGACTAAATTGTAAAATTTTGAATCCTTGTGGCATTCTCGACAATTTTGGAATTTAGTGGGGATTTTGTTGTAATTTATATTTTGATGTGTTGGACATGTTGGAAATCATTTTAGAACTGATTTGGAATCTTCCAAAATTATATTTGACAATTTGAGCACTAAAATTAATAAAATGCAAAGTTTAGGGATCAAACGGTAATTTTCAAGAAATATGATTTATTGGGTTAAATTTAAATTTTTAAGTATTGTGTAATTAAATAAATAAGTTTATTTAATTGATCCAAGAAAAATTATTGAAATCAGAAAATTATGATTTTTCGCGTTGCACTGCGTTACCGGGTATTCTCTATAAAAACCCCAACAAGAACAAGTTCAACTTTCTACATAGGCGGAGAGTCAAAAAATCTCCCAATGTTGAGAGTAGAGTTTCTTGTAACACCCCACTAGAGATAAGGTGCTACCGGCATGAGATAGGATTAACCAATCTCTATAAGCCTCCAGATTTATAGAAAACCGGACATGATATATCTTAAACCTGGATAACCTGGATCACATTCCAACATCAAACAGAACCTACAAAAGCATCAAATATATAAAAGAAAATCAGGTCCACAGAAAACACATCAAACTCAAAACAACACTTAAGGGCTTCGTGCCCACAACATCAATCACCACTCAAGGGCTCTGTGCCCACAACATCATAAACAATCAAATTTTTTACTTAATAAATACATAACAGCGTGATCAACATGACAAATAACATACTAATCACAAATCCTAAACCTCTAAAACTTTTCACAGGACACATGCGAGGGTGACTGCAGCTTGGGTGATCCGCGTCTCGAGCATGACTTCCAAAGCTGTCGTGGTTGACCAATCTGGAAGCCAATCTGCAAAACTAGCAAACTGGTTTGATGTGAGTTATAAAACTCAATAAGTAACCATGCTAGTACTGCAAACAGAACATACAAATCAAACATATCATAAATTTTTTAGAATAACCAAATTGTTACGAGTTCAGAGTTATCAACTGTTTATTATTCTTTATTCTTTATGCATGTCAAATCCTCATATTTACATATTTACATGTTGTCAATCTAATGGCAAGACATTCAAAGCACACAAAGTATATATTCGAATATCACAGAGTACGTCATATAATATCGAAATCATTTCAATCACATGAAACATGAAATCATATATTTATATTTTATCACGAGTAAACATCTTTGAAACATCATCAAATTGGTAAATCAAATAAACTTTCTTCTATTCTGTTACAAACTATCTTCAATACCCAAATAAACTTACAATTGTAACACCCCGCCAAAGGCAAGATGCTACTGGCAGGAGACAAGATTGACCAATCTCCATAAGCCTCTAAATTTTCAAAAATCCGACATGATGTATCCTAAAACTGGACAATCTGGATAACAGTCCAACATCAAACTGAAACCTGAAATAAACATCACGTATCAAAAGGACCTCAAGTCCACACAAAACACATCAAACCATATCCTAAGGGCTCCGTGCCCACATCATCTATCAACACTCAAGGGCTCTGCCCACAACATCATAAGAAATCAAAATATTTACTCAATATTTACAAACAACGTGTTTAGCACGGCAAATAAAATATTAATACTAAATCCTATACTTTCTAAAGATTATCCCGGGACACTTGCGGGTGAGCGCCGCTTGGGTGATCCGCGTCTCGAGTATGACTACCAAAGTTGAAATGGTTGACCGATCGGGTAGCCAACCTATAAAACTAGCAAACTAGTTTGGTGTGAGTTATAAAAACTCAGTAAGTAACCATGCAAGTACTACAAACAAACATACAAGTCAATCATATCAGCAATTTATCAGAATTACTAAGGTATTACAAGTTCAAATTATCAACTTTATTATTTATTTTTTTCTTTACGAATGTCAAATCCTCTTATTTACATGTTGTCTATCTAGTGGCCAGACATTCAAAACACACAAAGCATATATTCGAATATCACAGAGTGCGTCATATAACATCGAAGCTATTTCAATTACATGAAGCATGAAGTCACATTTTTATATTTATCACAAGTAAGCATGTTGAAATATCTTCAACTCAACAACTCAAATAAATTTTCTTCTATTTGTTAGGGTTGGTGCTCGAAGTGCCAATCCGGATCGTATTTATATCCGATTCATGAATACGAACAATTCATTTTTCCATAATATTACTTATTTAATGGTAGCACCTCTTGTCTTTTATATACATATTCGATCTAATTACGATTAGATATCTAATTATGATTATATTGAAACTAAATCTGATTTAGTGATACATGTATATTAGACAAAGACCCTAGGATTAACAATGTAGTGTGCAGTTACAACGTAGTTTGTAATTGATATTGGGAAGCGTCAATATAAGTTGTATATCCTTAAATAAAGTTCCTGGTCAAGATTTACTAATACGGGTCGGTTAGTAAAATCCGCTGAGACCAGTACATGTAGTATATCATGACTTGGTCCGATGGTTTATCCCAATAAACCATGAGTCTTGGGAGACTCGTGTTGGGTTTCTACTATAGTCCCAAGATCAATTTAAGCATTTAAAAGTGTGAATACGACAAAGTAAAGTTGCGGAAATACTCACTTTGATCGGATATGCGATGCGGCGAACAAAAAAAAATTTTCCTTGCTCATTGAAGCTTACAGCTTTGGCTCTGTTTGATGCTCCATGGATGATCTCCAAGCTCTAAGCTTTATCAATGGATTCCATGCTCAAGGGTTTATTTCCCTATCACCTTTGGATGACTCTTAAATGTGCTAGCACTCGGAAAAATTTGCCATAAATCATTCCTTAAGCTTCTTGATATTCTCGGCCTAGCTAAGAAAATAAGAAAGAAAATGGCCTTTGGCCGAAACTTGAGAGGAGAGAGGAGGAATATGAAGTTGTGTCTTTAGTTTTTGATTTAAAAAAAAAAATACCAATTACACTTTCCAAAAAATGTACAAGCCATTAAAAGCCTTCCATCAACTATTCACATCAATCAATGATGACAAGCATCACTTCACTCAAAGTGATGTGACTTCCATCACTTGATTGACTAGTGATTTGACAGTTGATGTGACTTGTGGGCCCCACTTGATTCGAAATGCGAGTGGGCCTGAAAACTCTCCCGGGCTCGGGTTCGCTAATTCCAAATTAATGAATTTTCCGTTGCGACGTAATTAAATCAAATTTAATTAAATAATTTTACCTAGCAAAATTACTATTTACGTCGCTAACGAATTAATTCTAAATTAATTCGTTCGCCCAAATTAAAATCTAATTTTAATTCCGCGTCGAAATCTAATTTCGTATAATATATCGAATATATTATTTTATCAATTAATTCCAAATTAATCGTTCTCTCTCTTTCAATAATATTTTATCCCAGATAAAATATCTCTGTAATTAATCCTAGATTAATTTTCTCTCTCTATTAATTAATCCCAGATTAATTATGTGCGAGTCATACGTCATCGGTAAATCTTCGGGAAGCGACCCATGAGATCCCCGGATATGTTGGCAGTAAATCTGATCGTCGGACTATCCGAACACGTACGTACATAGTACTACGTTTTTACCGATTTACAAGACATGGTTGGCTTCTAGCAAAGCACAGTGCCTACCCAATTCTCTAGAAATATTATTAAAGGAAAATGTGATCTATATCAGGCGTAGTATACGTAGTATAACATATAGTGATCCGGTATCAGATGTCACGTGCAAGGCCTGGGGCTGGAATTGTGTTTGCCCCGTACGAAGCACATATCGGATCTCTGGTAACCAGTCTCTATAATCGGATAAACATGACCTAGTCATAATATCCCGATAGGTGCAGCATATAAGAGTACCAGTTCCGTATCCTACGTGATCATCATCTCAACTATGACTGGAGTGATACTTCCATCTTGACATCACACCCAATACATTACGATTCTCAATATACCCAGAAGAGGCGTACAAAGAACCGGTTAAAACCCTGGACAACCAAAACCAAACTATATTGATTGTCGCAAGTATTAGCGGTGCAAGTCTCAGGTTAAGACCAAATACACCTACCCTGATTCGGACTCCCATAGACACATAATCATACTACCAATGGAATTCCGAGGGGTCTATCCAGAGCGAAGCTGTTTCCGTACCATCGGTAAACACAACCTCCTATTACATTTGCATAAGTATCCAATACTTAAATATATGAGAACTATGCCGTTATGCTCCCACAACGCGCACAAGTGTAATACTAGTCTATTCTGCATTATCGATGTCCAATCTCGATAATACTACGACTAAGGATTATTTAATGATTAAACCTTTGTGGATTGATACTGTCTCATATCATCTCAATCCGGAACTAATCATAAGGACCTTTTATCATTTATATATCCCGGTAATCTAATTACAAATGATAAAAGAGCAATTTCCTTTGTCACATAGTTAATTTGTACAACAACACCATGTTCTGTACAAATAGTGATGCTATGGGTCATAATTGTCCAGCAATCTCCCACTTGGCCTATAGTCAATCACTCAAGTGTCATACACTTGAACTATGTGCGGTTCGCTCAAACTTCTGCTGAGAAAGTGCTTTCATCAGCGGATTTGCAAATTTATCATCTGATGCGATTTATTCGATCATCACATCGCCACGATGTATGATCTGAACGAATCAGATGAACAGTTGAAGTATATACTCGGATCGTTGATGAGACCATTAATTATTTAGCCTATGCTGTAGCCTAGCTCAGCTGCTAACAGAACTATTCCTAATCTTATTAGGATTATTAAGATCCAAATGCCTTCTATTGCTGCCTCAACTGTAGCAATATCCCGCTTTTGTTGCTTATTCGACAACAATATATTGCTTGGAAGATTTCCAGCTCACTGTTCCGTTATTCAAACTATATAGTACCACTTATTACAACTTATAGTCGTTTTTATCGGTTAGGAAACTTGCAATAGTGAACCCAGTCACTTCAAGTTCTTCTTCTCCATAATTTAAGAAAGCATCTTTAGTTCTTCTAAGATACGTAAGGATGTTCTCAACATCAATCCAGTGACTATCACTTGGATTGGCCTGATTGTGACTCCATGTGCTCAAAGCATATGAGACACCAGGTCGCATACATTTGTTTCAACGTGTTCTCGGAGAGTGCCAACAACTTTTAGATCTATCCCAGTAGATCTTTATTCCTAGAATAAAAGCTGTCTCTCCCAAGTATTATATGGAGAATTTTCATGAAAGCCAAGCTTTCACCGATTGTATTATGGGAATATCATTTCTAAGAAATGATATATCATCATTATGTAGGACAATCATTGTCAGTGCACTCCCACTAACCTCCTTATATACACAAGAATTATTATCATTTTGAATTAAATCATATACCATTATGATTACATCAAAATGATAGTTCCAAGAACGCAATGCTTGCTTCAATCCATAAATGTATCGAATTAACTTGCAAACCTTGTTTGCTCGTTACGGTATGAAAAAACCGTCAGGATGTTGTAAACATCCTCCAAAAGGTTTCCATTTAAGTAAAGCGATTTTGACGTTCAGCTGCCACATTTCATAAATGAAACATGCAGCATTAGCAAGCATTATCCAAATGGATTTAACCATGGCAATGATTAAAAGGTTTCGTCGTAATCGACACAATGTTGATAACGATACCTTTTTCGATACAAGCCTAGCTTAGTACGATGGTATGTTGCCATCCATGTATGTCTTCCTTGAAGACTCATATACAGTACCAATAGGCACAATGCCTTCCGGTACATCAACCAGTGTCCAAACTGAGTTGGTATACATGGAATCCATTTCGGAATTCATGGCACTTTGCTATAAATAGGTAGTCGATACCTTGTATCACTTCCTCATACGTAGTCAGTTCGTATTCCTCAATAAGATTAATATCTTTACGAGGTGAGATCAGAAACCCATACCTCCCAGGTTATTTTCTGACTCACTCCGACTTGTACGGTTCTTGTGTATTTGAAGATTGTGGTACAGTTTCATCCTTGATGAACTGTTTGTGTTCTATTAAGAAATCGATGTCTAGAACGGTATTACTCCGATTTTCATCGAGTTTTACTTTCCTCCCACTTACCACTGCATATAGGTATTCCTCTTAGGAAAATCGCATGGCGAGCAACAATTAAATTGTTCTCTTGTGAGTTGTATAAGTACTATACTTTGGTTACCCTAGGATAACCTACAAATTAGGCACTTATCCAATTTGGGTTCTAGTTTGGAATCATCCAAACATATGCCTAGCATACCCAAATCTTCAGGAATGAGAAAACCCTGTTTCTTTCCTGTTCATATCTAATATGAAGTATGTGTGGGAACACAGATATCGGTGACGCTATTCTAGGCTCGCGGCCTAGATAGGAGTACGAAATAACATAGAGTCGCCACCCAATGTGAACTGGGACAAAGATTTAAGGCCGCACTCACCCCTCGCAAGGGAAGACCTCAAACCGTTGGGTTCAGAATGGTCCCTTACTTATGTCACTTGTGATGATATGATTTGTGCAATAAACTAACCGAATCTATTCAACATTCATGCTCAAGGGTAATCTACGCCTAAGTCCGCATGCATAATAATAACAATGAGAACCTATATCTAAGTTCACATACTTCAAAGTAAGTTGTCATAAAAGCAAACACGCAATATCACACAATGAGCATATTGAGCCATTAAACCAAAATAAACAAATAACTATTTAAACATAATCATAAACTAAACAAAATACCATGCATAAAATAACCTAATCATGCTTGAAAACAAATAATAAGCTAGACTACACCATGCTTTAAATAATAACTAAATAATCTACGAACTACATCATGCTCAAACACAAGTTTGGATGAGATGAAATACGTGTCTCTTAAGTGGTACATGGTGTTGTATCCCGAGTACAAACCGCACTACCGTCCATTCGGAGTCAGCTACGGAATTTATGTCCGGGTTTCCATCCTATATACCACAAAAGGGAACACATATTCCGCTCATCCAACAATCACAACATGCCTCAAACGACTCTCATGCAATAATATTTTTAAAATAAACAAAATAAACGAAAGATAATAAATAAAAAGGTGCACTCAGGTCTAACCTCTTTTGTCGTCTCACGAAAGGGCGTTACACGTCCGTTGGAATGGTGAATGATCCGCAACTCGTTTGGTTCACCAACTCAACGTCTTTCCTCGCTGCAGTTTTGCTGTTGTTTTTCGGGTCACTGTTTTAGGTTAATTCGGGGACTGTTTTGGGGTATTTTTGTGGCAGTTTTCAGTGGTGTTTTGGGGCAGTTTGTGGGGTCGATTTAGTGCAGTTTTCGGTACTGTTTTGCGGCAATTTGCTGGCAGTGCAAGGGTAAATTTGCGGCAGTTTTTGTGTGTGCAGTGGGTGCAAAATCGTGCAGGGCAGTGAAGGATTATGCGGCAGTTTTTGTGTGTGCAGTGGGTGCAAAATCGTGCAGGGCAGTGAAAGATTATGCGGCAGTTTTTGTGTGTGCAGTGGATGCAAAACCGTGCAGGGCAGTGAGGGATTATGCGGCAGTTTTGGCTTGGTTAACGTGGCAAGTGGGCTGTTTGTGAAGCGTGATGAAGGGCTGATGAATGGTCAAGGGGGCAGTGTGGTGTCAAGCGATTTGAGTGAAGGGACCTTAGGCGTGAAGTGGCTGTGTTTGAATGAGCTCTGTGTGCTGCTACGTGAGGGTGTTAAGTGCAGTTTGTGGCACGTTGGCTAGGTAAATGAGGGGCAGTGGCGTGATGGTTGCTCACGTGTATGGCTGGGAGAGAAGGCTTGATGAAGGGCTGATGAGTGGAGGCTGCAACATGTGAGTGGGGGAGGGGGGCTGGTGCGTGAGTGCTAGTGGTGCTGTTACGTGATTAAAGTTTGTGGGCTGAAATGAAGGCAGGTGTGGGTGGCGTTAACTGAAGGAGCAAGGGCAGGCCGAAGGGCGTGTGGGCGAGAAGTAAGGGCATGTGGCGATGTGGGTGATGGCTGGCCCGTGAGGGGATGCGTGCGTGCTGTTGCAGTTTTCGAGTGATGGAGTTAGGGTTGCTCGGCAGTTTGTAGGTTGTTAGTGGAGGCTGAATGGGATTGTCTCGGACGATAATGCAAAGGTTATTTTCTCTGCTTTTTGACGTGAATTGTCCAGGGGTTGATGATGCAGTGTTTTGTTTAGGGTTTTCTTTGTGAATTGCCGTGAGAGAGGAGAGGGGCGTTAGGAGAGAGGAGATGGGCGTCAGGAGAGAGGTGAAGGCATGCTAAGGGTTTGTCTTTTTATTTTTATTTCTTGGTCACTGCCGAGAGAGAGGAGGGAGGAAGATGTCTATGGTTTGTTGTTGTTTATATAGTGAGAGGGTAGAGTTAGGGTTTCTGCATGAGTTTATTTGAAAGGAAAGAAATCAATTAATTTATGTGTGTGTTTAATTTTAATTATTTAAGGCAAGAAATTATTTAAATTAGGTGAGTGATTTATTTAATTTTGAAATTTAATTTAATTAGATTTAGTTTAATTTAATTTGTGAATTTAATTTAATTGGTTATAATTATTTAATTTGTGAGATGTGTTTTAAATGCTTTAATTATTTAATTTGTGAGATGTGATTTAATGGGTTTGGTGTGTTTTAAAACAGAGGTCCAACAAGCGAACCCGAAGCGAAACAAGCGAGTTAAATCTGACAAAATACTAATTCCCAACTTTACCCTTCCAACGTCCGTTTCCCGCGGCTTTCACAACTAAAGAGGTAGTGTCTCCATACGAGACTCATCATCGGGCTAATATGCAAAAATGCAATGCCTATAGTCGCCCCCACTTTGATGGGACTTGTGCAGTGTGTGACAATGACAATCCTATCAAAGTACGTGTAATGCATTTTTACTTACCTGGCTCGCCAGTTGCCACCTGACTTGCCTGCTGTCTCGAACTGAGTTGATGATGTAGTGGACCTCGATCCTGGGACGCATCCCAATAGCTGCAACCGAAAACGGGGGCCTCGACCCTGGGACGCATCCCAATACCACTGACAAAAGGTGGGCCTCGACCCTGGGACGCATCCCCAAACTAATGATGCAGTGGACCTCGATCCGGGGACGCATCCCAATAGCTACAACCAACAACGGGGACCTCGATCCTGGGACGCATCCCAATAGCTGCAACCGAAAACGGGGGCCTCGACCCTGGGACGCATCCCAATACCACTGACAAAAGGTGGGCCTCGACCCTGGGACGCATCCCCAAACTAATGATGCAGTGGACCTCGATCCGGGGACGCATCCCAATAGCTGCAACTGACAATGGGGGCCTCGACCTGGGACGCATCCCAATACCACTGACAAAATGTGGGCCTCGACCCTGGGACGCATCCCGAAACTAATGATGCAGTGGACCTCGATCCTGGGACGCATCCCAATAGCTACAACCGACAACGGGGGCCTCGACCCTAGGACGCATCCCAATACCGCTGACAAAATAGGCCTCGACCCTGGAACGCATCTCGAAACTAATGATGTAGTGGACCTCGATCCTGGGACGCATCCCAATGGCTGCAACCGACAACGGGGGCCTCGACCTGGGACGTATCCCAATACCGCTGACAAAATGGGCCTCGACATTGGAACTGATGATGTAGTGGGCACCTCGACCCTGGGCACCTCGACCCGGAACTACAACCGACAACGGGGGCACCTCGACCCTGGGCACCTCGACCCAACACCACTGACAATAGGGAACTCGCCCTCGAACTGATGATGTAGTGGGCACCTCGACCCGGAACTACAACCGACAACGGGGGCACCTCGACCCAACACCGCTGACAATGGGGACCTCACCCTCGAACTGATGATGTTGTGGGCACCTCGACTCGAAACTACAACCGACAATGGGGGCACTTCAACCCTGGGCACCTCGACCCAACACCGCTGACAATAGGGACCTCGCCCTCGAACTGATGATGTAGTGGGTCTTCAACCCTAAAATGGTACTGATGTGGGCCTCGCCCTCAAAACTGATTCTAATGTGGGCCTCGCCCCCAGACTGGTACTGATGTGGGCATCGCCCCAAACTGATATGGGCTTCGCCCCAAACTGATACTTATGTGGGCCTCGCCCCAAACTGATATGGGTCTTGCCCCAAACTGACATTAATGTGGGCCTCGCCACAAACTGATGCTGACGTAGGTCTCGCCCCCAAACTGATGTGGGCCTCGCCCCAGACTGACACTGATGTGGGCCTCGCCCTAAACTGACACTGATGTGGGCTTTGCCCCCAAGCTGATACTGATATTGATATGGGCCTCGACCTTGGGACTCATCCCCAAAACTGATACTAACGTGGGCCTCGACCCTGGGACTCATCCCCAAAACTGATACTGATGTGGACTTCAACCCTGGGACTCATCCCCAAGCTGATACTAATGTGGGCCTCGACCCTGGGACTCATCCCCAAGCTGATACTAATGTGGGCCTCGACCCCTGCTCCATCCTCAAAATGATACTGTTGTGGGCCTCGCCCCCAGACTGATACTGATATGGGCCTCGCCCCAAACCGATACTGATTTGGGCCTCGCCCCCATGCTGATACTAATATGGGCCTCGCCCCAAACTGATACTGATATGGGCCTCACCCACATGCAGACTCTGATGTGGGCCTCGCCCCAAACTGATACTGATATGGGCCTCGCCCCAATGCTGATACTGATGTCGTCCTCGCCCCAAACTGATACTGATATGGGCCTTGCCCCAAACTGATACTGATATGGGCCTCGCCCCCATGATGATTCTGATGTGGGCCTCGCCCCAAACTGATACTGATATGGACCTCGTCCCAAAATGATACTGATATGGGCCTCGCCCCCAGAGTGTCATACTCGACCAGACTAATAATGATAATGTGGGCTTCGCCTCCAGAGTGCCATACCCGGCAAGACTGATGCTGATGCTAATGTGGGCCTCGCCCCCAGAGTGCCATACCCGGCGAAACTGATGCTGATGGTTCGTTTCCGAACTGTGCTGTATGTGGGCTTTATTTCCTAGGCTTCATTCCTGAAACTGGTGATAATGTGGGCCTCGACCCTAGGATTCATTCCCGGATTCATTTCAAAACTCTGCCAATGTGGGCCTCAACCCTGGGATTCATTCCCCGATTCATTCCAAAACTCTGCTGATGTGGGCCTCGACCCTGGGACTCATCCCAAAAACTGAAATTGATATGGGCCTCAACCCTGGGATTCCTTCCTGGATTCACTCCAAAACTCTGACGATGTGGGCCTCGACCCTGTGATTCATTCTCGGATTTCCAAAACTCTGACGATGTGGGCCTCGACCCTGGGATTTATTCCCGAAACTGATGATGCTATGTTGTTGTTCTGGTGGGCTTGTCTTTGCCGCTTTCTCTTTTTCTTCTTTTGAGACCTGTGAATACAAAACAAAATAAACACAAAAAAAAAGAATGCAAAATATGTTACGTGTATGCATGCATGCATGAATGAATTTCTTATTCCGCTGGGTTAGGTCTTCCGCCAGTTCTCCAGGTGATTGCTCAGTCTTCTCTCTGGTCTCATGGCTCAATTTCTTGTTATTCTTCTTATTCACGGGGTGGTAGACTGGTCGCTCCCAGTCTTGATTTAGATTTCTGCTCTCCGCTGTTTGCACTTGGTCAAGATGAACTACATGGTGGGGGCCTTCCATATCATCATACCATATCACATGCTACAAAATAGTCCCAATAGTTATACATATTATCGTCCTCAAGGAATGCCCAGTAATGAAACCAGAGAACATTCAAAACACTCAATGCAACTCAAATATGAGTTTTTGAATAAATGATCTATGTCAGACTCAAAGTGTGTGTGTGCAAAGGTTCTTTCACAGCTTGATCCTTAAGCAAGCCAACTCAATGATTTCGTTTCAAAAATCGGGATCGGTGGGTCAAACCAACCTAGATGTCTCAATTATGTTCTGCAATTGCTTTTTCGTGCTCAATGTGGTATGGTTTTATCTTTCTTTTCCTTTGTCTCTCATTTTTCCTTTTCATTTTGAACTTTTTTTTTTCTTTCTTTTTTTTTCTTTTCTTTTTTCAACACACCTACCCTTTAAGGTAGCATTTCTCCTCATGGTGGTCCTAATACTCGCCCATGGGTAGCTTCACGCTTATCGGTTATAGGTAGTTCAATTCTTTTCTTTAGAGACTTTTCTTTCATTTTCAACCATACCACACATCATAACATAAGCAAATCAAGATAGAGATCTAAGAAAACGGTCATTCACCGACCTACAATTTCTTCAACTAGTCACTTTGCCAACTACTGAGGTTTTCACTACTAAGAACCATAATCAAGTGCTTACGAGTCTAACATAGATCAATTACTCAAATTATCAGATAAAAGCACGTCAAATGTTTATCGTTTCTAAGGTTTCACCCTAAAGCAATCAATTTCATCATCGGACTTATGTCTAACTATCAAGGACTAAAAACAAACAATTTTTTTTTTCTTTTTTTCTTTTTTTTTTCTTTTTTTTTTCATTTTCTTTTCTCTCTTTTTTTTTTTTTTTTTTTTTTTTTTCTTTTCTCTCTTTTTTTGAAGGCCCCCCAATGATTTTTCTATCCTTGTCGCAAGGTTTTTTGTTTCTCGATTTCCTTTTCCCCACTATCCATGTTTGCTAAACTCTTCTTGACAAGTCTTCTTTTACCCCTAACCCAACGGATATCTATGATGGATTTTAAGACACAGGGTTAACATGATGCGTGTATGCATGAGATGCATGAGATACGTGCAATGTATGTAATATATAATCCCATTTAAAAAAAAAAAATTTACACTTGTTGGCCCATTATCATTTTAAAGTATTCAATCATACTATTGCGCGGTGTAAACTTGTCCCAGTTGAAAAGACCCAACAGGTTTACACTTTGCGATAACATGGCTAAACAACTTCAAATGATAAGAGGCTCAAACACAAAATGGCCCATTGACATTTTAGAAGCTTTTGGCCCAACTGTCAAATGACACGAACTCGTCCCAGTTTAAATGGCCCAACAAGTTCACATATTTTGACAAAATGTCCAACTGGATCCAAATGACGACGGTCCAAAACATCAACATAAAAAAATAATTTCTACTAGTTCTATGACTAAGGTTCACATGTGGGTTTACAGGAGTGCGGACAAAGGCTCTCGCTGATGAAGGATTGCCCACAACTAGGACTCCCCACTCAAGGGTTCAAGCGACCAAGTAAGCGCACCTTTTTTATACCTTAAGGTACGTGCCAACGAGTTATGGTGTGTGACCACTATAGACACGGTTAACTAAAGCACAAATCACAAACATCACAAGACATCATTTCGGGGCCGATTCTCTATCCCCAGTGGAGTCGCCAGACTGTGGGAACACAGATGTCGGTGACGCTGTTCTAGGCTCGCGGCCTAGATGGGAGTACGAAATAACATGGAGTACCCACCCAGTGTGAACCGGGACAAAGATTTAAGGCCGCACTCACCCATCGCAAGGGAAGACCTCAAACCGTTGGGTTCGGAATAGTCCCTTACTTATGTCACTTGTGATGATATGATTTGTGCAATAAACTAACCGAATCTATTCAACATTCATGCTCAAGGTTAATCTACGCCTAAGTCCGCATGCATAATAATAACAATGAGAACCTATATCTAAGTTCGCATACTTCAAAGTAAGTTGTCATAACGGCAAACACGCAATATCACACAATGAGCATATTGAGCCATTAAACCAAAATAAACAAATAACTATTTAAACATAATCATAAACTAAACAAAATACCATGCATAAAATAACCTAATCATGCTTGAAAACAAACAATAAGCTAGACTACATCATGTTTTAAATAATAACTAAATAATCTACGAACTACATCATGCTCAAACACAAGTTTGGATGAGATGAAATACGTGTCTCTTAAGTGGTACATGGCGTTGTATCCCGAGTACAAACCGCACTACCGTCCATTCGGAGTCGGCTACGGAATTTACGTCCGGGTTTCCATCCTATATACCACAAAAGGGAACACATATTCCGCTCATCCAACAATCACAACATGCCTCAAACGACTCTCATGCAATAATATTTTTAAAATAAACAAAATAAACGAAAGATAATAAATAAAAAGGTGCCCTCAGTTCTAACCTCTTTTGTCGTCTCACGAAAGGGCGTTACACGTCCGTTGGAATGGTGAATGATCCGCAACTCTTTTGGTTCACCAACTCAACGTCTTTCCTCGCTGTTTTGCTGTTCGGGCTGCTGGTTTTACTCCGTTTCGCTGCTGTTTTGCTGCTATTTTTTGGGTCACTGTTTTAGGTTAATTCGGGGACTGTTTTGGGGTATTTTTATGGCAGTTTTCAGTGGTGTTTTAAGGCAGTTTGTGGGGTCGATTTAGTGCATTTTTCGGTACTATTTTGCGGTAATTTGTTGGCAGTGCAAGGGTAAATTTGCGGTAGTTTTTGTGTGTGCAGTGGGTGCAAAATCGTGCAGGGCAGTAAGGGATTATGCGGCAGTTTTTGTGTGTGCAGTGGATGAAAAACCGTGCAGGGCAGTGAAGGATTATGCGACAGTTTTGGCTTGGTTAACGTGGCTAGTGGGCTATTTATGAAGCGTGATGAAGGGTTGATGAATGGTCAAGGGTGCAGTGTGGTGTCATGCGGGTTGAGTGAATGGACCTTAGGCGTGAAGTGGCTATGTTTGAATGAGTCGTGTGTGCTGCTACGTGAGGGTGTTAACTACAGTTTGTGGCACGTTGGCTAGGTAAATGAGGGGCAGTGGCGTGATGGTTGCTCACGTGTATGGCTGGGAGAGAAGGCTTGATGAAGGGCTGATGAATGGAGGCTGCAACATGTGAGTGAGGGGGGGCTGGTGCGTGAGTGCTAGTGGTGCTGTTACGTGATTAAGGTTTGTGGGCTAAATTGAAGGCAGACGTGGGTGGCGTTAATTGAAGGAGCAAGGGCAGGCCGAAGGGCGTATGGGCGAGAAGCAAGGGCAGGTGGCGATGTGGGTGATGACTGGCCCGTGAGGGGATGCGTGCGTGCTGTTGCAGTTTTCGAGTGATGGAGTTAGGGTTGCTCGGTAGTTTTTAGGTTGTTAGTGGAGGCTGAATGGGATTGTCTCGGACGGCAATGCAAAGGTTATTTTCTCTACTTTTTGACGTGAATTGTCCAGGGGTTGATGATGCAGTGTTTTGTTTAGGGTTTTCTTTGTGAATTGCCGTGAGAGAGGAGAGGGGCGTCAGGAGAGAGGAGAGTGGCGTTAGGAGAGAGGTGAAGGCAGGCTAAATGTTTGTCCTTTTATTTTTATTTCTTGGTCACTGCCGAGAGAGAGGAGGGAGGAAGATGTCTAGGGTTTGTTGTTGTTTATATAGTGAGAGGGTAGGGTTAGGGTTTCTGCATGAGTTTATTTGAAAGGAAAGAAATCAATTAATTTATTTGTGTGTTTAATTTTAATATTTAAGGCAAGAAATTATTTAAATTAGGTGAATGATTTATTTAATTTTGAAATTTAATTTAATTAGATTTAGTTTAATTTAATTTGTGAATTTAATTTAATTGGTTATAATTATTTAATTTGTGAGATGTGTTTTAAATGCTTTAATTATTTAATTTGTGAGATGTTATTTAATGGGTTTGGTGTGTTTTAAAATAGAGGTCCAACAAGCGAACCCGAAGCGAAACAAGCGAGTTAAATCTGACAAAATACTAATTCCCAACTTTACCCTTCCAACGTCCGTTTCCCGCGGCTTTCACAACTAAAGAGGTAGTGTCTCCATACGAGACTCATCATCGGGCTAATATGCAAAAATGCAATGCCTACAGTATGTCTAACAAATTTTTATGGAACCTTATTCAAAATAAGTATTGCACTATTTAATGCGTATCCCTAGAAGGAAAATGGTAGCTCAGAGCGACTCATGATTAACCTTATCATGTCCAATAAAATTCGGTTTCTCAGTTCGGACACACCGTCAAATTGAGGTGTTCTGGGAGGAGTCCTCATTGAAAGAATACTATACTCTTTCAAATAATTGAGAAACTTATTGCTTAAGTATTTTCCATCACAGTCCAATCGTGATGTTTTAATACTCTTGCCGATCTGTTTTTCAACTTTGTATCGAAACTCTTAAAAATTAACCGTTTCCGATTAGTGTTTCAAAAGAAACACATAACCATAACGCGATGCCAGATCGGTAAAGGTTACGAAGTGTTCATATCCACCTCTAGCCTAGCTAGATATGGGCCCACTTACGTCACTATGAACGAGGGCTAACAGATCAGTGGCACATAAACTTTTACCAAGTAAAACGTTTTTTAGGCACTTTTCTTAATAAACTAGATTCGTAGACATCATTTGAATACGACCAAATCTGTCCTAGTATCCACTCTTCAAAAGTGTGGATATACGAGTCTTGTTTAATGTGTCCCAGACAACAATGCCATAAATAAGTCTCATCTGATTAAATCAGTTTGAGCTATTTGTTTGTCATATGTTTGAGATTCAATTATATTCAAAATATAAATACTGTTATTCACATCTAATGTGTTTATCTGAATATCATCTTTATAAAATAAAACACTTTAGTGTTCTAGGATATAAAGGTATACCCGCAATGGGTTAAACCCTGATATAGAAATAATGTTTCTAGTCAAACTAGTTACATTGTAACAGTTTCCTAATTTAAGTACATACCCGAAGGGTAGTTCCTAAACTTAGGTATCTACGGTTAAAACAATGACTCTCGTCCCGTTTCCGACTCGTAGGTAAATCTCAACTGAAGTCAGTATCCTGTTAATCAGTAGATTCTGCACATCATTACATATTTATGTACGATACTTAGTATCAAAATCCAATTTTGAAACTAATAGCGAACATGTTTATGACAAACATACTTGAAGCCGGAGCCTTGCCTCGTCTTCACTTCCTTCATGTCTGCCTTGTCCATACAGCAGTCACGCTTCAGTGACCCCGTTTGCCACAGTTTAGGTAGACATCTTGGGATATGTCATTTGTCTTCCTAGAAGACTGTGATGATTTTGCCTTTACCCCTTTTAGAAGCTCTGGCTTTGCCTCCTTAAGCATAGCCATCAACTCTCCAAGAGTTTACTCTCGGTTCATAATGAACCTGCCCCAGCTTTCGGGTAGAGACTATAAGATCAAATCTTTTGTAGTCTTGGCTACGTAGGTAATGCCCAGCTAACCTAGCTGATCGATGTCAGCAATCATCTGTGACACCTAGTGTTCGACAGATGCACCCTCTGACATACACGAGCTAAAGAGCTTCTTATGCAATTTGTACTTCTAAGATCTAAGAATAAATCTATAAAGATATTTAATTTCATCATCAATGTACAAGGATCTAATCCTTAATTTTGATGATGGAATTAAAGTGTCATTGCGGTAAGCATAATGGATTGAACATTAAAGTTATCATCACATGAATCTTCCAAAGATCATGTTCTACTATTTGCTCAACTCCGGGCTTAGGCCCGAGATGTTACTCTATCAAATAGATTAACTTCTCAGTTTCCAGGACTATCCTAAGGTTTTATTCCCAATTTGAAAATTAAAGCCGTTTAAAGATATTTTTACCCAGGTTTATGTTTTAAACGCTAATCTTTCAGTTATCTTGATTGCTATAGTCCAACTATCCAATCAACGATTTCAGGTGCTATTGAATATAATGATTACTATAGTCTAACTATATAATCAACTATAATTTAATTATTTAAATTCAAATATGTTGATTACTATAATCCAATTATATAATCAACTATAATTTGAAATAGTTTGAATACAGTCCAACTGTTTAATTAAAACAACGATTAAATATTAGTCCAACTAATATACATTAATGTAACGACGAAAAATTTGAAATGAGCGCGTATTGGCAAGTAACTAAACGAATTTGCAAATTTAATACTTGCCTCCCACTATTTTTCGGCGAGCCTCTAACCCTCTGTTGAGTACTCGGGAAACCTTGTTTCCTAGTGGGCTAGGATCCCGTTAAATAACACACAACCTTGACTTTGGCCAACAAATTGTATGATATTTAACTAGGTAGATCTCTAAGATCAATTGGATCTCATCCAATTCCTAGATCCAGTAGGTGGACATCCAAGTCCGAAACATATATCTTATTTATGCCAATATTTCCAATATATTTTCCTAACATTTTTCCTCTGAATCAACTAAGCCTTGGCTTTGGCACAACAAACTTAATGATTCCAGTTAAGCGGGACCCATTGACTTTGGAAAGCTTCGTAATCGATGTCGATGGACAAGAATTGATCTTGACTTTGGCCAACAAATCACAACTTGGACAAGACATGCGATATGGAAAAAAGCTTTCATGATTCAAACAAATCCGCGATGGACAAAGGCCTTGACTTTGGCCAACAAACCAGTGCCAATCTTGGATCTTGAGAATGAATCATTCAATGGAAGGAAAAACACTTAATATATGTTGAGGGTTTTTCGCGTAATTGGAAACCAATTAATTATCTTTGTTAAGGTCTCATCATACACCTTTAAACATGCATTCTAAAAGTATAATAAGGCGCGTAAATAAATTTAATAATGATATGCGGATGGATATTTAAAACACATTGTTCCTAGAACAAATCTCTCCCTTTCCTCTCTCCCGCTAGCACAATATTTACTTCTACCCAGTTACATAACACTTCTAAAGAAACCTCATTTACATTGAGGGGAATAGGTGGGAAGAGAAATACAAAGAGTCAAGAGGTAATAGGCTGGGCACGCAGGTCCAATTTAATAAATTCTAATTTTATTACAACAATTTCTAAAATTGCCCTCACCCATCTAATATCCATCTGATATGCATTATTCATACATCACATCCATGTATTCACACAAAGCATGTTATCAATCAATCTAATCCAATTAATTAATCTGAAATTAATGACCATCCAATATTCAAACAACGATTTGATTTTGCGCGAGTCCGACTCGTTTTAAGAATAAATACTCAAAGTACGAATTCTTGAATTATATCAAACTACAATATTAAATCCAATTTAATTTGTATTTAATACTAATTCTTTATTTAATTCCAAATTAAATAATTACACTTTATTAATGTGCCTTTAGCGACTTAGATTCTAAATCTAATCTTTTCGGGTCTCAAAGCCCAATTAACATCCATTGTCAATTTAATTAAAGTCCAATGAGCTTTTAATTTATTTCTTAAGGCATGGACTTTGGTCAATATGGGTCAAACCCAAATACCAAAGCCCATTTAAGGAATCACCCTTATTTGCCAAGAAACCAATTTAGGCCCAATTAAAATTTTAAAGGCCCATTTAATTATATTTGGACTTTATGGATATGGTTTTGGGCCCAATTGGATCCAACCAATTAACCTAAACCAAACTTGGCCCAACCAAGCCCATTAAGCCCAAATACAACTTTATAAGCCCAATTCCAAATTAAGCCCAACTAATTAAATTATAAAAATTCCAAATTTTATAATTTAATTAATTAAAGTGTATAGCCATAATTAATTAGTCAAATTAATATTTCCAAAACACCAATTTACATAATTAATTATGCTTATCATCATCAACACATGTCCAACATCATTGAATAAAAAATCAATCATTTTCCATGCTTCATCTCACGGCAATTAGGGTTTTATTGTCCGATTCCGAATTCAATCCAATTAAATCCTAAATCAACATTTCCCAAGTCTTTCAAACTCATCCAATGATTCAAAAAACAAAATTACCATGACATTAGGGCTTCCTACACATTCGGCCAAGCCAAATATTTTGGGGAAAATTCATCCAATTCAATTTTCATCAAACTGATCATGCATAACACTATGTTATCATCATTCAAGCATATCCAAACAATCAATTTCATCAAAACATGCTCAAATCAATTTTACTCAATTTTAAAGTTAAGAACCCTAATTCCAATTTCATGCTTAAACAAGGCTCTGATACCATTGTTGGGTTTCTACTATAGTCCCAAGATCAATTTAAGCATTTAAAAGTGTGAATACGACAAAGTAAAGTTGCGGAAATACTCACTTTGATCGGATATGCTATGCGGTGAACAACAAAAATTTTTCCTTGCTCCTTGAAGCTTACGGCTTTGGCTCTCTTTGATGCTCCATGGATGATCTCCAAGCTCCAAGCTTTATCAATAGATTCCATGCTCAAGGGTTTGTTTCCCTATCACCTTTGGATGACTCTTTAGTGTGCTAGCACTCGGAAAAATTTACCGCAAATCCTTCCTTAAGCTTCTTGATATTCTCGGCCAAGCCAAGAAAATAAGAAAGAAAATGGACCTTGGCCGAAACTTGAGAGGAGAGAGGAGGAAGATGAAATTGTGTCTTTAGTTTTTGATTTTCAAAAAACAAAATACCAATTACACTTTCCAAAAAATGTACAAGCCATTAAAAGCCTTCCATCAACCATTCACATCAATCAATGATGACAAGCATCAATTCACTCAAAGTGATGTGACTTCCATCACTTGATTGACTAGTGATTTGACGCTTGATGTGACTTATTGGCCCCACTTGATTCGAAATACGAGTGGGCCCGAAAACTCTCCCGGGCTCGGGTTCGCTAATTCCAAATTAACGAATTTTCTGTTGCGACGTAATTAAATCAAATTTAATTAAATAATTTTGCCTAGCAAAATTACTATTCATGTCGCTAACGAATTAATTCTAAATTAATTCATTCACCCAAATTAAAATCTAATTTTAATTCTGCGTCGAAATCTAATTTAGTATAATATATCGAATATATTATTTTATCGATTAATTCCAAATTAATCGTCCTCTCTCTTTCAATAATATTTTATCCCAGATAAAATATCTCCGTAATTAATCCTAGATTAATTTTCTCTCTCTATTAATTAATCCCAGATTAATTATGTGCGAGTCATACGTCATCGGTGAATCTTCGGGAAGCGACCCATGAGATCCCCGGATATATTGGCAGTAAATCCGGTCGTCGGACTATCCGAACACGTACGTACCTAGTACTACATTTTTTACCGATTTACAAGACATGGTTGGCTTCTAGCAAAGTACCGTGCCTACCCAATTCTCCAGAAATATTCTTAAAGGAATATGTGATCTATATCAGGCGTAGTATACGTAGTATAGCGTATAGTGATCCAATATCGGATGTCTTGTGCTAGGCCTGGGGCTGGAATTATGTCTACCCCGTACGAAGCACTTATCGGATCTCTGGTAACTAGTCTCTATAATCAGATAAACATGACCTAATCATAATATCCCGATAGCTGCAGCATATAAGAGCGCTTGTTCCGTATCCTACGTGATCATCATCTCCACTATGACTGGAGTGATACTTCCATCTTGACATCACACCCAATACACTTCGATTCTCAATATACCCAGAAGAGGTGTACACAGAACCGGTTAAAGCCCTGGACGACCAAAACCAAAGTATATTGATTGTCGCAAGTATTAGCGGTACAAGTCTCAGGTTAAGACCAAATACACCTACCCTGATTCAGACTCCCATAGACACATAGTCATACTACCAATGGAATTCCGAGGGGTCTATCCAGAGCGAAGCTGTTTCCGTACCATCGGTAAACACAACCTCCTATTACACTTGCATAAGTATCCAATACTTAAATATATGAGAACTATGCCGTTATTCTCCCACAACGCGCACAAGTGTAATACTAGCCTATTCTGCATTATCGATGTCCAATCTCGATAATACTACGACTAAGGATTATTTAATGATTAAACCTTTGTGGATTGATACTGTCTCATATCATCTCAATCCGGAACTAATCATAAGGACCTTTTATCATTTATATATCCCGGTAATCTAATTACAAATGATAAAAGAGCAATTTCCTTTGTCACATAGTTAATTTGTACAACAACACCATGTTCTGTACAAATAGTGATGCTATGGGTCATAATTGTCCAACAACTCGTATAGTCATGTAGGTGTTTATTTGATATACAATGAACGACTCACTGAATATTTCCTAATATATGGTACACCAACGTCAATAGGAATCTTCTCGAGTTGAGCGAGCATAATGGTCTTTCGACTTGAGATGCCACAGTGGATATATAAGTTATCCTCCACACTTTGATGATAGTCACGTCACCGATCTATTTAGATCAGACCTCCGCCTATTCGTTGAGTGTGGACTGATGCTCATGATATCCAGTGCGTATCAAGATAGAATATGTCAGTCCTATGTACAGGGCATATGTATCCTACACGTGTTTGCGATCTAGTAAATCCATGGTCGTGGCATAATTTCAGAAGCGAGTTCCGAGTGTTATTTAGAGATCATAAATTTTAAAGTCGACCATATTATACCATAAGGATTTGACGTTCTTATCTTTATCCCAGGTATAATATGGATAGCCTGTGACGAAAGGATTATATGTATGCAATGACCTCGACTTGAATAGTTTAGCGAGATTATCCGTGGTCGTCATAATTTACGAGTGGGTGAATTATGGACATGAAATTGGATTTCGTGACGGATAAACCTAAACTTAGAGAGTCCCACAATATGAAGTGTACTCGTTGAGCACTTGGACAACGCGTTATGAATAATATAGATTATTCGTAATACTTCACCAGATTAAATGAGTTAATTCGAGTCGTTTAAACTGTTAAACGAAAATACATGCATTAGAGGCATTTCGGTTAATTGATAATTAATATGTATTTATATTTGATATAAAATTTGATTTGATACATATTAATTATTTGTCAAATGAGATTTTAACACATGTCATTAATATATGTATTTGTTATTTAATGTAAATAAAAATACATATATAATAATAATCGCATTAATGAATTATTTAGATGTTAAAATGTTAAATATGTAGATAATTAAATTATTTCAATATTACATAATTGTTATGCAATATGTTTGATTATTATTGGTTACATGTGGCATGGTTTTATTAAGCTTAAAGTTTACACATTGGATTTGTTAACTTAAAGATTATTATTATTTAATTAGATTAAAAATGACCAAATGACCAAATTGCCCTTCTTTACTTCCCTATGTCGGTTTACCCTTGTATTTAAAGTTGAAAATTTTGTTTTCTTCATTTTTAAGACTCCATGGTTGAACACATCTCCATAAAAAGCTCTCAAAATTTTCTTGAAGAAACAAGAGAAGAAAGTGAAGAAATTCAAGAAAAAGTTTAAGGAAATTACAAGATTTGGAGGTAATCTTCAATAATCTTAAACTTAGAAAGCTTGTATATTGTTCTTGAATATCTAGAATAGTTCTAGGGTTTCTTCCATTCTTATATTTTGGGGCTTTTTGATCTGGAGGATGGATTTGGAGGCTAGATGCATGTGTGAAGTTGGATTGGATGATATTAATGTAATATTATTCAATTTTGTCATTTGATGACTTTTTGCCATTATAGAGTGTTATTACCACTCTTTTAAATCCTAGAATTTTTCTTGAGTTCTTCATAGGTGGTGGTTTTGGTTGGTGTTAATGTTGATATGATTAATGTTGAGAAAATTAGATTTAAAATATGAAAAATGATATTTTTGTTACAAAAATTAGATCTAGAAATTCTGTATTTTTGGTGATGAAAATTATGTTGTATAAATGTATTGGATGTGCTTTGGGCCTTGGAACAATTGCCGAAAATTATTTTGGAGTTGAAATGTGTAAAAATGATGAAAAACGGCGTTACCGGGTGAGTTTCGAGCTTACCGGGTGTATGCTGTCCAAACAATGAATTGGCCACTATTTGGGCAGCCCATGAACTGCCCAAGCACCATTGGAGCTGACCTGGGCAGCCCCCATGTGTGTTGGTTGGTCGGTTCGGACAAAAACATATTTTATGCCATTTTACGGAAAAATATTTTCGTAAAAGTTTTGCGATGTTCCTTAGCTATTTATGTTTTTATTTGATATTGAATAAATATGTCTAGGTGAAATATGAATAAATTATTCATATTGGATATTGAATAATTTATTCGGTAATTTAAAAAGTTTTAAAATTACGATTTCACCCTAACCGCGAGCTTCCGTTGCGCCCTCGCCAAAACCCCAACACTATTCGAATACAACTATCTTCAATACCAAAACAAACCTACTTTAACTCTTGACAAACTTCCTTCAATTCCGAAAGCCTTATGATAACTTAACATTCATATCCTTTTCACAATATATGTATATATAATACAAATTTAGCACATACATTTTATAGCACCTTATGGTCACACCGGTTTACATGTCATTCTTTCATTCTATGCACACATACACCATCCATACATATCATAGAATCTATCATACATACACATAAACTTAAGCATACATACAACCATCGTGTAAATGATAATAAAGCATACATAACAGTCAAAGCATCAAGAACACACAACCAAGCAATACATACATATAGTTGGTTTATACATACAATGCTCGTATGAGACTCATTACCTATTTTAGAATAGGTATGATATGAATGTCGTCCGAATGGATTTCCCAACCAGCTTAGCTACTACACCAAAAAATCATTAACCGATTAAAAATACACACAAACATACATATCACGTAACACACACTCATCACACGATTTCTCATACACAATCATATACATGGAAAACACTTCTTTATCATCAGAATATTCATACATATACGTGTATACATCAAACATACTAATATACCCATTTCTTCGAATTCGGATGCCATGGCCTTAAATAGTCCTCATATTCCTCATTCATCGATCAAACATACTTAGTTTCATATTTTCTATCTGGAAACCTTTAATACATAGATTATTAATTAAACATTTTCATTCAATAAATACTTAGCTCACTATCATTCCTTATCACACTTAATCATTTCAACCTCTATAAAAATAACTCACATGTATAAGTCAATAGCAAGTTATTCATGTTGCATACACTTACATAAACTAATGCCAATAGCTTCATTTATGAATTCCATATATCTAACCTATACATATCTTAAAATCATATACATATACGAACACACGTTCATATACTTATACATTGGCATATTTGTTGGGGTTTTGGGCAAAGGGCGCGGCAGAAGCGCTGTTCGGGCGAAATCGTAATTTTATAACTTTTTAAATTACCGAATAAATTATTCAATATCTAATATGAATAATTCATCCATATTTCACCAAAACATATTTATTCGATATCAAATAACGACATAAATAGTTAAGAAACGTCGCGAAATTTTTACGAAAACGTTTTTACGCAAAACGACATAAAACACATTTTTGCCCGAACCAAACACCCAATACACATAAGGGCTGCCCAGGTTAGCCCCAATAGTATTAGGGCAGTTCATGGGCTGCCCGAACAATGAAAAATTCACTGTTTGGGTAGCTGTCACCCGGTTGGCTCAAAAGTCACCCGGTAACGTCGTTTTTTGCCGTTTTCACTTATTTCAACTCCAAAATAATTTCCGGTAATTATTCCAACACCCAAAACACATCCAATATATTCATATGACATATTTTTCATCACCAAATACACAATATTTCTAGATCTGATCCATAAGCAAAATATATCAATTTTTCATGATTAAAATCCAATTTTCCAACATTAATCTAATTAATCTTAACACCAACCAAAGTCACCACAAATGAACCACCCAATAAAAATTCTAGGCATTACATGAGTGGTCATAACACTCTATAATGTCAACATATCATCAAATGATCAAATTGAACCAATATTACAATAATATTATTCAAAACAACTTTATACATGTAATATGCATCCAATTCCATCCTCCAAATCCAAAAGCCCCAAATTTTTAGAAAAGAAGAAACCCTAGATCTCACTAGATCTTCAAGAAACAAGAAACATGATTTCTAAGCTTTAGGGATATGTAAAATTACCTTTAATCCTCTAATTCCTTAAGCCTTTTTTCTTGATTTTCTTTCTTGAATCATCAAGTGGATTTGTGAGCTATTTTCTTTTGAAGTTTTCGGCCATGGAGGAATTCTTAAATGAAAAGAAAAAAATTTCCCTTTTTAAAATCAAGTGACCGACTTTGGAGGCCTATTTTTGTCATTTTTGCATTTTAATTTCATTAAATTAAAAAACAAGATAAGATAAGCTCTAAGTTTGACAAATCAAATTTGCACACTTAAGCTTAATTAAAACATGCCACATGTATCGATAATAATTAAACATATTGCATGACATTTATCTAATATGAATATTATTTAATTATTCAAATATTTAACATTTAAATATCTAAATAATTAATTAATATAATTATTATTATATATGTATTTTATTTACATTAAATAAAAAATACATATATCAATGGCATGTGTCAAAATCTCATTTGACAAATAATTAATGTGTATCTAATCAAATTAAGTATCAAATATAAATACACAATATTTACGATTGACCAAAAATGCCCTTATGCATGTGTTTTCGTTTAACCGTTTAAACGATTCGAATTAACTCATTTAATCCGGTGAAGTATCATGAATAATTTGTATTATTCATAACGCGTTGCCCAAGTGCTCAACGAGTACACTTCATATTGTAGGACTCTCTAAGTTTAGGTTTATCCGTCACGAAATCCAATTTCGTGTCCATAATTCACCCACTCATGAATTATGATGACCACTGATACTCTCGCTAAACTATACAAGTCGAGGTCATTGCATACGTATAATCCATCCATCACAGGCTATCTATATTATACTTGAGATATAGATAAGAACGTCAAATCTGTATGGTATAATATAGTCGAATTTTTAAATTTACGATCTCTAAATAACACTCGGAACTTACTTCCGAAGTTATACCACAGCCATGGATTTACTAGATCGCAAACACGTGTAGGATACCTATGCCCTGTACACAGGACTGACAAATTCTATCTTGATACGCACTGGATATCATGAGCATCAGTCCACACCCAACGAAGAGGCGGAGGTCTGATCTAAATAGATCGGTGACGTGACTGCCATCAAAGTATGGAGGATAACTCATATATCCTCTGTGGTATCTAAAAGCGAAGGACCACTATGCTCGCTCAACTCGAGAAGATTCCTATTGACGTTGGTGCATCATCTATTAGGAAATCTTTAGTGAGTCGTTCAGTGTTTATCAAATAAACACCTACATTTCTATACGAGTTTCCCGAGACTCATGGTTCATTGGGATAAACCATCAGACCAAGTCACGATATACGATATGTACTGGTCTCAGCAGATTTTACTAACCGGTCCGTGTTAATAAATCTTGACCATGAACTTTATTTAAGGATATACAACTTATAGTGACGCTTCCCAATGTCAATTACAAACTACGTTGTAATTACGCACTACGTTGTAAATCCTAGGGTCCTTGTCTAATATATACGTATCACTAAATCAGATTCAGTTTCAATCTAATCATAATTAGATATCTAATCGCAATAGATCGATTATGTATATAAAGACAAGAGGTGCTACCATTAAATAAGTAATATTATGAAAAAAAGAATTGTTCGTATTTATGAATCGGACATAAATACGATCCGGATTGGAACTCTGAGCACCAACCCTAACAATTTCTCACACTTGCTCTAGTGCCAATCCATGGTATCATAAACACATCTCAATGTGTATCACATACTCATGGCCCTCAAGAGCTCACATAGCACTCAAGAGGTAGGCAATAACAAGTAAGCCCGCTTTAATAAATTGAGTTTGTCCAACAAACCTAATTGTTTTCCTTAGCCAATCATCATTCATATTTTATAGAACCTGAGTTCTATATCAATATGACTCAGATGCGATATCAATATTATGCTATAGCTATTAAGTTATCTATGTATTTAGAGATGAAATCCAAAATACTATATAGACAACAGCAAACACAATACTAATATTAAAACTTCTAATCTGTAAGGTCACTCTGCAACTTCATAAGTCAATACTTCATAAGTTGCATTGAATTCCACTAATATAGTGGAATCAATCGTGACACTCCAACTGCATCTTTCTGACTTTATATGACATAGACTGTCTAACGTCATAATAAGACTCAAAATTAATTTGATCATAATGGTTGCAGATTATATTCTCCATGAAAAAGAAACATGTTCTTAATATCTCAAAAATCACAAAGAACATGTTTCAAGATCCATCATATGGTCTACAGCGTATCAAAATAGCTCGTAACTATTACGATTAAATTGATATCTTTAATCGCACATAATATAATATTCATTATGCAATCATCATATGGTGCATCGGATTGACTAGACATTCTAATCAATTCTCTTTCGACAAAGGAATCATCCTTTACGAAAGATAAATACTATGTACAAGAGACACACTGACTGTCAAACAGTTATACTAACTGTCAAACAGTTATACTAACTGTCATACAGATGGTTTTAATGTGTCCTCTATTAGATCATATCTAAAGCGCGACTAATGGGAGTATCTCACAAGTCTCTAGTTTTATATCATATATAAAACTTTATATCAAATATAACAGAGACTACTTCCACTGCTTTCATGGAGAACTTAAGTAAACCTTTTACCTCACAAATATTTCATTATTACACTAATAATGATAATGTCGTTGGGATATATAACAATAGAAAGAAATTTGTATGCTCCCATTGACCCTACTATCAAATATGTATTCTATATGCTTTGATAAAATCAGACAATCTGACTGTATCAAAATTAGAGAACACAGATTTCCGGAAAGCTTATCTGAGTCTACAATAGGCTCTATAAGCTAGTATATCAAACTTTGATCTTAGCAGAATACAAACTCTAGGGCCATTCTAGAATGAAATCTTCAAACAAAGAAACCACAACGGATCTCTCATTCGAAGAAAACATTCAGGAACGCAACTTTGCATTCTTTTGCCAAAATACATTGTTTAATATCAATATTAACCAACAGATCCTTAATTGTTCAATTAGTGCGACTTGAGACAAGTTTTCTCAGAATCTATAATAGATTACTGAGTATAACTTTTCTCACTGTCATACTATAAAGGTCAAAACTTTAATTAGCTCACTTTGCTTTTGCTGCTCAAACAATTTACACGTTTTATGAACGATTCATAATGAAAGCTTAATCAAGTTCAAAACTTGATCATAGTAAGATGCGAATAATTTTAGATCTATGGTTCAATGCTAACTACCGAAAATCGATATCAAATATCGCTCCCACTATAAGTTATAAGATAATTGTCTTCAATAAGAAAACAACAGAACCTTTAAGTATCAAATACTTTGTAAATGATTCTGACATCCTATTGAACTTATACAGAGGTTGTCTGAGGGTCTTTTCATCTTATTAATTATGTAGTTCCATTACAGTTTATCACTCTCACATTTAACTTCAATAAGTCAAGTCTTTTCTACAATCGTCAACATCTGATGTTACACACCAAGTAGTAAAATAATTTTATTAGTTGGGATCGTAGAAAAGATATTCTATCAAATAGAATACAATATTCTATTAAATAGAATAAATGATAAACTTTTACTTGTACCACCGAGGCGCAAGTACTTTCAATTATATAATCATTATATAAAAGAAAGATTCAAATATCAAACCTTTTAAGATTCAATTTTTCTACTTATACATATCATATACGTAATTATAGAAAGTAATGGAACAATAATTAAAAGGATGAATTAGTGTAACTGGAGCATAACCCCAAGATTATTGAAAACTAATTCGGTAACACTCAATATCAAACGAATCAGATCATATAAAATTCGATTTCTCCTACTGACCAATTCCATCACGATGGAATCGTAGAAGAATAATATTGAGCAAGAATCACATATATTAAATAACTATAGAACTAATTGCCATAAATTCATATGTTTGATCGTATCAAACATCTTTGAACATTTCAAAGACTCACGACAAATTTTAAAATATAGTTTTCAACACTTCAAATAGAATATCTTTGAACCATTCAAAATATTCTATCCGTGTTTCATGAGAAACATATTGAAAGTTCTCGAACCATTCAAGACATTCAATATATATTTTTTTAGAAACATATAACTAAGTCATGACAACTCATTAACTAAGTTATGAAGTAAAGAAAACTATCCATAGTAATTTATAATTCATTAAACTACATACATCCAATGTATTAGTTTAATAAATCTGTGGTCCAATGATGATCATTGGTTAAATGAGATTTAATCACATCCTGAATACAATATTCATTAAATGGATAATGATACATGGTATGATCTTGTATCAGACCATCTTTTACCATACGGAATAAACATATAATGCTTATGTGACAAAATCTCATAAAACACTATTCTAAGTTATTTAGTTAACCAAATATTTTCTTAATGTTTATCTCTATATCAATGACACTACTAGTCATATTAAAATATGTAACAAATATTTATAAAGAACAAGTAACTATCCAATAGTCACAAGTTCTGATATCAAATATCAAAATAATTATTAAACAATATTTTAAATAACTAGACGGGAGATCTGGTATCCAATACCTATACACATCTCATTTCTTTAGCTTTATAATTTGCCTTCAATTATTCACAACAATTGAAAATAATTGATTAGCAAACTGTGTCAAACACGTGACTTCTAAAAGTCAATAAAGCCAAGAAACGTCATTATAAGATAAACAAATACCTAATGGAGTTTTCTTAAGCCAGTCAAGAATCTCAAGACATGAACTGATTCGTGTCAATTCTTACTGCACAAGAAACTATTCTCTCTAGATAATTATATCCTAAAACATATATCTATTTAGATTACTTATTGTGACTTAGTAACTAAGTCACTAACCATCTTGATTTTCAAAAAAATCAAAACAACAGTTCCCGATGGTTTTGACTAATCTAACAATATCCAAGTCTACTAACATTCTAGAACCTATTCTAGAAATATGCAACCATAAGTGAAGTCAGAAAACATATTCAAATAATATGCATGCGGTGGATTAGAAGTATAATTCTATTAACAATATAGAATAAAGGAAAACAAAAGCAACAATTTTCATAATACTACGCACTGCCTTAGTTATGGATTTTTAACCCAGCAATATCTCCCACTACTTTACGTAATACCGTAATCCCCAACGGAAAACGAGAATTCAATAATTAAATTAAATTCCATAGTGAGAAGTGGCCCCCATGAATATATTTTGACTCACAGTATTGGCACGATCTCGCCTACGTATATTCATTAGGTAGACAACTCATTGTCAATCACTCACTAGTGACTCATACTTTTGGTCCTGACCGTTTCTCGTTATGACAGCTTTGGCACGTTCACAATGAGGCGTATCAAGGCTTCACTTGCCAATGACAAACTCAAGCTACCGATGTAGTCTTGACAGCTTTGGCACGTTCAGGATTTCCACTTTCACTTGAATTTGTCTAGTATCTATTATACATCTGGCATGGATAAAATTCTATCAACTACACCCCCACTTCTTTGGCACTTTCTCGGATGCAGCCATAGAAAGATACCTATAAACCGTATTGACAAGATTCCTCAAGGAAGCATTGTTCTACATCATATGCAAAATTTTAATATAGATCATTTTCTAAACAATTCAATTCTACCTCTAGAAAACATAACTTAACTTAACTATTAAATTTTCGTTACTTTTCCCGTTAGCGTAGAACCGAAAACTCAAGAAACATATAGATTATGTGCATGTGCAAACATCAAAATTGGATTATATATCATATATCAAGCATGATTAATGTAATGGATGAAGGATCAGACCTTCTCTGATACTAATTTTTGTTGGGGTTTTGGGCAAATGGCGCGACGGAAATAAATTACCGAATAAATTATTCAATATTTAATATGAATAATTCATCCATATTTCACCTAAACATATTTATTCGATATCAAATAATGACATAAATAGTTAAGAAACATCGCGAAAATTTTACGAAAAATGTTTTCACGCAAAACGACATAAAATATATTTTTGACCGAACCGAACACCCAATACACATAAGGGCTGCCCAGGTCAGCCCCAATAGTATTAGGGCAGTTCATGGGCTGCCCGAACAATGAAAAATTCACTGTTTGGGCAGCCGTCACCCTGTTGGCTCAAAAGTCACCCGGTAACGCCGTTTTTCACCGTTTTCGCTTATTTCAACTCCGAAATAATTTCCGGCAATTATTCTAACACCCAAAACACATCTAATACATTCATATGACATATTTTTCATCATCAAATACATAGTTTTTCCAGATCTGATCCAGAAGAAAAATATATCAATTTTTGATGCTTAAAATCCAATTTTCCAACGTTAATCTAATTAATTTTAACACCAACCAAAGTCACCACAAATGAACCACCCAAGAATAATTCTAGGCATTACAAGATTGGTTATAACACTTTAGAATGACAACATATCATCAAATGATCAAATTGAACCAATATTACAATAATATTATTCAAAATAATTTCATACATGCAATATGCTTCCAATTCCATCCTCTAAATCCAAAAGCCCCAAATATTTAGAAAATAAGAAACCCTAGATCTCATTAGATCTTCAAGAAACAAGAAATATGATTTTTAAGCTTTAGGTAATTCTACATATCCCTAATTATTGTGTGATAAAGGTAATTCTACATATCCCTAGAAACAAGAAACAAGAAATATGATTTTTAAGCTTTAGGGATATGTAGAATTACCTTAAGCCTTTTTCTTGATTTTCTTTCTTAAATCATCAAGTGGATTTGTGAGCTATTTTCTTTTGAAGTTTTTGGCCACGGAGGAATTATTAAATGAAAAGAAAAAAATTTCCCTTTTTAAAATCAAGTGACCGACTTTGGAGGGCTATTTTGGTAATTTTTGCATTTAAATTTCATTAAAAACAAGATAAGATAAGCTCTAATTAAAACACTCCACATGTATCAATAATAATTAAACATATTGCATAACATTTATGTAATATGGATATTATTTAATTATTCAAATATTTAACATTTAAATATCTAAATAATTAATTAAAATAATTATTATTATATATGTATTTTATTTACATTAAATAACAAATACATATATTAATGACATGTGTCAAAATCTCATTTGATAAATAATTAATGTGTATCTAATCAAATTATGTATTAAATACAAATACACAATAATTACGATTGACCAAAAATGCCCTTATACATGTGTTTTCGTTTAACCGTCTAAACGATTCAAATTAACTCATTTAATCTAGTGAAGTATCATGAATAATCTGTATTATTCATAATGCGTTGCCCAAGTGCTCAACGAATACACTTCATATTGTGAGACCCTCTAAGTTTAGGTTTATCCGACACGAAATCCAATTTCGTGTCCATAATTCACCCACTCATGAATTATGATGACCACGGATAATCTCGCTAAACTATGCAAGTCGAGGTCATTACATATGTATAATCCCTCCGTCGCAGGCTATCCAAAATCAATGTAAGTGTTTCCGCCAATTTTCTTGATTAATTCATACATATAATCATCTTAGAGATATTGTGGCATGTCTTAGAGACTAACAGTGGTATCTAGAGCCTTCTAAATATGATTTTGAAATCTAGGGTTCATAAACTTTAATTAGAGATTTTTGCTTGGAGCATGAAAATTCAAAATTGAGTTGTTGGTTGATGTTAGATGATGATAAATTAGAGTTGTGCATTGTTGGATTTTTGAAAAATTGATTGGATCAAATTTCCCAAAATTCCTTACATTGGCCGAATACTACTCTAGTTTAGCTCATGGTGATTTTTTCAATTTTGACACTTGGATGTGTTAATGGCATGAAATATATGTTGAATGTTGATTTAATTGGATTGAAATCAAATTGGATGTTAATTTCTTGTCAATTGCCGTGAATGAGCATGTTGTTGGAGACTTGATTTTGCTTCAATTTGTGTTGGACATGAATTGGAATGATAAGCATGATTAATTAGATTAATTAATATTTTGGAAATGTTAGATTAATTAATTAGTTATGTTTATTACACTTAAATTATATTAATGTAATATTTGGAATATTGTATTAATGTAAATTAGTCCCTAAAATACTAATTGGGCTAATTTGGTTATATTTGGATTAATGGGCTTGGTTGGGCCAAGTTTGGTTTTGGAAAATTGGGTTGGATCCAATTGGGCCTAAACCATTTCCATAAAAGTCCAAAATATGACTTTTGTGCCTTTAATAATCTTATTGAGCCTAATGGGCCAAAATTAATTTTTGGTATATGGTGATTCCTAAATGGGCCAAGGCATTATGGGCTTGATCCATAATGGCCAAAAGTCCATGTCTAAAGAATTAATTAAGGCCCATTGGACCTAATAGAAATGGCATTGGATGCTAAATGTGCATTTGAGACAATTTGGATTGGATTTGGAATCCAAGTCTATAAAGGCATTAATATAATAAGTGTAATTGTTTAATTTGGAATTAAACTTGAATTAGTATTGAATATAATTAAAATTGGATTTAATATTTTAGTTCGATATAATTCAAGAATACTTACTTTGAGTATTTATTCTTAAAAGAGTTGGACTCGCGCAAATTAAATCGTTGTATGAACATTGGATGGTCATTAATTGAAGAATTAATTAATTGGATTAGATTGATTGACAACATGCTATGTGTGAATGCTTGGATGTATTTATTTGAATAATGTATATCAGATGGATATTAGATGGGTGGGGGCAATTTTGGAAATTATTGTAAATATGGTATTTATTTGAAATTGGACATGCGTGTCCAGCCAATCACCTCTCATTCTCATTGTATTTCTCTTCTCACCAATTCCCCTCAATATAAATGAGGTTTCTTATAGTGTTATGTAATTGGGTACTTAGAAGAATGTAAAGTGCTAGCGGGAGAGAATAAAAGAAAAGAGAGAGATTTGTTGTAGGAATAAATTGTATATATCCATCCGCATATCATTATTATATTTATCGCGCCTTATTATGTTTTAAAAATGCATGTTTAAGGGTGTATGATGAGACCTAATCAAAGATAATAAATTGGTTGCCAATTTAGGAAAATGCCCTCGTATTTAATATTAAATGTTTCCTTCCATTGAGTGGTTTTCTCTCAAGATCCAAGATTGGCTTTGATTTGTTGGCCAAAGTCAAGATCATTGTCTATCGCGGATGTGTTTGAACCATGAAAGCTTTGTTAATATCGCATGTCTTGGGCATTTGTGACTTGTTGGCCAAAGTCAAGGTCACTCTTGTTCATCGACGTGGATTACGAAGTTTTCCCACTGTCAATGGGTCGTGCTTAACGGGAATCATTAAACTTGTTGAGCCAAAGCCAATGCTTAGTTGATTCAGAGGAAATAGATTAGGAAATATATTGGATATATGTTTCGGACTGGGATGTCTACCTACAGGATCTAGGAATTGGATGGGATCCAATTGATCTTAGAGATCTACCTAGTTACATTTTATACAACTTGTTGGCCAAAGTCAAGGTTGTGTATTATTTAACGGGATCCTAGCCCACTAGGAAACTAGGTTTCTCGAGTACTCACCGGAGGGTTAAAGGCTCACTGAAAATTAGTGAGAGGCTAGTATTAAATTTTTAATTTTGTTTAATACTCGCTAATATGCGCGCTCTATTATTATTATTTCTTGTTATTATATATATTAGTTGGACTAATATTATTTTATTATTTTCTTTGAACAGTTAGATTGTACTCGACACTACTCCATTTGTAGTTGGTTATATAGTTGGACTATAGTAACTATTGCATTTGAGTGTACTCGAAACACTTAATTGGATAGTTGGACTATAGTAATCAAAATGGCTGGAAAGATAAGCGTTAAGGACAAAATCATGAGTGAGAATGTCTTTAACGGAGCAAATTTTCTAGACTGGGAAATGAACCTCAGGATAGTCTTGGGAGCCGAGAAGTTGCTCTATGTAATAGAGAGACCTCTCGGGCCTAAGCCCGGACTTGAGCAGGAAGTAGAGCATGAGCTTTGGAAGACTCATCGTGATGATAACTTTACTGCTCAATCCGTTATGCTTGCTGCAATGACTCCTCAGTTTCGTCGTCAGAACAAAGGATTGGATCCTTATACGATGATGTTGAAATTGAAGGATCTTCATAGATCTAATCTTAGATTTCAGAAGTATGATTTGCATACGAAGCTATTTCGCTCTCATATGTCAGAGGGTACATCTGTCGAACACCATATGTCGCAGATGATTGCTGACATCGAACACCTGGATCAACTGGGCATTACCTTCGAGGCCGAGACTTCCATATATTTGATCTTACAGTCTTTGCCCGACTGCTGGGGCGGGTTCATCATGAACTATAATATGAAGAACCAAGAGAAAACTCTTGGAGAGTTAATGGCTATGCTGAAAGAGGTAGAGCCAGAGCTTCTGAAAGACAAGAAGCGCGATGCGTATCTTACTTCAACATCCAATAAGGCCAAGGCTTCTAGGGGTGTGAAGAAGAAAAAGAAGAAGGGCAAAACTCAATCATCACAGTCTTCTAGGAAGACAAATGACATATCCCAATACGTCCGCCTACATTGTGGCAAACATGGTTACTGGAAGCCTGACTGCTGTAAGTACAAGGTAGACTTGAAGGAAGCGAAGGCGGGTAAGGCTCCGGCTTCAGGTATGTTTGTTATTGAAATAAACATGTCCACTATTAGTTTTAAAAATTGGATTTTTGATACTGGATGTGGTACTCACATATGTACTGATGTGCCGGATCTGCAGAATAGCAGGAGACTGGCTTCATGGGAGATTGACCTGCGAGTCAGAAATGGGACGAAAGTCGCTGTTTTGGCCGTTGGCACCTATATTTTGAACATGCCCTCATGGCATGTACTTACATTAGGGGACTGTTATTTTGTAACTAGTTTGACTAGGTATATTATCTCTGTATCTAGTTTAACCCGATGAGGGTATACATTTGTATTCAGGAACACTGAGTGTTTTGTTTATAAAGATGATATTGAGATATGTACAGCAGATGTGAATAATGGTCTTTATAGTTTGAATATAAACGATTCTCAAACATATAACATGACAAACAAAAGCCTCAAATTAAGTAAAACAGATGAAACTTATTTGTGGCATTTCCGTCTGGGACACATTAACAAAACTCGTATATCCACACTTTTGAAGAATGAATACTTGGACGAATTTGATCTTAATTCATATGATGTCTGTGAATCTTGTTTGTTAGGCAAAATGCCTAAAACACCTTTTAGTGGTAAAGGTATACGTGCCACCGAGCTGTTAGCCCTCGTTCATAGTGACGTATACAGGCCCATGTCTAGCCAGGCTAGAGGTGGATATGAATACTTCGTAACCTTTACGGATGATGCATCACGTTATGGTTATGTGTATCTTATGAAACATAAGTCGAAAACTTTTGAGAACTTCAAAGAGTTTCGACACGAAGTAGAAAAACAGTCTGGAAAAAGTATTAAAAAATTGCGGTCAGACCGTGGTGGAGAATACTTAAGCAATGAGTTTCAAGATTACTTGAAAGAATATGGTATTCTTTCATAGTGGACTCCTCCCGGAACACCTCAATTGAACGGTATGTCCGAATGGAGAAACCAAACTTTATTGGACATGGTAAGGTCAATGATGAGTCGCACAGAGCTCCCAATTTCCTTCTGGGAATACGCATTAAACAATGTAATACTTATTTTGAATAAGGTTCCGTCAAAGTCTGTTGAACATACTCCATATGAAATATGGACAGGAAAGAAATCGGGTTTCTCATTCCTAAAGATTTGGGGATGCTGGGCATATTAAACGTTTGGATAGTACCAAACTAGAACCCAAATCGGATAAGTGCCTATTTGTAGGTTATCCTAAGGAAACTAAAGGATATTATTTCTACAACCCACAAGAGAATAAAATATTTATTGCTCTTCATGCAGTTTTCCTCGAAAAGGAATTCATATATGCAGTGGTAAGTGGGAGGAAAGTAGAACTCGATGAAAATCAGAGTGATACTGTTCCTGACAACGACCCCCTCACGGAACACGAATAGTCCATCAAGGATGAGACTGTTCCACAATCTTCTAATACACAAGAACCGCGTAAGTCGGAGAGAGTCAGAAAACAACCTGAGAGGTATGGGTTTCTGATCTCACCTCATATAGACATTAATCTTATTGAGGAAGCGATACAAGGTATCAACTCCGCTTTATGGCAAGAAGCCATGAAGTCCGAAATGGATTCCATGTATACCAATCAAGTTTGGACACTGGTTGATGCACCAGAAGGCATTAAGCCTATTGGTTGTAAATGGGTCTTCAAAAAGAAGACAGACATGGAAGGAAACATACAAACGTACAAATCTAGGCTTTTAGCTAAAGGGTATCGTCAACGACATGGTGTCGATTACGAAGAAACCTTTTCACCCGTTGCCATGATTAAATCCATTCGGATAATGCTTGCTATTGCTGCATATTTCGGTTATGAAATATGGCAGATGGATGTCAAAATCGCTTTCCTTAACGGAAACCTTTTGGAGGATGTTTATATGCAACAACCTAATGGTTTTTTAGTACCAAAACATGCAAATAAGGTTTGCAAGTTAAACCGATCCATTTATGGATTAAAGCAAGCATCGCGTTCTTGGAACCAGCGTTTTGATGAGATCATAAAAGAATATAGTTTCATTTAAAACGAAGATGATTCTTGTGTATATAAGAAGGTTAGTGGGAGTGCACTGACATTCATTGTCCTATACGTTGATGATGTAATGCTTCTTGGCAATGACATTCCTAAGCTACAATCGGTGAAAGCTTGGCTTTCATTAAAATTCTCCATGAAAGACCTGGGAGAGGTAGCTTTTATTTTAAGAATAAGGATTACCGGGATAGATCTAGAAAACTGCTGGCACTCTTCCAGATATAGATCAGTCCAAGAAGGGGCTGCTTCTGGTGTCACATGACGTCTCTTTATCGAAGGATATATGTCCTAAAACTCAAGATGAGAGAGATGCAATGATTCGGATCCCGTATGCTTCAGCAGTCGGATCGATTATGTATGCCATGATATGTATGCGACCTGATGTCTTATATACTTTAAGCATGTGCAGTCGCTATCAGGCCGATCCAGGTGATGGTCACTAGATTGCTGTAAAGAATATCCTTAAGTATCTTAAACGAACTAAAGATGCTTTCTTAGTCTATTGGGAAGGAGAACTTGAGGTGACTGGGTTCGCCGATGCAAGTTTCCAAACCCACAAAGACGATTGTAAGTCACAATCAGGGTACATATTTTGTTTGAAAAATAGAGCAGTGAGCTGGAAATCTTCCAAGAAAGAGACTGTTGCCGATTTAAAAACTGAAGCGGAATATATTTCTGCAGTTGAGGCAGCAAAAGAATCAGTTTGGATCCGTAAATTCCTAATTGGATTAGGAGTAGTTCCGTTAGCAGCTGAGCCCGTACCTTTGTATTGTGATGGGGCTATCGTACAGGCTAAAGAACCATGGTCTCATCAACGATCCAAGCATGTACTTCGATGATTTCATCTGATTCGTGAGATCATACATCGTGGCGATGTGAAGATCGAAAAGATTGCATCAGACGATAGCATTGCAGATCCGCTGACGAAAGCTATATCTCAGCAAAATTTTGAGCGATATGTATATAGTTCAGGTGTTAGATACTTGAGTGATTGGTTATAGGCTAAGTGGGAGATTGTTGGACAATTATGACCCCATATCATCACTATTTGTAAACAACATTGTGTTTTTGTACAAATTAACTATGTGATAAAAGGAAATTGTTATTTTATCATTATTGTAATTGGATTACTTGGATATATATTAATGATAAAAGTCCAAATGATTAAATCAGATTAATAAGATATAAGACAATATTAATCCATGAACAGTTTAATTATTAAATATCCCTAGTCGAAGTATTATCGAGACTGGACATTGATAATACGGAATAGACTAGTATTACATTTGTGTGCGTTATGGAAGCTTAACGACATAGTTCTTATATATTTAGGTATTAGATACTTATGCAAGTGTAATAAGAGGTTTTGTTAGTCGTTGGACCGGGAACAGTTCGCTCTGGATAGACCCACTCGAAATCTCATTGGTTGTATGACTATGTGTCTATGGGAATCTGAATCAGGGTAAATGTATGTGATCTTTAACATGAGACTTACGTCGCTATTACTTGCGATAATCAGTTTACTTTGGTATTGATCGTCCGGAGCTTTAACAGGTTCTGTGTACGCCTGTATTGTGTTTACCGAGGATCGTAGTGTATTGGATGTGATGTCAAGATGAGAGTATCACTTCAGTCACATGGAGATGATGGTCACACATGATACAGAACTAGTACTTTAAAAGCTGTAGCTATCGAGATAGTATGACTAGGTCATGACTTCCTGATTACAGAGATTAGTTACTCGGGATCCGATATATGCTTCGTACGGGGCAGACACAGAGCCATCCATAGGCCTAGCACGAGACATCCGATACTGGATCGTATTACGCATTACATAGTATTTCTACGACTGATACAAATGATATTCCTCGGCGAATATTTCTGGAGAATTGGGTAGGCACGATGCTTTGCTAGAAGCCAACCATGTCTTGTAAATCGGTGAGAACGTGGTACGGGGTACGCACATGTTTGGATAGTCCGACAACCGAATTTACTGCCAATATATCCACGAATCTCTTGGGTCGCTTCCCAAAGATTCACCAATGACATTTGACTTGAATGGAATTAATCTGGGATTAATTTTGAGAGAGAAATTTTATCTTGGATTAATTGCGGCACGAATTAATCTGGGATTAAATTCGAATAGAAGCGATTAATTTAGAATTAATGGATAAAATAAATTTAATAGTTAAATTGTATTTTTCTATTTAATTTATTTATTTGGGGCTAAAATCATATATTGGATATATTAATAGAAATTGGATTTCAATATGAAATTAAAATTGGATTTTAATTCGGGCGAACGAATTAATTTAGAATTAATTCGTAAGCGACTATCGTAATAATTTTGCGAGGCATAATTATTTAATTAAATTGGATTTAATTATGTAGCGATGGTAAATTCGTTTAATCGGAATTAAACGAACCCGGGCCCAAGTCAAGTTGTGTGCTGGAGAAGCCAACTTAAATTTTGAATTTAAAAGTGGTGGGACCACTTGACTTACATCACTTGTCAAAGTTTGATGGAAGTAGTTGGCATAATAAATGAAATTCATTAAACACACAACCAACCAATTTTTGGAAACAACTCACTATTCTCTCTTCCTCTCCACCCATTACCGAATTCTCTTCTCTATTGGAAGTGAATTTTTACTTCAAAATTTCTCAAAGCTAGCACTTGGAGAGTCAAATGAGGTGTTAGGGAAACTCACCCAAGGATCAAACAACTCTACAACAAGCTTGGAGCTTCATCCAAAAAGAAAAATTTCGAATTTCTCCAAAATCAATGTAAGTGTTTCCGCCATTTTTCTTGATTAATTCACACATATAATCATCTTAGAGATCTTGTGGCATGTCTTAGAGACTAATATACATATCATTACAGATTCATACCCTTACGTATATCCATATATACACATAAACAATAAGCTCATCAAGTATTTCACTTCATATCAAAAATCCATACCTGAAACGGTCGATAAGCTGAACTATACATGTTCTCGAACTCTGTCTCAGGTGTATCTCTAACTATCATTGTATTATCCTAAACACTTCAATCATTTACATATATATATATATATATATATATAACGTAATTCAACAAATTAAGTACTCATTGCATGAGTTACTTATCTGGTCTCATGAGCACTCCAGGTCCTAGTCACATATGTCAAAATAAATGCTGAAATACCGTCAAAATCGTGATTTACGGTATTCTCGACTTAACTACGATAAAATCATGGATCTTTCTGGAACAACCAAAACAAGTCCGATTTCAATACTTTCAGTTTTGAGTAATCTTAAAACACCATTACAAACTATTCCAAGCCACTAGTTCACCTAAATTCTTGGTTTACGTATTTTTAGAAAATCTTCCGAAAAAGTTTCCACAAATGATACAGAATGGTCCCGAACCCTCCGAACCTTCCCGGATTTAACTAAAATTTTTTGTAATATCATAAATAACTCATAACTATCATTAAATCAAAACACATTATTATACCCAAAATTTCACTTTGTATATTCTATCAGATCGACCAAACTCGTTCCGTTTTCACTTGGATTCTACCAAATGCATAAATTCAATATACTTATGCTCAAACAATTCCATTTATATCAATATGTTATTCCATGAAACTACTGGATACATCAGAATATTTAGCGTAAAACTTGAAATTTACGGATTCTTACCAGGAGGTCTTACCGAGATTTCGAGGGCATATACAGACTCCAAACGATCCCATGAACGTGCTGAAATTGACAGAATTCCGATCGGAGCTACTATTCACTATGGTTCACTATTTATCTGAATCTTCTTCCCTCATTTCGTGTGCAACCGTGCACATAACGGAAAATCCGCCACTGCCTACTTATAGTGCTCTCTGAAAGCTTCAATTTGGCGGGTGGCTTGGGCCGTGAAACAAAGCAAGGAGCCGGGATCGGCAAACCTATGTGTGCGTGTTCTCCACGTCATTTCGTTGGATTCCGACGTCCCTTGGCCGACCGCCGGCAACTGGAGGGTGGGGGAGCTCCGGCGTATCTTTCTGTGGTAGCGAGTCGGACGACGATAGCCATTTGGCCGCCGGTGCCACCAAGTTTCCAAAACGGCAGGGCGGTCGCTTGGGTGATTAGGGAAGCTTTTGATTTTTTTTTCCTATTTTCGAATCTTGAGGGTTTTTATAGTAAAGTTTTTGAAAATTACATTTTGACTCCCGTGAAATTACAATCAAACCCCTGTCATAGGACTTCTTCAAACATTTGTATTTTTGAAGCCCTTCTGATGCACATTTGATGAGTGGTAATTATATCACTATTTCCCACTCATTTGACTTAATATTTTGTATAGTTTCTTGGGTTTTGTGAACGTTTTGATGTGTTTTGTGTTGTTTTGCAGATAAATAAATTTTGGGAAGCATTGGAAGTAATTCAGGGCCAAAACAGTGAAAAAATAGAACAAAGGGCAATTTTGTAATTTGGCGTCGCGACAGCTAACGTGCGCCAGGAGACTGCTAAGATGTGCCGTGACACGTGTCAAAATATAAGAAGTTTGCTAAAATATGCTTATGCTAAAATGCGCAGCTAACATGCGTCTGCCACGTGTCATCATCAGAACAGATCTGCTAACATGCGTCTGCCACATGTCACAATCATATGGTGACGACACTCCACCTGCCACATGTCATCATCTTATTGTACCGTATCAATCGCGTGCCACGTGTCATCCGCGTGTCTGCCATGTCAGCTTCAAATCCGAGTCAATGTGCCACGTAACGCCTTGTCACCAACCGCCAATCACCAATCGCCACGTGTCATCATTTCAGTGGACCGAATTCTACAGCGTGCCACGTGTCAACATTTCATTGCGCCGATAGATTTCCGCATGCCACGTGTCAGCCAGCCGAGAAACCGTGTCTTCATCCGCGTTACACGTCGGCGTCGCGACGTGAAGACCTTTCGCATCGCGACGCGTGGCCGATGAGGTTGCCTTTAAATTGAGGCCATTTGCAGTTCATTTCTTGTTTGCTTTCCTTAGGGTTTTCTTAGACTTTTAAGGATAGCATCTATTTTTATAAATATTTGTAATATTTAAATTATGTATTTTTATTTTTACATTTAATTTTAGTATTTTAATTTTATTTACTTTTATGTTTTGTAATTAAAATTCCGCTGGGGTAAAAGGTGAAACATTTAATATAATTATTTAGGTTAATCTCACTTAATTATAATATTTAAATTATAATTTAACCGGATTAATTAATGGCAGACTTTATTACTGCCTATATGGTCGGTTTAAATATAAATTACTTTACCGCCTATATGGCTGGTCTTTATGTGACAGATAATTACCGCCTATATGGCTGATGTAATTGGACTAAATAGATTACCGCCTATATGGCTGGTTGTAAATGTTTAACATTATTAATTCCTGAGAAAGCAGAATAGAAAATAATTTATATATTATAATAAGTGAGATTCCTAGATTTGAAATATTAAATGTGGATCCTTGTTAGGGATATGCCCTATACCCAACTTGTGGATGGGCTATATTACATGTATTTGTAATATTTTCATTAATTAATAAAATGGAAATATTTATTATACGTGTCTTACATAAATTATATGAATCATCAAACACTGTAATAAAGCCCTTGGAGTAATAAGATGATGACTTCCACGCCTAGACCCGGTCGGCGGTTCGGTTCCGGTACGGAACCGAATCGAACCGGACGATTTCCGGTTCCACAAGTGTGGAACCGGAACCTTGAACCAAACCGGAACTGACCGGTTCGGTTCGAACTTTTTTTTTTAATTTTGAAAATAAATTAAAATAAATGAGATTAATTTAATAAATAAATAAAATTATTACATTGAAGAGTTTGAGCTTAAATTTTTAAAAATTTAAGTTGCCTACGTATCTTCCAGGGGTGAGAGGAATCAAAGCTCACGTAGTTTCATTACAATTTTAAGATATTTCCCCTTTGTAAATTTACAATTTTATAATTATCAATCATCATTATCAGTTGATCATTCAGCTCCGGTTCCGCTTGCACTTGTTGTTGCAGATGCATTATCGAACAAATCTTCAAAATCATCGGGGGCATCTTCTTGTTGTCTCAGATCAGCTCGAGTCCAATCATCCACACAAGCTGTTGCTTCTAGAGTGCTTGGATGTAATGAAGATCGTCTAGCTTCCAATATATTGCCTCCCAAGCTGAAGGCTTGCTCAACCGCAACGGTGTAAATAGGTGCTGCCAATATCTCTTTAGCAATAATTGATAAAACATGATATATATTTTGATGTCGGTTCCACCAGTCAAGGATTTTAAAATTTTTAGTAACTAAACTTTCAGTAGGAAACTCGAAATTTGTAGATAAATAATTATCTAATTCGGGGTTATTAGTTGTCGTATCCCTAGCTTTTTTATTTCGTTGCAATAACCAACGATCCCCTGCACTAAGTCTTGTTTGAATTACCGGTTCGCTACTACTAGATTCACCTAATGTTCCCAAGTTATATCTTACAATATAATCATTAAATAACTCAATTAAATCATTTCTTAATTTCATCATTAATCTTGTAATATCAATTTCATCTAATATTCATAAATAACCATAGTAAGCTTGTAAAGCACCATTCAAACCTTCTAATTTAAATCTAGGATAAAAAACAGCAGCAATAAGATAAAGTAAATGAATTTCTCTAAAATAATTCAACCATTTTACCTTCATAACAGTAATGGCTTCTAACAAAACAATATCATTAGGATTGCTACTTTCAGCATGTTCATCGAGAGCACCAACAATATTCAAACTTTCAAGAAGAAATAAATGTATAAAATTTTAATGGATAATGAACACCGCTAAAAATTAAAGTAACATCATTAAAAACTTTTAAAATATCTAAAATTTTTTCACAAATATCCCATTGACTAGGATAAAGTGTGACATTTTGAACATGTTGAGGAAAAAAACTACATAATGCATCTTTGTATTGAAATGCTCGACATAAAAGAAAATAAGTTGAATTCCAACGTGTTGGAACATCTCTTGAAAATTTAATCGGTTTAATACCATTTATTTTATAAAACTTCGTCCATTCTCTCATAACTTGAGAATATGACCAAATACAATTTAATGTCATCTTAATAGGATCAATGAAAGGTGATAATAATTTCAGACCATCTTGAACACATAAGTTAAGGACATGACATGTACAACGAATACGAAAAAATCGACCCCCTAAATTTGGTTGACATAAGGATTTTAAATCATTGATGGATGTAGTATTTGCAGATGCATTATCAAATCCAATTGTTAAAATTTTTTCTACTAAACCATATTCATAAAAAATTACATTCATCATTCTATAAATATTTTGTGCAGTATGTTGGTCATCAAAAACTCTAAATGCAATAAGTCGTTTTTGCATGGTAAATGATGCATCAATCCAATGATAAGTCACACCCATGTATGAGTGTGTTTGCCAATGGTCACTCCAAATATCAGAACATATAGAAATACGACCTTTAATCTCTTTAAATAATTCATTTAAAATAATTTTACCATCTTTATATAATTTAAAAATATAACTTTTTTTATGTTTCGAGTCATTCTACATGCATAAGGATTTAAAGCATTATGCACGTAATTAGTAAAATGAAGTTTTTCACCAAAGCTTAAGGAAAGATGTGTCATACAAGTTAATTTTGCAAATTCTTCTCTATTTTTTGCATCGGAATATTTAAATAAATCTACAGCACTCGTACCTCTACTAGATGATGCGTACCTAGCCATTTGAGTTTGCGTCGTATCAATTCCAAGTTCAACCGGATGATGTCTTTCCAGGTGCTTGATCATATTGCCGTATCCACCAGAAAATTTATAGGAAACCCCACAATAGTTGTAAACCACTCTTGAACTGTCATCGTTTAATTTTTCTAAATGAAAATGAATTTTGAAAACATCCGAGGAACGAGCCTTAACTTCTCTTCTCCGTGATTATGCACCGACACTAGAGTCGCTCTCTTGGGTTGGCATATTTGATATGATGTTCTCAGATGAGCTTGCCATTTTTCGTTTAAGAAATAAGTAAGAAAAATAAGAAAATTGACTAATTGCGAATGATAATAACTAATTGAATTGAGATTGAGAATAAGAGAATTGTAGGAATTGAGAGAGTTGAGAATTTGGTGTGTTGAAATAATGAAAAATGAATCATATTTATAGAGTTTTAGAATTTTTTTGATTCCAAAAATGCCCCTAAATATAACCGTTTTATTACCGTTATTAGGGATATATTAGGACTTTACAATTTTTTTATGTCTTAACGGCATTTTTTTTTATTTTGAGGGCAGGGAGCCGACGGCTAGTAGCCGTTGGGGTTAGGGTTCCTATTGGAACCCTACGGTTCCAACCGCAACCGTTTCAGTTCCGGTTAGAACCGTTGAACCGGTGGAACCTTACGGTTCCATCGGTTCGGACCGGTTCGAGTTGGGGTCGAACCCCAACCGAACCGGTCGGCCATGATTCCGGTTCTGGAGTTCGATTCCGGTTTCGAATCGGAACCGTGGCCCGGTCTATCCACGCCTTATGAGAATCATTACTCTCAAACGTTCATAGTCATAATTTTGTGAATAATCTGGGCGTTCACAAAACAGAGAGACTAGCATGATGATATGATCCGCCCTTAAGTGGGGTAGCCGATCTCATAGGCTACTAGCAGAGATCCGTCCGCTTGGTGTATCATATGGATGCATGAGTTGCTCGTGTCCATCGAACTGACCGCCAAAAGTTTTCACATGAAATGTTTATCCCATGTGTCTGTGAGAACTTTCATGTATCGATTGTATGACTAGTCCTTAGACTTAAAGTCTTTACAATGTTATGTGTAGATCAAATAACTTTGACATTCTCCTTCCCCGGTTCAAAAGATCCGGTCATAAGGGTATGATTGGGTCATTTGTTGAAACACATGAAGTTTGTAAATATACAACAGAGAATCACCACTCTCTCGGATAGTATTTTCTTATAAGAGTAGTCTCTCATTCGCGGGTTGATATGTGTGATCAGTGCTTGAGACTGTGGCTGCAGCGAAAGAATCATGTGAGATTCTTGGGTTAGCACGATTCATGACACTATCAACATCATACCTTTGACTATATGGGTAGACACTTTCCATACCCTAGGTCAAACGGTGGGGATACAGTGAGGCGATAGACCGTATCATATTTAATCACATACAGAATGGGTATATATCTTTCCATCTCATTTGGGGGCCTTGGTATGTTGCTAGATGTCAACCTTGGTCATTGAAATCGAACGACCATCTGATCAGAGGATAATTTATGTTCGATTAAATTATCACGATTCATTTCATGTCCTACTTGAGGGGAACCCAAAAGGTCACACACAACAAAGTCGAAATCAATTGTTAACAGTGCACAGTACAAATTTAACAACATATATGATTGCTGTAGGAATTGTTCATAAATGGTTCAATGTGGTTAATTATTGAACAGATCATTTATGAGGTTCCATAGTGGCTTAGGGATTGGTAAATGACGATAGGGGCACTTTGGGAATTGGAATAAATAAATAAATAAATAAATAAATAAAATGTGAATAGTAAAGTGAATAGTAATTTTTTTAAATTTGTTATTTGTTTTGAATTCCAATTCAGCCCAAACTCTTATTAGGGTTTTATAATCTAATTAAACCACTAAATTAAGATCCAATGGCTAAGATTAAATTAGCTTTTATCCCACATCAGATTCTTAATTAATTTTGTTGTCTTTGGAGCACCTATATAAACCCAAAGAATTCTTTACAAATTTTTGCACCAAACCTTTCATATCTTGGGTTTATATAAGTGAGCAACTCTAAAGTTTAAGAGTAAGCCACTGATTTTGAGGATCCTTAAGTCTAATTGACTAGAAGAACCTCGAGTTAAAAGTTTTGAGGTATTTGCCTAGGCTAGCACCAAGGGCAAAATACCCGTGCACTCAAGGCGTAGTCTTGCCGTTGAGTTTTGGCTTTGGTGTGTGCATCTTTGGAGGCCACTCACTTGGGTGGCACTTTGGAATGTGGAAGTGCTTGCTGAGTTCTAGAAAAGCTTGTAGATTGGAGGGAGGACTGGAGGAGTCTTCGGTTCAATTAAGTCTTTTTCTTTCTTTATTTTAATTAGAGTTCTTATGATAATTAGCATGTTTAGGTTTATGTTCTCTGCATGTTTTATGAGTTTTTATGCTTAGAATATATAGTAACATACCTAGGCTTGTAGAATAATCAAAACAAATGGGTCTTGGGCAAAGGGATAGCGGCATCATAATTTGATTTATTAAATTTTTCGCTGCGCACTCGCGGCCGCTTCCCAACAGTGGTATCAGAGCACCGTTTTTGTTTTGATTATTTCTCTCTCATTTGAACTCAAAATTGGGTGTGTAAAAGCTCGTTGGAAAGCTAACACCCTGAACTTAATTTTAGGTACAAGTTTTGCATGATTTGGTTAAGATTTGAATTATGAAATTGTATTTAAAGTTCACGCATCTGTAAAAAAATGTGAATAGTAAATTTATTTGATTAAAATAAAATGCAATATCATAATTAAATATTAATCAAAGTTATTTAATGCCAAAAATAATTCCAACATATTAAAACTCATATGCTTGATGATTCTATGTATGATTAGAATTGGCATGATTATTTTAGGGTGCAAGCATCTAGAGACTTTCTAAGGAAATAGAGAGTGTATTGCTTATCCCTTAGCTAAGTAATTATTTCGTGATGAACTTAGAGATTTATTACCTTTAATACTAATAGATATAAATCACTTTTTTATAATAAAAGACATTATAAAAGATACAAGTGGGGTGGGACCAAGGCGTTAATAAAACTTTCCAAACTAAAGTTAATTTAACCAAATGTAATACTAGAGTTAGATAATGATTTGGTGTCTTCCTTCACTCACTACCTTTTTATAGCCAAAAGGAAAAGCTGTGAAGACATATAGATAATCATTTGCTCAAAGCTTACCTTAAAGCATATTTAAAGTGTTGGACTAATTTGGAGGATCTATTATTTATTCATGTCACCAAGGCAATAAGAGCCTAAGAGGTAAGGGTATTTAAGAGAGTTCGCTCCACCCTCAATCTGGGGAATTTTCAATTGAGGAATCCATTTGACAATTATTCACTTAAACTTGCTAAAATCCTCAATAATAATGTAAGTTTAAAATTTACCTCCCATTGTAAAGTATAGACCCAAAGGGCTTAAACCGTATTGGTAGGACTAGGCTTTACTAGATTGACCAATACCAATTTGTCCCTAAATCGTACTATTGACAATGGTTTGACTTTTCTGAGTCATAAGACATAATGACCCTTAGGCGTGGTCTTATAACTTAGAGGCAAAGATTGGGTGTCCACAACGACTAGAATAAGCTATGGCATGTTTGATTGCCCAACCCAATGATCAATGAATTGTGATTTATATCATAAGTTGGTTGGGAACCTACCTAATTATCGTATTGTATAATGACCGGCCCTAGTCAGAGTTATGAAATGATGATAATGGGATCCTTGCCCACAAGAAATCCATCATATTGGGGTTGATGCGATTTGCTTAAAATATTAAAACAATTGAGTGGGAGCAACTTCATAATATTAAAAGCCCATGTTATTATGAAACAATAATGAAAACATATTCCTAATTTTAACATTCTCTCTTAACATGTGGGTTAAAATATTTCACAAACATTCAAATGGCAAACAGAGTATCACTTCGTTCCATCCTTGATGAGCATAAGCTCAAAGGGGACAACTACAATGACTGGTTTAGAAACCTTAAAATTATCTTAAGACAAGAAAAGATTTTCTATGTTCTTGAAAGACCATTTCCCCCTGAACCCGCAGAAGATGCTGACCAAAATACATTTGATGCTTGGAAGAAACACATCGATGAGGATGAGCAAGCAGTTTGCATAATGCTTGGCTCTATGTCGGACGAACTTCAGAAAGCTCACGAAGATATGGATGCTCAAACCATCATCTTTCACTTGAAGGAGTTGTATGCAACTTCCGTTCATACCGTGAGATTCCAAGTGTCATGTGCCTTATTCCAAACAAGGTATAAGGAAGGATCTGTAAGTGGATATGTGCTTAAGATGATTGGCCACATTGAAAAATTGGCCAACCTCGGGTTCATCATGGATCATGAGATAGGTCACGATCTAATTATTTAGTCCTTACCAAAAGACTTCTCTAACTTTATTATGCAGTTTCATATATCTGATAAAGAAGCTACTTTAGCAGAATTGGACAATCTGATAAAGCAAGCATGTTGGACAATTATGACCCATAGCATCACTATTTGTACAGAACATAGTGTTGTTGTACAAATTAACTATGCGACAAAGGAAATTGCTCTTTTATCATTTGTAATTAGATTACCGGGATATATAAATGATAAAAGGTCCTTATGATTAGTTCCGGATTGAGATGATATGAGATAGTATCAATCCACGAAGGTTTAATCATTAAATAATCCCTAGTAGTAGTATTATCGAGATTGGACATTGAAAATGCGAAATAGACTAGTATTGCACTTGTGCGAGTTGTGGGAGCATAACGGCATAGTTCTCATATATTTAAGTATTGGATACTTATGCAAGTGCGATAGGAGGTTGTGTTTACCGATGGTACGGAAACAGCTTTGCTCTTGATAGACCCATTGGAATCCCATTGGTAGTATGACGGTGTGTCTATGGGAGTCCGAATCAGGGTAGGTGTATTTGGTCTTAACCTAAGACTTACACCGCTAATACTTGCGACAATCAATATACTTTGGTTTTGGTCGTCCAGGGCTTTAACCGATACTTTGTACGCCTCTTCTGAGTATATTGAGAATCGTAGTGTATTGGGTGTGATGTCAAGATGGAAGTATCACTCCAGTCATAGTGGAGATGATGATCACGTAGGATACGGAACTGGTGCTCTTATATGCTGCAGCTATCGGGATAATATGACAAGGTCATAGTTATCCGATTATAGAGACTAGTTACCAGAGATCCGATATGTGCTTCGTACGGGGTAGACACAATTCTGGATCGCAATACGCAATACTACGTATACTACGCCTAATATAGATTATATATTCCTTTAAGAATATTTCTGGAGAATTGGGTAGGCACGGTGCTTTGCTAGAAGCCAACCATGTCTTGTAAATCGGTAAAAACGTAGTACTAGGTACGTACGTGTTCGGATAGTCCGACGACCGGATAGCCAAAATATCTGGGGATCTCATGGGTCGCTTCCCGAAGATTCACCGATGACGTATGACTCGCACATTATTAATCTGGGATTAATTAATTGAGAGAGAAAATTAATCTAGGATTAATAACAGGGATATTTTATCCGGGATAAAATATTAATTAAAGAGAGAGAACGATTAATTTGTAATTAATCGATAAATTAATATATTCGATATATTAAACAAAATTAGATTTCGACGCGGAATTAAAATTAGATTTTAATTTGGGCAAACGAGTTAATTTAGAATTAATTCGTTAGCGACGTGAATAGTAATTTTGCTAGACATAGTTATTTAATTAAATTTCATTTAATTACGTTGCAACGGAAAATTCGTTAATTTGGAATTAGCGAACCCGAGCCCGGGAGTGTTTACGGCCCACTCACATTTCGAATCAAGTGGGGCCCACAAGTCACATCACGCGTCACATCATTAGTCATTCTTGTGATGGAAGTCACATCACTTTGAGTGATGTGATGGTTGTCACTTGTGATTGATGGTGGTGGTTGGAAGGCTTTATTGCCTTGTACTTTTTTTGGATTTGGAAATTCAAATTTTGGTATATCTTTTGACTTGATTTTTAAAAACAAGACCAACAAAATTTCATCTCTTTCTTCTCTCCTCATTTTCGGCCAAGGGCCAAAATTTCTTCTCTCTTTCTCCTTCAATGCCGAGAGCAACAAGGATAAGTATAGGGGAATTTTGTTGTAATTTTCTCCAATGCTAGCACATAAAGGGTCATCCAAAGGTGATAGGGAAACAAACCCTTGAGCATGGAATCCCTTCACAAAGCTTGGAGCTTGAAGATCATTTCCATGGAGGTTGACCGAAAGACAAGAAGCACAAAATGGGTCATGGCCGAGAGCTTCCATGGAGGAGGAAAAATTTTGTGTTCTTCGCATCGCAAATCCGATCATTGTAAGTATGATTCCGCCATACTTCTTTATTGTATTCACATATTTTCATTGCTTGAATGATCTTGGGACTATGGTAGAAACCCAACAATGGTATCAAGAGCCTTATTTAAGCATGAAATTGATTTAGGGTAAAATTTGGGTAAAATTGATTTGAGCATGATTTGATGAAATTGATTGTTTGAATATGCTTGAATGATGATAACATATTATTATGCATGATCAATTTGATGAAAATTGAATTGGATCAATTTTTCCCAAAAAACTAGGCTTGGCCGAAAGTTTGATGTTGCCCTAAAGTCATGGTAATTTTGTTTTTTGATCATTGGATGAGTTGGAAGACATGGGATAAATTGATTTGAGATTTAATTGGATTGAAATCGAAATCGATTTTGAAAAACCCTAAATTGCCGTGAGCTTATAGCATGAAATGGGATTGATTTTGCTTCAATTATGTTAGACATGAATTGATAATTAGAAAGCATGATTAATTATGTAAATTGGTATTTTGGACATGTTGATTTAAGTAATTAATTATGGCTTATACACTTTAGTTAATTGAATTGTGAAATTTGGAATTTTGTAATTTAATTTGTTGGGCTAAATTTGGAATTGGGCTAATAAAGTTGTATTTGGGCTTAATGGGCTTGGTTGGGCCAAGTTTGGTTTAGGTTAATTGGTTGGATCCAATTGGGCCTAAAATCATTTCCATAAAGTCCAAATATAATTAAAATGGGCCTTTAATATTTTAATTGGGCATAATGGGCATAAATTGATTTTTGGCAAAAGGGTGATTCCTTATTGGGCTTTGGTTGCCAAAGTCTATGCCTTACAAATTAATTGAAAGCCCATTGGACTTTAATTAAATTGACATTGGATGTTAATTGGGCTTTGAGACCCGTAAAGATTAGATTTAGAATCTAAGTCGTAAAGGCACATTAAAAAAGTGTAATTATTTAATTTGGAATTAAATATAGAATTAGTATTAAATGCAAATTAAATTGGATTTAATATTGTAGTTTAATATAATTCAAGAATTCGTACTTTGAGTACTTATTCTTAAACGAGTTGGACTCGCGCAAATCAAATCGTTGTTTGAACATTTGATGGTCATTAATTTCAGATTAATTAATTGGATTAGATTGATTGATAATATGCTTTGTGTGAATACATGGAATGTGATGTATCAATAATGGATATTAGATGGGTGAGGGCAATTTTGGAAATTATTGTAATAAATATATAATTTATTAAATTGGACCTGCGTGTCCAGCCTATTACCTCTTGATTCTTTGTATTTCTCTTCTCACCTATTCCCCTCAATGTAAATGAGGTTTCTTTAGAAGTGTTATGTAATTGGGTAGAAGTAAGATTTGTGCTAGGGGAGAGAAGAAATGGAGAGATTTGTTCTAGGAACAAGTTGTTTTACATATCCATCCGCATATCATTATTAAATTTATTTACGCGCCTTATTATGTTTTTAGAATGCATGTTTAAGGGTGTATGATTAGACCTTAACAAAGATAATTAATTGGTTGCCAATTACGTGAAAAACCCTCAACATATATTAAGCGTTTTTCCTTCCATTGAATGATTCATTCTCAAGATCCAAGATTGGCACTGGTTTGTTGGCCAAAGTCAAGGCCTTTGTCCATTGCAGATGTGTTTAAATCATGAAGGCTTTTTTTCCATATCGCATGTCTTGTCCAAGTTGTGATTTGTTGGCCAAAGTCAAGATCACTTCTTGTCCATCGACATCGATTACGAAGCTTTCCAAAGTCAATGGGTTCCACTTAACTGGAATCATTAAGTTTGTTGTGCCAAAGCCAAAACTTAGTTGATTCAGAGGAAAAAGGTTAGGAAAATATATTGGATATATTGGCATATATTAGATATGTGTTTCGGATTTGGATGTCCACCTACTGGATCTAGGAATTGGATGAGATCCAATTGATCTTAGAGATCTACCTAGTTAAATATTATACAGCTTGTTGGCCAAAGTCAAGGTTGTGTGTTATTTAAAGGGATCATAACCCACTAGGAAACAAGGTTTCTCGAGTACTCAACAGAGGGTTAGAGGCTCGCCGAAAAATAGTGGGAGGCAAGTATTAAATTTACAATTTCGTTTAGATACTTGCCAATACGCGCTCATTTCATTTTTCGTCAATAATATTTAATCGTTGTTTTAATTAAACAGTTGGACTGTATTCAAACTATTTCAATTTATAGTTGATTATATAATTGGATTATAGTAATCAATATATTTGAATTTAACCAAACTAATTATAGTTGATTATATAGTTAGACTATAGTAATCATTATATTAAATAGTACCTGAAATTGTTGATTGGATAGTTGGACTATAGCAATCAAGATAACTGAAAGATTAGTGTTTAAAACATAAACCTGGGTAAAAATGTCTTTAAACGGCTTTAATTTTCAGATTGGGAATAGAACCTCAGGATAGTCCAGGGAATTGAGAAGTTATTATATTTGATTGAATTACATCTCAAGCCTAAGCCCGGAGTTGAGGAAATAGTAGAACATGATCTTTGGAAGATTCATGTGATGATAACTTTAGTGCTCAATCCTTTATGCTTAATGCAATGACACTTTAATTCCGTCGTCAAAGTTAAGGATTAGATCCTTGTACCATGAAGATGAAATTAAAGATCTTCATAGATCTATTTTAGATCTTAGAAGTACAAATTGCAAAAGAATCTCTTTAGCTCGTGTATGTCAGAGGGTACATCTGTCGAGCACTAGGTGTCGCAGATGATTGCTGACATCGATCAGCTAGGTTAGTTGGGCATTACCTACGTGGCCGAGACTACCAAAGATTTGATTTTATAGTCTCTGCCCGAAAGCTGGGACATGTTCATTGTGAACCAAGAGAAAACTCTTGGAGAGTTGATGGCTATGCTCTAGGAAGCAGAGCCAGAGCTTCTAAAAGGGGCAAAGGAAAAATCATCACGGTCTTCTAGGAAGACAAATGACATATCCCAAGATATCTGCCTAAACTGTGGCAAACGGGGTCACTGGAAGCGTGACTGTCGTATGGACAAGGCAGACATGAAGGAATTGAAGAGGGGCAAGGCTCCGGCTTTAAGTATATTTGTCATAAACATGTTCGCTATTAGTTTAAAAATTGGATTTTGATACTAGATGTGTTACATAATATATGTACTGATGTGCAGAATCTGCTGATAAGCAGGATACTGACTTCAGTTGAGATTTACTTACGAGTCGGAAACGGGACGAGAGTCGCTGTTTTAACCGTACAATCCTATGTTTAGGAACTAAACTTCAGGTGTGTAATTAAATTAGGAAATTGTTAAAATGTAACTAGTTTGACTAGAAACATTATCTCTATATCAGAGTATAACTCGTTGTGAGTATAACTTTATATTCTAGAACACTAAAGTGTTTTACTTTATAAAGATGATATTGAGATAAACACATTAGATGTGAATAACAGTATTTATATTTTGAATATAAATGAATCTCAAACATATAACATGACAAACAAATAGCTCAAATTGGATTAATCAGATGAGACTTATTTGTGGCATTGTTGTCTGAGACACATTAACAAGACTCGTATATCCACACTTTTGAAGAGTGGGTACTAGGACGGAATTGATTCTAATCGAATGATGTCTACGAATCTAGTTTATTAGGCAAAGTGCCTATAACACTTTTTACTTGGTAAAAGTACAAGTGCCACCGATCTGTTAGCCCTCGTTCATAGTGATGTAAGTGGGCCCATATCTAGCTAGGCTAGAGATGGATATGAACACTTCGTAATCTTTCCGGATGTGGCATCGCGTTATGGTTATGTGTTTCTTTTGAAACACGAATCAGAAACTTTTGATAAATTCAAAGAGTTTCAGCACGAAGTAAACAAACAGATCAGCAAGAGTATTAAAACCGTCACAGTTAGACCATGATGGAAAATACTTAAGCAATAAGTTTCTCGAATATATGAAAGAGTATAGTATTCTTTCATGATGGACTTTTCACGGAACACCTCAATTTGACGGTGTGTCCGAACAGAGAAACTGAACCTTGTTGGACATAGTAAGGTTAATTATGAGTCGCTATGAGCTACCATTTTCCTTCTAGGGATACGCATTTAACAGTGCAACACTCATTTTGAATAAGGTTCCATAAAATTATGTTAGACAGATTTCATATTAGATATGAACAGGAAAGAAACCGGGTTTTCTCATTCCTGAAGATTTGGGTATGCTAGGCATATGTTTGGATGATACCAAACTAGAACCCAAATCTGAAAAGTGCCTAATTGTAGGTTATCCTAGGGTAACCAAAGTATAGTACTTATACAACTCACTAGAGAACAATGTAATTATTGCTCACCATGCGGTTTTCCTAAAAGGAATACCCATATGCAGTGGTAAGTGGGAGGAAAGTAAAACTCGATGAAAATCAGAGTAATACTGTTCAAGGCACCGATTCCTTAATGGAACACAAACAGTTCATCAAGGATGAAACTATACCACAATCTTCAAATACACAAGAACCGAGCAAGTCGGAGAGAGTCAGAAAAAAACCTGGGAGGTATGGGTTTCTGATCTCACCTCGTAAAGATGTCAATCTTATTGAGGAACACGAACCGGCTACGTATGAGGAAGTGATACAAGGTATAGACTGCCTATTATGGCAAAGTGCCATGATGTCTGAAATGGATTCCATGTATATCAACTAAGTTTGGACACTAGTTGATGTACCAGAAGGCATTGTGCCTATTGGTACTATATAAGTCTTCAAGAAAGACATACATGGATGGCAACATACAAACGTACAAAGTTAGGCTTGTAGCGAAAAGGTATCGATATCAACATTGTGTCGATTACGATGAAACCTTTTACTCGTTGCCATGGTTAAATCCATTTGGATAATGCTTGCTGATGCTGCATGTTTCATTTATGAAATATGGCAGTTGAATGTCAAAATTGCTTTCCTTAAACGGAAACCTTTTGGAGGATGTTTACAACATCATGACGGTTTTGTCATACCAAAACAAGCAAACAAGGTTTGCAAGTTAAATCGATCCATTTATGGATTGAAGCAAACATTGCATTCTTGGAACTGTAGTTTTGATGTAATATAGTGGTATATGATTTAATTCAAAACGAAATGATTCTTATGTATATAAGAAGGTTAGTGGGAGCGCACTGATAGTGATTGTCCTAAATAATGATGATATATCATTTCTTGGAAATGACATTCCCATAATACAATCGGTGAAAGCTTGGCTTTCATAAAAATTCTCCGTAGAATTCTTGGGAGAGACAACCTTTATTCTAGGAATAAGGATCTACTGGGATAGATCTAAAATTTGTTGGTACTCTCCGAGAACTCGTACATTGAAATAAATGTATGCGACCTGGTGTCTCATATGCTTTGAGCATATGGAGTCACAATCAGGCCAATCCAAGTGATAGTCACTGGATTGATGTTAAGAACATCCTTAAGTATCTTAGAGGAACTAAGGATGCCTTCATAAGCTATGGAGAAGGAGAACTTGAAGTGACTGGGTTCACTGTTACAAGTTTCCTAACCGATAAAAATGAATATAAGTCGTAATAAAGGATACTATATAGTTTGAATAACGGAACAGTGAGCTTGAAATCTTCCAAGCAAGATACTGTTGCCGAATAAACAATAAAAGCATAATATTGCTGCAGCTGAGGCAGCAATAGAAGCCATTTGGATCTTAATAATCCTAATAAGATTAGGTGTAGTTCTGTTAGCACCTAAGCTAGGCTACAACAAAGGCTAAAGAATTAATGGTCTCATCAACGATCCGAGTATATACTTCAATTGTTCATGTGATTCGTTCGAATCATACATCGTGGCGATGTGATGATCGAATAAATCGCATCAGATGATAACTTTGCAAATCCGCTGACGAAAGCACTTTCTCAGCAGAAGTTTGAGCGAACCGTACATAGTTCAAGTGTAAGACACTTGAGTGATTGGCTATAGGCCAAGTGGGAGATTGTTGGACAATTATGACCCATAGCATCACTATTTGTACAGAATATGGTGTTGTTGTACAAATTAACTATGTGACAAAGGAAATTGCCCTTTTATCATTTGTAATTAGATTACCGGGATATATAAATGATAAAAGGTCCTTATGATTAGTTCCGGATTGAGATGATATGAGACAGTATCAATCCACGAAGGTTTAATCATTAAATAATCCCTAGTCGTAGTATTATCGAGATTGGACATCGATAATGCGGAATAGACTAGTATTGCACTTATGCGCATTGTGGGAGCATAACGACATAGTTCTCATATATTTAAGTATTGGATACTTATGCAAGTGCGATAGGAGGTTGTGTTTACCGATTGTACGGAAACAGCTTCGCTCTGGATAGACCCCTTGGAATCCCATTGGTAGTATGACTGTGTGTCTATGGGAGTCCGAATCAGGGTAGGTGTATTTGGGCTTAACCTGAGACTTGCACCGCTAATACTTGCGACAATCAATATACTTTGGTTTTGGTCGTCCAGGGCTTTAACCGGTTCTGTGTACGCCTCTTCTGGGTATATTGAGAATCGTAGTGTATTGGGTGTGATGTCAAGATGGAAGTATCACTCCAGTCATAGTGGAGATGATGATCACGTAGGATACAGAACTGGTGCTCTTATATGCTACAACTATCGGGATAATATGACAAGGTCATAATTATCCGATTATAGAGACTAGTTACCAGAGATCCGATATATGCTTCGTACGGGGCAGACACAATTCCAGCCCCAGGCCTAGCACGTGACATCAGATACTGGATCGCAATACGCAATACTATGTATACTACGCCTGATATAGATTATATATTCTTTTAAGAATATTTCTGGAGAATTGGGTAGGCACGATGCTTTGCTTGAAGCCAACCATGTCTTGAAAATCGGTAAAAACGTAATACTAGGTACGTACGTGTTCGGATAGTCCGATGACTGGATTTACTGCCAAAATATCCGGGGATCTCATGGGTCGCTTCCCGAAGACTCACCGATGACGTATGACTCGCACATTATTAATCTGGGATTAATTAATTGAGAGAGAAAATTAATCTAGGATTAATAACGGAGATATTTTATCTGGGATAAAATATTAATTAAAGAGAGAGAACGATTAATTTGGAATTAATCGATAAATTAATATATTCGATATATTAAACGAAATTAGATTTCGACGCGGAATTAAAATTAGATTTTAATTCGGGCAAACGAGTTAATTTAGAATTAATTCGTTAGCGACATGAATAGTAATTTTGCTAGGCGTAATTATTTAATTAAATTTGATTTAATTACGTCACAACGGAAAATTCGTTAATTTGGAATTAGCGAACCCGAGCCCGGGAGTGTTTACGGGCCCACTCGCATTTCGAATCAAGTGGGGCCCACAAGTCACATCACATGTCACATCATTAGTCATTCTGTGATGGAAGTCACATCACTTTGAGTGATGTGATGGTTGTCACTTGTGATTGATGGTGGTGGTTGGAAGGCTTTATTGCCTTGTACCTTTTTTGGATTTGGAAATTCAAATTTTGGTATATCTTTTGACTTGATTTTTAAAAACAAGACCAACACAACTTCATCTCTTTCTTCTCTCCTCATTTTCGGCCAAGGGCTAAAATTTCTTCTCTCTTTCTCCTTCAATGCCGAGAGCAACAAGGATAAGTATAGGGGAATTTTGTTGCAATTTTCTCCAATGCTAGCACATAAAGGGTCATCCAAAGGTGATAGGGAAACAAACCTTTGAGCATGGAATCCATTCACAAAGCTTGGAGCTTGAAGATCATTTCCATGGAGGTTGACTGAAAGACAAGGAGCACAAAATGGGTCATGGCCGAGAGCTTCCATGGAGGAGGAAAACTTTTGTGTTCTTCACATCGCAAATCCGATCATTGTAAGTATGATTCCGCCATACTTCTTTATTGTATTCACATATTTTCATTGCTTGAATGATCTTGGGACTATGGTAGAAACCCAAAAAATCAGAGAAGGACTTGAAATTGGAGCCTAAAACCTCCGTCATGCTTACGGGTACGGACCTGAAGCCACGGGGCCCAAAGAAAAATAAGGGCAAGGCCAATGCTCCAGATCACCTAAAACCCAATGGTAACGTAGAGAAGAAAAAGGGAATGAGGAAATGTTTCTTTTGTGGAAATAAGGGTCATTGGAAGAAAGACTGCAGATCCTTGAAAGCCAATGAAGCTAGGGAAGCCCAAGAGGCCAAGAAGCCCAATGCTTCAGGTATGTTATATATGATTGAACTATATTCTCAAAACTCTGAACCTTCTACTTGGGTGCTTGACACCAGTTGTGGGACTCACTTTTGTAACAATGTGCAGGGCCTGAGAAACAGTAGGAGACTCCGTCATGGGGAGGTTGACTTACGCATGGGTAATGGAGCAAAACTGGCTCCATTGTGCGTGGGGACTTATTCATTAGTTTTTCCGAATGGTTTAGTTTTAGACTTAGAAGATTGTGTTTATGTACCTTCTCTAGTAAAGAACATCATTTCAATTTCTTCTTTATGTAATAAAGGCTTTTCATGCCTAATAAGTTGTAATGAATGTTCTATTTATTTCAATGAAATAAAATATGGAGATGGTATTTTGAATAATAGTATCTATGTCTTACAAACTAACAAAGAATGTTCAACCTCTAATATATACAACGTTAACTCGAATAATCTCAATGAATCACTTCTATGGCACAGTCGCTTAGGTCATATCAATGAAACAAGATTAACTAAGCTACATAAGGATGGGTATTTCAAACCCTTCAAATATAAACCTTATGGAACTTGTGAGTCTTGTTTACTTGGTAAAATGACCAAATTACCCTTCAAAGGTAAATGACAGCGTGCAGCGGAGACATTAGAACTCATACACTCTGATGTATGCGGACCAATGTCAGTCACCGCTAGAGGTGGATTCTCCTACTTCATTACATTTATCAATGATCATTCGCGATATGGGTATGTGTACCTTATGCGGTACAAATCTGAAGCCTTTGAGAAATTCAAAGACTTCAAGGCTGAAGTAGAAAACCAGCTTAATAAAAGTATTAAGTCACTAAGGTCTGACCGAGGTGGTGAATACTTAAGCGACGCATTTCAAGATTACTTGAGAGAAAATGGCATTGTTTCCCAGTGGACTCCTCCAGGAACTCCACAGAATAATGGGGTCTCCGAAAGGAGAAATTGGACATTATTAGATATGGTCCGATCAATGATGCCAAACACAGATCTACCTCTTTCATTTTGGGGTCTTGCTTTAGAAACTGCAACGCTACTACTAAACCAAGTTCCTTCCAAGAATGTTAGTCAAACACCATATGAGTTATGGTCTGGGAAACGTCCTAGTCTTAGTTATCTAAGAGTTTGGGGATGTGACGCATATGTTAAGATCACATAAACTAACAAATTGGATGATAGGGCAGTTAAATGTAAGTTTGTAGGATATTCCTTGAACTCAAGAGCATACGTGTTCTACGTCCCAAATGAACAAAGAACATTTGTCTCATGAAATGCTAAATTTCTAGAGAATGAATTCCTTCTCAAGAAACATAATGGGAGTAGACTTGACCTCGATGAGGTACGAGAAGAACAAACTAACATAGAACTAAACCCCAGGCCCCTCAAAAGGGCAGCGACGGAACAACCACAAGGTTATGAACTTAGAAGGTCTGGTAGGGAAAGACATGAGCCTGAAAGATATGGTTTCCATATTGATGAGGAACATGATCAGGTCATTGATAATGATGATCCCACCAGTTATGACGAAGCAATGCGTGACATTGATTCAGTCAAGTGGCTTGAGGCCATGAAATCTGGAATAGACTCTATGTATCAGAATCAAGTCTGGGACTTGGTGGATGCACCTGAAGGGATAAAACCCATAGGCTGCAAGTGGATTTACAAGCGTAAAACTGATGCAGAAGGCAACATCCAAACCTATAAGGCTAGGTTGGTGGCGAAAGGTTATAGACAAATCCAAGGAATTGACTATGACGAAACCTTATCGCCTATTGCAATGATAAAGTCCATTTGAATTTTACTGGCACTAGCTGCACACTTTGATTATGAGATTTGGCAGATGGATGTCAAAACAACCTTCCTTAATGGGAACCTCGTAGAGGAAGTCTATATGACACAACCTAAGGAGTTTACATTTAAGGATGATCATAATAAAGTATGCAAGCTTAAACGATCCATTTATGGACTCAAGCAAGCCTCCAGAAGTTGGAATATATGATTTGATGAGACAATCAAAGAATTTGACTTCATAAAAAATGTAGACGAGCCTTGTGTTTACAGGAAAAGTAGTGAGAGTGCTGTTGTATTTCTTTTATTATATGTCGATGACATATTAATCATTGGGAATAATATTCCCATGATGCAAGCCACCAATCAATGATTATCTTAGAATTTCTCCATGAAAGATTTGGGAGAAGCAGCCTACATCCTTGGCATTAAGATCTACCGTAATAGATCTAAGAGGTTGTTAGGACTTTCTCAATCTACATACATAGATAAAGTTTTGAAAAGATTCAAAATGGAAGATTCCAAAAGAGGTAATTTACCTACTTGTCATGGAATCAAATTATCTAAGGAGCAATGTCCACATACTCATTCAGATAGAGAGCGTATGAGTATGATCCCTTATGCTTCAGCAATAGGATCGATTATGTAAACCATGCTATGTACAAGACCTGATGTCTCTTATGCTCTTAGCATAACGAACAGGTATCAGGCAAATCCCGGTGAGCAACACTGAGCAGCTGTCAAAACAATCCTCAAGTATCTGAGAAAAACTAAGGATGTGTTCTTGACATACAAAGATTGTTCTGAGATGAAAGTCATTGGTTACTGTGATGCGAGCTTTCAGACCGATAGGGATGACAACAGATTGCAAATATGATATATGTTTACTTTGAATGGCGGTGCTGTCAGTTGGAAAAGCTCAAAGCAGTCAACTACAACAGACTCCACCACTGAAGCCGAGTATATTGCAGCATCTGAGGCAGCTAAAGAAGCAGTCTGGATAAAGAAGTTCATCACGGAGTTGGAAGTGATTCCCGCAATAAAAAATGGTGTCACGATGTACTGTGACAACACGGGCGCCATTGCTCAATCAAAGGAACCAAGGTCCTGTTAGACAATTATGACCCATAACGTCACTATTTGTAAAAGACATTGTGGTTTTTGTACAAATTAATTATGTAGCAATGGAAATTGCATTTTATCATTTTGTAATTTGATTACTTAAATATATAAATGATAAAAGTCCTTATGATTAGTTTCAGATTATAAGATATAAGACAATATCAATCCATAAAGGTTTAATCATTAAATATCCCTAGTCGTAGTATTATCGAGACTGGACATCGATAATGCGGAATAGACTAGTATTGCACTTGTGCATGTTATGGAAGTGTAACGACATAGTTCTCATATATTTAAGTATTTGATACTTATGCAAATGTGATAGGAGGTTGTGTTTACCGATGGTACGGAAACAACTTTGCTCTGGATAGACCCCGCAGAATCCCATTGGTAGTATGGCAATGTGTCTATGGGAGTCCGCATCAGGGTAGGTGTATTTGGTCTTAACCTGAGACTTACATCGCTAGTACTTGCGACAATCAATACGCTTTGGTTTTGGTCGTCCAGGACTTTAACAGGTTCTGTGTATGCCTCTTCTGGGTTTATTGAGAATCGTAGTGTATTGGGTGTGATGTGAAGATGGAAGTATCACTTCAGTCATATAGAGATGATGATCACGCATGGATACAGAACTTGTACTCTAAATGGTTGCAACCATCGGGATAATATGACAAGTTCATGATTATCCGATTAAATAGACTAGTTGCTTGTAATCCGATATATGCTTTATACGGGGCAGACACTATTCCAGCCCCAGGCCTTGCATGTGACATCCGATACTGGATCGTAATACGCAATACAACGTATACTATGCCTGATATAGATTATATATTCCATTAAGAATATTTCTGGAGAATTGGGTAGGCACGGTGCTTTGCTAAAAGCCAACCATATCTCGTAAATCGGTAAAAAATGTAGTATGAGGTACGTACGTGTTCGGATAGTCCGTCTATCGGATTTACTGCCAACATATCCAGGGATATCATGGGTCGGTTCCCGAAGATTCACCGATGACGAATGATTCGAACTTAATTAATCTGGGATTAATTACAGAGAGATTTTATCTGGGATAAAATACTATTTGAAGAGAGAGAACGATTAATTTGGAATTAATCGATAAAATAATATATTCGATATATTAAACGAAATTAGATTTTGACGCGGAATTAAAATTGGATTTTAATTCGGGCTAACGAATTGATTTAGAATTAATTCACGAGCGTCGTGAATAGTAATTTTGCTAGGCGTAATTATTTAATTAAATTTGATTTAAATACGTCACAACGGAAAATTCGTTAATTCGGAATTAACGAACCCGAGCCCAGAATATGTTTGTGAGGCCACTCCGATTTTAAATCAAGTGCGGCCACAAGTCACATCGCTCGTCACATCGCAATCACTTTAGTGATGGATGTCAAGTCACCTTTTGGTGATGGACAACCAGTCACTATTCAAGATGTTGGTGGTTGTGGGCAATTAATGCCATTTTACCTCGAAAATTGGCTTTTGACTTTTGGAAAGTGATATACCAAATTTTGGTGAGATTTTTGTATAATGTTTTTAGAAAACAAAATGCCAAAACGTGAAACTCTCTCTCTCCCTCTTGCTCTCAAAATCGTGAGCCTCCTTGAAGAAGAAGAAGAATTGTTTTTTTTTCTTCACTTGCTAGCACACTTAAAGAATCATTCAAGGTGTTTGGGAAACCCACCTTTGAGCTTGGAATCAACACAAAGCTTGGAGCTTGGATTCAACTCTTCAACAAAAGGAGCACTTGGCCGAATCTTCAAGAGAGTATTTTTTATGTTCATCATCTTCAATCATCTGATCTTTGTAAGTATGATTCCTTCATACTTCTTTATGTATTCACATGTTTTTTATGCTTGAATGATCTTGGGACCACTTTAGAAACCAACAGGTCCCACCAGAAATCCAAGCATGTACTCAGGCGATTTCATCTCATCATGGAGATTGTTGAGAGAAAATAAGTTATTATAGAGAAAATACCCACAGAAGATAATCTTGCAGATTTTCTGACTAAAGGGCTGGCTCAACAAAAGCATGATAGGCACACCCGAGAGTATGGTGTCCAGATTCTTACTAGTTGGCTAAAGTGCAAGTGGGAGATTGTTAGTGATATGCCCTATACCCAACTTGTGGATGGGCTATATGTACATGTATTTGTAATATTTTCATTAATTAATAAAATGGAAATCTTTATTATACGTGTCTTACATAAATTATATGAATCATCAAACACTGTAATAAAGCCCTTGGAGTAATAAGATGATGGTTTCCACGCCTTATGAGAATCATTACTCTCAAACGTTCATAGTCATAGTTTCATGAATAATCTGGGCGTTCACAAAGCAGAGAGACTAGCATGATGATATGATCCGCCCTTAAGTGGGGTAGCCAATCTCATAGGCTACTAGCGGAGATCCGTCCGCTTGGTGTATCACATGGATGCATGAGTTGCTCATGTCCATCGAACTGACCGCCGAAAGTTTTCACATGGAATGTTTATCCCATGTGTCTGTGAGAACTTTCATGTATCGATTATATGACTAGTCTTTAGACTTGAGGTCTTTACATTCTTATGTGTGGATCAAATAACTTTGACATTCTCCTTCCCCGGTTCAAAAGATCCGGTCATAAGGGTATGATTGGGTCATTTGTTAAAACACATGAAGTTTGTAAAGATACAACAGAGAATCGCCACTCTCTCGGATAATATTTTCTTATAAGAGTAGTATTCCCGTTCGCGGGTTGATATATGTGATAAATTCTTAAGACTGTGGCCGCAGCGGAAAAATTATGTGAGATTCTTGGGTTAGCACGATTCATGACACTATCAACATCATACCTTTGACTATATGGGTAGACACTTTTCATACCCAAGGTCAAACGGTGGGGATACAGTGAGGCGATGGACCGTATCATATATAAATTGCATATAGAATGGGTATATATATTTCCTTCTCATTTGGAGGCCTTGGCATGTTGCTAGATGTCAACCTTGGTCATTGAAATCGAACAACCATCTGATCGGAGAATAATTTATGTTCGATTAAATTATCACGATTCATTTCATGTCCAACTTGAGGGGAACCCAAAAGGTCACAAACAACAAAGTCGAAATCAATGGTTAACAGTGTACAGAACAAATTTAACAACATATATGATTGCTGTAGGAATTTTTCATAAATGGTTCAATGTGCTTAATTATTGAACAAATCATTTATGAGGTTCCATAGTGGCTTAGGGATTGGTGAATGATGATAAGGGGCACTTTGGGAATTGGAATAAATAAATAAATAAATAAAACGAGAATAGTAACGTGAATAGTAACATGAATAGTAACATGAATAGTAATATGAATAATAATGTGAATAGTAATTTTTTTTATTTGTTATTTTTTTTGAATTCCAATTCGGCCCAAACTCTTATTAGGGTTTTATAATCTCATTAAACCACTAAATTAAGATCCAATGGCTAAGATTAAATTAGCTTTTATCCCACACCAGATTCTTAATTAATTTTATTGTCTTTGGAGCACCTATATAAACCCAAAGAATTATTTACAAATTTTTGCACCAAACCTTTCATATCTTGGGTTTATATAAGTGAGCAACTCTAAAGTTTAAGAGTAAGCCACTGATTTTGAGGATCCTTAAGTCTAATTGACTAGAGGAACCTCGAGTTAAAAGTTTTGAGGTATTTGCCTAGGCTAGCACCAAGGGTAAAATACCCGTTGAGTTTTGGCTTTGGTGTTTGCATCTTTGGAGGCCACACACTTGGGTGGCTATTTGGAACGTGGAAGTGCTTGTTGAGTTCGACGCGGAATTAAAATTGGATTTTAATTAGGGCTAACGAATTGATTTAGAATTAATTCGCGAGCGATGTGAATAGTAATTTTGCTAGGCATAATTATTTAATTAAATTTGATTTAAATACGTTGCAATGGAAAATTCGTTAATTCAGAATTAACGAACCCGAGCCCGAAATGTGTTTGCGAGGCCACTCTGATTTTGAATCAAGTGCGGTCACAAGTCACATCGCTCGTCACATCGCAGTCACTTTAGTGATGGATGTCAAGTCACCTTTTGGTGATTGACAACCAGTCACTATTCATGATGTTGGTGGTTGTGGGCAATTAATGCCATTTTTCCTCCAAAATTGGCTTTCGACTTTTGGAAAATGATATACCAAATTTGGGTGAGATTTTTGTATAATGTTTTTAGAAAACAAAATACCAAAACTTGAAACTCTCTCTCTCCCTCTTGCTCTCAAAACCGTGAGCCTCCTTGAAGAAGAATTGTTTTTCTTTTCTTCATTTGCTAGCAAACTTAAAGAATCATTCAAGGTGTTAGGGAAACCCACCTTTGAGCTTGGAATCAACACAAAGCTTGGAGCTTGGATTTAACTCTTCAACAAAATGAGCACCTTGGCCGAATCTTCAAGAGAGTATTTTTTGTGTTCATCGTCTTCAATCATCTGATCTTTGTAAGTATGATTCTGCCATACTTCTTTATGTATTCAGATGTTTTTTTTATGCTTGAATGATCTTGGGACCACTTTAGAAACCAACAATGGTATCATGGAGCCTAATTTGAGCATGAAAAATATTAGGGTAAAATTTGGGTAAATTGGATTTGAGCATGATTTAACCAAATTGTTTGTTTGAGCATGCTTGTATATGGATAACTTGGAGTTATTTATGATCAATTTCATGAAAAATTAATTGGATCAATTTTTGCCCAAAATGTTGGCTTGGCCGAATGCTAGTAGCCCTAAATAGTCATGGTAATTTTTGTTCTTTTGATCATTGGATGAGTTTGAAGATTTGGAAATGTTGATTTAAGACTCAATTGGATTGAAATCGGAATCGGACAATAAACCCTCAAAATACCGTGACCAAGATGAGCATGAAATGAGTTGATTTTTTATTTCAATAATGTTGGACATGTGTTGGACAAATAAAGCATGATTAATTGATTAGATTAGTATTTTGGAAATGTTAATTTAAATGATTAATCATGGCTAAGCACTTTAATTAGTTAATTATGAAATTTGGAATTTTAAAATTTAATGCGTTGGGCTTAATTTAGAATTGGGCTTTAAATGTTGTATTTGGGCCTAATGGGCTTGGTTGGACCAAGTTGGTTTAGGTCAATTGGATTGGATCCAAATTGGGCCTAAATCAATCCATTAAGTCCAAATGTGACAAATGGGCCTTTTATGTTTAATTGGGCCTTATGGGCCTAAATTGGTTTCTTGGCAAATAAGGGTGATTCCCATATTGACCAAACTCCATGCCTTAAGAAATTAATTGAAAGCCCATTGGACTTTAATTAAACTACATTGGATGTTAATTGGGCTTTGAGACCCATTAAGATTAGATTTGGAATCTAAGTCGTAAAGGCACATTAAAAGTGTAGTTATTTAATTTGGAATTAAATATAGAATTAGTATTGAATACGAATTAAATTAGATTTAAATTGTAGTTCGATATAATTCAAGAATTCGTACTTTGAGTACTTATTCTAAAACGAGTTGGACTCGCGCAAAATCAATCGTTGTTTGAACATTGGATGATCACTTTATTCAAGATTAATTAATTGGATTAGATTGATTGAATAACATGCTTTGTGTGAATACATGGATGTGTTGAATGAATAACGTATATCGGATGGATATTAGAAGGGAATGGCAATTTTGGAAATTGTTGTAAATTTAGAATTTATTAAATTGGACCTGCGTGTCCAGCCTTATCTCTCTTGATTCTTTGTAATTCTCTTCTCACCTAATTTCCCTCAATGTTAATGAGGTTTCTTTAATTGTATTATATAATTGGGTAGAAGTAAGAATAGTGCTAGTCGGGGAGAGGAAATTGAGTGATTTGTTATAGGAACAATCTGTTAGATATCCATCCGCATATCGTTATTAATTTATTTCCGTGCCTTATTATGATTTTAGAATGCATGCTTAAGGGTGTATGATGAGACCTAACAAATATAATAAATTGGTTGCCAATTTAAGCGAAAAACCCTCAATAAAATATTAAGCGTTTTCCATAAAATATTACTCAAGATCCAAGATTGGCACTGGTTTGTTGGCCAAAGTCAAGACCTTTGTCCATTGCGGATATGTTTGAATCATAAAGGCTTTGTTGCATATCGTGTGTCTTGTCCAAGTTGTGATTTGTGGGCCAAAGTCAAGATCACTTATTGTCCATCGACATTAATTACGAAGTTTTCCAAAGTCAATGGGTTCCGCTTAACTGGAATCATTAAGCTTGTTGTGCCAAAGCCAAGGCTTAGTTGATTCAGAGGAAATAGGTTAGGAAAATATATTGGATATATTGGCATATATATTGTGTATATGTTTCGGACTTGGAGGTCCACCTACCGGATCTAGGAATTGGATGAGTTCCAATTGATCTTAGAGATCTACCTTGTTAAATATCATACAGCTTGTTGGCCAAAGTCAAGGTTGTGTGTTATTTAACGGGATCCTAGACCACTAGGAAACTAGGTTTCCCGAGTACTCAACAGAGGGTTAGAGGCTCGCCGAAAAATAGTGGGAGGCTAGTATTGAATTTGCAATTTCGTTCAAATACTTAGCTTTACGCGCTTTCAAATTATCTCGTCAATTATTTTATTAGTTGGACTAATATATTATTATTTTTTCTTGTAACAGTTAGACTGTACCCATACATCGTTAATCGAATAGTTGCACTATTGCGGTTAAGATGACAGGAAAGTTAAACATTAGGGATATTGTCATGGACGACAACGTCTTTAATGGCACAAACTTTCAGGACTGGGATATGAATCTCAGAATAGTTCTGGTATCCGAGAAGTTACTCTATACTATAGAGCGACCTCTTGGGCCTAAGCCCCGACCTGATCAGTTGCTTGAGCTAGAGCTTTGGAAGACTCATAGCGATGATAATGCAACTGCTCAATCGGTAATGCTTGCCGCTATGAATCCGTAATTCCATCGTCAAAACAAGGGGTTGGATCCATATGAGATGATGGCGAAGTTGCACGATCTTCACCGATCTAATCTTAGATCGCAAAGATATGAGTTGCAGAAGAAGCTCTTCCGCGCTCGAATGTCAGAGGGTACGTCTGTTGAGCACCATGTCTCGCAGATGATTGCTGACATTGAGCAACTCGGACATATGGGCATAGTCTTCGAGGCTGAGACTTCAGTAGATTTGATCCTACAGTCTCTCCCCGACACTTGGAGTGGGTTCATCATGAACTACAACATGTTGAACCAAGACCAAACTCTTGGAGAGTTGATGTCCACTCTACGTGAAGCAGAAAAGGAGCTACTTAAGGGCAAGAAGCGCGAGACGCACTATGGTTCAACATCTCAGACTCCGAGGGCTTGGCCCAAGGCGACTGGAGGTGTTAAGAAGAAGAAGCATAAGAAGAAAGGCAAGGCCAAATCATCAAAGGGTTCTGGGAAACCCAAGGACAAATCCCAAGATGTATGCTTGCAGTGCGGGAAGCGGGGCCACTGGAAGCGTGACTGCCGCGAGTACAAGGCACACATGAAGGAAATTAAAGCGGGCAAGGCACCGGCTTCAAGTATGTTTGTTATAGAAATAAACATGTCTACTACTATTTTAAAAAATTGGATTTTTGATTTTGGTTGTGGAACTCATATATGTACTGATGTGCAGGATCTGCGGATTAGCAGGAGACTGGCCTCATGAGAGATTGACCTTCGCGTTGGAAATGGGACACGAGTTACCATTTTGGCCGTGGGCACTTATGTTTTGGAACTGCCCTCGGGGCATGTACTTGAACTTATAAACTGATATTTTGTACCTAGTTTGACTAGGAATATTATTTCTGTATCTATGTTAGCCCAATGTGGGTATACTTTTGTATTTAGAAACACTGGGTGTTTTATGTATAAAAATGATATGGAAATTTGCACTGCTGATGCAAATAATGGTCTTTATATTTTGAATATAAATCAATCTTAATCATATAATGTAACAAACAAAAGGCTTAAATTAAATAACAAAGATGAAACTTATATGTGGCATTGTCATCTGGGACACATTAACAAGACTCGCATATCCACACTTTCGAAGAATGTGTACTTGGACAGATTTGATCCAAATTCATATGACGTCTGTGAATCTTGTTTATTAGGCAAGATGCCTATTGTGGGGACACAGAAACTAGGCGACGCATGCTGCTCCGCGCTCGCGGCCCGGTTAGGAGTACGAAGTAGCCCGCGTGGGACTAAATCGGAGAATAATGGAGTCGCCACCCGGTGTGAATCGGGATAAAGATTTAAGGCCGCACTCACCCCTCGCAAGAGAAGACCTCAATCCGTTGGGTTCGGAATGGTCCCTTACTTATGCCACTTATAATGAAATGATTTGTGCAATAATTTAACCAAGCCTAAGCAACAATTATTTCCAAGGATAATTTACTCCTAAGTTCGCATGCATAAGTACAAGACTCATATCTAAGCTTGCATATAACCTATGTCCGAATTTACATACAACATATTTGTATATAATCTATGTCCAAATTTGCATGCATAAAGATAAATACGACTAGCATACAATATCATAAGCACATTACATTCGATCATAGGCATGCCAGTAGATAATAATTGTACAATCAAGCATGAAAGCAAATTGGAATAACGACGAACATGCAATAGCACACGGCAATCTCTTGAACATACTTCAATCATATAATGCGGAAAACAAAGAACAACCTAAACATAATGCAAATTCCAAATGCAAAATAAATGACTAATCATGCTTGAAAATGAACAACTAAATAAGCTAGATCATGCTTAAGAACGGCCTAATCATGCTTGAAAATGAACAACTAAATAAACTAAATCATGCTTAAGAACGACCTAATCATGCTTGAATACCATCTCATGAACACATCAAATAGATAAATACAGGGATACAAATAGTATGATTGATTACATGATACAAGAGAAATCACCTAAGAAACAATTATGCATGGCATGTGATGAAATGAACTCAGTACAGTGTATGCGCGTTCGTGTAGTGTTTGAAAACGCGTTCGAATGGTAAACAGTAGGTTCGCGTTCGTATAGCGTTTGATAACGCGTTCGAACGGGGCAAGACCTGATGAAACAAAACACAATCGCGTTCGAGTAGCGTTCGTAAATGCGTTCAAACGGTAAACAAAAGGTTCGCGTTCGTATAGCATTTGAGAACGCATTCGAACGAGACCAGACCTGATGCATGATAAAACAAAGGAAATACGTGCGCGTTCGTGTAGCGTTAGTAAACGCGTTCGAATGGTAAACAAAAGATTCGCGTTCGTATAACGTTTAAGAATACGTTCGAACGGGACCAGACCTGATGAAACAATACGCATTCGCATTCGAGTACCGTTCGTAAACGCGTTCGAACGGTAAATATAAGGTTCGCGTTCGTATAGCGTTTGAGAGCACGTTCGAACGGGACCAGACCTGATGAATGAGAGACGACGCAACACATACATAAATAAGCAAATCCACAATGTAGGACCCCGTGTGCTCGATTGAACTCGTTCCCATTCAATCGGGTGTACCTTGTCGACGCGGCAAAACATTATGGTAAGGTAGCCTTCAGGCATTTTCCCTCGAATAGAGGACCTTTAATCCACCCTAGTTAGCCCATGCGCATTAGAACGCAATACATGCATAAATAGAACAATGATATGTATAATGTCAATGACATAACAAAAAGCGTGGCAAAACATCGTGGTAAGGTAGCCTTCATGCATTTTCCCTCGAATAGAGGACCTTTAATCCATCCTAGTTAGCCCATGCGTGTTACATCACAATGCATAGAAAGTAAAGACATTGATATAGGACTTCGTATGCTTGGTTGAACATATCTCACATCCAACCAAACATACTTTGTCCGGCGCGGCAAAGTATTGGCGTAAAGGTAGCCTTTTGGCCTTTTCTTCCATTGAATGGAAAACCTTTAGACCAATATGCTAAGTCCATGCGCATCATATCATCAACACACAAACAAACAACATACAGAAACTAAAATGGCGAAATATAAGATGCAGATAATAAGCAATCAAGATAAAATAAAGGGAGATATGTGCCGTTTACTCAAGTGGTACATGGAGTTGTATCCCAAGTACAGACTGCACTACCGTCCATTCGGATTCGGCTACGGAATTTACGTCTGGGTTTCCATCCTATATACCACAAGAGAGGACACATTTTCCATTTCATTCAAAGGCCACAACATTCATCCACAAACGACTCTCATGCGAATAAAACAATTAAAAAACGAATGACAATAAATATAAAAAGTGCCCTCAGGTCTAACCTTTTAAATCACCTCTCAGACGTACGGTACACAATTGTCGGAAGGGCTAACGCTCTGTAACTCCTCCGATTTACTGGTTCACTGCTCTCGTTCGTTGTCTCACTATTTTGAGTCGTCGTTCTTCCTGTTTTGAGTCGTCATTCTCCCTATTTTGCTGCTTTATTTTGGTCACTGTTTTGGTGTTTTTAGGCTACTGTTTTGGATTTTTTTGAAGGTTTAAGGTGCAGTTTTTTTAGTTACTGTTTTAGGGATTGAAAGTGCATTTTTTTTAGTCACTGTTTTAGGTGATTTGGGGGCTATTTTAAGGTGTTTAGGCTACTGTTTTTTGGCTTGATATTCTCGGTAATGGGGAATATTTTTGGCTTAGGGTTAGGCGTGAATGCTAGAGAGAGGAGAGATAATTGCTTCTTGTTCTTTTTTTGTATTGGGCGTCAATGAGAGAGGGGCCGAGAGGTTCAAGGTTATTTGCTTTGTGTTTTGTTTGTGAGATTGAGCTAGGAGGGGGAAGTGTTGGAATTGGGTTTCTTTTATAGGCAAAGGGCTAGGGTTTCCATGTGCTTGAATAGGAAGGAGACCAATTAGTGTCTTACAAGGAAAGCAAAAGATTGATTGGAGACAAGATTTGGTTTAATTAGGAAGATAATATATTTAATTTGTTTGGTTTAGGCATGATATTTGTTTTATTAGGAAGGGATGTATTTGATTGATTTTAATTTGGTATATGATTTTTAGATTTTATTTAATTCCCCATGTGTTAAATATGCATTTATTTAATTTGGATGTGTTTTATGGGGTTTGGTGGGCTAATTGGGCTTGGGTGTGAGGCTAGCAGCAAAACCAGAAATACCGACACCGTTCGAACGCCGATTCGAATGCTACACGAACACCCGCAATCTGTTTAACATTCGAACGTGGTCACGAACGCAGCATGAACGAAAACAGTGAACTTGTGAAATGAATCTGATGACATACTTATTCTGAATTTCCCCTTCCGACGTCTGTTTCCCGCGAATTCCGTGATATAAAAGGTAGTGCCTCTAAATGAGACTCATCATAGGGACTTATATGAAAAAATGCAGTGCCTACACCTAAGTCACCTTTTAGTGGTAAATGTGTACGTGCCACCGAAATGTTAGCCCTTGTTCATAGTGACATTTGTGGGCCCATGTCTAGCCAGGCTAGAGGTGGATATGAATACTTCGTAACCTTTACGGATGATGCATCGCGTTATGGTTATGTGTATCTTATGAGACACAAGTCGGAAACTTTTGAGAAATTCAAAGAGTTTCGACAAGAAGTAGAAAAACAGACTGGCAAAAGTATTAAGACATTACGGTCAGACCGTTGTGGCGAATACTTAAGCAATGAGTTTCTTGATTACTTAAAAGAATATCGTATTCTTTCACAGTGGACTCCTCTCGGAACACCGCAATTAAACGGTGTGTCCGAACGGAGAAACCAAACTTTGTTAGACATGGTAAGGTCTATGATGAGTCGCACAGAGCTACCTATTTGCTTCTGGGGATATGCATTGAACAGTGCAATACTTATTTTGAATAAAGTTCCGTCAAAGTCTGTTCAACAGACTCCGTATGAAATATGGACAGGAAATAAACCGGGTTTCTCATTCCCGAAGATTTTGGGTTGCTGGGCATACGTCAAACGTTTGGAAGGTACCAAACTATAACCCAAATCGGATAAGTGCCTATTTGTAGGATATCCTAGGGAAACCAAAGGATATTACTTCTATCACCCACAAGAGAACAAAGTATTTGTTGCTCTACATGCGGTTTTTCTTGAGAAGGAATTCCTAAATGCAGTGATAAGTGGGAGGAAAGTAGAACTCGATGAAAATCGGAGTGATACTGTTCCTGGCACAGAATCCTTAACGGAACATGAACAGTCCATCAGGGATGAGACTGTACCACAATCTTCGAATACACAAGGACCGCGTAGGTTGGAGAGAGTCAGAAAACAACCTGAGAGGTATGCGTTTCTAATCTCACCTCATGTGGATATTAATCTTATTGAGGAAGACGAGCCGGCTACGTATGAGGAAGCGATACAAGGTATCGACTCCGGTTTATGGCAAGATGCCATGAATTCCGAAATGGATTCCATGTACACCAACCTGTTGGACAGTTATGACCCATAGCGTCACTATTTGTAAAAGACATTGTGTTTTTGTACAAATTAATTATGTAGCAATGAAAATTGCCATCATTTCGTAATTAGATTACTTAAATGTGTGAATGATGAAAGTCCTTATGATTAGTTCTGGATTAATAAGATATGAGACAATATCAATCCATAAAGGTTTAATCATTAAATATTCCTAGTCGTAGTATTATCGAGACTGGACATCGATAATGCGGAATAGACTAGTATTGCACTTGTGCGTGTTATGGAAGCGTAACAGTATAATTCTCATGTATTTAAGTATTGGATACTTATACAAGTGTGATAGGAGGTTGTGTTTTACCGATGGTACGGAAAACAGCTTCGCTCTGGATAGACCCCGCGGAATCCCATTGGTAGTACGACTATGTGTCTATGGGAATCCGCATCAGGGTAGGTGTATTTGGTCTTAACCTGAGACTTGCATCGCTAGTACTTGTGACAATCAATACGCTTTGGTTTTGGTCGTCCAGGACTTTAACAGGTTCTGTGTACGCCTCTTCTAGGCTTATTGAGGATCGTAGTGTATTGGATGTGATGCCAAGACGGAAGTATCACTTCAGTCATATGGAGATGATGGTCACGCAGGGATACATAACTGGTTTTCTAAAAGGTTGCAACCATCGGGATAATATGACTAGGTCATGATTATCCGATAACAAAGAGACTAGTTGCTAGTGATCCGATATATGCTTCGTATGGGGCAGACACTATTCCAGCCCCAGGCCTTGCATGTGATCATCCGATACTGGATCGCAATACGCAATACTAAGTATACTATGCCAGATATAGATCGTATATTCCATTAAGAATATTTCTGGAGAATTGGGTAGGCATGACGCTTTGCTAGAAGCCAACCTTGTCTCGTAAATCGGTAAAAGAGTAGTACTAGGTACGTACGTGTTCGGATTGTCCGACGACCGGATTTACTGCCAACATATCCAGGGATCTCTTGGGTCGCTTCCCGAAGATTCACCGATGACGTATGATTCGAGCATAATTAATCTGGGATTAATTGCGGAGAGACTTTATCTGGGATAAAGTACTATTTGAAGAGAGAGAAAGATTAATTTGGAATTAATCGATAAAATAATATATTCGATATATTATACAAAATTAGATTTCGACGCGGAATTAAAATTAGATTTTAATTCGGGCAAACGAGTTAATTTAGAATTAATTCATTAGCGACGTGAATAGTAATTGTGCTAGGCATAATTATTTAATTAAATTCGATTTAATTACGTCACGACAGAAGTTCGTTAATTCGGAATTAGCGAACCCGAGCCCGAGAGTGTTTGCGGGCCCACTCGCATTTGGAATCGAGTGGGGCCCACATGTCACATCAAATGTCACTTCACTTGTCACCTTTAGTAGCTTTTGGTTGATGGGTTTAGGTGAATTAGTTGGTGACTTATAAAACACTCCAATGTCAAGCTTGAGTGACCTAATACCAAATACACTTTTGGTATATCATTTAATTGTTTTTTAAAACAATTTACATAAGTCTTCTATTCTCTCTCATTACCAAAAATTGGAAGCAATTTTCTTCTCCCCCTTGTTCTTCCATTACCAAAACTGCTCAAGAACAAGATCAAAAATTGTGGCAATTTTTGAGTGCTAGTACACACATCAAAGGAATCATACAAGGTGTTAGGGAAACTAATTCAAGAGCTTGGAATCACAAGACATAGCTTGGAGCTTGGAGGATCCCTTGGCCGAATTTCAACAAAGCTTCTTGGAGGGGATTTTGTTGTTTGACGCATCCTATAGCCGCTCAATGTAAGTGTGTTTCCGCCACTCTTCGTTGATTATTCATTCACATTTTATGCTTGATTTGATCTTGGGACTAAACCTAGAAACCCAACACAACCAAGTTTGGACACTGGTTGATGCACCAGAAGGCGTAAAGCCTATTGGTTGCAAATGGGTCTTCAAGAGGAAGACTGACATGGATGGTAACGTACAAACGTACAAAGCTAGGCTTGTAACGAAAGGGTATCTTCAACGACATGGTGTCGATTACGACGAAACTTTTTCACCCGTTGCCATGATTAAATCCATTCGTATAATACTTGCTATTGCTGCATATTTCGATTACAAGATATGGCAGATGAACGTCAAAACCGCTTTCCTTAACGGAAACCTTTTGGAGGATGTTTATATGCAACAGCCTGACGGTTTTTTCGTACCTAGACTTGCAAAAAAGGTTTGTAAGTTAAATCGATCCATTTATGGATTGAAGCAAGCATCGCGTTCTTGGAACCAACGTTTTGATGAGATCATAAAATAATATGATTTCATTCAAAACGAGGATGATCATTGTGTATATAAGAAGGTTAGTGGGAGCGCACTGACATTCATTGTCCCTTACGTTGATGATGTATTGCTTATTGGCAATGACATTCCCATGTTAACATCGGTGAAAGCTTGGCTTTCATTAAAATTCTCCATGAAGGATATGGGAGAAGTAGCCTTTATTCTAGGAATACAGATCTACCGGGATAGATCTAGAAAGCTGCTTGGACTCTCCCAGGGCACGTACATTGACAAAGTGTTGAAGAGATTCAACATGGATCAGTCCAAGAGGGGACTGTTGCCAGTGTCACAAGGCGTCACTCTATCTAAGGACATGTGTCCTAAAACTCAAGATGAGAGAGACAACATGAGTTGGATACCATTCGCCTCTGCAGTCGAATCGATCATGTATGCCATGATATGTACGCGACTTGATGTCTCCTATACTTTGAGCATGTGTAGTCGCTATCAGGCCGATCCAGGTGATAATCACTGGATGGCGGTTAAGAATATCCTAAAGTATCTTAGACGAACTAAGGATGCTTTCTTAATCTATGGAGATGGAGAACTTGAGGTAACTGGGTATACCGATGCAAGTTTCCAAATCGATAAAGACGACTGCAAGTCGCAATCCGGGTACATATTTTATTTGAATAACAGAGCAGTAAGCTGGAAATATTCCAAGCAAGAGACTGTTGCCGATTCAACAATAGAAACATGGTTTATTACTGCAGCTGAAGCAGTAAAAGAGGCAGTTTGGATCCGAAAATTCCTAATTGGATTAGGAGTAGTTCCGTTAGCAGCTGAGCCCCTTTCCATTGTATTGTGACAATAACGGGGCTATAGCGCAGGCTAAGGAACCGCGGTCTCATCAACGATCCAAGCATGTTCTTCGACGTTTCCATCTGATTCGTGAGATCATACATCGTGGCGATGTGAAGATCGAGAAGGTCGCTGATGAGCGGAAAATATATCAATATTTAACGCCTCTTTTACTTAATATTTTGTTTAGTCTCTCGGGTTTGATAAACGTTTTGATGTGTTTTAGTTTATTTTGCAGATAAAATAATATTGGGACACAATGAAATCATTTAGGACGAAATGTGGGTCAAATAAGGGCAAAAATTGGACTTGACGTATTAATTTTGGAGATTGGAAACTTGAAAGGGCGTTTTAACGAAGTGCAGTTTTGGAAATTCCAGATTTGCGCATCTTTCGTATTTTGGGCATAACCTTTTACTCCGATATCGGATTGATCGGATTCAAGTTCTAGATTAAAGAAGACTCAAAGATCTACAATGTTGAAAGATAAAATAATTTCGAATTCTGAATATTTATTGCCCTAAATTGATGAACCATCCAGAAGTGTGTTGTGTGTAATTATTAAAGTCATTTTCAAAGCAAAAAATAAATTAATAAATAAATAATAAAAATTATCAAATCACCACCAAACATGATAAGCAAATAGTGGAGCAATTAATAAGGGATTTGGTGAAGCAATTAGTGGAGCAATTAATAATGGATTTGGTGGATGATTTGATGGAGGCAAAATTTTGCCTATAAATACCAAACCATTTCATTTGTAAATTCATACTTTCTTCTAAGGAATCCCTTAAGAATACTAAGAAGATTGTATCTTGTTTGTTTATTTACAGCTTTCAGTAATTAATTTCCGCTTTCGCACTTTCTTTTCTTTACTTTTCAGTTTTTACTTTTCGCAATTTACTTTTACGCACAGTACTTTTCTTTCTTTAAATTTCAGTTTTTACTTTTCAGTAATGAGGAGGTAACTTCCCTTTGCTGGGGTAAAAGGTAAAACTTTTATTACTAATATTTAGATTAATCTCCCTTAATTATAATATATAAACTAGTTAAAACCTGACTTAACGAGGATACCACCATATTGGTCGGTTGGTAATAATTTAAATTGGTTTTAACCTGACTAAATTGGATACCGCCTGATTGGTAGGTTGGTAATTAATTATTAATTTGACTTAATATGGATACCGCCTATATGGCTGGTTGGTAATTATCATGGAAAGTTAATATATTATATTAAGGGATATATCTAAAATAGAAGTAATAAAAGTGGATCATTTTACCTCAGCATTTTCTTTTATTGTACTTTTACTTTATTTACTTTTCAGCAATTTACTTTCAGCATTTACTTTTCAGTAATTTACTTCTCATTAATTTAATTTCAGCATTTACTTTTCAGCATTTAATTTTCAGTATTTAATTTCAGCATTTACTTTCCGTCATTTACTTTTCAGCAATTACTTTTCAGCATTTTACTTTATGTCTTTTTATTTATTTAAGTTTTTACTAGCTAGCCCTAGTTATGTGTCGTAACTAAGTTAGTTATCTGGGGCTGTGATGAATTCTAATATCACCGGTTTATAAGGGGTTATTTTATAGTTTTGGTAATTTAAAGGTTTACTTATTAAGTCTTAAGCTTAATAGGTCTTGTTAATTGGCCACTAATAAGATTGATCTGGTAAATCTAAAATAAACTTGACAATGGAATTTTAGGTTTCAGCCTTAGACTTAATAGCCCACAATATTCCTTGAGGATAGATAACCCTTTAATAGATTTCCTTACAGGATAGACATATACCTGTCAGGCGGGGGTAGCCATAATTGGAACTTAAACTTAATGAATCCATGTAATTTGGTTGACATAGACATATGGTTCAATTGGGTTATACTGGGTATTTGCGTCTGACCATCGACAGAGGCTTTCGCATAATTTAGTGTTCCAGGTTAGTAGTAAACCGATTTATTACACAAACATGAAATAACCACTTCATCTTTTAAAGATATTAGAAAGATTTACAACCCTAGATAGTTTTCCTAATATTGAATTTTCTTAAACCTACTTTCGTGCAATTTTATTTACTTGTTTTTAAATTTAGAATCATCACCATTTCAAATCAATCAAAAAACCTGTTAGATACTAGTAATCATTTGACCTTATAAAATTAATAGATTAGGTATTAAGTCCTCGTGGGATCGATACTTTTTATACTACTTGAATGATACGTGCGCTTGCGTTATACGCGTGTGTGTAAGCACCGGTCAAGTTTTTGGCGCCGTTGCCGGGGAGTTATTTATCTTTCACTATTAGTTTTGGGGTTAGATACGTTACTTGTATCTAATTTCTTTTTACTTATTGTTTTTGTTTTCTTGTGTTTCAGGTTCTCAGAAACTACATGAGACGAACCATAAGCTTTGAACTCCGACCGCTTGACCCAGAAATTGAAAGAACCATCAGACAGTTGAGAAGGGAAAGGCAAGAAGGCCAAGAAGCTTTAGTTAACATAGAACCTGAACCTTTGGAAGTTGCACCACCGATACCTATTCGAGACAGAACCATTCTGGTGGTCGACAGCTTCATTTCTTGTATTGTACTTCCTCATTTACCAGTAAATGTGTGTGACATCAAAACATACATCCAGATGATTCAGCAGTCAGTACAGTTTGGGGGAATTGCAACTGAAGATCCTAATTCCCACATCAGTAACTTCCTGGAAGTTTGCGGTATTTTCAATTACAACCGAGCAACTGAAGAAGCAATGAGACTGCGTGTTTTTCCATACTCCTTGAAGGACAGAGCTAAAGCTTGGCTACATTCGTTACCAGCAGGTTCCATCACAACTTGGAACACTCTAGCCACCAAATTCCTTGCAAAGTACTTTCCACTAGCCAGAACTGCAAAGTTGAGGAATGACATCACATCCTTCGTGCAACAAGAATCAGAATCCCTTTGCGATGCTTGGGAAAAATTCAAAGATTTACTCCGAAAAATGTCCTCATCATGAGATTGCAAAGTGGCTACAAGTCCAAACCTTCTACAATGGACTTTCTGGAATAATGAGAACCACAATTGATGCTGCTGCTGGAGGAGCTTTGATGGCAAAAGGAGAGGATCAGGCCTGGGACTTAATTGAAGAAATGGCCAACAACAATTCTTTATGGCCAACAGAAAGGAGCATGATCCAAAGAATTGCAGGAATTTATGATGTTGGAGCCAACACAGCACTGAATTCCAAGCTAGATGTGATTTGCAAAAATCTGGAAACTCTTAACATGAAAGTTAATGGTGGATCCACAAGTTTACCATATGGAGGAGCACCAGAACCAAACCAACTTGAAGAGACGGTGAATTATGTCAACAATTTCAACAAACAAGGGAACAATCCATATTCCAACACCTATAACCCAGGATGGAGGAATCATCCCAATTTTTTATGGAGCAACAATTCAGGATAAAAGAACAATCCACCACATGGATTCCAACAGCAGAACTATCCACCACCAGGATTTCAACAACAGAACAAAGGCCAGGAACATGAAAAAGAACCAGAAATGAAAGAATAGATTGCAGAGATGTTCAAAAAGTAACAAGCAACATATGATGCTATCTTTCAGAGCCAATATGCTTCCATCAAAGCACTGGAGAATCACATCGGACAACTGGCCAATACTCAAAGTTACAGATCGCCAGGTAATCTTCCCAGCAACACAGAACTCAATCCAAGGAACTGAGGGAAGGAGCAATGTCAAGCCATCACCTTGAAAAGCGGTACTGAAATCAACAAAGATGTTGGAATCAAGGCAACAATTGAGGAAGTTTCAAAAGAAACAAAGCAACAGATGGAGGAAAAAGAAGTAAAGGAAAAAGAAAAAGATCAGATCACTCCACCTCCACCTTTTCCACAGCGACTTCAGAAAAAACAAATCGGACAAGCAGTTTGCTCAATTCCTGGAGGTGTTCAAAAAGCTTCACATCAACATTCCATTTGCAGAAGCCTTGGAAGAAATGCCCAGCTATGTAAAATTCATGAAAGACGTTCTTTCATGAAAACGGAGATTGGGAGATTACGAGACAATAACATTGACGGAAGAATACAGTGCCATCATTCAGAGGAAACTTCCCCTAAAGTTGACAGATCCTGGTAGTTTCACTGTCCCATGCACCATTGGAGAACATTATATCGGTAAGGCTTTATGTGACTTAGGTGCAAGTGTTAATTTGATGCATTTTTCTATTTACAGGAAACTGTAAATTGGAGAAACAATGCCTACCTCAGTCTCATTACAACTTGTTGATCGAACGCTCACATTTTCGAGGGGTGTTGTTGAAGATGTGCTGGTCAAAGTCGACAAACTCATTCTTCAGCAGATTTCATTATCATTGACATGGAAGAAGACAAAGATGTACCTATCATCCTTGGAAGACCATTCTTGGCGACATGACGAACTGTGATTGATGTAAAAAAAATGAGAACTAACCATGAAATTTCGGGACCAAAAAGTTACTTTCAATGTTTTCAAAGCCATGAAATTCCCGAGCGATGAAAAGGAAGAAAAATGCTTCAGAGTTGATGTTGTTGATAGTATCGTTCAGGATACTGAGCTAAATCCCACGGATACACTTGAAGCTTGCATCACCAACATGACTGACAGCGAGCTAGATGTTGAAATCCTGGAATGTATCAACTACCTTGACAAACCATTCGATTCAAAGCGACACCACAAATGGAAAGCCTGGAACTGCTAAAGAAAGATCGAATCAAGCCTTCGATTGAAGAACCACCACAGCTGGAGCTGAAGTTACTTCCGAGTCATCTCGGGTATGCATTTCTTGGAAACTCTTCTGAATTACCAGTTATTATTTCTTCTTCACTAACATTGGAGCATGAAGAAAAATTGCTGAGAGTATTACGAGAGCACAAGAAGGCCATTGGCTGGACTATAGCAGACATTCGACGCATTAGTCCATCATTTTGTATGCACACGATTCTGATGAATGATGAGTACAAATCCACAGTGGAGTATCAACAGAGACTCAATCCAATCATGAAGGAGGTCGTGAAGAAAGAAATCATCAAATGGTTGGATGATGGCATCATTTACCCCATCTCAGACAGCAGTTGGGTAAGTCCTATGCAGTGTGTGCCGAAGAAATGAGGAATTAATGTTGTCACAAATGAAAAGAACGAGCTGATTCCAACCAGAACGGTGACTGGATGGAGAGTATGCATGGACTACCGAAAGCTGAACAAAGCAACACGAAATGACCATTTTCCGCTACCATTCATTGACCAGATGTTAGACAGACTGGCGGGACATGAGTTCTATTGCTTTCTGGACAGATATTCAGGATACAATCAGATTTCCATCACCCCAGAAGATCAGGAGAAAACCACATTTACATGTCCTTATGGTACTTTTTCTTTTCGCAGAATGCCATTTGGATTATGTAATGCTCCTGCTACATTTCAACGTTGCATAGTGGCCATCTTCTCAAACATGTTGGAGCAGAGTATGGAGGTTTTTATGGATGACTATTCTATGTTTGGAGATTCTTTTGACCACTGCTTGCAAAATCAGGAACATGTATTACAAAGATGCGAAGATACCAACCCGGTACTCAACTGGGAGAAATGCCACTTCATGGTGCAGGAAGGCATTGTTCTTGGACACCGGATCTCATAAAAGGGAATCGAGGTAGACAAAGTAAAGATTGAAACAATTGAAAAACTACCTACACTGACATCAGTAAAAGGGATTCAGAGTTTTCTTGGACATGCAGGTTTTTACAGGAGATTTATCAAAGACTTTTCCAAGATTGCTAAACCTCTGTGCAATCTTCTGGAGAAGGATGTGCCTTTCAACTTCACCAAAGAATGCCAGGAAGCTTTTGAGATATTAAAACAAAAGCTGATTTCTGCCCCTATCATTGTAGCACCAGACTGAACCCTTCCATTTGAAGTGATGTGTGATGCTAGTGATTTTTCTGTAGGTGCAGTTTTGGGACAACGTAAAGCAAATATTTTCCACACCATCTACTACTCCAGCAGAACTTTGAATGAAGCTCAACTCAACTACACAACCACTGAAAAGGAATTGCTCGCAGTTGTGTACGCTTTTGACAAATTTCGCTCCTATCTGCTGGGTCCTAAAGTGGTGGTCTACACAGATCATTCAGCAATCAAATATCTGATCACGAAGAAAGATGCCAAACCCATATTGATCCGTTGGATACTTCTTCTGCAAGAATTTGACGTGGAGAGCAGAGATAGGAAATGGACAGAAAACCAAGTGGCAGATCATCTATCGAGGCTCGAGAATGGAGAAACAGCTGGCAAAGAACTATCAATCAAAGAAACTTTTCCAGATGAACAGTTTTTCACCATGAAACAGTAAGATGCCCCTTGGTATGATGACTATGTCAACTACATTATGTCAGGAAAATGGCCGTTGGAATGGACAACTCAGCAACGAAAGAAATTCTTCAAAGAAGTCAAGCACTATGTCTGGGATGAGCTGTACCTGTTCAAATGGTGTGCTGATCAATTATTGAGACGGTGTTTTCCACAAAAGGAGGTCAACAGTGTTCTGTAACACTGTCATTCGTCACCATACGGTGGACACTTCAGCGGAAATAAAACTGCAGCCAAAGTCCTACAATCAGGTTTGTTCTGGCCCACTCTTTTTAAAGATGCTTATCTTTTTGCTCTTCAATGTGACAGGTGCCAGAGAATGGGGAATATTTTGAAGAGAAATGAAGGACCGTTGCAAAACATTCTGGAAGTGGAGATATTCGATGTGTGGGGTATAGATTTCATGGAACCCTTTGTTCCATCATTCGGAAACCTGTACATCATGGTTGCTGTAGACTACGTCTCCAAATGGGTTGAAGCAATTGCACTACCATCCAATGATTCAAAAATGGTGATCAAATTCCTGAAAAAAAAAAGCATTTTCACTCGGTTCGGAACACCTCGGTCAATTATCAGTGATGATGGCTCATATTTCTGCAACATATACTTTGATGCACTCCTATCCAAATATGGAGTTACTCACAAAGTTGCCACTACTTATCATCCACAATTAAATGGACAGGTTGAAGTTTCAAACAGGGAAATCAAAAGAATCTTGGAGAGAACTGTTGGATCAATAAGGAGGGACTGGTCAACAAAACTGGATGACGCATTATGGGCCTATCAGACAGCTTACAAGACACCCATTGGTATGTCCCCATATCGATTGGTGTTTGGTAAAGCATGCCATCTGCCATTTGAGCTTGAGCACAAGGCGTACTGGGCACTAAAGAAGTTGAATTTTGATCCATAAGCTGCAGGAGAGAAAAGACTCCACCAACTCAACGAATTGGAGGAATTTCGCTTACAGGCTTATGAGAATGCCAGATTGTATAAAGAAAAGACCAAGAATTGGCATGATCGAAAAATAGTGCACAGACAGTTGGAACCAAGACAGCAAGTGTTGTTGTACGATTCACAGTTGAAATTTTTCCCTAGAAAGTTGAAATCAAGGTGGTCAGGTCCATTTGTGATCACTCAGGTTTTACCATATGGAGCTGTTGAGTTACTGGATCCCAACACCAACGAAACATTCAAGGTTAACAGTCAGCATGTCAAGCACTACTTGGGAGAATCATTTGAGCGACAAAAAGAAAGTGTCACACTTTCAGATCCAGCCTAACGTTCGAGAAGTCACGTCTAGCTGACGACGTTAAACTTAGCTCTAGCAGGGAGGCAACCCATGCAATTTGTGTATATATTATGATTTGGTGTGATTTAATTTGGTGTGTTTAGTTTTTGCAGATTAAGACATTTCATGATGGAAGAAGTTCTCACAAATCCTCATAAGTAATTTCCTTCTCTCCCTCAAAACTCTCTGATGAAAGTCTACAAAGCTCGCTTGGAACGGATGAGATTACTAACGATCCATGGTGTTTCTAATGATATTCGTTGGGTAATTGAAGCACGGGTCTGATTGGCAAGTGAGTCTTCTGACTCTTTTATTTCACATCTGCCTGGTTTTGGAAGAAACACCTATGCAAAGAAATGTAGAGCTAAGCAAATGGGTGTTTGTTACAAATGTGCACGCTAGAATTGCAATACTCGTTGTCGTTCTTTAGGAATGGTGTCTGATAATCGCGAAGACAAAATTAAATTCATTAGGGATGGCTTGAGTAAGGAGTTTGTAGATGATATATCTTCAACTCTTGAGACGCATCCTAGTGGATATGTTCATATAACCATTTGCAAATTGCATACACAATTCCAAAAACAAAGACAACAGTTAAGTCTTGGGAATCTGACTCAAAAAGACCATCTTTGCCAATTTATAAGAAAATTGGATGGGAAGCTTGTCCCTGACGCATAGACGTCAATCAAGCCGCTAATTTTCTTATACATATTATATCTCTTTGTATTTTCCTAATAATTGTAAATTGTTTTGTTGTTTTCTTTTATTTTCTCCGACAGGATCCAAACCTTTTTGACTATCACGATTTATTTTACTGTTTAACTAATAATTGTCATTTGGCAGGTACTAGTGCTATTATTTTACTCACCATTTTCAGGTGTTATAAATTCAACTCATCATTGCACTTTTGAAGACATCCAGAGAAAAACATGGAAGCCAATTCAAGAAGATGAGTTGAAAACATCTGTGTGTTTTGCGGTACTAGTGTTGGTGTTAAGCCACAATACGTAGAAGCAGCACAGGAATTGGGTCGAGTCTTAGCTGCAAGGAATATGCACTTAGTATATGGCGGAGGCAATCTTGGACTTATGGGGATCGTTTCAAAAGCTGTACAGGGGGGAGACAGTCAAGTTTTGGGAATCATTCCAAAACCCTTGGCGGAGGCAAATCTTATTGGACCATCAAACGGAGAGGAACTGATCGTGCCAGGTATGTCTGAATGATTGGTAGAAATGATTAACCGTGCTGATGCTTTATTGCTTTGCCAGGTGGCTTGGGTACATTGAAGGAAATTTTTACAGTGTTATCTTGGGTGAACCTGAACATACACCAGAAATCGCTTGGACTGTACAACGTTGAACGATTTTATGATTTTCTTTGTGTGTTTCTTGATGATGCCCGGAGAAATGGGTTCGTGACAAAACCTATGAAAGAACTCCTCTTTACTGCCAGAACTGCTCCGGATCTAATTGACCAAATCTTAGCCTATGAATCACAAATTGACCCTATCATTTCAAAGATAAATTGGTCCGAGGACGATCGTGGTAAGAGGCGTCAGATTAATTTGGATCTTAACCTTTAACTTTTCGTGTAGAATTTCAGTTGACCAGGTACTATCTTCTAAACTCTTCTTCTACTATTTAAGACATTGGGGACAATGTCTCATTTAGGTTTGGGGGAGGAAATTAATTGATTAGTATCTTGTTTTTAGTTGTGTGTTGTTTTTATTTTTAGGCCAATATTTTTCGAAAAATACAAAAAAAATTGAAAAAATTGAAAACTTTTCAAAAATTACAAAAATATTTTTCGTTTTTGTGATTTTATTTTGACTAAAAAGGTGAAATTGGTAAGAGATGGCTGAGTAAGGAGTTTCCACTCCTGAGACTTATCTCAAACCTAATTCGGAACAAGTTAATTTTTGTTTATTTCCTTTTGAATTATTTAATTTGTGAATTCTCCATAATACTGACTAAAATGGATCTTCATATGCTTAGTTGGCAGGTATTATCAACATGCATGGTAACATACAGACATGAGCTGTAATTGAAAAGTTTGTAATATTCAGTGCTCTAGTTTAATTGGAGGCAGCATCTCAAAAAGTGATGGAGTAAAAAAAAAAAAACGTCTAAGATCCGAGTTATTAGGTCTGTAAGGGTGTTTTAACACCTAATGCCCTAAAGCCAACTGGTTTGGGAGTCACTGGCCCAAAGCTCGCTACATGGATCAAAGATGCTGCAAAAATATATATATCTGAAGTCTGAGTAATTAAGTCCGTAGGGGTGTCTTAACACCTGGTGCCCTAAAGCCAACTGGTTTGGGAGCCACCAACCCAACACTCGCTACATAGATGGAAGATATTATATATAAATAAAAAAAAATCAAAAATCAAAAATCAAAAGAAAAAATCAGAAAAATCAGAAAAATTATTCCATTGCTGCAAAAAGGTGTGAATTCTGATAAATCTTGAGGAAAAAAATATTACTCTCTTATCAACTGCACTTGTGACTGTTATGGGCAAAAATGGGTTGATTAATATTTTGTCGGTTGTGCATATGGAGAATGGTAAATATAATAGGAGAATTTACTTATTCAGTAATTTATAAAGAAATAAAACAACTAGTAACTTGGAGTAGAAGTTTCACCTAATTAGTCACTAACTTCTTTATTCTATTTTCTCTTGCCTTTTTGCTTTTGTGTGCATTAGTTTTATTATCTTTTTACTTTTGTAAAACGTTTGTGGGTATCGTTGCTGTAAGCCCTCATGAGACTATAACTCGTCCACTAGGGACACTTAGGGGTTTAAAGGCTTGTTGCATATGCTAAATGCAATCGTGATCCCTATGAAAGTGGCTTAGTTTAATTTTAATTGTTTCTTGTATTTTATTTTATTATTTTGCTCGAGGACTAGCAAAATGTTAGGTTTGGGGGTGTGATGAGCGAAAAATATATCAATATTTACCGCCCCTTTTACTTAATATTTTGTTTAGTTTCTCGGGTTTGATGAACGTTTTGATGTGTTTTAGTTTATTTTGCGGATAAAATAATATTGGGACACAATGAAATCATTTAGGACGAAGTGTGGGTCAAATAAGGGCAAAAATTGGACTTCACATATTAATTTTGGAGATTGGAAACTTGAAAGGGAGTTTTAACGAAGTGCAGTTTTGGAAATTCTAGTTTTGTGCATCTGTCGTATTTTGTTCATAACGTTTTACTCCGATATCGGATTGAGCTGATTTAAGTTCCAGATTAAAGAAGACTCAAAGATCTACAACTTTTAAAGATAAAATAATTTCGAATTCTGAATATTTCATATCCGAAATTGATGAACCATCCAGAAGTGTGTTGTGTGCAATTATTAAAGTCATTTTCAATCATTTTCAAAGCAAAAAATAAATTAATAAATAAATAATAAAAATTATCAAATCACCACCAAACATGATAACCAATTAGTGGAGCAATTAATAATGGATTTGGTGGAGCAATTAGTGGAGCAATTAATAATGGATTTGGTGGAGGAAAAATTTTGCCTATAAATACCAAGCCATTTCATTTGTAAATTCATACTTTCTTCTAAGGAATTCCTTAAGAATACTAAGAAGATTGTATCTTGTTTGTTTATTTACAGCTTTCAGTAATTAATTTCCGCTTTCACACTTTCTTTTCTTCACTTTTCAGTTTTTACTTTCCGTAATTTACTTTTACGCACAATACTTTTCTTTCTTTAATTTTCAGTTTTTACTTTTCAGTATTGAGTGTTGGGATGTATGCCCTAGAGGTACATGTGATGTAAACGGTTTCATGTGTTTTGAAAAAAAACGATGCATTATTCATTTATCAAATTGTTTGTTTATTTTTCGCTTATTATATATCTTCGTAAATACCGTAGATTACTTATGTACCTTCAGACTTAGTGTATGAGTGTCATACACCAGAGGATTTAAGTCTGAAGTTAGTAATCTTAAATAGTCCATAGAGAGCAAACAAAGCGGGTACTTTGTTTGTGGTTTATCTATTACTGCGGTTCATTCTATATTTGTATGGTGATCTTAATCCGGATCGTCCATGTAGAGACATGAGAATGGAGACACCTTGTATGATGCGATCATATAGGACTGGACCCAGATAGAAATGACATTCTTATAATATCTGTTAAGCAAAGAAAGTCATTTCAATCTACTTGATGGCCATATATGGATTGATCTTAATCCTGAGTGTACTACGAACTCCTGCATGGCAGGCTGTGTCCTTTGATTTACAAAGGTGAGGTTGGTGTAGCAGTCCCGACCAATAGCTACGTACTTTGGGGGCACAATTTGTTTTGTAGCTGGGAACGTTTTACATAGACATGGAGTTCACTCCTTCTTGCGAGAAGTAGATGCATATATTTCTTAAGGGTTGATTCGGTACTTGAACGATTTGAGCGCTCAAGTCTTTCTATTACGAACAGAAAGATTAATATTCATAATAGTTATGAATAAATCATTCATTAGAGAATCAATGGTACTTAAGGTAAAAATAATTAGAGGGGTATAACGGACATTATGACCTGGCTCTAATTACAAGATACTCGTGAAGGATCAATTCATATGTAATGACTATATCGATGGACAATGACTTAGTTCGACTTAATATTTCATTTGCGGCAACGAGAGTGCAACTTCGGGTTTTTAGTGGAATAACCCGGAGTTAATAATTCAGAATATCTAATTAAGAGCTTAATTAATATTTCGAGATTATTGGAGCTCGGAACTGTGGGTCCATTTGGTCCCCGTGCTAGCTCAATTTACTATAGCGGATTTAATATAATTGGATAGTCTAATTATATACTCACAAAAGAATAAATATTATTAATATGATTAATAATATTTATTATGTCACACTTGAAACTATACATTAAAAGTTAATGTATGGTATTAATAATTATATGATAATTATTAAATATAAAATATTGAATTATATATATGATATAATTTAATAAGGCTAAGATTGTAATTTCTATATTATGGGTTTTGGAAACCCTTGATTTAATTTTGGAAGTAATGACTTTCAAAATATTAATCATATATTTAATTTGTAACATATATTGACTTTATGGAAATGAAATAATATTGTTACAAAATTAATGAAGAAATAAAGGGCATGGCCGAATTCCTTGATGTATAAGGAATATGATTTGTTTATTTTGGAAACAAAATTTAATCAAAAATCCTAGCCTTGGCCGAATTCCTTGGTGTATAAGGAATAAGATTTGTTTATTTTGGAAACAAAATTCAATCCAAAAATTCTAGTCTTGGCCGAATTCTACCTTAGGGAGGGGATTGGTTGTTTTGTTTGAGTGAAACAAAATTGACCTAAGTATAAAAGGAAAAATTGATTTTCTTTTGAGTAGTGCTCTCATTCCAAACCCTAGCCACCTTCTTCTTCTTCACAATTCTCTCAAAAGTTGAGAAACAATTTTGAAGAACAATAATAAGAAAAATATTATTAGTGTGTGATTTAATCTCTAAAACGTTTAGAGATTTGTTTGTGTGTGTAGCCCACACTACTTTCCGTTGGTAACGAGATATAGCTCGGAATATCTTGCGGCGTTGAACAAATCATCTTCTCATTCATTCTTGTAAGTCACGGCATTGAGGAACAATAATACCTCATTGCCGCACTTCACTTGTTACAATCGGGGCTCGGTTTTGATTTGTTTTAATTCGGGTTTTGGGAAACACCTTGGGGACTTTTTGGGGCTGAGTTAGGATTTTTTTTGAGTGGAAAAATCAGACCTAAAACGCTACAGCAAGTCACGCAAATCAGGGGTTGGTTTGGGTGCAGTTCGCGTGTGTAACGGGTGTAATACAGTCCAATAATTCACTGCAGTTCGGGGGCTGTTCGGGGACTGTTTCACGCACATTCCGGGGCTGAGATCTTGTCCGAAACAGAAGCAAAACTTCAGTATAAGTGCTGGATCCATTCCGCCTTAAGGAAGGGAAGACAGAAAAATTTTTCAAGGTCGATCCGTGTGCCTAATCGCTTCCGCTGCGCAAGGAAAGCGTTTTCATACAATTGGCATCAAGAGCGAGGTTGAAAAGTGTTCTTAACCCTTCACTTTTTCATTTAAAGTTTCTGTTTTTAATATATTTATATGAGTTATAAATATGATATGCATGTTAGATGAGTGGGCACATTGTGATATTCATATGATGAATGATTTTGTTATTTCATGTGATGAATGGATTTTACATTGGTCGTAAATTTTTCCGGCTCTTATTTTTGTAGTTGGTTTTGTTTTGGGGATGTAAGGCCATAAGGCCATTGTTTACATTTGTTGTAATTTTAATTTTCAATGTAAAGTTTCAATTTTTGTAATTTGGAGCACCGAAGTCGCAAAGGGAACAACACCACTTTGAAGCAGGATTTGAAGACCAAGGAATGCCTTGGTGAATTTTTTGTACTAATTAGATTAGTATAGGAAAAATAAGAGCCCGGTCAATGCAAAATAATTTTTGTGTTATATGTATGTTTATTTCGAATTGTTTGAATAACATGTCATATAGCTTAGGGTGCCCACTCATGCATTTTACTTGCCATAACATGTCATAGATGCATTATCATTATAGACATAAAATTATGATTTTATGAAATTTAAAATGTTTAAATTTGAAAATGATATGCATGAAAATAAATAAATTAGATTAATTGGATTTATGGTTTAAAATTTGAATTCTAATATATTGGGCTTAATTAATGCATAATAAACTTCATTGGTATATAGGATGGAAACCCGGATAAAAATTCCATAGCCGATTCTGAATGGACGGTAATATGGTCTGCACTCGGGATACAATTCCACGTACCATTGGATTTTATGACGCACTAAGATTTATTAAAATGTTTAATTAGAATTTTTGACCATTTATAATTCCATGATTTTAGACCCTTAAGTGCCTAGTATTTTAAGAGTTAAAATATTATAGCTCACTTATACCACTCTAATTAAATTAGTTTAATAGAGTAAATCTATTAGTAGAGACTAATGAATTTTTAGTGACACAATTTTAATTGTTAAAATTGATTAGCTCACTTATGACAAACTGGTGTAAATAATTATTATGATTTAGTCGCCATAAGTTTATCCACACTAGTTAAAATAAAATATTAGATATTTTAGATAGAAACCTTAATTTTTAAAATAGTGAGTGGGAGAGGGATATACGACAGTATATCCCGCTATCTCCGTTGTTAGTCCAAAAACATGAGATTCAAAAGGCGCCTCGAGACGGCTTTGTTTTCGTCCCCATACGGATGGTGTCCATTTTAGGTCAATATCAGGTTTGGGTTCCGAGAGGATAGGGATTCTAGATGTATCTTGTGAACTGACCTACCCTACGGCGGCACTTCACTCGTTAAGTCAAAGAATCCCGAAACGGCGGGTTACACTCACAAAGGAGTAATTAACTGTTAATGAAATTCCTTGATCAAATAAAACGGTAGTTGTTTAATATAGGAATAAGAGTTATTCCCGCATATATTAAATTGACTGAGATTGTCTCGATCTATCATGCGAGTACTTGACCTACCCTACGGCGGCACTTACTTGTGGGATGATAGATTTCCGTGGCATAGTAATTCTCTTAGGTTTCTAATTCATTATTCATGGTTCATGCATCATGTTTAATTTTATGCCAAAATTCTTTGATGATTTTAATATGCGATGAATGAATGTTAAATTCATGTTTATTTTATTTTTCAGCCATGGTTTCTCCAATTATTTCCATACTCTCAAACGATAAATTAACCGGGGAAAACTATGTTAAGTGGAAAAGTAACATGAACGCTATCCTGGTCTGTGAAGACCTAAAGTTTGTCCTGACGGAGGAACGTCCTCCCGAGCCGGCCAGAAATGCTGGCCAAGCTGTGTGCGATACCTATCAGAAATGGGTAGCAGCAAATGAGAAAGCCTGCTGCTACTTGCTAGCAGGGATGTCTGAGGTTCTTGCTGCAAAGCATGAACCTATGGCTCTAGCATCTTAGATGATGGAGTCATTGCAGGGCATGTTTGAGCAGCCTTCGGAGCGTCAACGCCATGAGGCCATGGTCTCAGCAATGACTGCTAGGATGAAGGATGGGACATCAGTCCGAGAGCACGTCTTAAGGATGATGACTTATCTCAACACTGCTGAAACCCATGGAGCTCGTATTGACGAGCGTAGCCAGGTGACTATGATTATGGAAACTCTTCCGAAGAGTTTCCTGCAGTTTAAAAGAAACTATGTTATGAACAAGTTGGCTTTTACTTTGACCCAACTGCTTAATGAGCTCACCCATTACGAGTCTATGCTTGTGGATCCTCGTAAGTCCAGTGCATAGGCAAATATTGCCGAGTCTTCTAAATCTACAAAGAAGAAGAAGAAAAACATTGGAAAGGCTAAGGGAAAGCCCATGAAAAAGAATAAAAAGAAAGGCTCCAAGGATGCCAAGCCCAAAGGAGAATGTTTCGACTGCGACAAGAATGGGCATTGGAAAAGGAACTGTCCTAAATACCTTGCTGAGCTGAAGGAGAAAAAGGAAACATGTAAATATGATTTACTCATTATTGAATCTCTATTAGTGGAGGATGATAAATCCGCTTGGATTGTTGATTCTGGAGCCACTAACCATGTTTGTTCTTCTTTGCAGCTACTTGATTCATGGAGGGACCTTACTGAAGGTTATTACACCATGAGGGTCGAGACAAGGGATGCCATTTCAGCAAGAGTAGTGGGAGTTTCCAGTTTAAATTTTATTAATAATAGTTATTTAAATTTGAACAATGTGTTATTCATTCCTGGTTTTCGCAGGAATTTGATTTCTGTTTCTAAACTTTTGGATGATGGTTATTCAGTTTCTTTTAATAGCAATTTGGTTATTATTGGTAGAAATGGATTAACTATATGCACAGGAAACTCAGAAAACAACTTGTATGTGTTAAGACCGTTAACACATAGGTCACTGCTCAACACTGAAATGTTTAAGGTTGAGAAACCTAAAACTAAACTGCCAAAGATTTCTCACGATGACACATATCTATGGCATCTTAGACTTGGTCACATCAACCTTAACCGGATAAATAGATTGATAAAGAACGGAGCCTTAAACCAGTTAAAGCTCGGAACTCTACCAATTTGTGAATCCTGTTTAAAAGGAAAAATGACCAATAGACCTTTTTACTGGAAAAGGTTTAAGAGCCAGTCAACCACTTGAGCTAGTACATTCGGACGTCTGCGGACCGATGAATGTAAGAGCTCGAGGTGGTTATGAATACTTCGTCACATTCATTGACGATTATTCAAGATATGGGTATTATGGGACACAGAAACTGGACGACGCATGCTGTCCCAGGCTCGCGGCCCGGTTGGGAGTACGGAGTGCCACGGGGGACTAAACCGGAGAATAATGGAGTCGCCACCCGGTGCGAACCGGGAAAATGAGATTTAAGGCCGCACTCACCCCTCGCAAGGGAAGACCTCAAATCGTTGGGTTCGGAATGGTCCCTTACCTATGTCACTTGTAATGAAAGGATTTGTGTAATAATTTAATCAAGCTTAAGTAACACTTATTTCCAAGAGTATCATGCTTCTAAGTTCACATGCACAAAAATAAAACTTACACCTAAATTTGCATATATTTCACATCTAAGATTGCATGCTTGAAAGTACATCAAAGTAGCAACGAACATACAACTTCATTGGCATATTGTATTCAAGGAAACACAAGCACACATGTGAGCACTTTTCCAAGTGGTACGTGGAATTGTATCCCAAGTACAGACCGCACTACCGTCCATTCGGAATCCGCTACGAAATTTATGTCTGGGTTTCCATCCGATATACCACAAGAAATAATACTCATATGCTATCACGACATGGATATATGAATTGTAATACGTTAAACACATTGTACTCATACATGTGGGGAATACAGATGAATGATACCTACACAATCTTGCGTAATACAGAGAAGCAATCAGATTCATCATACGAAGGGATAGCTACCAGGAACAATTATGTATGAAATCTGATGAAAATGACTCAGTTCAGTGGGTGCGCGTTCGCGTAGCGTTCGAGAACGCGTTTGAACGGTAAATAGAAGGTTCGCGTTCGTATAGCGTTCGAGAACGCGTTCGAACGGAGCCAGACCTGATGCAAGAAACACTAAAAAAATGCGTGCGCGTTCGCGTAGCGTTTGAGAACGCGTTCGAACGGTAAACAGAAGGTTCACATTCGTGTGGCGTTCGAGAATGCGTTCGAACGGAACCAGATCTGATGCATGACACACTAAGAAAATGCGTGCGCGTTCGCGTAGCGTTTGAGCACGCGTTCGAATGGTAAACAGAAGGTTCGCTTTTGTATAGAGTTCGAGAACGCGTTAGAATGGAACCAGACCTGATGCATGCAACACATTCATTGACAAACAAATCCACAATGTGGGACCTCACGTATCCGATTGAACTCATCTCGCATCCAATCGAGTATACACCAATCGGCGCGGCAAAGCATCATGGTAAAGGGTTTTAACCCCTCCAAATAGGGGACTTTTCATCGCACTTACTAAGCCCATGCACTCAATTGAATCATGCATACAAAGAATTAAAAAAACAATAATATCAAACTTAGTATGCCCGATTGAACGTATCTTGCATTCAACCGAACACACATCAACCGGCACGGCAAAACATCGTGTTAAAGGATTTTAACCCCTCCAAATAGGGGACCTTTCATCGCACTTACTAAGCCCATGCGCTCGATTGAATCATGCATACAAAAGTAACATGCATAATTCAAATGACGAAAAATAAATCAAAGCAATATAAGACAAAAGAAAGTGTCATTTACTCAAGCGGTAAGTGGAGTTGTATCCCGAGTACAGATCATACTACCGTCCATTCGGAGTCAGCTATGAAATTTATGTCCGGGTTTCCATCCGATATACCGCGAGAGTTGACACATCTTTCGTTTTATTCCAAAGCCACAACATACAATATCTCATAATCCATGCATATTTATCTACTCAAGGGCCACAACATGCATTTCAACATAACAATCATGCAAGCAATACTCAATAAATAATACAAATAAAACATAAAATGAATGTGGAAAATACCCTCAGGTCTAACCTTTTATGTCGACTTTCGAACTCGCGTTTCACGGCCGTCGGAAGGGCTATCACACCGCTACTTCTCCGGTTCACTGGTTTAGCGTCTTGGCTCACTGTTTTGCTATTTTACTTGCTGTTTGGCCTCCGTTTTGCTGTTGTTTGGTCTCCGCTTTGCTACTGTTTCCTCTGTATTTTCTGTTCACTGTTCAGGTCGCTTTTTTGACGTTTCCACGGAATGTTTCGAGTTTTTTTTTATGGGTTTTTAGTGCAGTCTTGTGTGATTATTTTAAGGATTATAAATACAGTTTTTATGTTACTGTTTTGAGTATTTTAGGGACTGTTTTAAGAGGATTTGGCTGCTGTTTTGGGGGTGATTCGGGCTGCTGTTTTGGCGTGTTTTAGAAGGTGTAGGGGCTGCTGTTTTCGGTGGAAATGGGCTGCTGTTTGGGGGTGTATTTTTGGTGATGTGTGGAGGTTTAGGGGGTGCTGTTTTCGGTTGTGGAGTGGGGGAGATGAAGAGAATTATTTGTGTTTTTCTTCTTGCTTTTGCTGTGAATGGCTAGGGCTCTTGGTGTTGTGATTTTCGTGTAAGTCTTGTGTATGAGCTAGGGACCTCCATGTCTTGGTTAGGGGTTGTTTATATAGAGAAAGGTTAGGGCTACTCCTTGTCTCACAAGGAAGGGATTTTGGCATTAAAAAAGAGGATTTGATTTGGTATTCAATAAGGAAAGGATTAGATTGAGGGGGGACAAATCTTGGCTAGATTAGGAATACAAAATATTTAATTTGTTATGATTGATTTTAATTAAGCATGATATTTGTTAAGTTTGGTATATAATATATTTGATTTATATTTATTAGGCATGCAATTTCTTTAATTTGTGTAAGTATTTTTATTATTTTGGTAGTTGATTATTTAGATTTTATTTTTTTTATTTAATTTGGTATATGACTTTATTATTTATTTTATTTAATTACATTATCTAATTAATATTTAACTTAATATTTGATTTAATTTGGGTGTGTATTAGGTAAATGGGCGTGTGGGCCTTTGGTTGGTGGGTTTGGTTTGTGTGGGCTAGGTGTGTGGGCTTGGGGGGATTTTAGGTCAAGGCCAAGGGGCTTGCGGGGATTTTGGGCCGAGAATAATTTTTAAAAATGGACAACCAACAAGTAACCCGAAGCTAAACCAGCGAACTTAATCCGATTATGAGTCAATTCTTGACTCCTCCCTTCCGACATCCGTTTCCCGCGGCTTCCGCGACTTAAAAGGTAGTGCCTCCAACTGAGGCTCATCATCGGGTTTCACATGCAAAAATGCAATGCCTACAGTCGCCCCCACTTTGATGGGACTTGTGTAGTGTGTGACTTTGAACAATCCTATCAAAGTTATGCAATGCATTTTCACTAACCTGGTTCTTCTGCTGCCTCGAGCTGAGCTGGTGCTACAGTGGACCTCGATCCTGGGACGCATCCCACTAACTGCAACTGACAATGGGGGTACCTCGACCCTGGGCGCCTCGACCCAATACCGCTGACAATAGGGGCCTCGCCCTCAAACTGATGATGTAGTAGGCACCTCGACCCTGGGACGCATCCCGGAACTACAACCGACAACGGGGGCACCTCGACCCTGGGCACCTCGACCCAACACCGCTGACAATAGGGACCTCGCCCTCAAACTGATGATGTAGTGGGCACCTCGACCCTCGGACGCATCCCGGAACTACAACCGACAACGGGGGCACCTCGACCCAACACCGCTGACAATAGGGACCTCACCCTAAATATAATGATATAGTGGGAACCTCGACCCTGGGTACGCATCTCGACCCGGAACTACAACTGACAACGGGGGTACCTCGACCCTGGGCACGCATCTCGACCCAATACCACTGACAATAGGGACCTCGCCCTGAATATGATGATGTAGTGGGCCTCGCCCCCAGACTGATACTGATGTGGGCCTCGCCCCTTGGGACTCATTCCCAAAACTGAAACTGCGTTGACGTCATTTGGCTCATTTCTGCCGCTTTCTCTTTTCTTCGAACCTACGAACACAAAACAAAAACAAACACGGAAAGAATGCAATGTTACGTGTATGCATGAATGATTTTCCTACTCCGTTGGGTTAGGTCTTCTGCCAATTCCCTTGGTGACTGCTCGGTCCTTTCCCCCTCAGGCAAAGTACTGCTTCAATCTGTCCATGTTGATCGGCTCGGTGAACTCGTTTCCTTCCAAGTCTGATAACCTCACTGCCCCATTTCCCATTACCTTATGCACTATGTAAGGTCCTTTCCACTTAGTTCTGAATTTTCCTCTCGGATCTGTCGTCGATGGCCTCGACTACTTAAGTACCAAATCACCCTTTTTTCTGATCTTGGTGGGACGTACTTTCTTATTGAATGCTCGGGCTAGTCTTTTCTGATAAAACTGCATGTGATACAAAGACTTCGTCCTCCTCTCATCCAACAGTGCTAACTGATCAAACCTCTGTGCTGCCCATTCTGGTTCTGGTAATTCTGCTTCTGCGAAGACCCTCATAGACTATATTTCCACTTCCACTGGTAACACTGCTTCCATTCCATAGACCAAAGAGTAAGGCGTGGCCCCTGTTGCCGTTCTTACTGATGTTCTGTACCCCCACAAAGCATATGGTAGTTTCTCGGCCCAATCTCTGTAGTTCTCTGTCATCTTGGCCAAAATCGTCTTTATAGTCTTGTTGGCTGCCTCAACTGCCCCATTTGCCTGTGGCCTGTACGGTGATGACTTGTGGTGGCCTATCCCATACCTCTGTAACATTGCCTTCATCTCTCCTTGAAACTGAACTTCGTTGTCTGTCACTACATGATGTGGCATACCATACCGACAAATGAGGTTCCGAGCTTTAAACTTTGCCATCTGTTTTGCTGTAACATTGCGGAATGATTCGGCTTCCACCCACTTCGAGAAGTAATCTACGGCCACTACTATGAAGTGATGCCCATTCGATGCATTTGGTCAAATTTCTCCAATCATATCAATTCCCCATGCTGAGAAAGGCCACGGCTCTGACAACCCGTGCAATTCTGTGTGTGGTAGGCGATTCAAATTACCGTGTGCTTGACAGTCATGACAGTGCTTTACCATCTTCGCGCAGTCTGTTTCCATGGTTGACCAATAAAAACCTTGTCTCACTATCTTTTGGGACAGATTCAACCCGTTCATGTGCGGACCACATACCCCAGCGTGTATTTCTTCCATTACATGATGAGCTTCTTCCTTTCTCAAACACTTCAACTGAATACCGTTTGCTTGCCTCTTGTACAGTTCCCTTTTCAAAATCACATACTGGGAAGCTAACTTCTGAATGGCTATTCTGTCTTTTCTGCATGCCCCTTCCGGGAGTTCACCATGTTCTAGATACCTCTGAATGTCATAATACCAAGGTTTACCATCGTCGACCTCAACTTCCAGAATTCTTTCTATCTCATAAACAGGTTTGCTCGCTGTTGTCAGTATCAACGGTCTCATCACTAACTTTTCTGGATTTTCCCAAGTTGCTGCAAGTGTAGCCAATGCATCTGCCATCTGATTCTCTTCTCTCGGTAAGTAATGAAACTTACACTCGGGGATAACCTGTGCCAACTTTCTGAGGTGAAAAAGGTAAGGTTTCAACCGTTCTTCTTTCAATTCCCATTCTCCTCGCATCTGATGGACCACCAACATAGAGTCTCTGTAGACTTCCACACTCCCGGCCTTCAAGGCTATCAACGACGTCAAACCAAAAGCACATGCTTCATACTCGGCCATGTTGTTAGTCACTCTGAATGTCAACCTCTTGGCCGAAGGCAAAGTCTCTCCCTCGGGGGTCACTATCACGATCCCAATTCTGGCTCCCTTGTAATTCACTGCTCCGTCAAAATACATCTTCCATCTCTGGACTGTTATTGCTTGGATCTCTTCATCTGGAAATTCAAACTTATACTGATCCCCCTCAACAGGTTGCATTGCCAGAAACTCTGCTACTACTCGCCCTTTGATCACTTTGGAGGTGAGATACTCAATGTCAAACTCTGTCAGCAATACCAACCATCTGCCCAATTTTCCCACTAGTGAAGGCACCGAATGAAGATATTTCAGAGGATTTTCCTTGGCCACTATCTGGATCTTGTATGACTGGAAATAATGCCGCAATTTTCTGGAAGCCCATACCACTGCAAGACAGATCTTCTCAACTTCCTGATATCGAGCCTCATACGGGAGCATCTTCTTACTCAGATAATAGACTGCATGTTCTACCCCTGTCTCATTTTCCTGTACCATCATTGCCCCCAGTGCTTCTGATTCTATAGCCAAATACAATATCAAAGGTCTGCCCGGTCTCGGAGGCTTAAATATAGGAGGCTTTACCAAGTATTCTCTGATTTTATCGAAGGCTGTCTGACACTGTTCATTCCATCTCACTGGCTGATCTTTTCTCAACAGTTTGAAGATAGGCTCACATACTGATGTCAACTTGGCGATGAACCGACTGATGTACTAAATCTTCCCCAAGAATGCGCTGACTTTTTTTTCTGTCTTCGGTGCAGACATTTCTGTGATTGCCTTGATCTTTTCGGAGTCTACCTCTATTCCGCCCATTCCCACTGCATGACCAAGCAATTTCCCTGATGTCACCCCAAACACACATTTCTTGGGATTAAGCCGCAGGTTATATCTGTCAACTCTCTGAAGGAACCTTTCCAGTGCTTCAATATGCCCAACTCTTGTCTCTGATTTCACCATCATGTCATCCACATACACCTCAATCTCTTTGTGAATCAAGTCATGGAAAAGTGTAGTGGCCATCCGCTGATAGGTAGCCCCCGCATTCTTAAGCCCAAACGGCATAACCTTGTAACAATAAGTACCCCACTCAGTAACAAATGCAATCTTGTGTTTGTCTTCCTCGGCCATGAGAACCTGATTGTAACCTGAAAACCCATCTGCAAATGAATACATAGCAGATAAAGCCGCACTATCAACCAGAACATCTATATGCGGCAGAGGAAAATCATCCTTCGGACAAGCCTTGTTGAGATCTCTGTAGTCTACACACATTCTGACCTTCCCGTCTTTCTTTGGCACCGGTACTATATTAGCTAACCACTCAGGATACTTTACTACTTCTAGGAACCCCACATCTATCTGTTTCTTAACTTCCTCTCTGACTTTCTCAGCCCATTCTGGTCTCATCCGTCGGAGTTTCTGTTTTACCGGCCTCATATTCGGATAAGTTGGTATTTTGTGTTGGGCAATGTTTCTGTCTACCCCAGGCATGTCCTCATAGGACCACGCAAACACTTTGGAATATCTGACCAACACTTCTTCTAGTTTCTCCCTCTCTTCAGAGGTAACTTCTCTTGCAATCAGAATTTCTTTGGGGTTCTCAAGCGTACCCAAGTTAAATGCAGTAGTTCTGGCCGAACTGATATCAAATATGCTTGATTCGTGCAGAGTAAGTGGAAATGACTCAGGCAAGTAAGCAAAAGAAATGTCTTTATTATTGGATAATGCGGAAGTACAATCAAACAAATCAGGAAGGTAAATGTCTTCATCATCTATAGACACTTCTTCTTCTGCAATCAGGTCTTCCTCAGACTTTTCGTCCTCTCCCAGAGTCAGGCTCTCCAACTTCATTAGTTCCTCCTCCCAATTCTCTTCTTCTTTCTTCACAATTTCTTCAACTATCAGCTTCTTACCCAACATATCCTGGAAGATCTCAAACCCAAGTACCAAAATTCCATTAACTTCCACAAGTTCAGGCTCCCATTGATATCCTGAAGCTTTCACAAAACACCCCATCAATTTCAGGCCCTTTTTCTTGACCTTTGGTTTTTCTTCATCAGATTTGTACCCCAAACCTTTTCGAGTAGTCTGTCCTCCGAAATCTGGCAATCTTGAACCTTCACCCGGTTCAAACTTCATTTTTTTCATGATCTTAGCCACCCTAGGATCCACCCATTCCTCAAAAGTAGTTGACACCTGAAACCTCGTGAAAGGTTGTATCTCCAAGGCAACCACGACATTATCTACCTCAGCCCGGATAGTAACAACTTCTCCCTCATACGGGAACTTGATCATCTGATGTAAAGTGGAAGGCACGCCCCCAGGTTTGTGAAACCAAGGCCTTCCCAACAACAAGGCAAAAGTGGCTGGGATGTCCAGCACTATAAACTCAACTTCATCTTCAATCGGTCCTTCCTTGACCATAGCCACAAAGGTACCCTCAACTCCCCTTTTACTGTCATCATAAGCCTTAATAGTCATACTGGAGGGGTCCAAGTCTGTTGCTTTCATACCCAATCTTGCCAGAATTTTCAGTGGGCACACATTGATGGATGAACCGTCATCCACCATCACACATGAAGTTCTCTTGCCCTCACCTCGGCCCTGATAAATAGAGGCTTGTTATGATTCCTCCCCTCTGCTGGGAGTTCATCCTCAGAAAAATATATATGTAAAGCTTCTTTCTGAACCGACCCAACAAACATGGCGGGGTTGGCGTCTTCCGGTACCACAATCTTGCTTAAAGCCTCAACCATGGCTTGCCTATGCTCCCGAGATGCACATAACAGTTCCTAGATACTCACTTGTGCTCTAGTCTTCCTCAATTGCCTCAGCACTATATCCCCCTCAGTGTTTTCTGCAGTCTCAACCACTTTTCTACCATCTGTCAAAACTTCCTTACCCTTATCTGCCATATCATTGTAAAAACGACCACTGCGCGTCATTCCCCTTACTTCTTCCTCGTCACTACTAGAGAAATCAAGCCAAAAGTTTTTTCCCTGCTCAGTCTCATCTTCACTAGTACTATCCCAGATTCCCAGGCAAAAGGCTTGAGGGTGAAAGGATTGTAGGACAAGGTCTTCTGGGAGGCCAGAATTGATCATATAGGCTGGTGGTGGTACGGCACGGTAATTGGGTAAGGGGTTTCTGTGTGTGTCAGGCTGTTCTGTTTCTGGGTCAGGTATTTTCTTGGAGTCTATCAGGTCTTGGATTTCATGGCGGAGTCAAGCGCAATTGTCAGTGTCATGGCCCTTTTGTTGGTCAAAGTGACAGTAAAGGCTTAGGTTATAATGTGATGGTAGGGGATTGGGTAATGGTTTGGCTTCCAAGGGTTTTAAGAGCCCTTGCCTCTTCAGTTTCTCTAGCACCTTTGACAGGGGTCTTCCCAAGTTGGAAAATCTCTGGTTCCGGATAGCGGCAATCTCAGCAGAAACGAGCTTTGTTCCTAATGTTCCCCCAATGGGCCTCATGTTCAGACCATAGAATTTTCTATTCTCGGCCTCTTCTTCCTCAATATCCATGACAGTTTCCCTCAACTGCCGAAAGTCTGCAATCATGGAGGTCATCCTCCTCAACTTGCTGTAAATGGAGGGCTTGGTGCCATTGATAATCATCTTAATCTGATCCTTCTCCGAAGGCCTAGTCTGCATCTTCAACAACTGACCCCTCCACCGGTCCACATACTTCTTAAAACTCTCCTCCGATTTCTGCTTAACATTCTCTAGATCACGGAGTGACAGATCGATGTCTAGGTCAGTGACATACTGCTTCAGGAAGGCATCAACCAACTCCCTCCAATCTTCCTTCACTTTCTTCTCCAAACTATGGTACCACACCACGGGAGCTCCCTCGAGCGACATTCCAAACATTTTCTGCACTTGGCGCTGAGATAAGCCAACTGAACTCATGACTGATACAAACTGCCGGAGATGCACCATTGGATCCCCATTCCCGTTAAACTTAGCCATATCAGGCATCTTGAACTGTGCCGGCAACTGTTCCTCGAAAGTCAGTGTGTCATAATCCAGCAAATCCTCATTCTTACCCCTCATCTTGCGGGTAACTGACTCAACCTGATCCCAAAGTTTCTGTAACTCTGCTTGAGACCTAGATACTCTGCCTGCGGCATACTCTGCCATATCATCATCAAAAGTGGGGATATCATCCCCCAATCTGTTCGGAGGTTCCTCTTGCCTCACATCCCCGGAATTAACCCCGGCATGAGACCCAGCTATACCAGCCATAGCAGTAGTCAAAGCTTGCAACTGTTCCGTGACCTTGGTGAGACCGTTCTCTAACTGATCCATACGGGATACCTCATTACTAGATTCACTCATGACTGTTACTGTTCTTTTAATGAGCCTTGTTCCTTCTCTAACCCAAACGGTATATATGATGTCTTTTTAAGACATAGAGGGTGTTAACATGATATATGTATGCATGAGGTGCATGAGATGCATGTAACATATATAACATACTACATCAACTAAAATTCTCAAACAAATCGGCCCGTTATCATTTCAGAAAATTTTGGGCTAACTGTCATAGGAGTGAACTCGTCCCAGTTTAATGGCCCAACAAGTTCACATCTCATGGCAAGGAGCCCAACTAAATCCAAATGGTAATGTTTCGAACACAAGCACAAAGTGGCCCACCAACACTTAGAAGCCTTTGGCCCGATCGTCATAAAATATGTTCTTGTCCCAGTTTAAATGGCCCAACAAGCCCATATCCCATGACAAATGGTCCAAATGGATCCAAACGGCGATGTTCCCAAACACAAGCATAAAAGAAAGATAATGCAAACATAAAACAATAATTTCTACAGAATGGCCCATCAACATTTCAGAAGTTTTGGGTCCAATGGTCATAAGGTACGAACTCGCCCCAGTTTAAATGGCCCAGCAAGTCCACATTTCTGACAATGGTCCAACTGCATCCAAATGAGGATGGTCCACAAGCTCATACTCAAGGAAATAATTGTTACTTTAACCATACAATCCCGGTCTATGGGTGGGTTCACAGGAGTGTAGACAAAGGCTCTCATCGGCGAATGATGGCCCACAACTAGGTCTCCCCAATCAAGGGTTCGAGCAACCAGGTGAGCACATTCTTTTTTATACACTAAGGTACGTGACAATGAGCTATGGTGTGTGACTGACTGTCAAATGGATTTCCCGTTGTAGATTCCCCAGAGGGAAGGTGGAGCGAGGCTCACTTAAATACCCAAGCCTCTTAGGCTCTTATCGCTTGGTGTTAGGAATAAACAACGAGTCCTCCAAATTAGTCCATCACAATAGGCTACGAGTAGATGGCTATATAGGTGCCTTCACAACTTTTCCTTCGAGAAAGGTAGTGAATGAAGGAAGACACTAAACCATTACCTAGCCTTAAAAATGCCTTTGATTAAACCCTTATTTCATCCACTATAGACACAGTCAATTAGAACATAAATCCAAACATTACAAAAGACAATATTTCGGGGCCGATTCTCTATCTCCAGTGGAGTCGCCAGACTGTGGGATACAAAAACTGGACGACGCATGCTGTCCCAGGCTCGCGGCCCGGTTGGGAGTACGGAGTGCCACGGGGGACTAAACCGGAGAATAATTGAGTCGCCACCCGGTGCGAACCAGGAAAATGAGATTTAAGGCCGCACTCACCCCTCGCAAGGGAAGACCTCAAACCGTTGGGTTCGGAATGGTCCCTCACTTATGTCACTTGTAATGAAAGGATTTGTGTAATAATTTAATCAAGCTTAAGTAACACTTATTTCCAAGAGTATCATGCTTCTAAGTTCACATGCACAAAATAAAACTTACACCTAAATTTGCATATATTTCACATCTAAGATTGCATGATTGAAAGTACATCAAAGTAGCAACGAACATACAACTTCATTGGCATATTGTATTCATGGAAACACAAGCACACATGTGAGCAATTTTCCAAGTGGTACGTGGAATTGTATCCCAAGTACAGACCGCACTACCGTCCATTCGGAATCGGCTACGGAATTTATGTCTGGGTTTTCATCCGATATACCACAAGAAATAATACTCAAATGCTATCACGACATGGATATATGAATTGTAATACGTTAAACACATTGTACTCATACATGTGGGGAATACAGATGAATGATACCTACACAATCTTGCGTAATACAGAGAAGCAATCAGATTCATCATACGAAGGGATAGCTACCAGGAACAATTATGTATGAAATCTAATGAAAAGGACTCAGTTCAGTGGGTGCGCGTTCGCGTAGCGTTCGAGAACACGTTCGAACGGTAAACAGAAGGTTCGTGTTCGAATAGCGTTCGAGAACGCGTTCGAACGGAGCCAGACCTGATGCATGAAACACTAAAAAAATGTGTGCGCGTTCGCGTAGCATTTGAGAATGCGTTCGAACGGTAAACAGAAGGTTCACGTTCGTGTGGCATTCGAGAACGCGTTCGAACGGAACCAGACCTGATGCATGACACACTAAGAAAATGCGTTCGCGTTCGCGTAGCGTTTGAGCACGCGTTCGAATGGTAAATAGAAGGTTTGCGTTCGTATAGCGTTCGAGAACGCGTTCAAACGGAACCAGACCTGATGCATGCAACACATTCATAGACAAACAAACCCATAATGTGGGACCTCACGTATCCGATTTAACTCATCTCGCATCCAATCGAGTATACACCAATCAGCGCTGCAAAGCATCGTGGTAAAGGGTCTTAACCCCTCCAAATAGGGGACCTTTCATCGCACTTACTAAGCCCATGCACTCAATTGAATCATGCATACAAAGAATTAAAAAAACAATAATATCAAACTTAGTATACCCGATTGAACATATCTTGCATTCAACCGAACACACATCAACCGGCGCGGCAAAGCATCTTGGTAAAGGATTTTAACCCCTCCAAATATGGGACCTTTCATCGCACTTACTAAGCCCATGCGCTCGATTGAATCAAGCATACAAAGAATTAAAAAAACAATAATATCAAAATTAGTATGCCCGATTGAACGTATCTTGCATTCAACCGAACACACATCAACCGGCGCGGCAAAGCATCGTGGTAAAGGAGTTTAACCCCTCCAAATAGGGGACCTTTCATCGCACTTACTAAGCCCATGCGCTCGATTGAATCATGCATACAAAAGTAACATGCATAATTCAAATGACGAAAAATAAATCAAAGCAATATAAGACAAAAGAAAGTGTCATTTACTCAAGCGGTACGTGGAGTTGTATCCCGAGTACAGATCATACTACCGTCCATTCGGAGTCGGCTATGAAATTTATGTCCGGGTTTCCATCCGTTATACCGCGAGAGTTGACACATCTTTCGTTTTATTCCAAATCCACAACATACAATATCTCATAATCCATGCATATTTATCTACTCAAGGGCCACAACATGCATTTCAACATAATAATCATGCAAGCAATACTCAATAAATAATACAAATAAAATAGAAAATGAATGTGGAAAATACCCTCAGGTCTAACCTTTTATGTCGACTTTCGAACTCGCGTTTCACGGCAGTCGGAAGGGCTATCACACCGCTACTTCTCCGGTTCACTGGTTTAGCGTCTTGGCTCATTGTTTTGCTGTTTTGCTTGATGTTTGGCCTCCATTTTGCTGTTGTTTGGCCTCCACTTTGCTACTGTTTCCTCTGTATTTTCTGCTCACTGTTCAGGTCATTGTTTTGACGTTTCCACGGACTGTTTCGAGTGTTTGTTTGTTGGTTTTTCGTGCAGTCTTGTGTGATTATTTTAAGGATTATAAATGCGGTTTTTATGTTACTGTTTTGAGGATTTTAGGGACTGTTTTAAGAGGATTTGGCTATTGTTTTTGGGGTGATTCGGGCTGCTGTTTTGGCGTGTTTTAGGAGGTGTAGGGGCTGTTGTTTTCGGTGGAAATGGGCTGCTGTTTGGGGGTGTATTTTCGGTGATGTGTGGAGGTTTATGGGGTGCTGTTTTCGGTTGTGGAGTGGGGGAGATGAAGAGAATTATTTGTGTTTTTCTTCTTGCTTTTGCCGTGAATGGCTAGGGCTCTTGGTGTTGTGATTTTCGTGTAAGTCTTGTGTATGAGCTAGGGGCCTCCATGTCTTGGTTAGGGGTTGTTTATATAGAGAAAAGTTAGGGCTACTCCTTGTCTCACAAGGAAGGGATTTTGGCATTAAAAAGGAGGATTTGATTTGGTATTCAACAAGGAAAGGATTAGATTGAGGGGGGACAAATCTTGGCTAGATTAGGAATAGAAAATATTTAATTTGTTATGATTGATTTTAATTAGGCATGATATTTGTTAAGTTTGGTATATAATATATTTGATTTATATTTATTACGCATGCAATTTCTTTAATTTGTGTAAGTATTTTTATTATTTTGGTAGGTGATTATTTAGATTTTATTTGTTTTATTTAATTTGGTATATGACTTAATTATTTATTTTATTTAATTACATTATCTAATTAATATTTAACTTAATATTTGATTTAATTTGGGTGTGTATTAGGTAAATGGGCGTGTGGGCCTTTGGTTGGGGCGTGTGGGCCTTTGGTTGGTGGGTTTGGTTTGTGTGGGCTAGGTGTGTGGGCTTGCGGGGATTTTAGGTCAAGGCCAAGGGGCTTGCGGGGATTTTGGGACGGGAATAAGTTTTAAAAATGGACAACCAACAAGTAAATCGAAGCTAAACCAGCGAACTTAATCCGATTATGAGTCAATTCTTGACTCCTCCCTTCCGACATCTGTTTCCCGCGGCTTCCGCGACTTAAAAGGTAGTGCCTCTAACTGAGGCTCATCATCGGGTTTCACATGCAAAAATGCAATGCCTACAGGTATGTCTACCTAATGCATCACAAATCAGATACCTTTGAAAAGTTTAAGGAGTATCGTGTTGAGGTTGAGAACCAATTAGGTAAGACAATCAAAAGTCTACGATCAGATCGTGGAGGGGAATACCTTGATAGAGATTTCGAGGAATTCTTAGTTGAGCATGGGATAGTATCCCAGCTCATAGCACCTGGAACACCACAGCAAAATGGTGTTGCAGAAAGGAGAAATCGAACCCTACCTAGTTCATTCTGGGGATATGCACTGCAAACCGCAATGCATATCCTTAATGTAGTTCCATCTAAGTCTATTCCTAAGACTCTCTTAGAGTTGGGGAATGGTCGTAAAACTAGTTTATGAAATTTCCGCATATGGGGGTGTCCGGCACATATGCTGAAGAATAAGACTACAAAGTTGGAGTCACGTTCTCAAGTGTGCCTATTTGTAGGCTACCCTAAGGAGACTAGGGGTGGATTCTTCTACAGTCTTGATGATAACAAAGTATTTGTATCGATAAATGCTACGTTTCTAGAGGAGGACTATATGAGAGAGTTCAGACCTCGTAGTAAAATATTACTCGAGGAGTTACTTACTGGTTCGACCAACACGCCATCGTCAATGAAAGTTGACAAATACATAACACCTTCAACATCTGATAGTCATATGCTACCCAGTCAGAATGATCTACCACCTAGACGCAGTGGGAGGGTTGTACGACAACCTGATCGCTACCTAGGGGTTGGAGAGGCACAAGTTGTCGCCTCCAGTGATGGCATAGATGATCCATTGACCTATAGTAGTGCAATGGATGATTCTGACAAAGAGGAATGGCTCAAAGCCATGAACCTAGAGATGGAGTCCATGTACTCCAACTCAGTCTAGGAACTTGTAGACCAACCTGATGGGGTGAAACCTATAGGTTGCAAGTGGATCTACAAGAGGAAGAGGGGATCAGATGGGAAGGTACAGACCTTCAAGGCTAGACTAGTGGCCAAGGGTTATACCCAGAAATAGGGAGTTGACTATGAGGAAACTTTCTCACCAGTAGCTATGCTTAAATCCATTTGCACTCTTCTATCCATTACCGCATATTATGACTATGAAATTTGGCAAATGGATGTCAAGACTGCATTCTTGAATGGCAATCTTGATGAAAGTATCTATATGATACAACCAGAAGGGTTCATCGCCCAAGGTCAATAGCAAAAGGTTTGCAAACTGGAAAGGTCCATTTATGGACTCAAGCAGGCATCTCGATCTTGGAATATAAGATTTGACTCAACAATCAAGTCTTATAATTTTGAGCAGAATGTTGATGAGCCTTGTGTATACAAGCGCGTCATTGACGGGAATGTGGTTTTTCTTGTTTTATACGTTGATGATATTTTACTCATTGGGAATGATGTAAGGATATTATCAGACGTGAAAAACTGGCTAGCTGACCAATTCCAAATGAAAGATTTGGGAGAGGCCAGTTATGTTCTTGGGATCCAGATACTTCTGGATCGCAAGAAACGAATGTTAGCTATGTCTCAGGCATCCTATTTCGAAAAGATCCTCGGCATGGAATTCATTTGTCGAATGAACAGTCTCCTAAGACACCTCAGGATGTTGAGGAAATGAGACATATCACATACGCCTCAGCAGTTGGTAGTCTCATGTATGCCATGTTATGCACGAGACCGGACATCTGTTTTGCAGTGGGAGTAGTCAGTAGGTTTCAGTCAAACCCAGGATTGGATCACTAGGTGGCTGTGAAACACATTCTCAAGTATCTTAAGAGAACGAGAGATTATATGCTTGTATATTCCGGTGAGGATATGATCCTTAGGGGATATACAGACTCTGATTTTTAGACAGATGTTGATTCCAGGAAATCTACATCTGGATCAGTGTTCACCCTAGGTAGTGGGGCTATTGTATGGCAGAGTATAAAGCAATCTTGTATTGCTGACTCCATCATGGAGGCTGAATATGTAACGGCTTGTGAATCGGCTAAGGAAGCAGTCTGGCTCCGTAAATTCTTAGGAGATCTGAAAGTTGTTCCAGATATGGATAGACCACTCACCCTCTATTGCGATAATAGTGGAGCGGTGGCAAAATCCAAAGAACCAAGAAGCCATAAGAGAAGAAAGCATATAGATAGAAAATATCATCTCATCAGGGAGATAGTGCAGAGATGAGACGTTACCGTCACAAAGATTGCATCCGTAGAGAACCTTGTTGATCCGTTTACAAAGACCTTACCGGATAAAGTTTTTGAAGGTCACCTAGATGGTCTAGGATTACGTGACATGTCCCATTTGCTCTAGTGCAAGTGGGAGATTGTTGGGATGTATGCCCTAGAGCTACATGTGATGTAAACGGTTACATGTGTTTTGAAATAAAACGATGCATTATTCATTTATCAAATTGTTTGTTTATTTTTTTCATATTATATATCTTCGTAAATACCGTAGATTACTTATGTACCTTCAGACTTAGTGTATGAGTGTCATACACCAGAGGATTTAAGTCTGAAGTTAGTAATCTTAAATAGTCCATAGAGAGCAAACAAAGCAGGTACTTTGTTTATGGTTTATCTATAGATGCGGTCCATTCTATATTTGTATGGCGATCTTAATCCGGATCGTCCATGTAGAGACATGAGAATGGAGGCACCTTGTATGATGCGATCATATAAGACTGGACCCAGATAGAAATGAAATTCTTATAATATCCGTTAAGCAAAGAAAGTCAATTCAATCTACTTGATGGTCATTTATGGATTGATCTTAATCCTGAGTGTACTACGAACTTCTGCATGGCAGGCTGTGTCCTTTGATTTACAAAGGCGAGGTTGGTGTAGCAGTCCCGACCAATAGCTACGTACTTTGGAGACACAGTTTGTTTTGTAGCTGGGAATGTTTTACATAGACATGAAGTTCACCCCTTCTTGCGAGAAGTAGATGCGTATCTTTCTTAAGGGTTGATTCGGTACTTGAACGATTTGAGCGCTCAAGTCTTTCTATTACGAACAGAAAGATTCATATTCAAGTTTTACATAGACATGGAGTTCACTCCTTCTTGCGAGAAGTAGATGAGTATCTTTCTTAAGGGTTGATTCGGTACTTGAACGATTTGAGCGCTCAAGTCTTTCTATTACGAACAGAAAGATTAATATTCATAATAGTTATGAATAAATCGTTCATTAGAGAATCAATGGTACTTAAGGTAAAAATAATTAAAGGGGTATAACAGACATTATGACCCGGCTCTAATTACAAGATACTCGTGAAGGATCAATTCGTATGTAATGACTATATCGATGGAAAACGACTTAGTTCGACTTAATATTTCATCTACGGCAACGAGAGTGCAGCTTCGGGTTTTTAGTGGAATAACCCGGAGTTAATAATTCAGAATATCTAATTAAGAGCTTAATTAATATTTCGAGATTATTTGAGCCCGGAACCGTGGGTCCATTTGGTCCCCGTGCTAGCTCGATTTACTATAGCAGATTTAATATAATTGGATAGTCTAATTATATACTCACAAAAGAATAAATATTATTAATATGATTAATAATATTAATTATGTCACACTTGAAACTATACATTAAAAGTTAATGTATGGTATTAATAATTATATGATAATTATTAAATATAAAATATTAATTATATATATGATATAATTTAATAAGGCTAAGATTGTAATTTCTATATTATGGGTTTTGGAAACCCTTGATTTAATTTTGGAAGTAATGACTTTCAAAATATTAATCATATATTTAATTTGTAACATATATTGACTTTATGGAAAGTAAATAATATTGTTACAAAATTAATGAAGAAATAAAGGGCATGGCCGAATTCCTTGATATAAGGAATAAGATTTGTTTATTTTGGAAACAAAATTTAATCAAAAATCCTAGCCTTGGCCGAATTCCTTGGTGTATAAGGAATAGGATTTGTTTATTTTGGAAACAAAATTTAATCCAAAAATCCTAGCCTTGGCCGAATTCTACCTTAGGGAGTGGATTGGTTGTTTTGTTTGAGTGAAACAAAATTGACCTAAGTATAAAAGGAAAACTTGATTTTCTTTTGAGTAGTGCTCTCATTCCAAACCCTAGCCACCTTCTTCTTCTTCACAATTCTCTCAAAAGTTGAGAAACAATTTTGAAGAACAAGAATAAGAAAAATATTATTAGTGTGTGATTTAATCTCTAAAACGTTTAGGGATTTGTTTGTGTGTGTAGCCCACACTACTTTTCGTTGGTAACGAGATATAGCTCGGAAGATCTTGTGGCGTTGAACAAATCATCTTCTCATTCATTCTTGTAAGTCACGGCATTGAGGAACAATAATACCTCATTGCCGCACTTCACTTGTTACAATCGGGGCTCGGTTTTGATTTGTTTTAATTCGGGTTTTGGGAAAAACCTTGGGGACTTTTTGGGGCTGAGTTAGGATTGTTTTTTAGTGGAAAAATCAGACCTAAAATGCTACTGTAGGTCACACAAATCAGGGGTTGGTTTGGGTGCAGTTTGCATGTGTAACGGGTGTAAAACAGTCCAATAATTCACTGCAGTTCGGGGGCTGTTTGGGGGCTGTTCGGGGACTGTTTCACGCGCATTCTGGGGCTGAGATCTTGTCCGAAACATAAGCAAAACTTTAGTATAAGTGCTGGTTCCATTCGGTCTTAAGGAAGTGAAGACATAAAAAATTTTCAAGGTCGATCCGTGTGCCTAATCGCTTCTGCTGCGCGAGGAAAGTATTTCCTACAATGAGGAGGTAACTCCCCTTTGCTGGGGTAAAATGTAAAACTTTTATTACTAATATTTAGATTAATCTCCCTTAATTATAATATATAAACTAGTTAAAACCTGACTTAACGAGGATACCGCCATATTGGTCGGTTGGTAATTATTTAAATTGGTTTTAACCTGACTAAACTGGATACCGCCTGATTGGTCGGTTTGTAATTAATTATTAATTTGACTTAATCTGGATACCGCCTATATGGCTGGTTGGTAATTATCAGTAAAGTTAATATATTATATTAAGGGAGATATCTAAAATAGAAGTAATAAAAGTGGATTCTTTTACCTCAACATTTTCTTTTATTGTACATTTACTTTATTTACTTTTCAGCAATTTACTTTCAACATTTAATTTTCAGTAATTTACTTTTTAGTAATTTAATTTCAGCATTTACTTTTCAGCATTTAATTTTCAGTATTTAACTTCAGCATTTACTTTCCGTCATTTACTTTCCGTCATTTACTTTTCAGAAATTTACATTTCAGCATTTTACTTTATGTCTTTTATTTTATTTAAGTTTTTACTAGCCCTAATTATGTGTCGTAACTAAGTTAGTTATCTGGGGTTGTGATGAATTCTAATATCACCGGTTTATAAGGGGTTATTTTATAGTTTGGGTAATTTAAAGGTTTATTTATTAAGTCTTAAGCTTAATGCGTCTTGTTAATTGGCCACTAATAAGATTGATCTGGTAAATCTAAAATAAACTTGACAAAGGAATTTTAGGTTTCAGCCTTAGACTTAATAGCCCACGATCTTCCTTGAGGATAGATAACCCTTTAATAGATTTCCTTACAGGATAGACATATACCTGTCGGGCGGGGGTAGCCATAATTGGAACTTAAACTTAATGAATCCAGGTAATTTGGTTGACATAGACATATGGTTCAATTGGGTTATACTGGTATTTGCGTCTGACCATCGACAGAGGCTTTCGCATAATTTAGTGTTCCAGGTTAGTAAACCGATTTATTACACAAATATGAAATAACCACTTCATCTTTTTAAAGATATTAGAAAGATTCACAACCCTAGATAGTTTTCTAATATTGAATTTTCTTAAACCAACTTTCGTGCAATTTTATTTACTTGTTTTTAAATTTAGAATCATCACCATTTCAAATCAATCAAAAAACCTGTTAGATACTAGTAATCATTTGACCTCATAAAATTAATAGATTAGGTATTAAGTCCTCGCGGGATCGATACTTTTTTTACTACTTGAACGATACGTGCGCTTGCGTTATACACGTGTGTGTAAGCACCAGTCAGTCGAATCAGAGGACAACATTGCAGATCCGCTGACGGAAGCTATTCCTCAGCAAAAGTTTGAGCGACATGTACATAGTTCAGGTATTAGATGCTTGAGTGACTGGTTATAGGCCAAGTGGGAGATTGTTAGACAATTATGACCCATAGCGTCACTATTTGTAAAAGACATTGTGGTTTTTGTACAAATTAATTATGTAGCAATGGAAATTGCATTTTATCATTTTATAATTTGATTACTTAAATATATAAATGATAAAAGTCCTTATGATTAGTTCCATATTATAAGATATGAGACAGTATCAATCCATAAAGGTTTAATCATTAAATATCCCTAATCGTAGTATTATCGAGACTGGACATCGATAATGCGGAATAGACTAGTATTGCACTTGTGCGTGTTATGGAAGCGTAACGACATAGTTCTCATATATTTAAGTATTGGATACTTATGCAAGTGTGATAGGAGGTTGTGTTTACCGATGGTACGGAAACAGCTTCGCTCTGGATAGACCCCGTGAAATCTCATTGGTAGTATGACTATGTGTCTATGGGAGTCCGCATCAGGGTAGGTGTATTTGGTCTTAACCTGAGACTTACATCGCTAGTACTTGCGACAATCAATACGCTTTGGTTTTAGTCATCCAGGACTTTAATAGGTTCTGTGTACGCCTCTTCAGGGTTTATTGAGAATCGTAGTGTATTGGGTGTGATGTCAAGATGAAAGTATCACTTCAGTCATATGGAGATGATGATCACGCAGGGATACAGAACTGGTACTCTAAATGGTTGCAACCATCGGGATAATATGACAAGGTCATGATTATCTGATTAAAGAGACTAGTTGCTTGTAATCCGATATATGATTCGTACGGGGCAGACACTATTCCAGGCCCAGGCCTTGCATGTGACATCCGATACTGGATCACAATACGCAATACAACGTATACTACGTCTGATATAGATTATATATTCCATTAATAATATTTCTGGAGAATTGGGTAGGCACGGTGCTTTGCTAGAAGCCAACCATGTCTCGTAAATCGATAAAAAAATGTAGTACGAGGTACGTACGTGTTCGGATAGTCCGAAAACCGGATTTACTGCCAACATATCCAGGGATATCATGGGTCACTTCCCGAAGATTCACCGATGACGAATGATTCGAACTTAATTAATCTGAGATTAATTACGGAGAGATTTTATATGGGATAAAATACTATTTGAAGAGAGAGAACGATTAATTTGGAATTAATCGATAAAATAATATATTCGATATATTAAACGAAATTAGATTTCGACGCAGAATTAAAATTGGATTTTAATTTGGGCTAACGAATTGATTTAGAATTAATTCGCGAGCGACGTGAATAGTAATTTTACTAGACATAATTATTTAATTAAATTTGATTTAAATATATCGCAACGGAAAATTCATTAATTCGGAATTAACGAACCTGAGCCCGGAATGTGTTTGCGAGGCCACTCCGATTTTGAATCAAGTGCGGCCACAAGACACATCGCAGTCACTTTAGTGATGGATGTCAAGTCATCTTTTGGTGATTGACAACCAGTCACTATCCATGATGTTGGTGGTTGTGGGAAATTAATGTCATTTTGCCTCCAAAATTGGCTTTTGACTTTTGGAAAGTGATATACCAAATTTGGGTGAGAGTTTTGTATAATGTTTTTAGAAAACAAAATACAAAAACTTGAAACTCTCTCTCTCCCTCTTGCTCTCAAAACTGTGAGCCTCCTTGAAGAAGAAGAAGAATTGTTTTTCTTTTCTTCACTTGCTAGCACACTTAAAGAATCATTCAAGGTGTTAGGGAAACCCACCTTTGAGCTTGGAATCAACACAAAGCTTGGAGCTTGGATTCAACTCTTCAACAAAAGGAGCACCTTGGCCAAATCTTCAAGAGAGTATTTTTTGTGTTCATCGTCTTCAATCATCAGATCTTTGTAAGTATGATTCTGTCATACTTCTTTATGTATTCACATGTTTTCTTATGCTTAAATGATCTTGGGACCACTTTAGAAACCAAAAGGCCCCACCAGAAATCAAAGCATGTACTCAGGCGATTTCATCTCATCAGGGAGATTGTTGAGAGAAAAGAAGTTATTATAGAGAAAATACCCACATAAGATAATCTTGCAGATTTTCTGACTAAAGGGCTGACTCAACAAAAGCATGATAGGCACACCCGAGAGTTGTTGGAGTTTCTATAGGTCCCAAGATCAAAACTCAAGCATGATACACAAGTGAATACAACGACGAAAGTTGCGGAATACTTACATCGAGCGGTTGAGTGACGATTTGGGCAACAAAAAACGAAATCTGCCTTGACAGTGGACTGCACTGCAGTGGGCTGCTGTGAACAGTAAATTTCGCCCCTTATCTTCAAGATTTGAAGCTCCAAGCTTCATCATTTTGGTTCCCGGCTCATGGGTATACTTCCCTATCACCTTCGCATTGATCCCGGAGTGTGCTAGCACTCTTGTTTTGCCACAAAACGCACTTGCTTCCCTCCATTTTTGCTTCTTAAATTCGGCAGTTCACTGCCTCACATGAACAACAAAAACGTGAGTGATGAGAGGAAGAAGAAGAGAAGAGAGAGGAGGGAAAGGTGTGTTTAATTGTATACGGTTTTGTGTGTGTAATTTGTGTATCTAATACACATGAATTTCATTTGAAATTCATTTCACACACATTTGGCTTTAATTGCCAACCACACACATCACTCATCACATCAAGTCAACTCAATCAAGTTGTCAAGTCACATCACTCAAAGTGACAAGTGATTTGACGCTTGATGCGACTAATGATTTGACGCTTGATTTGATTGATGCGTGCCGCACTCGAATTCGAAATGAGAATGCGCTCGCAAATAATCTCGGGCTCGGATTCGCTAATTCTAAATTAACGAATTTTCCGTCGCGTCGTAATTAAATGATTACGCCTAGCGAAATCACTATTCACGTCGCTAACGAATTAATTCTAAATTAATTCGCTCGCCCGAATTAAAATCTAATTTTAATTCCGCGTCGAAATCCAATTTCGTTTAATATATCAAATATATTAATTAATCGATTAATTCCAAATTAATCATTCTCTCTCTTTAAATTGATATTTTATCCCAGATAAAATATCTCTGTAATTAATCCCAGATTAATTTTCTCTCTCATCATATTAATCCCAGATTAATAAAAGTGCGAGTCATACGTCATCGGTGAATCTTTGGGAAGCGACCCATGAGATCCCCGGATATGTTGGCAGTCAAATCGGTCGTCGGACTATCCGAACACGTAAGTACCAAGTACTACGTTTTACCGATTTACTAGACAAGGTTGGCTTCTAGCAAAGCACCAAGTCTTCCCAATTCTCCGGACATATTCTTATAAGAATATTTAAGATCTATATCAGGCGTAGTCTACTAAGTATTGTGTATATCGGCCCAGTATCGGATAGTCACGTGCTAGGGCTGGGGCTGGATAAGTGTCTGCCCCGTCCGAAGCACATGTCGGATGTCTGGTAACTAGTCTCTATAATCGGATATGCATGACCTAGTCATAATATCCCGATGGTTGCGCAACACTTAAGAGCACTAATACCGTATCCTGCGTGACATCATCTCCACTATGACTGGAGTGATACTTCCGTCTTGACATCACACCCAATACTCTACGATTCTCAAATACCCAGCATTGGCGTACACAGAACCGGTTAGAGTCCTAGACGACCTCAACTAAAGTATATTGATTGTCGTAAGCATTAGCGGTGCAAGTCTCAGGTTAAGACCAAATACACCTACCCTGATGTCGGACTCCCATAGACACATAGTCATAATACCAATGGGATTCCGAGGGGTCTATCCAGAGCGAAGCTGTTTCCCGTACCATCGGTGAAACACAACCTCCTATCGCACTTGCATAAGTATCCAATACTTAAATATATGAGAACTATGCCGTCGTGCCCTCACAACGCGCACAAGTGCAATACTAGCCTATTCCGCATTATCGATGTCCTGTCTCGATAATACTCCGGCTAGGGATATTTAATGATTAATCCTTCGTGGACTGATACTGTCTCATATCATTCTCAATCCAGGAACTAATCATATGGACCTCTCTTCATTATATATCTATGGTGATCTAATCACAAACGATGAGAGTGCAATTTCCTTGTCACATAGTTAATTTGTACAACAACACCATGATCTGTACAAATAGTGACGCTATGGGTCATATTATCCAACAATCTCCCACTTGGCACATAGCCAGTCACTCGAGTGTCTAACACCCGAACTATATACGGTTCGCTCAAATTGCTGAGAAAAGATTTTCGTCAGCAGATTTTCATGATTATCGTCTGACGCGATTTACACGATCATCACATCGCCATGATGTATGATCCGAACGAATCAGATGAATATCGAAGTATATATCTGGATCGTCGATGAGACCTTTAATTCCTTAGCCTGTGCTGACGCCTAGCTCAGCTGCTAAAAGAACTATATCTAATCTAATTAGATTTATTATCGATCCAAATGGTTTCTATTGCTGCATCAGCTGCAGCAATAATCCGCTTGTTGTTTATTCGGCAACAGTTATCTTGCTCGGAATATTTCCAGCTCACTGTCCCGTTATTCAAACTTTATAGTACCGCAGTATTTACCGGTTTGGAAACTTGCAGCAGATCCTAGTCACTTCAAGTTCTCCTACTCCATAATTTAAGACAGCATCTTTAGTTCTCTAAGATACTAACAGATGTTCTTAACTTCAATCCAGTGACTATCACTTGGATTGTCCTGATTGTGACTCCATAAGCTCAAAGCATATGAGACACCAGGTTACGTACATTATTCAATGTACAATTTCTCAGAGAGTGTTAACAACTCCAAATCTAGCCCAGTAGATCTTTATTCCTTGAATAAAGGTTGTTACTCCCAAGAATTCTACGGAGAATTCTATGAAAGAATATCTATGAAAGCCAAGCTTTCACCGATCATTTTATGGGAATATCATTTCCAAGAAATGACATATTATCATTATCTTACATGACATTCATGTCAGTGCACTCCCACTAACCCTTTTATATACACAAGAATCATTTCATTTTGAATTAAATCATACTCCATTATGATTACATCAAAACGACAATTCCTAGAACCTATGCTTGCTTCAATCCAAACATGGATCGAATAACCTGCAAACCTTGTTTGCTTGTTATGGTACGACAAAACCGACAGGATGTTATAAACATCCTCCGAAAGGTTTTTCCTTTCAGGAAAGCGATTTTCCGTTAAGCTGTCATATTTCATAAATGAAATACACAGCTTTAGCAAGCATTATCCAAATGGATTTACAATGGCAACAGGTAAAAGGTTTCGTCGGAATCAACACAATGTTGATAACTCTACCTTTTCTTTACAAGCCTAGCTTAGTACGTTGGTATGTTGCCTTCCATGTATGTCTTCCTTGAAGACTTATAAAGTACCAATAGGCACAATGTCTTATGGTACATCAACTAGTATCCAAACTTGTTGATATACATGGAATCCATTTCGGACTCATGACACTTTGTCATAATAGGGAGTCGATACCTTGTATCACTACCTCATACGTAATCAGTTGGTATACCTTAAAAGATTAACATCTTTATGAGGTGAGATCAGAAACCCATACCCCAGGTTGTTTTCTGACTCTCTCCGATCTACGCGGTTCTTGTGTACTCGAAGATTAATGGAATAGTTTCATCCTTGATGAAATATTTATGTTCCATTAGGAATAGGTGCCTTGAATAGTATTACTCCAATTTTCATCGAGTTTTACTATCCTCCCACTTACCACTGCATGTCTGTATTCCTCTCAGGAAAACTGCATGGTGAGCAACAATCTAATTGTTCTCTGGTGAGATGTATAAATACAATACTTATGGTATCCCTAGGATAGCCTACAATTGACACTTATCCAATTTGGGTTTTAGTTTGGTATCATCCAAACATATGCCTAGCATCCCAAATGGTCAGGAATGAGAAACCCGGTTTCTTTCCCGTTCATATCTAATATGTAATCTGTCAAACAGATTATTATGGAACCTTATTCTAAATAAGTTCTTACACTGTTTATCTGTATCCGTTGAAGGAAATGGTAGCTCAGAGCGACTCTTGATTAATCTTATCATGTCTAACAAAATTCGATTTATCCAGTACGGACACACCGTCACTTTGACGTGTTCCGGGAGGAGTCCTCATTTGAAAGAATACTATACTCTTTCAAGTATATAAGAAACTTATTGCTTAAGTATTTTCCATTACGGTCTTACCGTGACGGTATAATACTATAGCCGATCTGTTTGTCTATTTCATGTCGAAACTCTAAAAGTTTCTGATTTGTGTTCTTCAAAAGAAACACATAACCATAATGCGATGCCACATCCGTATAGGTCACGAAATATTCATGTCTACATCTAGCCTAGCTAGACATGGGCCCACTTGCTTCATTATGAACTAGGGCTAATAGATCGGTGGCATTTACACTTTACTAAGTAAATAGTGTTTTAGGCACATTGCCCATTAAACTAGATTCGTAGACTTTATTTGATTGGAATCAAAAAAGTCCGAGTACCCACTCTTCGAAAGTGTGGATATACGAGTCTTGTTCGATTGTGTCCCAGACAACAATGCCATAATTAGTTTCTTCTGATCAAATCACTTTGAGCTATTTGTTTGTCATTATATATATTTGAGATTTATTTATATTCAAAATATAAATTCTATTATTCACATCTAATGTGTTTATCTCAATATCATCATTATATAATAAAACATTTTAGTGTTCTAAAATATAAAGGTTCACCCGCAGTGGGTTAAACACTGATAAAGAGATAATGTATCTAGTCAAACTAGTTACATTATAACAGTTCTCTAATCCTGCTCATAGCAGATTCTGAACATCAATATATATATTTATTATGTACCATATTAAGTATCTAAAAAATCCAATTTTAATACTAGTAATGAACATAATTTTGACAAACATATTTGAAGTCAGAGCCTTGCTCGTCTTCAATTCCTTCATGCTGCTTTGTCCAAACGACAGTCACGCTTCGCGATTCCGTTTGCCACAATTGTGCAGACATTTTGGGATATGTCATTTATCTTCCAAGAAGACTATAATGATTTTGCCTTTGTCATTTATATCTTGATTCTAATAGTCCAACTATTTAATCAACGATTTGTGGTACTATTTATTATAATGATTATAATAGTCCAACTATATAATCAAATATAATCTAAATTAATTAACCTCAATTACATTGATTACTATAATCCAATTATAAAATCAACTGTAAACTGAAATTAATTAATTCAAATATATGATTAATATAATCCAATTACATATAATCAACTATAATACAGTCCAACTGTTAAATAAAACAACAATTTAAATATTAGTCCAACTAACATTTAATCTAATGACGAAATAATTTAAATGAGCGCGTATGGCGAGTAATTGAACGAGTATTGCAAATTCAATTCTTGCCTCCCACTATTTTTCGGCGAGCCTCCAACCCTCTGTCGAGTACTCGGGAAACCGTGTTTCCTAGTGGGCTAGGATCCCGTTAAATATCACACAATCTTGACTTTGGCCAACAAATTGTATGATAATTAAATAGGTAGATCTCTAAGATCAATTGGATCCAATCCAATTCCTAGATCCAGTAGGTGGACTTCCAAATCCTCATATATCATATATTCATAGTACCTAATCGAACTTCCAATATAAATATGAAAATAGATGCAAAACCAATGAATCAAGGAGCTTTGGACACCTAATGATCCAGTCAAGCGGACCATTGACCATGGAAAGCTTCGTAATCAATGTCGATGGACAAGAAGTGGTCTTGACTTTGGCCAACAAACCACAACTTGGATAAGACACTGACATGTAACAAAGCCTTCGTGATTCAAACACATCTTCGACAGACAAAGGGCTTGACTTTGGCCAACAACCCAATGCCGTCTCGGATCTTGAGTGAGAATCACTCAATGGAAGGAAAAACGCATGATATTTTATGAGGGTTTTTCGTGTGCAAATTGGCAACCAATTTATTATCTTTGTTAAGGTCTCATCATCATACACCCTTAAACATGCATTCTAAACACATAATAAAGCGCATATGATAAAATAATAATGATATGCGGATGGATATTTTACACATTGATCCTAGATCAAATCTCTCACTTTCTCTCTCCCGCTAGAACAAAAATTCTTCTACCCGTTACACTACACTTCTAAAGAAACCTCATTTACATTGAGGGGAATAGGTGAGAAGAGAATACAAGAATATGAGGTGATAAGGCTGGACACGCAGGTCCAATTAATAAATCAAATTTATTACAACAATTTCTAAAATTGCCCCACCCATCTAATATCCATCTGATATACATTATTCATGCATCACAACCATGTATTCACTCAAGCATGTTATCAATCAATCTAATCCAATTAATTAATCTTGATAATTAGTGATCATCCAATGTTCAAACAACGATTTGATTTTGTTCGAGTCAAACTCGTTTTTGCGAATAAGTACTTAAAGTACGAATTCCCGAATTAAATTAAACTACACAATTAAATCCAATTCAATTTGTATTTAATTCTAATTCACTATTTAATTCCAAATTAAATAAACACTTTAATAATAAACCCTTTTCGACTTAAATTCCAAATTTAATCGCTACGGGTCTCAAAGCCCGATTAATATCCAATATTAATTTAATTAAAGTCTAATGGGCTTTTAATTAATTTCTTAAGGCGTGGTCTTTTGGTCAACTCGGGTCAAACCCGCAACCAAAGTCCAATCCGGGATTTACCCCATAAGCCTTTAAATTAATTTTGGCCCATTAGGCCCAATTAAATCATAAAGGTCCATTATGTTAAATTTGGGCTTTATGGATGCGGTTTTGGGCCCAATTGGATCCAACCAATTTCGCCTAAAACAACTTTGTACAACAAAGCCCAATAAGCCCAATAACAACAATTCAAGCTCAATTTCCAAAATTAGCCCAATTAATTAAATTACACAAATCCAATTTCGCAATTTAATTACCTAAAGTGTATATCATGATTAATCACCCAAATTAACATTTCTAAAACATCAATTCATACAATTAATCATGCTCATTATCATCATCATATGCCCAACACATTTTGATTAAAATCAAACCCATTACATGCTCTTTAAGTCTCGGCCAAGGAGGATTTTATATCCGATTTGGTTTCAATCCAATTAATCCCACAATCGACATTAAATCAACATCCTAATTGATTCTAACTAATCCAATGAATTAAAAATCAAAATTCCAAGACTTTAGGGCTAAGTTACTATTCGGCCAACATAAGCATTTTGGGGAAATTTGTTCCAAACAATATTTAATCAAATTGATCCAACCAATCATCAATTAAAATACATTCAAGCATACTTTATCATCCAATTTCATAATTGCATGCTTAAATCAATTTTACCCAATTTCAAGCTTTATGACATACTTGGCAATTTGGGGATTTTTCGTCCGATTCGAATTCAATCCAATTGATTCCGCAATCGACATCAAATCATATTCCCGAATGATTTCCAACACATCCAATTGTCAAAAATCAAAAATCCCAAGACATTAAATCATCATCAATTTTCGGCCAAGGTAGTAATTTGGGGAAAAAATGATCTAATCACAATTTGTTGAAATTGACCCAATCAATCTTCAATTCAAACACAATTAAGCATACAAATCCATCCAATTTAATTTATCATGCTCAAAATCAAGTTTGCCCAAATTTTAGCCCTAACTTTTTCATGCTTTTAACCTAAGCTCTGATACCATTGTTGGAGTTTCTATAGGTCCCAAGATCAAAACTCAAGCATGATACACAAGTGAATACAACGACGAAAGTTGCGGAATACTTACATCGAGCGGTTGAGTGACGATTTGGGCAACAAAAATGAAATCTGCCTTGACAGTGGACTGCACTGCAGTGGGCTGCTGTGAACAGTAAATGTCGCCCCTTATCTTCAAGATTTGAAGCTCCAAGCTTCATCATTTTGGTTCCCGGCTCATGGGTATACTTCCCTATCACCTTCGCATTGATCCCGGAGTGTGCTAGCACTCTTGTTTTGCCACAAAACGCACTTGCTTCCCTCCATTTTTGCTTCTTAAATTCGGCAGTTCACTGCCTCACATGAACAACAAAAACGTGAGTGATGAGAGGAAGAAGAAGAGAAGAGAGAGGAGGGAAAGTGTGTGTATTAATTGTATACGGTTTTGTGTGTGTAATTTGTGTATCTAATACACATGAATTTCATTTGAAATTCATTTCACACACATTTGGCTTTAATTGCCAACCACACACATCACTCATCACATCAAGTCAACTCAATCAAGTTGTCAAGTCACATCACTCAAAGTGACAAGTGATTTGACGCTTGATGCGACTAATGATTTGACGCTTGATTTGAGTAGTATTCCCGTTCGCGGGTTGATATGTGTGATCAGTGCTTCAGACTGTGGCCGCAGTGGAAAATCATGTGAGATTCTTGGGTTAGCACGATTCATGACACTATCAACATCATACCTTTGACTATATGGGTAGACACTTTTCATACCCTAGGTCAAACGGTGGGGATACAGTGAGGCGATGGACCGTATCATATGTAAATTGCATGTAGAATGGGTATATATATTTCCTTCTCATTTGGGGGCCTTGGCATGTTGCTAGATGTCAACCTTGGTCATTGAAATCGAACGACCATCTGATCGGAGGATAATTTATGTTCGATTAAATTATCTCGATTAATTTCATGTCCAACTTGAGGGGAACCCAAAAGGTCACAAACAAAAAAGTCGAAATCAATGGTTAACAGTGCACAGAACAAATTTAACAACATATATGATTGCTGTAGGAATTGTTCATAAATGGTTCAATGTGCTTAATTATTGAACAAATCATTTATGAGGTTCCATAGTGGCTTAGGGATTGGTGAATGACGATAAGGGGCACTTTAGGAATTGGAATAAATAAATAAATAAAACGAGAATATAAGATGAATAGTAATATGAATAATAATGTGAATAGTAATTTTTTTTAAATTCGTTATTTTTTTTGAATTCCAATTCGGCCCAAACTCTTATTAGGGTTTTATAATCTCATTAAACCACTAAATTAAGATCCAATGGCTAAGATTAAATTAGCTTTTATCCCACATCGGATTCGTAATTAATTTTGTTGTCTTTGGAGCACCTATATAAACCCAAATAATTGTTTATAAATTTTTACACCAAACCTTTCATATCTTGGGTTTATATAAGTGAGCAACTCTAAAGTTTAAGAGTAAGCCACTGATTTTGAGGATCCTTAAGTCTAATTGACTAGAGGAACCTCGAGTTAAAAGTTTTGAGGTATTTGCCTACGCTAGCACCAAAGGCAAAATACCCGTGCACTCAAGGCGTAGTCTTGCCATTGAGCTTTGGCTTTGGTGTGTGCATCTTTGGAGGCCACACACTTGGGTGGCTCTTTGGAACGTGGAAGTGCTTGTTGAGTTCAAGAAAAGCTTGTAGATTGGAGGGAGGACTGGAGGAGTCTTCGGTTCAAGTAAGTCATTTTCTTTATTTATTTTAATTAGAGTTCTTATGATAGTTAGCATGTTTAAGTTTGTGTTCTCTGCATATATTATGAGTTCTTATACTTAGAATATATAGTAACATGCCTAGGCTTGTAGAATAATCAAAACAAATGGGTCTTCGGTAAAGGGATAACGGCATCATAATTTGATTTATTAAATTTTCCGCTGCGCACTTGCGGCCGCTTCCCAACAGCCTCTAACCCCAGCATTGTCTTTTTATTCTAGGGAAGTGATGAAACACAAGATCCACACACTTAATAATTGATTTTCTTTTTATGGGTAATTCCTTAGTTTGTTTATTGAGTCTTAAGCTTAATGCTTCTTGTTAATTGGTCATTAATAAGATTGATTTGGTAAACTTAAAATGATCTTGACGAAGGGATTTTAGGTTTCAGCCTTAGATTCAATAGCCCACGATCTTCCTTGAAGATAGATAACCCTTTAATAGATTTCCTTACAAGATAGACATATACCTGTCGGGCGGGGGTAGCCACTTTTGGAACTTGAACTTAATGAATTAAGGTAACTTGGTTAACATAGACATATGATTAATTGGGTTATTTAGGTATTTACGTCTGACCATCGACATGGGCTTTTGCATATCTTCGTATTCCAGGTTAGCAAACTGACTTATTACATATATATAAGAGAATCAATTCATCTTTAGGATAATTTTGTGTGGAATCACAACCCTAGATCTTTGTGTCTTTTATTTATTTTTCTTAGTATTTTATTTTGTTTATTTTATTTAAGGAAATCCTCATTCAACCAACCAAAAGCAATCATTCTCTTCTCCCTTAATTAGATACTTGTAAATAAATAGTATCAATAATTAATAACAACAATAGGAATTAAGTCCTCGTGGGATCGATATTTTTATACTACTTGAACGATACGTGCGCTTGCGTTATACGCGTGTGATTACGCACCGGTCAAGTTTTTGGCGCCATTGCCGGAGACTTATTTTTCTTGAGTTATTAATTTTGAAGCTATCTAATTTACTTGTATCTAATTTTCTTTTTATTTGTAATTTTTATTTCCTTCTTTTATTTTTCAGGTTGTTGACATGGATCTTCTTTGGGAGATAGAAAGATTACGAGCTTTACTAGAAGAAGATACACCCCAAATCAGGGAGCAACAGTCTGGTTTTCTGAGGCCTGTTGTCCAGACCAACAATTATCACTGGATACCATAACCAAGCAATACTACATTTGCTCAACAGAACGCAATGGGGAGATGTGTGATATGCGATGGTAACCACCCGAGCGATCAATGTATATATATTTCAGAGTGGCAGAATTATCAGAATCAATCCAGGTACGAAGAACCAGCATATTTCACTGAACCTTATTCTTCATCTTATCCACTATCTACCTACGATTTTCATCAAGAACCAAAACCATCAGAGGAAGATCAGATGGTTGACATGCTCAAAGATTTGTTCAAGAAACAAGACGAAAAGTTGGATATAATGCTTGAAACATTCCAGAATCAACTCGAAAGTATTCAGAGACAATCAACATCCATTCAGAGACTGACAGATTAAACGAGACAATTAACAGAAAACCAGAGCTACATACCTCAAGAAGCATTTTCAGATGAAACTGATGAAGCCTTCGAGTATTCAGAGTTTCAACATGACACCTTATTAGAGGAAGAGGCTGAGCAGTATCAGAAACCAGAGGTATCAATTTAGGAGCCCAAACCAGCGAAGTCTCTGTTTGATTTTTATTATTCTGGCTCTGACGAGGATGAAAAAGCTGAGCTGTTTGTACCAACTGCACCAACAAGGGAGGATGAAACTTTCCATCTTCAAAATGAAGATCTTGGAGCTTCTATTGCACAAATGTTCGAAGAAGATTTATCTGAGCCAGTCCCATCAGGGATGAAGACCTAAAATCTGACATTTCTTTACATTCTCAGGTTGACACTTATGGAGGATGCATTTCACAGATGACAGATGAAGAATTGAATGCGGAAATCCTAAAATACATCTGTGAAGAAATGGTGGAGCAAGATGTAAAACAAATGGAAGAGCAAATGTCAGACCTTATTGAGGATCCAATACATTCAGGTGAAACATCACTATTTTGGGGAGTACAAATCAAAGATATCGCCCAGAAGCTTGACATAATGGAACTTCCATTCAAAATCAAGCACCATACGAGACCTCCTGATTTTCTTTCTTTCTTTTCAGGAATCACTGGAGCGATAAAGTTTAAGAAGGTGGCACAAGCATTGAATGGGACAAAATTCTTTTTGCCACTTTACCGTTGGAAAAGACCATTCAAAAGCAACGCTCATGGGATTGTCTTAAATCGGATATCCAAAACGACACTGAAACCTCCTTCACATATGGATTTCAGTCACGTCTCGCTGAAGACAAAAAATTTAGCGCTAGTAGGGAGGCAACCCATGCAATTTATTATAATTTTTGTTTTTATATTTTGTGTATACATGTTGTAGAGTTTTTAATTTTGTGTGTTAGTTTTTCAGGGAAAGGCACAAACGGAGCATTTGAGGCAAAACAAGAAAGAAGGAATGGTGTTTGGCAATCACAAAGATGAGAGCTAATTCATTAGATATGGCTGAGTAAGTAATGAATTCTTGAGACGCATCCTAATGAATTTATACTAAGAAAGTGGCGTATTTCGTACACAATTCTGTTGCCTTAATAATTGCTTTGATTTGCTTTTCTGTTGTAATTTTCTTTATTTTCGTAGATAGGATCCAGACTTTTTAACCTTTCACAATTTCTTTTGTTGTTTAGCTAATATCGTCATTTGGAAGATACTAGTGCTATTATTACTCACCATTTTCAGGTACTATAAATTCAACTCATTATTGCACTTTTGAAGGCATCCAAATTTGAGAAAGAAATACATAAAAAATGGAAGCTACTTTAAGAAGACGAGTTGAGAACATTTGTGTGTTTTGCGGTACTAGTGTTGGTTCTAAGCCACAATAAGTAGAGGCAGCACATGAATTGGGTCAAGTTATTACTGCAAGGAATATGCACCTAGTATATGGCGGTGGCAATCTTGGACTTATGGGGATCGTTTCAAAGGCCGTACAGGAATGCGGCAGTCAAGTTTTGGGAATTATCCCAAAACCCTTGGCGGAGGCGAATCTTATTGGATCATCAAACGGAGAGGAACTGATCGTGCTGGGTATGTCTGAACGATTAGTAGAAATGATTAACCATGTTGATGCTTTTATTGCTTTGCCAAGCGGCTTGGGCACAATGGAGGAAATTATTACAGTATTATCATGGGCGAACTTAAACATACACCAGAAACCGCTTGGACTGTACAATGTTGATGGATTTTATGATTTTCTTTGTGTGTTTCTTGATGATGCCCGGAGAAATGGGTTCGTGTCAAAACCTGTAAAAGAACTCATCTTCACTGCCAGAACTGCCCCAGATTTAATTGACCAAATCTTAACATTTGAACCACAAATTGACCCCATCTTTTCCAAGATAAATGGTTCGATAATGATCGTGGTAAGAGGCGTCGGATAAATCTAGATCTTAACCTTTAACTTTTCGTTTAGATGTAGAATTTCAGCTAACCAAGTACGGTTTTCTAATCTCTGCTTCTACTTCTTAAGACATTGGGGACAATGTCTCATTTAGGTTTGGGGGAGGGGAATAGTTAATTAGTACCTTGTTTTTATTGTTTTATTTTTAGTCAAATTTTTTCTTGAAAAGCCAAAAAAAAATTGAAAATTTTACAAAAATCAAAAAAATATTTTGTATTTTTGTGTTTTTATTTGACTAATCAAGTGAAATTGGTGTGAGATAGCTGTGTAAGGAATTTTCACTTCTGAGACGTATCTTAACCTATTTCCGAACAAGTTAATTTTTGTTTATTTCATTTTGAATTATTTAATTTATGAATTCTCCATAAAACTGACTAAAATGAATCTTCATATGCTCAGTTGGCAGGTAATATCAACATGCATTGTAACATACAGACATGAGCTGTAATTGAAAAGTTTGTAATATTCAGTGCTCTAGTTTAATTGGAGGAAGCATCTATAAATGGCAATGGAGTAAAAAAAAGAAAAAAAAATGTGTATAAAAAAAAGGTATGAGATCCGAGTTATTAAGTCTGTAAGGGTGTCTTAACACCTAGTGCCCTGAAGCCAACTGGTTTGGGAGTCACTGGCCCAAAGCTCGTTACATGGATCGAAGATGTTGCCAAAAAATATATATCTGAAGTCTTAGTAATTAAGTCCGTAGGGGTGTCTTAACACCTAATACCCTAAAGCCAACTGGTTTGGGAGTCACTGACCCAAAGCTCACTACATATATGGAAGATATTGTATATAAATAAAAAAAATCAAAAAATCAAAGAAAAAAAATCAAAAAAATCAGAAAAAATTATTCCATTGCTACAAAAAGGTGTGAATTCTGATAAAACTTTAGGACAAAAATATTACTCTTTTCTCAACTGCACTTATGACTATTGTGGGCAAAATAAGTTGATTAATATTTTATTGGTTGTGTATATGAAGAATGGTAAAAATAATCGAAGAATTTACTTATTTGGTAATTTAGAAATATAGAAAACAATTACTAACTTGGATAAGAAGTTTCACATGTTTAGTCACTAACTTCTTTATTCTATTTTCTCTTGTCTTTTTGCTTTTATGTGCATTAGTTTTACTATCTTTTTATTTTATAAAACATTTGTGGGTATCGTTGTTGTAAGCCCTCACGAGACTACAACTCGTCCAGTAGGGACACCTAGGGGTTTAAAGGCTTGTTGCATACGCTAAATGCAACCATGATCCCTACGAAAGTGGCTTAGCTTAATTTTTATGTTATTTTATTTTGTGTTTTGCTCGAGGACTAGCAAAATATTAGGTTTGGGGGTGTGATGAGTGGTAATTATATCACTATTTTCCACTCATTTGACTTAATATTTTGTATAGTTTCTTGGGTTTTGTGAACGTTTTGATGTGTTTTGTGTTATTTTACAGATAAATAAAGTTTGGGAAGCATTGGAATCAATTCAGGGCCAAAAGAGTGAAAAAATGTGACAAATGGTAATTTTGTAATTTGGTGCGTCATGACGCGCAACCCGCGTCGCGACAGCTAACGTGCGCCGGGAGCCTGCTAAGATGCGCTGTGACACATGTCAAAATCTGATAAGTTTGTTAAAATTCACCGATGCTAAAATATGCCGCTAACGTGCACAGCCGGCTAACATGCGTCTGCCACGTGTCATCATCAGAACAGATCTGCTAACATACGCCTTCCACGTGTCACAATCATACGGTGACGACACTTCACCTGCCACGTGTCATCATCTTATTGGACCGCATCAATCGCGTGCCACGTGGCAGCCACGTGTCATCCACCTGTCTGCCACGTCAGCTTCAAATTCGAGTCAATATGCCACGTGTCGCCACGTCACCAACCGCAAATCACCAATCGCCACGTGTCATCATTTCAGTGGACCAAATTCTGCCACGTGCCATGTGTCAATATTTCATTGCACCGACAGATTTTCACGTGCCACATGTCAGCCAGCCGAGAAATTGTGTCTTCATCCGCGTTTACACGTCGGCGTCGCGACGCGTGGCCGATCAGGTTGCCTATAAATTGAGGCCATTTGCAGTTCATTTCTTGTGTGCTTTGTTTAGGGTTTTCTTACAGTTTTAAGGATAACATATATTTTTATAAATATTTATAATATTTAAATTATGTATTTTTATTTTTACATTTAATTTTAGTATTTTATTTTTTTTACTTTTATGTTTTGTAATTAAATTTCCGCTGGGGTAAAAAGTGAAACATTTAATATAATTATTTATGTTAATCTCACTTAATTATAATATTTAAATTATAATTTAACCGGATTAATTAATGACAGACTTTATTACCGCCTATATGGTCGGTTTAAATATAAATTACTTTACCGCATATATGGCTGGTCTTTATGTGATAGATAATTACCGCATATATGGCTGGTGTAATTGGACTAAATGGATTACCGCCTATATGGCTGGTTTTAAATGTTTAACATTATTAATTCCTGAGAAAGCAGAACATAAAATAATTTATATATTATAATAAGTGAGATTCCTAGATTTGAAATATTAAATGTGGATCCTCTAACCCCCAGCATTGTCTTTTTATTCTAGGGAAGTGATGAAACACAATATCCACACACTTAATAATTGATTTTCTTTTTATTGGTCATTCTTTAGTTTGTTTATTGAGTCTTAAGCTTACTGCTTCTTGTTAATTGGCCATTAATAAGATTGATTTGGTAAACTTAAAATGAACTTGACGAAGGGATTTTAGGTTTCAGCCTTAGATTCAATAGGCCACGATCTTCCTTGAGGATAGATAACCCTTTAATAGATTTCCTTACAGGATAGACATATACCTGTCGGGCGGGGGTAGCCAATTTTGGAACTTGAACTTAATGAATTAATGTAACTTGGTTAACATAGACATATGATTAATTGGGTTATTTAGGTATTTGCGTCTGACCATCGACATAGGCTTTTGCATATCTTCATATTACAGGTTAGCAAACTGACTTATTACATATATATATAAGAGAATCAATTCATCTTTAGGATAATATTGTGTGGAATCACAACCCCATATCTTTGTGTCTTTTATTTATTTTTCTTAGTATTTTCTTTAGTTTATTTTATTTAAGGAAATCCACATTCAACCAACCAAAAACAATCATTCTCTTCTCCCTTAATTAGATACTTGTAAATAAATAGTATCAATAATTAATAACAACAATAGGAATTAAGTCCTCGTGGGATCGATATTTTTATATTACTTGAACGATACGTGCGCTTGCGTTATACGCGTGTGATTACGCACCGGCCAACATTTCTAAAAGTTTTCAAATGAAAGTCATTCGTCTCGGAAAAACGAGTTCGATTGTCCAAGAATCAGCTCAATTGGAGTTCGTTTGCTATTTTTATAGTCGAAACAATAAACTTTTACGCGTATAACGATAAAATCAGAAATCACGTAATCGGTTCTTGAAACCATGCATTTTCCAACGCGATGAATCTTCACTTTAAAATATTATGATCTATCTTTAAAATATTATGATCTATCTTCTAACACATAAAATCTGATTGTCGATTACCATCCCGTTCCAAATCCTTAACTTTAATTCGGAATCTTCATGTACTGTTCCGAAAAATATTCGGGATATTACAAATACCAAAATAAACTTTCTTCAATTTTGATGGCTTACAATAACTTAACACGCATGATTCATATGAATTCATACATATCATAACTCATTTCTCTTATATTCATGCTAATATAATTTTAGAATTCTTACACATATACGTACAACTTAGCAAACACACTTTACAACATCTTATACTCATACAGGTTTTCAAATCATTCATTCATTCCACGTGACCATACACAGTTCATACATAACACAAAATCTATCATACACACACATACACTCAAACATACATATAATTACCGAGCAATCGATTTTAATCGGAAACTTACATAACCTATCGGATCGATCCAATTCATTCTGTTTTCACCCGGATTCTACCAAATACACATATTCAATATACTTAAGCTCAAACAATTCAATTCATACAATACACTATTCTAAGAAGCTATTGGATATATTTGAATATTTAACGGAAAACTTGAAATTTGTGAGTTTTACCGAGAGGTCTTACCGATACGCTAGAATCGACGAAATTCTGATCAGAGATACTGTTCACTCATGGGTCACTATTCACGGCCAATTTCTTCCTCGATTCACATGAATTTGTACAAGGAACGGAAAACCCGTCACCGCCAACTTGTAATACTCTTCGAGAGCTTCGATTTGGCGAGTGGCTCGGGCCGTGAAATGAAACGATGAGCCGGGATCATGAAACCCACTTCCACGCATTTCTATTCTTCCTCTCACTATTGTAGGCATCCTGAGGGCTGCCGCCGGCCACCACAAGATAGAGGGGTGGTCGGCGCACCCCTTTGGTCAGCCGGCGGTGGCCGGCAGGCCGCCGGCGCAACCAAGGGTCTTCCAAACATGATTTGGAGTTAGGGGTCGAGTGAGAGAGCTTTGAAGCTTATGTCATTTTCGAAAGTTATGAAAACCTTGGGTATATATAGAAAAGTTTCTAAAATTTAGGCCCTCGAGAAATTACAGTTAGGCCAATGTCATAGGGTGTTCACGAAAATTTATATTTTTGAAGCCATTCTGATGTAAATTTCGAAAAGTGTTCAACACGGAAATTATTCGTCTCGAAAAAAATAGTTGATGGTTTAAAAATAAGCAAAATCAGAGTTCGTTTACTATTTTTATAGCCGAAAACAAGAAATGTTTATGCGTATAACGATATAAATAGAAATCACGTAACCGGCCCTTGAAATCACACGTTTTCCAAAGCGATGAAACTTTACTTAAAATATTCCGATATATTTTCCAACACATAATTCAGAATCCTTCCAGTTTCAAAACCTAAACTTCAATTCAGAAACCTTTCAGAATCGTTCCGAAAAATATTCATGATATTACATTTCTCCTTATATTGTAGGAGTAGAGTTTCCCTCATATTTGAGTGGAAGTAGATATATCATCTCTAATAGAAATAGAATTATTGGTGTGCTATAAATATTTGTATTCGGTATCCTAGTAGATTTCAGATTATATATCTATATATTTGTATTGTAATAAAAAAAACATAAGCCATTATGTTATCGTTATAAGTGTTGTGTGGTATACTTTCCACTTCAACCACTAAACATTCAAAAATAACTTGTTTGCGAATATGTTTTTTCAGAGATCTTATAAGGTTCAAACCACTTGAAAAAAGTCTCAAACAAAAGTGTTCGGTTTGAGAAATACCTCAAATGGGTGCAAGCATACTATTTATAAATAATGCTACTAAAAAAGAAAATTACATTTGCTCTAGTAGAGTCTTTTGTTTTCGTCGTGTCATCTTTCAAACTTGACTTTGAGCATATATACTAATGAATAATTTTCTGATAATTTCAAACACGAGTTATCCCACGTTCTATAACTTCTTGGCCCTTTTTTTCTTGTCACATGTTGTATCTACTAGGTCGTGCTCCTTGTTGGCCTGTCACTTGTGATAACTGCTGGGAACGTGGTCCAATTTATCCATGTTTTACTCGCCCTCAACTGTTAAATTGTGACCATGTTTACGTAACTACTCATCGATTTGATAACTGTCGGACGATTGAGCGATTCGGTTACTTGGCCGATTGAACAATTCAGTTGTTTGGGCGATTCTCGTTATTTCTTTAATCTGGACGAGTTTTTCTAAGCTTTGTCGTATCATTTCGCTTAACTTGATTGAATGATGTTATCTTTTGGTGTTCCCTCTGACATCATCTAACCATTGCTATTTTTGGCTGTCAATAATTACTCATAGCACAGCTTAATTGATTTGGTTGATGAAATTGGAGTCATATTTCTCGATTGATAGTTATCTCTATTTTATAACATTTGAGATGAACCTTCATTAAATGCAACAAGCCTAATCATAGTTCCCATCAAAGCTCGTCATTTCCTTTTTAAATGTGCATGTTTTTTGTTCTGGTCACGTTTGACTTCTCTTCATCTGATACTAATCAGGTTACATCACGCGCCCTGTCCTTTCGGCATATTTTCCAATTCCTCATCAAATTCCAATCATTATGTACCATTTGTTTAGTGCAATTAATTCTTGCCACTATTTTAGCTATATAAATGGGGTCTTTTCATTTACCATTTGACTTTTACCTTCATACAATTCTCTCAACCCAAGAACTTAAAATCCTTTGCTCTTACAGTTCCTCAATGACATCCTCTTCATCTACCTAAAATTCCCTCAAGTTTCCACCTTTGTTGACTACCGGGAAGCCTTAGAACAACCTTTCATTGATGTCGTCCATTTGAATTCTCTAAAAGCATCAAGGGGGTTTTGCGATATCGACCTTGCATTCAATGATGAAATCGCCATAGCAACTGCTCATTTAGCTCAACTATTTCCTATAACAAGTTCTCTTCCTCTCTTAAAACCCTTGCATATTTCCCCCATTTGTGCCATTCGTAATTGGCCTAAGCTAGATTTCACCTTTAAGGACTAGTTTCAACACATGAAGGCCAATGGTGAAACCAAAACTCTTTTTGAGTGATTGGACATTTTATCCCTCCTTAAACTCTCTCTCATTCCCTCGTCTTTCGATCATTCTATGTTCCCATTTATTTTCTCTTTTGGTCTCCTAAATACAACACTTAAATCTTTCTGATTGGTACAATGACCATCACTATGCCCGATATAAACGCTCTGACAGGTTTGTCCCCTATGGGCACTATCATCTTAGCTCGTACCAAATTCCAAACTATCTATCTTATTTTGAAAAATATTATTTCAGTTCTTATTCGTCTTTATCTAAACCCTTCATGGGTCAGACACACAACGTTCATTCATTACTGGTTTTGCAAATATATCATTTACGTACCATTCCAAAAACCCATTGTTAGCTATATGTCTCTGTCTTCTGACATAACCAATGGTTGTTCTCTTGATTTTTCTTCTCTCATCCTGGCGGTCCTTTACAGAGGATTGGCCACTCTGGCTTGCCCAACTATGGCTTAGAGCGTACTTCCCATTTTTTGGCTCAATTTAGTCCAATCGCTCAGCACTATACGCTGAAATCCTACTTGCTCAGTTGCGCTTCCCAATCATTCTTTTTTTTATCATTTTTATCATCTTTCTGGGGTTCTCTCTTTCTTTTCGTTTTCTTTGGACAACAGCCCCAACTTTATTCGTAAGTCTCAGAATCTTGATGGTAAAGAGGATCTAGCCCGATCCTATTGCATGTTCTTGTGCAGTCCTGAGCTAGCCTATGACATCTTAACCGGAACTAACAGTAAAGCTGGGGTTAAGGTTTATTCCCCAATTTTATCGCCTTCCAATTTGGCCTTATATAGGCGTGGTCGTTACCTTTGTTTTTCTCATATTCTGTTTTGCCATAATGATTCAAAGTTTTATCGGTCCAAAAAATCGACCATTGTTTATCATAGATGAAGACTCTAATAGTTTTCTTTTCTCTCGAGGTATTTTCTCATTGTACATCCACCCATATTCTTTTTGACAAGTTCTGGTTTACTGTTTTTATCACTATAGACTCCCATTTCATCTGAAAGTTGTGTATATACTTCGAAAAGGCAATCTCAGTGACTAGGAAATGAAACATGTGGTCATAAAGTACGCATCTTGATGTGTGATTTTATCATCCGATAAATTTCGGGCACCAGAGATCAGCAAGGCTGTCAGTCTTTAAGAATTATATAGTGGAAGCAATACCCATTTATTCGTATCATTATATTTGGATTCGAGGTTCACATCCAGGTTTTTAGAATGGTCGTAAGACTCTTTGAAATTATAGTTGAATTTTAATATTGTCTCATATCTTCATACATATGGTCAGTCTGAAATAGGTGTACAGATCATTGAGTGATTAACTCAGGACTTTGTTATGAAATTCATAGTAGTTTTCTTCTACATTAGGCCAGGAGATCATGTTACTCGTATGACAGTTTTGATTCAGGATAACTACTGAGAGTATTTGAGTGATAAGGGATCATTTACAAATGACCCAGTGTTACAAAATGAGATATATTGTTTGGGAATTCCAAGGGTCTTGATTGAGATTATGATTTCTTGAAGATTTTTCTCCTTCTGGGGTATTCCGTGATTTGGTGTCAATGGCAATTTGTGATAAGAAACCTGTCTGGAACAAAGCCAAGCAAACCCCTCCACGTGTTCTAAGCCCCAAGAACCGCGAATCTTGATTTTGTAAGAACAAAATTCTTCCAAGATCAAGTCCAACCCTTAAGGAACCTTGCCTTTAAGAACCTTTCTTTATTTCTTTGGAGAATCCTGAACAGCAATACAGCACCACAACGCTTGCCACACGTTGATAAGCTTTTGTTCCGTAGAACCAAGGAAGAATCCACTTCCTTAAGATGACAAAAGTCACTTTATTTTGTAAAAAGATATATTATTGGTTAATTCCCAATTACAATGAATAATGCCCCTTTAAATAAGTGGCTAACCCTAATTCTACCAAAATATAATAAAATCCTAGTAAAATAAACCCAATAACACATAAAATACTTTAAATTTTGTGCATGGGCTTTGTAATATAATTAAAGTTCAGCACATCACTTAAACAACACATAACCTTAAAAAAATATAAAATATAAAGCTGTAGGGATATCTTGCGTCCTCATTTTGACCACGAAGAAGTCCGCACTGGACTTTGATGTAAGCTACAAAGTTGTATATCTACGAGTTCTCTTTCCAATGTAACTTGAATCACCAAAATTGGACATCGTACGAGAACGTTACGCCCAAAATACGAAGACTAAGCAAATCCCGCCACTACTAATGCACCATTCGAAAATAAAACCGAAAATAAATCAAAGCAACCCATGCACGTCCAAAACCCATTTCATTCTTGATTTAGACATAATAAAAATTTCATATAAACTCTCATGCATGGACCAAACTCCAGAACCCAAGGAATCTTCCAAATCCACCAAAATGGCCCAAATACACCAATCTGACCAAGCCATGCAATCAGCCACAACTTCAAGTTAACTTGGCCCAAAAAACAGAGCTCATTCTAGATCACATCATTCTCCCTCACTTGAAAAGGATTCGACCTTGAATCCAAACCCAGGTCATAGATAAAAATGATAAGATCAATGGGATGAGAATCCTGGAATAAAAGAAAATCACATGGAAAAAAATGGTTAAGGTGAGAAAAAGTCAATAAAGCGAATGAATGACTTTTTGTCAATATTTTTCCACTCTCAATCTCTCCATTGCTACTCTCATTCTTAACTCCACTTGCAACAACAAATAGATTCCCACATGGATTCACATTTGAAATCTCATTTAAAACAAACTTAACATGCCAATGTCGCTTTCTCAAACAATCAACATTATCATCCACGATCTGAGCACACTCTACATATTCGGCCACATGTACTTTTTGCACATCATAACTCATGTCCTCACAAACAACATCAGATTGCTCCATATGATATTTACCCTTAACAGTAACATCAAGCACCTCATTGGCATGATGAACAACCAAATCATGATCACTAATATTATCGCTCACATCAATAGCATCACTATCATCAACACCATCAACCACCTCACTCTTATTTATTGAAACATCGACATATTTCATTTCATTACTCAGGCTGGGTTTATATCCTTCTCTACTTCACATTTTACTAATGTTTTTTTCTCTATCAACTATGTAAACTCTCCTAGTAACATTCCAAACTCAACAATCACACTTTTCTTTTTAGCCCACTCTTCTTCACTCCTCTGCATGTATAACTCTTCCTTATAGACCACTTATCTTGATAATTTTTTCACCACACCTAAATTTGTACATATTCCTATCCATATCATAAACTACTTTATTGAATTTATACCAAGGCTTACCAATAAAATATGCGTATGACATAGGAACCACGTCACAAACTACTTGGTCAACATACTTCCCATTGCAAAATTTACCACAACCTGCTTAGCAACCTCGAACTCTCCGAAATCACTCATCCACTTATAAGGTCTATCAAGAGGTATCAATGGTAATCCCAATTTTTCCACAAGGGTAGTGCTAGCTAAATTTATGTGATTCCATCTATTAATAATCATATTACATACTTTATTATTGATAAGGCATCTCGTTCGAAAGATAAATACCCTTTTGTCCATCAGAGTATGTATATAAATCAACCTCTTACTTGAAAGACACCAATAATGATGAAAGATTCAAAGAAACACTAAGAAAATATGAAAACAAACATAAAGAAACTGACTGAAAAAAAAAACACTGAAAGTAAAACAAGAACATAAACTGAACTGAAATTGACAAAATTCGTAACTATTGTTTGAAAGCGATTTTGAGACTCGAAACCTAAGCGAACAGAGTGTGGCCAACCACTAAAGAATTCGTCTCCTCGAGTACTTATGAATCGATATATTATGGGTCTCGTAACGCTTTCTAGATCAAAATTTACATCTGTTTTAAAATCAATGCGCGGCTGGAAAATTCTGACCGAACTGATCCGAAAATTACAGATAAATTCGACCCTAATTGACTCAAAAACTCCAAGAATTGAATCCTATATGCTATTACCATCAAGAACATTATAATAACATCTAAGATTCAGTCATAAACATGAAAAACAGAAAGGAAATAAAAAAATTTGAAATGAGAAGAGACCAAAAAAAAAAAGGAATATGAAGACTTCATAAAACGATAAAGATAGAGAAAATCTTGACCTTGTAACCCTGAGCTCCTGATACCAAATGATAAGAAACCTATCTGGAACAAAGCCAAGTTAACCCCTCCACGTGTTCTAAGCCCCAAGAACCGCGAATCTTGATTTTGTAAGAACAAAATTCTTCCAATATCAAGTCCAACCCTTAAGGAACCTTGCCCTTAAGAACCTTTCTTTATTTCTTTGGAGAATCTTGAAAAGCGATACAGCGCCACAACGCTTGCCACACGTTGATAAGCTTTTGATCCAAAGAACCAAGGAAGAATTCACTTCCTCAAGATGACACAAGTCACTTTATTTTGTAAAAAGATATATTCTTGGTTAATTCCCAATTACAATGAATAATGCCCCTTTAAATAGGTGGCTAACCCTAATTCTACCAAAATATAATAAAATCCTAGTAAAATAAACCCAATAATACATAACATACTTTAAAATTTCGTACATGGGCTTCGTAATATAATTAAAGTTCAGCCCATCACTTAAACAACACATAACCTTAAAAAATATAAAATATAAAGCTGTACGGATATCTTGCGTCCTCATTTTGACCACGAAGAAGTCCGAACTGGACTTTGATGTAAGCTACAAAGTTGTATATCTACGAGTTCTCTTTCCAATGCAGCTTGAATCACCAAAATCGGACATCGTACGAGAATGTTACTCCCAAAATACGAAGACTGCGCAAATCTCGCCACTACTAATGCACCATTCGGAAATAAAGCCGAAAATAAATCAAAGCAACCCATGCACGTCCAAAACCCATTTCATTCTTGATTTAGACATAATAAAGACTTCATATAAACTCTCATGCATGGACCAAACTCCAGAACCCAAGGAATCTTCCAAATCCACCAAAATGGCCCAAATACGCCAATCTGACCAAGCCATGCAATCAACCACAACTTCAAGTTAACTTGGCCCAAAAAACAGTGCTCATTCTGGATCACATCAATTTGTCCCATGATATCATAAACCTTTGAGATTCATAAGAGAGTTAGTCCATTTGCGTATAACACGGGTCCTATCACCATAAAAATCCTACGGACATGATGTATTCATGATTCGATATTACGATCATGTCATCTTGACTTACTCATGTCTTTTCATGAATTGGAAATTCTTTCTATGAGATTGTGACTTACGATGAGACGTCAGATAAAGTCTTCGATCAGAAATTCAATCTCTCATATAGAATAAATTCTATTTGTGAATGTTTTGTTGTATATTGTACTAACAATGACGTATTTTAGGCCAATGGGTCAAAATCGGTGGTACCACGAGTAAAGCCGTGAGGATGTAAAGTTTAGGCTTGAGATCCATCCTTGTTGTGAGGCATGACATTATATGGCATCATGCTTTCAGGCTTAAGGCTAAAGTGTTTGGAAAATACACTTATCTATTTAACTTCCATGCATGAAGTTGTACCTTGATCCATTTCGTATTTAGAATTTCGGGATGAAATTCTTTAAAAGGGGGAAAATGTAATAACTCTAATTTTATAAGGGTATTATTGTCATTTCATCCAATAACTCTTGGTCAAAATTGGGTCAAATGGACAAACCCAAATTTCAAAGTTTAGGGGTCTGAAAAAGGAGAATTTAGTGATTTTTGATTTAAATTAAAGTTGATTCAAATTTCAGAGGGTGCCTTTGATATTTTCCAACAATTATAAATCTCTCTTTTTCTTCTTCAAGGCAAAAAATGTGGAGGAGCTTTTTGTAGAAAAAGAAAATGGAGGGAGTGAGAGCTCAAAATCGTGCGACTTGGGCCATTATTTGGCAAAGTGAGTTGGGGAAATGATAAAGAAAGCTGTAATGAGCATTTTCGTTGTGGTATTATCACCAGAGGTGGCCGTTTTCTAGTGAAACCAAGTTTGGAGAGAGATTCATTTTTTAGTCATTTTGAAACATTGGAGCATCGGATGGAGAAACGGAGGCCATTTTTGGATTCAGAACGTCAAAATCTACAAAACCATGTTGTCCAAATCTACCTAGCGTCGGAAAATTCATTATTGACCGTGTTAATCGACGTTGAACGTGGTGGTTAAAGTCAATTTTGGTCAAATCTTATTTATGAGAGTTTCAAACATCGTTTTGACCCCAGATACATCCATTGGTCTCTTTTTGACTAGACGAATCCAATCGTGATCTCAGATTTATGAAATAGCACTTCGAACCTAAGTTTACGTAAAATGAGGCGATCGAGGTAATCAAATCTTTACCCATTTTAATTGTGATTTTAAATTATACACATATATGATCATATGTTGAGTTGAAGTGTGGATATTTAAGGTTATTGTAGGCCTTAGATGGCATTTTATCGTATTGTTTTATAAATGGATAGTCTGTAATTTAAACGAAACAATGTTGAATTTCCGTTAGAATTATACATGATTTTTAATTTGGACATTTTACATCTCAGGTTTCAATATGTTACTTTTGAGTGGTCATTTAGAGGTCACCGTTCAGCGGGACCCACGTGCCTCTTAAGGCATGTCGGGTGAGCCCAAAGAGAGTTTTGTAGTAGTATGACCAACAAAATATATTTGATGCAATGAGCATTGTTGTGAGATCGATTTCGCGTTTTGAGCATCAGATTGAGGTAGAGATTCGGTTTCACACCTTAATTGTGGTTTTAAATTTACTTATTTATATCATTATGTTATGCATATAGAAATTATATTAAATGTGTTTTAATATTAGCCATATTTTTATAGAATGTGAAATGGTGCGTCAGACGGCACGACGTGACCATTATGAGTTTAATTATTTTGTTTTTATAAATATCTATATGTACTATAAATTTAAATTGGATCAGATATGGATTGGTAATAAAAATTAAAATTGGATATATGTAAAATTAGTATATTTGGAGCCCCGTTGTGGCGTATATCTTTGATATGGCTAATATTAAATTCTATATTGCCCCGTTGCGATATTTACTTGTATGGAGCTCTATTGTGGCCCACCTTATAGACCTCAGTTGTCTTATTACGGCAACTATTATGCGGACCTGAGTGACGCTATTTGGACGGTGATGATGCGTCATTGGGTTTAAGTCTCGACTTGTACATGGTTTGTTTATTATATTGCCTCTTTGTGGCATTTGATCATATGGAGCCCCGTTGCGGCGAATATTATAGATTTATATTGTCTCGTTGTGTCATTTTATCATGTGGAGCCTCATTGCGGTGCACATTATAGACCTATATTGTCCCGTTGTGATATTTGATCATGAAGAGTCTCGTTGCGGTGCACATATATTTCCCTGTTGTGGTATTTGATCATTTGGAGCCCCGTTGTCGTGCACATTATAGACTTATATTGCCCCATTGTTGAATTTGATCATGTGGAGCCCCGTCGCGACACACATTATAGACCTATATTGTCCCATTGTGGCATTGATCATGTTGAGTCCTGTTGCAGAGCACATTATAGACTTATATTGCCCCGTTGTGTCATTTTATCATATGGAACCCTGTTGCAACGCATATTATTGATCTATATTGTCTCGTTGTGGCATTTGTTATGTGGCCCCATTGTGGCACATGTTTATGCGGCCCCGTATGGCATTTCATTCACATGGTTTTTCGTTAAATTTGTTGGATAGTTATGGCCCATAGCATCATTATTTGTACAGATTATGGTGTTGTTGTACAAATTAACTATGTGAGAAAGGAAATTGCTCTTCTATCAATTGTAATTAGATTACCAAGATGTATAAATGATAGAAGGTCCATATGATTAGTTCCGGATTGAGATGATATGAGACAGTATCAATCCACGAAGGTTTAATCATTAAATATCCCTAGTCGTAGTATTAACGAGATTGGACATTGATAATGCAAAATAGACTAGTATTGCACTTGTGCGCGTTGTGAAAGCATAACGACATAGTTCTCATATATTTGGGTATAGGATACTCATGCAAGTGTAATAGGAGGTTGTGTTTTACCGATGGTATGGAAAACAGCTTCGCTCTGGATAGACCCATTGGAATTCCATTGGTAGTATGACTATGTGTCTATAGAAGTCCGAATCAGGGTAGGTGTATTTGGTCTTAACCTGAGACTTGCAACGCTAATACTTGCGACAATCAATATGCTTTGGTTTTGGTCTTCCAGGGCTTTAACAGGTTCTGCGTACACCTCTTCTGGGTATATTGAGAATCGTAGTGTATTGGGTGTGATGTCGAGATGGAAGTATCACTCCATTCATAGTGGAGATGATGATCACGTAGGATATGGAACTGGTTCTCTTATGTACTGCAATCATCGGGATATTATGATTAGGTCATGTTTATCCGATTATAGAGACTAGTTACCAGAGATCCGATATGTGCTTCGTACGGGGCATACACATTTCCAGCCCCAGGCCTTGCACGTGACATCCGATGCTAGATCGAAATACGCAATACTACGTATACTACGCCTGATATAGATCACATATTCCAGTAAGAATATTTCTGGAGAACTGGTTAGGCATGATGCTTTGCTAGAAGCCAACCATGTCTTGTAAATCGGTAAAAATGTAGTACTAGGTACGTACGTGTTCGGATAGTCCGACGATCGTATTTACTGCCAACATATCTGGGGATCTCATGGGTTGCTTCCCGAAGATTCACCGATGACGTATGATTCGCACTTTATTAATCTGGGATTAATTAGATGAGAGAGAAAATTAATTTGGGATTAATTACGGAGATATTTTATCTGGGATAAAATATTAATTAAAGAGAGAGAACGATTAATTTGGTATTTATCGATAAAATAATATATTCGATATATTAAACGAAATTGGATTTCGACGCGGAATTAAAATTAGATTTTAATTCGGGCGAACGAGTTAATTTAGAATTAATTTTTTAGCGACGAGAATAGTAATTTTGCTAGGCAAAGTTATTTAATTAAATTATATTTAATTTCGTCGCAACGAAAAATTCGTTAATTTGGAATTAGCGAACCCGAGCCCGTGAGTGTTTGCGGGCGCACTCGCATTGTGAATTTAAGTGCGGCCCACAAGTCACATCAAGCGTCAAATCACTAGTCAATCAATTGATGTGATGTCTAGTCACTTTGAGTGATTTGACAACTTGTCATGAGTGATGTGAATAGTGATGGAGGTGGTTGTGGCTTTAATGCCTTTGACTTTTGAAAATGGTAATTGTTTTTGGAATTTCTTTTGGAAATAAAATAAACAAAAATACATTAACATTTTTTCTTCTTCCATTCTCTCTCACCACTCACGGTTTGGAACCATTTCCCTCATCTCCCTCTCTCGGCTTTTGAATCCAATTTCTTCTTCATTTCCATTTGGCTTGGCCGAATGGATCAAGAACAAGTAAGAAAATTTGTGGCAAGTTTTCAAGGAGCTAGCACTCTAAAGGGTTATCCTAAGGTGATAGGGAATCTTTTTTCATGAGCATGGAATCACCAAACAAAGCTTGGAGCACACTTGGAGGTGATGAACGAATTCTTGGAGCTCAATTTTGAAGAATGTCGAGAGCACCAAGGAGCCAAAGCTTGAAGTTTTTGTTCCTCGCATCGCTCAACCGATCATTGTAAGTATTCCGCAACTTCTTTGAGTATTCACACATATATGTTTCATTGCTTGAAATTGATCATTGGGACTTAATAGAAACCCAATAATGGTATCAGAGCCTAATTGAGCATGAAAATGATTTAGGGTTAAAATTGGGTAAATTCAATTTGAGCATGATTTGATGAAATTGTTTGATTGAGTATGCTTAAATGATGTTTAATTGAAGTTGGATTTGATCAATTTCATGAAAAGTTGATTGGATCAATTTTTGCCCAAATTTTAGGCTTGGCCGAAAATGGAAGAACCCTAGAAGTCATGGTATTTTTTGATTTTAATCATTGGATGAGTTGAAATCAATTGGGTAATGTTGATTTGAGATTAATTGGATTGAATTTTGAATTGGACAAATAAATCCCAAAATGCCGAGACTATATGCATGGAAAATGATTGATTTTGATTCAATTGTGTTGGACATGAATTGATGATAATGAGCATAATTAATTGAGTGAATTAGTATTTTGGAAATGTTAATTTGAGTAATTAATTATGGCTATACACTTAGGTTAATTAAGTTATGAAATTTGGAATTTGTTAATTTAATTAATTGGGCCTATTTTGGAAATTGGGCTTGAAAAGTTGTAATTGGGCTTAAATGGGCTTGGTTGTACCAAGATTGGTTTAGGCTAAATTGGTTGGATCCAATTGGTGTTGGTGTTTGCTAAGGTCCCAAGATCATAAACAAGCATGAAATAAGTGTGAATACAAATCAACAAAGTTGCGGAATACTCACAACGATCAGTTGAACGACGCGGCAATGAACAAAAACGATTTTCTGCCCTTGTAGCAGCTCACGGCAGTGACAGAAACAGCCCACTATTTTTGGCTTGGTTTTGGTCCTTCTTCAAGCTCCAAGCTTCGTCCAACGGTTCCCGGCTCATGGGTGGACTTCCCTATCACCTTCGCATGTCTCTCGGAGTGCTAGCTCTCAAGAAATTTGCCACAAATTTCCCACGCTAAGCTTCCCATCTCACGGTTTCTTGACAGAAAACGGTGAAGAATTTTCAGCCCCTTGGGCGTGTGATGAAGAGAGAAAGAGAGAAGAGAAATTGTGTGTGTTGGTTGCCAAAAGTGTATATAATACACATTTGTTAATTTCAAATTCATTTAGCATGAATTTGGCTTTCAAAAAGTCAAGCCTTAATGGCTCCAACCACACACATCACTCCATCAATCCATCAATCAATGAATAGTGACTAGCGTCAATAACTCAAAGTGAAAGACATCTATCACTTGATTGACGAATGATGTGACGCTAGAAGCGACTAGCGATTTGACGCTTGATTTGACTTGCGTGCCGCACTCGAATTCGAAATGCGAGTGCGCTCGTAAATAATCCCGGGCTCGGCTTTGCTAATTCCAAATTAACGAATTTTCCGTTGCGTCGTAATTAAATCTAATTTAATTAAATAATTATGCCTAGCATAATTACTATTCACGTCGCTAACGAATTAATTCTAAATTAATTCGTTCGCCCGAATTAAAATCTAATTTTAATTCCGCGTCGAAATCCAATTTCATTTAATATATCAAATATATTAATTAATCGATTAATTCCAAATTAATCGTTATCTCTCTTTAATGGATATTTTATCCCAGATAAAATATCTCCGTAATTAATGCCAGATTAATTTTCTCTCTCATCTTATTAATCCCAGATTAATTAAAAGTACGAGTCATACGTCATCGGTGAATCTTCGGGAAGCGACCAATGAGATCCCCGGATATGTTGGCAGTAAATTCGGTCGTCGGACTATCCGAACACGTAAGTACCTAGTACTATGTTTTACCGATTTACAAGACAAGGTTGGCTTCTAGCAAAGCGCCATGTCTTCCCAATTCTCCAGAAATATCCTTACAGGAATAAAGGATCTTTATCAGGCGTAGTATACGTAGTATTGCGTATATCTGTCCAGTATCGGATGATCACGTGCTAGGCCTGGGGCTGGAATTGTGTCTGCCCCGTACGAAGCACATATCAGATGTCTGGTAACTAGTCTGTATATCGGATAAATATGACCTTGTCATTTTATCCATATGACTGCAGTACTTAAGAGTACTAGTACCGTATCCTACATGACCATCATCTCCATATGACTGGAGTGATACTTCCGTCTTGACATCACACCCAACACACTACGATTCTCAATATACCCAGCATAGGTGTACACAGAACCTGTTAAAGTCCTGGACGACTGCAACCAAAGTATATTGATTGTCGCAAGTATTAGCGATGCAAGTCTCAGGTTAAGACCAAATCACCTACCCTGATTTCGGACTTCCATAGACACATAGTCATACTACCAATGGAATTCCGAGGGGGTCTATCCAGAGCGAAGCTTTTTCCCGTACCATCGGTAAAACACAACCTCCTATTACACTTGCATGAGTAACCTATACCCAAATATATGAGAACTATGCCGTTGTGCCCTCACAACGCGCACAAGTGTAATACTAGTCTTTTACGTATTTATCGATGTCCAATCTCGATAATACTCTGACTAGGGATATTTAATGATTTATCCTTCGTGGACTGATACTGTCTCATATCATTCTCAATCCAGGAACAAATCATAAGGACCTCCTATCATTTATACATCTAGGCGATATAATCACAAATGATAAGTGTGCAATCTCCTTTGTCACATAGTTAATTTGTACAATAACACCATGATCTGTACAACTTGTGACGCTATAGGTTATAATTGTCCAACAATCTCCCACTTGGCCTATAGCCAGTCACTCGAGTGTCTTACACCCGAACTATGTATGGTTTGCTCAAACTGCTGAGAAAACACTTTCATCAGCGGATTTGCATGATTATCATCTAATGCGATTTATTCGATCATCACATCGCCACGATGTATGATCCGAACGAATCAGATGAATATCGAAGTATGTATCTGGATCGTTGATGAGACCATTAATTCTTTAGCCTGTGCTGACGCCTAGCTCAGCTCCTAACAGAATTATATCTAATCTAATTAGATTTTGTATCGACCCAGAAGGCTTTTATTGCCACCTCAGCTGCAGCAATAACCCGTATTTTTTGTTTATACGGTAACAGTACCGTTTATGACTTATAGTCGTTTTTATCGGTTAGGAAACTTGCTACAGTGATCCCAGTCACTTCAAGTTCTCCATCTCCATAGTATAAGACAGCATCCTTAGTTTTCTAAGAAACTAAAGGATGTTCTTAACATCAATCCAGTGACTATCACTTAGATTGGCCTGTTTGTGAATCCATATGCTCAAAGCGTATGAGACACTAGGTCGCGTACATTTTTCAATGTACGATTTCTCGGAGAGTTTTCTCTAAAGCCAAGCTTTCACCGATTATTATTTATGGGAATATCATTTCCAAGAAATGACACATTATCATTATTATAGGACAGCCACTGTCAGTGCGCTCCCACTAACCCTCTTATATACACAAGAATCATTTCGTTTTGAATTGAATCATAAACCATTATGATAACATCAAAACGATAACTCCAAGAACCTAATGCTTGCTTCAATCCAAACATGGATCGAATAACCTGCAAACCTTGTTTGCTAGTTTTGTACGACAAAACCGTCAAGATGTTGTAAATATCCTCCAAAAGGTTTCCGTTTAAGGAAAGCGATTTTTCCGTTAAGCTGTCATATTTCACAAATGAAACATGCAGCTTTAGCAAGCATTACCCAAATGAATTTACCGTGGCAACAGGTAAAAATGTTGAATCGTAATCGACACAATGTTGATAACGATATCTTTCCGCTAAAAGCCTAGCTTTATACGTTGGTATGTTGCCATCCATGTTTGTCTTCCTTGAAGACTTATAAGTACCAATAGGCACAATGCCTTGAGGTACATCAACTAGTGTCAAAACATAGTTGATATATATGGAATCCATTTCGAATATCATGGCACTTTGCCATAATAGGGAGTCGATACCTTGTATCCCTTCCTCATACGTAGTCAGTTGATATACCTCAATAATATTGACATCTTTATGAGGTGAGATCAGAAACCCATACGCCATGTTATTTTCTGACTCTCTCTGACTTACCCGGTTCTTGTGTATTCGAAGATTAATGATAATAGTTTCATCCTTGATGAACTATTTGTGTTCCATTAGGAATAGGTTCCTTGAATAGTATTACTCCAATTTTCATCGAGTTTTACTATCCTCCCACTTACTACTGCATATCGGTATTCCTCTCAGGAAAACCGCATGGCGAGCAAAAATTAAATTGTTCTCTAGTGAGTAGTATAAGTACAATACTTTGGTATCCCTAGGATAACCTACAATTGGCACTTATCCAATTTGGGTTTTAGTTTGGTATCATCCAAACATATGCCTAGCATACCCAAATTATCAGGAATGTGAAACCCGGTTTCTTCCCCGTTCATATCTAATATGAAATCTGTCAAACAGATTTTATGGAACCTTATTCAAAATAAGTTTTTGCACTGTTTATGCGTATCCATTTGAAGGAAATGGTAGCTCAGAGTGACTCATGATTAACCTTAATCATGTCTAACAAAATTCAGTTACTCAGTTCGGACACACCGTCAAACTGACGTGTTCCGGGAGGAGTCCTCATTGAAAGAATACTATACTCTTTCAAGTATTTGAGAAACTTATTGCTTAAGTATTTTCCATTACGGTCTTACCGTGACGGTTTAATACTATAGCCGATCTGTTTGTCTATTTCGTGTCGAAACTCTAAAAGTTTCTGATTTGTGTTCTTCAAAAGAAACACGTGACCATAACGCGATGCCACATCCGTAAAGGTCACGAAATATTCATATCCATCTCTAGCCTAGCTAGATATGGGCCCACTTGCTTCACTATGAACTAAGGCTAACAGATTGGTGGCACTTACACTTTTACCAAGTAAATAGTGTTATAGGCACATTGCCCAATAAACTAGATTCGTAGACCTTATTTGAATAGAATCAAATTAGTCTGAGTACCCACTCTTCAAAAGTGTGGATATACGAGTCTTGTTTGATTGTTTCTCAGACAACAATGCCACAATATGTTTCTTCTGATCAAATCAGTTCGAGCTATTTGTTTGTCATGTTATATATTTGAGATTTATTTATATTCAAAATAAAAATTCTGTTATTCACATCTAATGTGTTTATCTCAATATCATCTTTATATAATGAAACACTTTAGTGTTCTAGAATATAAAGGTTCACCCGCAGCGGGTTAAACATCGATATAGAGATAATGTTTCTAGTCAAACTAGTTACATTATAACAGTTTCCTAATTTAAGTACAAATCCGAAGGGTAGTTCCTAAATTAGGTATCTACGGTTAAAACAGCGACTTTCGTCCCGTTTTCTGTTCGTAGATTAATCTCAACTGAAGTCAGTATCCTGCTCATAGCAGATTCTAAACACCAGTATATATTTATGTATCACACTAAGTATTTAAAATCAAATTTCAATACTAGTAGTGAACATATTTATGACAAACATATTTGAAGTCAGAGCCTTACTCGTCTTCAATTCCTTCATGTCTGCCTTGTCCAAACGGCAGTCACGCTTCCGCGATCTCGTTTGCCACAATTTAGGCAGACATTTTGGGATATGTCCTTTATCTTCCCAGAAGACTATAGTGATATTGCCTTTGCCCTTTTCATATTCCAGAAGCCTTTGGCCAAGCCTTGGCCTTCTAGAATATCGAAGTAAGGTGCGCCTTGCGCTACTTCCCTATTGCAAACTTTGACTTTATCTCCTTGAGAATAGTCATTAACTCTCTAAGAGTTATTAATTGCAATTTAGTACTTCTAAGATCTAATTATATATCTATGAAGATCCTTCAATTTCATTATCATACTTTAAGGATCTAATCCTTAATTCTGACAAAGAAATTAAGGAGTCTACTGCGACAAGCATAATGGATTAAGCACTAAAGTTATCATTACATAAATCTTCCAAAGATTATGCTCGACTATTTGCTTAACTCCGGACTTAGGCATAATATGTTATTTTATCAAATAAAGTAACTTATTAGTTTCCAAGACCATCCTGGAATTATTATTCCCAATTTGAAAATTAAGCATTTAAATACATTTTCCCTAGGATTATGTTTTAAATGTTAATCTTTCAATTTATCTTGATCTTAATAGTCCAACTATTTAATCAATGATTTTGGTACTATTTACTATAATGATTACATAGTCCAACTATTTAATCAACTATAATTTAATAGATTAAATCAGTTATATTGATTACTATAATCCAATTATAAAATCAACTATAAATGAATGTTTGAATACAGTCCAACTGTTAATAAAACAACATTTAAATATTAGTCCAACTAACATTTAATTTATTTGACGAATGATATTTGTTTGAGCGCGTATGGCAAGTAATTAAACGAGTATTGCAAATTCAATTCTTGCCTCCCACTATTTTTCGCGAGCCTCTAACCCTCTGTCGAGTACTCGGGAAACTGTGTTTCCTAGTGGGCTAGGATCCCGTTAAATATCACACAATCTTGACTTTGGCCAACAAATTGTATGATAATTAACTAGGTAGATCTCTAAGATCAATTGGATCCAATCCAATTCCTAGATCCGGTAGGGGGACGTCCAAGTCCGAAACTATATCTTATATATGCCAATACATCCAATGTATTACCCTAACTTTTTCCTCTAAATCAACTAAGCATTGGCTTTGGCACAACAAACTTAGTGATCCCAGTTAAGCGCGACCCATTGACCATGGAAAGCTTCGTAATCAATGTCGATGGACAAGAAGTGGTCTTGACTTTGGCCAACAAACCACAATTTGGACAAGACACCAATATAGAACAAAGCCTTCGTGATTCAAACACATCTCCACGGACAAAGGCCTTGACTTTGGCCAACAAGCCAATGCCAGTCTCGGATCTTGAGTGAGAATCACTCAATGGAAGGAAAGACGCTTAATATTTTGCGAGGGTTTTTCGAGTGCAAATTGGCAATCAATTTATTATCTTTGTTAAGGTCTCATCATCATACACCCTTAAACATGCATTCTAAACACATAATAAAGCACATATGAATAATAATAATGATATGCGGATGAATATTTTACACATTGATCCTAGATCAAATCTCTCCATTTCTCTCTCCCGCTAGCACATGTATTTACTTCTACCCATTACACTACACTTCCAAAGAAACCTCATTTACATTGAGGGGAATAGGTGAGAGAGAATACAAATATATGGAGGTATAAGGCTGGACACGCAGGTCCAATTAATAAATCAAATTATTACAACAATTTCTAAAATTGTCCCACACATCTAATATCCATCCGATATACATTATTCATGCATCGCAACCATGTATTCACACAAGCATGTTATCAATCAATCTAATCCAATTAATTAATCTGATAATTAGTGATCATCCAATGTTCAAACAACGATTTGATTTTGTTCGAGTCAAACTCGTTTTGCGAATAAGTACTCAAAGTACGAATTCTCGAATTAAATTAAACTACACAATTAAATCCAATTCAATACGCATTTAATTCTAATTCGCTTATTTAATTCCAAATTAAACACTACACTTTATTAATGAACTTTTACGACTTAAATTCCAAATTTAACCGTTACGGGTCTCAAAGCCCGATTAACGTCCAAAGTCAATTTAATTAAAGTCCAATGGGCTTTTAATTAATTTCTTAAGGCGTGGACTTTTGGTCAACTCGGGTCGAATCCAATAACCAAAGTCCAATCCGGGAGTTACCCCATAAGCCCAGAAATCAATTTTGGCCCATTAGGCCCAATCCATTTGGCCTAAACCTAACTTGGTACCACCAAGTCCAATTAGCCCAATAACAACTTTAAAAGCCCAAATCCAATTTTAAGGCCCAAATAATTAAATTCCAAAAATCCAATTTCCCAATTTAATTACTTAAAGTGTATAGCATTATTAATTACCCAAATCAATATTTCCAAAACATCAAATTTGTACAATTAATCATGCTCATTAATATTAAATCATGTCCAACACAATTTAATTAAAATCAAACCCAAACATGCTTAAAAGCTCTCGGCAATGGGGACTAATTTTATGTCCGATTCGTTTTCAATCCAATTAAATTCACAATCGACATTAAATCAACATCCCAAATCGTTTCAAGTCATCCAATGATCAACGAAACAAAAAATACCAAGAATTTAGGGCATAGTGACTTTCGGCCAACATAAAAAATTTGGGGAAATTTGTTCCAACCAACATTTCATCAAATTGATCCAATCAATCATCAATTAAAACACATTTAAGCATACTAATTCATCCAATTTCATTATACATGCTCAAAATCAATTTTACCCAAATTTTAACCCTAAGTCAATTTCATGCTCAACCTTGCTCAAGATACCATTGTTGGTGTTTGCTAAGGTCCCAAGATCATAAACAAGCATGAAATAAGTGCGAATACAAATCAATGAAGTTGCGGAATACTCACATCGATCGGTTGAGCGACGCGGCAACGAACAAAAACGATTTTCTGCCCTTGTAGCAGCTCACGACAGTGACAGAAATAGCCTACTATTTTTTGCTCGGTTTTGGTCCTTCGTCAAGCTCCAAGCTTCGTCCAACGATTCCCGGCTCATACGTGGACTTCCCTATCACCTTCGCATGTCTCTCGGAGTGCTAGCTCTCAAGAAATTTGCCAGAAATTTCCCACACTAAGCTTCCCATCTCACGGTTTCTTGACAGAAAACATTGAAGAATTTTCAGCCCCTTGGGCGTGTGATGATGAGAGAAAGAGAGAAGAGAAATTGTGTGTGTTGGTTGCCAAAAGTGTATCTAATACACATTTGTTAATTTCAAATTCATTTAGAATGAATTTGGCTTTCAAAAAGTCAAGCCTTAATGGCTCCAACCACACACATCACTCCATCAATCCATCAATCAATGAATAGTGACTGGCGTCAATCACTCAAAGTGAAAGACATCTATCACTTGATTGACGAATGATGTGATGCTAGAAGCGACTAGCGATTTGACGCTTGATTTGACTTGCGTGCCGCACTCGAATTCAAAATACGAATGCGCTCGCAAATAATCCCGGGCACGGGTTCGCTTATTCCAAATTAACAAATTTTCTGTTGCGTCGTAATTAAATCTAATTTAATTAAATAATTATGCCTAGCATAATTACTATTCACGTCGCTAACGAATTAATTCTAAATTAATTCGTTCGCCCGAATTAAAATCTAATTTTAATTCCGTGTCGAAATCCAATTTCATTTAAAATATCGAATATATTAATTAATCGATTAATTCAAAATTAATCGTTATCTCTCTTTAATGGATATTTTATCCCAGATAAAATATCTCCGCAATTAATCCCAAATTAATTTTCTCTCTCATCTTATTAATCCCAGATTAATTAAAAGTGCGAGTCATACGTCATCGGTGAATCTTCGGGAAGCGACCCATGAGATCCCCGGATATGTTGGCAGTAAATTCGGTCGTCGGACTATCCAAACACGTAAGTACCTAGTACTATGTTTTACTGATTTACAAGACAAGGTTGGCTTCTAGCAAAGCGACATGTCTTCCCAATTCTCCAGAAATATCCTTACAGGAATAAAGGATCTGTATCAGGCGTAGTATACGTAGTATTGCGTATATCTGTCCAGTATCGGATGATCACGTGCTAGGCCTGGGGCTGGATGTGTAACTGCCCCGTACGAATCACATATCGGATGTCTGGTAACTAGTCTTTGTATCGGATAAACATGACCTTGTCATTTTATCCCGATGACTGCAGTACTTAAGAGTACTAGTACCATATCCTACGTGACCATCATCTCCATATGACTGGAGTGATACTTCCGTCTTGACATCACACCCAACACACTACGATTCTCAATATACCCAGCATAGGCGTACACAGAACCTGTTAAAGCCCTGGACGACCGCAACCAAAGTATATTGATTGTCGCAAGTATTAGCGGTGCAAGTCTCAGGTTAAGACCAAATACACCTACCCTGATTTCGGACTTCCATAGACACATAGTCATACTACCAATGGAATTCCGATGGGGTCTATCCAGAGCGAAGCTGTTTCCCGTACCATCGGTAAAACACAACCTCCTATTACACTTGCATGAGTATTCTATACCCAATTATATGAGAATTATGTCGTTGTGCCCTCATAACGCGCACAAGTGTAATACTAGTATTTTACGTATTATCGATGTCCAATCTCGATAATACTCAGACTATGGATATTTAATTATTTATCTTTCGTGGACTGATACCGTCTCATATCATTCTCAATCCAGGAACAAATCATAAGGACCTCCTATCATTTATACATCTAGGTGATCTAATCACAAATGATAAGAGTGCAATCTCCTTTGTCACATAGTTAATTTGTACAACAACACCATGATCTGTACAAATAGTGACGCTATGGGTCATAATTGTCCAACAATTGGGCCCAAAACCATATCCATAAAGTCCGATTATGACTTAAAGGACCTTTAATTTTAATTGGGCCTAATAGGACTAAATTGGTTTTTTGGAAAATAAGGGTGATTCCTTAAATGGGCTTTGGTATTTGGGTTTGACCCATATTGACCAAAATTTCATGCCTTAGAAATTAATTAAAAGCCAATTGGACTTTAAATTAAATTGACATTGGATGTTAATCGGGCTTTGAGACCCGTAATGATTAGATTTGGAATCTAAGTCGTAAAGGTTCGTTAATAAAGTGTAATATTTAATTTGGAAATAAATAATGAATTAGTATTAAATGCAAATTAAATTGGATTTAATATTGTAGTTTAGTATAATTCAAGAATTTGTACTTTGAGTACTTATTCGCAAAACGAGTTTGACTCGCGCAAAATCAAATCGTTGTTTGAACATTGGATGGTCATTAATATTCAGATTAATTAATTGGATTAGATTGATTGATAACATGCTTGTGTGAATACATGGTTGCGATATATGAATAATGTATATCGGATGGATATTAGATGGGTGGGGCAATTTTGGAAATTGTTGTAATAAATTTAGAATTTATTTTATTGGACCTGCTTGTCCAGCCTATTACCTCCTTACTCTTTGTATTTCTCTTCTAACCTATTCCCCCCAATGTAAATGAGGTTTCTTTAGAAGTGTTATGTAATCGGGTAGAAGTAATACTAGTGCTAGCGGGAGAGAGGAAAATGAGAGATTTATTCTAGGAACAAAATGTGTTTAAGTATCCATCCGCATATCATTATTATATTTATTTATTTACGCACCTTATTATGTGTTTAGAATGCATGTTTAAGGGTGTATGATGATGAGACCTTAACAAAGATAATTAATTGGTTTCCAATTGCACGCGAAAAACCCTCAACGTTATATTAAGCGTTTTACCTTCCATTGAGTGATTCTTACTCAAGATCCAAGACTGGCATTGGTTTGTTGGCCAAAGTCAAGACCTTTGTCCGTCGAGGATGTGTTTGAATCATGAAGGCTTTGTTCCATATTGGTGTCTTGTCCAAGTTGTGATTTTTTGGCCAAAGTCAAGATCACTTCTTGTCCATCGACATTGATTACGAAGCTTTCCATGGTCAATGGGTTCCGCTTAACTGGGATCACTAAGTTTGTTGTGCCAAAGCCAAGGCTTAGTTGATTCAGAGGAAAAAGGTTAGGCAATATATTGGATATATTGGCATATATAAGATATATGTTTCGGACTTGGATGTCCACCTACTGGATCTAGGAATTGGATGAGATCCAATTGATCTTAGAGATCTACCTAGTTAATTATCATATAATTTATTGCCCAAGTCAAGATTGTGTGTTATTTAACGGGATCCTAGCCCACTAGGAAACAAGGTTTCCCGAGTACTCAACAGAGGGTTAGAGGCTCGCCGAAAAATAGTGGGAGGCAAGTATTAAATTTGCAATATTCGTTTAGATACTTGTCATACGCGCTCATTCAATTTTTCGTCAATAAATTAGTATATTAGTTGGACTAATATTTAATCATTGTTTTAAAAAATAGTTGGACTGTATTCAAACTATTTCAATTAATAGTTGATTTTATAATTGGATTATAATAATCAATATAATTGAATTTAACTAATTAAATTATAGTTGATTATATAGTTGGACTATAGTAATCATTACAATAAATAGTACCTAAAATCGTTGATTAAATAGTTGGACTATTAGAATCAAGATAATTGAAAGATTAGTGTTTAAAACATATTCCTGGGTGAAAATGTATTTAAACGACTTTAATTTTCAAATTGGGAATAATGAATCAGGATAGTCCTGAAAACTAAGAAGTTACTTTATTTGATAAAATAACATCTTAGGCCTAAACCCGGAGTTAAGCAAATAGTAGAACATTATATTTGGAATATTCATGTGATGATAACTTTAGTGCTTAATCCATTAAGCTTTCCAAATAGACTCCTTAATTTCTTAGTCAGAACTAAGGATTAGATCCTTATAGTATGAAAATGAAGTTGAAGGATCTTCATAGATCTATTCTTAGATCTTAGAAGTACTAAATTGCAATAGTAAACTCTTGGAGAGTTCATGGCTATACTCAAGGAGACAAAGCCAAAGTTTGCAATAAGGCAAGAAGCGCAAGACGCATCTTAATTCGACATTCGAGAAGGCCAAGGCTTGGCCAAAGGCTTCTAGGTGTGGAAAATGGGCAAAGGCAAATTCATTATAATCTTCTGGGAAGACAAAGGACATATCCCAAAATATCTGCCTAAACTGTGGCAAACGGGGTCACTGAAGCGTGACTGCCGTATGGAAAAGGCAGACATGAAGGAATTGAAGAATGGGCAAGGCTCTGACTTCAAATATGTTTGTCATAAACATGTTCACTACTAGTATTAAAATTGGATTTTAGATACCGAATGTGTTACATAGATATGTACTGGTGTGCAGAATCTGCTATGAGCAGGATACTGACTTCAGTTGAGATTTATCTGCGAATCGGAAATGGGACGAAAGTCGCTGTTTTAACCGTAGATACCTAAGTTTAGGAACTACCCTCTGGCTGTGTACTTAAATTAGGAAACTGTTAGAATATAACTAGTTTGACTAGAAACATTATCTCTATATCAGGGTTTAACCCGTTGCGGGTATACCTTTATATTCTAGAATACTAAAGTGTTTTATTTTATAAAGATGATATTGAGATAAACACATTAGATGTGAATAACATTATTTATATTTTGATTATAAATAAATCTCAAACATATAACATGACAAACAAATAGCTCAAACTAAATAAATCAGTTGAGACTTAAATGTGGCATTGTTGTCTAGGACACAATTAAACAAGACTCGTATATCCACACTTACGAAGCGTGGATACTAGGACAAATTTAATTCTATTCAAATAACGTCTACGAATCTAGTTTATTAGGCAAAGTGTCTGAAACACTTTTTACTTGGTAAAAGTGCAAATGCCATCGATCTGTTAGCCCTCGTTCATAGTGACGTAAGTGGGCCCATGTCTAGCTAGGCTAGATGTGGATATGAATGTTTCTTGACCTTTACGGATGTGGCATCGCGTTATGGTTTTGTATTTCTTTTTGAAACACGAATCGGAAACTTTTGATGAAATCAAAGAGTTTCGACACGAAATAGACAAACAGATCGGCTAAAGTATTAAAGACATCACGGTTAGACCATGATGGAAAATACTTAAGCAATAAGTTTCACAAATACTTGAAAGAGTGTAGTATTCTTTCAGTGAGGACTCCTCCCCGAACACGTCATTTTGACGGTGTGTCCGAATTGATAAACCGAATTTTGTTGGACATGATAAGGTTAATCATGAGTCGCTTTGAGCTACCATTTCCTTCAACGGATATGCATTAACAGTGCAGAACTTATTTTGAATAAGGTTCCATAAAAATTTGTTAGACAGACTTCATATTAGATATGAACAGGAAAGAAACTGGGTTTTCTCATTCCTGAAGATTTGGGAATGCTAGGCATATGTTTGGATGATACCGAACTAAAACCCAAATCAGATAAGTGCCTAAGTTGTGGGTTATCCTAGGGAAACCAAAGAATAGTACTTATACAACTCACAAGAGAACAATGTAATTGTTGTTCACCATGCGGTTTTCCTAAGAGGAATACCTATATGCAATGGTAAGTGGGAGGATATTAAACTCGATGAAAATCGAAGTAATACTATTCCAGGGATCGATTCCTTAATGGAACACAAATAGTTCATCAAGGATGAAACTATACCAATAATCTTCGAATACACAAGAACCACGTAAGTCGGAGAGAGTCAGAAAACAACCTGGGGTATGGGTTTCTGATCTCGCCTCATAAAGATGTCAATCTTATTGAAGAATACGAACTGACTACGTATAAGGAAGTGATACAAGGTATCGACTCCCTATTATGGCAAAGTGCCATGAAGTCCGAAATGGATTTCATATATACCAACCAAGTTTGGATACTAGTTGTTGTACCGAAAGGCATTGTGCCTATTGGTACTATACAAGTCTTCAAGGAAGACATACATGGAAGGCAACATACCAACGTACTAAGCTGGGCTTGAGCGAAAAGGTATCTTTATCAACATTGTGTCGATTACGACGAAACCTTTTACCTGTTACCACGGTAAATCCATTTGGATAATGCTTGCTAATGCTGCATGTTTCATTTATGAAATATGGCAGCTGAATGCCAAAATCGCTTTCCTTAACGGAAACCTTTTGGAGGATGTTTACAACATCCTGACGGTTTTTTCGTACCAAAACTAGCAAATAAGGTTTGTAGGTTATTCGATCCATGGATGGATTGAAGCAAACATAGCGTTCTTGGAACTATCGTTTTGATGTAATCATAATGGTATATGATTTAATTCAAAACGAAAATAATTCTTGTGTATATAAGAAAGTTAGTGGGAGCGCACTGACAATGAATGTCCTGTATAAAATGATAAGTCATTTCTTGGAAATGATATTCCCATAATAAAATCGGTGAAAGCTTGGCTTTCATGAAAATTCTCCGTAGAATTCTTGGGAGAAACAACCTTTATTCTAGGAATAAAGATCTACTGGGATAGATTTAAAGTTGTTGATACTCTTCGAGAAATCGTACATTGAAATAAATGTACGCGACCTGGTGTCTCATACGCTTTGAGCATATGGAGTCACAATCAAGCCAATCCGAGTGATAGTCACTGGATTGATGTTAAGAACATCCTTTAGTATCTTAGACGATCTAAGGATGTTGTCTTAAACTATGGAGAATGAGAACTTGAAGTGATTGGGTTCACCGTTGCAAGTTTCCAAACCGATATAAACAACTATAAGTCGTCACAACGGTACTATACAGTTTGAATAACGGAACAGTGAGCTGGAAATCTTCCAAGCAAGGTATTGTTACCGAATAAACAACAAAAGTGGATTATTGTTGCGGCTGAGGCAGCAATAGAAGCCTTCTGGATTGATAATAATCTAATAAGATTAGGAATAGTTCTGTCAGTAGCTGAGCTAGGCTACAGCACAGGCTAAAGAATTAATGGTCTCATCAACGATCCAGATAAATACTTTGACTATTCATCTGATTCGTTTGGATCATACATCATGGCGATGTGATGATCGTATAAATCGCATCAGATGATAATCATGCAAATCCGCTGACGAAAGCATTTTCTCAGCAGAAATTTGAGCGAACCGTACATAGTTCGGGTGTAGGATACTTGAGTGATTGGCTATAGGCCAAGTGGAAGATTGCTGGACAGTTATGGCCCATAGCATCACTATTTGTACAGATCATGGTGTTGTTGTACAAATTAACTATGTGACAAAGGAAATTGCTCTTCTATCATTTGTAATTAGATTACCAAGATGTATAAATGATAGAAGGTCCATATGATTAGTTCCGGATTGAGATGATATGAGACAGTATCAATCCATGAAGGTTTAATCATTAAATATCCCTAGTCGTAGTATTATCGAGATTGGACATCGATAATGCAGAATAGACTAGTATTGCACTTGTGTTATCATTGTGGGAGCATAACGACATAGTTCTCATATATTTGGGTATAGGATACTCATGCAAGTGTAATAGGAGGTTGTGTTTTACCGATGGTACGGAAAACAGCTTCACTCTGGATAGACCCCTCGGAATTCCATTGGTAGTATGACTATGTGTCTATGGGAGTCCGAATCAGGGTAGGTGTATTTGGTCTTAACCTGAGACTTGCACCGCTAATACTTGCGACAATCAATATGCTTTGGTTTTGGTCATCCAGGGCTTTAACAGGTTCTACATACGCCTCTTCTGGGTATATTGAGAATCATAGTGTATTGGTGTGATGTCGAGATGGAAGTATCACTCCAGTCATAGTGGAGATGATGATCACGTAGGATACGAAACTGGTTCTCTTATGTACTGCAGTCATCGGGATATTATGACTAGGTCATGTTTATCCGATTATAGAGACTAGTTACCAAAGATCTGATATGTGCTTCGTACGGGGCAGACACATTTCCAGCCCCAGGCCTTGCACGTGACATCCGATGCTGGATCGAAAGACGCAATACTACGTATACTACGCCTGATATAGATCACATATTCCAGTAAGAATATTTCTGGAGAATTGGGTAGGCATGATGCTTTGCTAGAAGCCAACTATGTCTTGTAAATCGGTAAAAACGTAGTACTAGGTACGTACGTGTTCAGATAGTCTGACGATCGTATTTACTGTCAACATATCATGGGATCTCATGGGTCGCTTCCTGAAGATTCACCGATGATGTATGACTCACACTTTATTAATCTGGGATTAATTAGATGAGAGAGAAAATTAATTTGGGATTAATTATGGAGATATTTTATCTGGGATAAAATATTAATTAAAGAGAGAGAACGATTAATTTAGAATTAATCGATAAAATAATATATTCGATATATTAAACGAAATTGGATTTCGACGCGGAATTAAAATTAGATTTTAATTCGGGCGAACGAGTTAATTTAGAATTAATTCGTTAGCGACGAGAATAGTAATTTTGCTAGGTAAAGTTATTTAATTAAATTAGATTTAATTTCGTCGCAACGGAAAATTCATTAATTTGGAATTAGCGAACCCGAGCCCGAGAGTGTTTGAGGGCGCACTCGCATTGTGAATTTAAGTGCGGCCCACAAGTCACATCAAGCGTCAAATCACTAGTCAATCAATTGATGTGATGTCTAGTCACTTTGAGTGATTTGACAACTTGTCATGAGTGATGTGAATAGTGATGGAGGTGGTTGTGGCTTTAATGCCTTTGACTTTTGAAAATGGTAATTGTTTTTGGTATTTGTTTTGGAAATAAAATAAACCAAAATACACAAACATTTTTTCTTCTTCCATTCTCTCTCACCACTCACGGTTTGGAACCATTTCCCTCCTCTCCCTCTCTCGGCTTTTGAAGCCAATTTCTTCTTCATTTCCATTTGGCTGGGCTGAATGGATCAAGAACAAGTAAGAAAATTTGTGGCAAGTTTTCAAAGAGCTAGCACTCTAAAGGGTCATCATAAGGTGATAGGGAATCTTTTTTCATGAGCATGGAATCACCAAACAAAGCTTGGAGCACACTTGGAGGTGATGACCGAATTCTTGGAGCTCAATTTTGAAGAATGTCGAGAGCACCAAGGCGTTCAACCAATCATTGTAAGTATTCCACAACTTCTTTGAGTATTCACACATATATGTTTCATTGCTTGAAATTGATCCTTGGGACTTAATAGAAACCCAACAAAATTGATTAATTAGTATTGATGATGCATATTTAAATTGTACTTGTGTATGTGTATAAATTATAAATTTTCTCTTAACCTTTACATAATCGATATTGGTTTTTACTGGACATACATATATCTACATATCTTACTAACCATGAAGGGTTTTTGTAAAACCAATTAAGGTGAGTTATTTAATCCTTACTGAGCGTGTGGTTTTGTTCACCCCTCAACTTAAAATTTCATATTCGGATTTGGAGCCTTGGGGAGTGAAGAGCTTGTTTGATTCCTCGAGGGGTTTTGGATCGTGTCGAAGGGACTTTCTTCACAAATTGATATTGATATATTCTTGGAGGTATTTGACTTGTATTTAAAATTATCAGTCGATAAATTTAATTAGATAATGCATTGTAATAAAATAGGACTATTGTTTTGAAATCAAAAATAGGCCCAAAACAAGCCCAAAGATAGTAGTATGAAGAATTTTGAAATGTGATCCATAAGAGATCCAACCTTAGCCCAAAGCAAATGGCAAGCAAGTGAAATGGAAACACCAAAGCAGCAAGTAGACATCACTTATGCCTATTACATATGACTTTTAGTAGAGGTAAAATAGTTTTTTTTAATCCCAAAAACTTTTTCAAATTTTTGTGTGATATTTGGTTACATTTTCAGTAGAGCTTTTGAAGATTAAAAAAGGCATTTTATTTGTACTAGCAAAAGCCCAATTGGGAGTAGAGCTTGAAAAGTTGTTTTACATAGTTAAATTTTTTATAATACCCTTATTTATTTATTTATTTTATTTTATTTTGAAGAAAGTAGTACTTATCATTAAATCACATTTTTGAGTAGATACATGAGTTCTGCTGTGAGACTATCCAGCCATACAACAGTTTCCTTTTTTTCCAAAGCTAACTTAGCTAGAAAATGAGCACAATCATTACTGGTTCTAGAGGTGTAGATGCACTTAAGATCTTAAAATTTTGTGCATGCATCAATAATGTCTGTTATCACCTAAATCATTTACGTAATGATGTCATTTCTATTGTTTACCAGCTCTACGACCTCTTGAGCATCAGATTCCACCACTGAGTTAAAACCTGCCTTTACCGCTAATTGCAGTCCTCGGCTTACAGCTACAACTTCAGCATAAGCCACATCACCATTAAATTTTGAAATTTTTATGGCTGATGTTTTAAAGTGTCCATCCCAGTCTCTGATAATAGCCTTCAATCCAGATAGTTTTTTCTCTAAGTTGGTGACTACATCGACATTAATCATATACCATTCAGCAGGAGGGGGGCTCCATGACTTCTTAGCTGCTGCATCTTCCTTTGTGTTACAAGTTGTATCCAAATCTTGATTCTTTTGTAAGAATCTACCACTGTTTCTGCTCTAGCTACAACTCCTCGGGGATCTTCTATTTTACCTTAAAAAATGCTTCTATTTCAAGTTTGCCAAATTGCCCAAAATATAGCCACAATCATCTATACTTCTGCCTTGCTATGAAGTCTTAACAGTCGATCCAAGACAGGTAAGATATCTTGGCATGCAGTGTCTAGAATGCTCTGAGTAAAAAGAGTTAAATTCCAACATTTCTTAGCTTTCTTATAGTTGAGCAGCACATGGGTAGTACCTTCCACTCCACCTTTGCATGCTTGACATAGTGGTTCTTGCATAATCTTATTTTCCAGAGGTTCTCAGCAGTTGGCAACAAGTTTTGGGCCGCTCACCACATGAAGCTCTTTATATTCTTTGATGCAGAATCAGTGGGAAAGTCTAGATACTTAAACTTGAGTGCCAGTTGGTACCCATTTTTGACCGAGTATTGGCCCATCTTGTCATAGTGCCAAATTAAGTGGTCTGGTCTTGGGCTCATTGGAAGAGGAATTGCTAATATTGCTCCTGCAACTACATCCCTGAACTTTTCCTTTATCAGCTCTTCATCCCATTTGTTATAGGAACTCAAAATGTCTGCAACCATAGCCTCCTTGTAGGAGTGAAGCGGGGTTTACCGCTATGCCTATGATGTTCGGCGACCACGATACTGTTGGGCTAGCAGCCCATAGAGAGTACGGATTAACCCACGGGGGACTAAACCGGAGAATGAAGGAGTCCCCACCCAATGTGAATTGGGAAAGATTTAAGGCCGCACTCACCCTTCGCAAGGGAATACCTCAAATCATTGGATTCAAAATGGTCCCTTACTTATGCCAGTATAATGTACGGGTTCACACAATGGTATAGTCAAGTCTTAATGCAATTCATGATAAAAGCGGATAAAAAATATAATAACATACCCAACCAAAATAATAATCACAATAACGTGATTCTAAAAGCATATTAAATTAAGAAATACGAGATGCGATAATGAAAATTATAATAAACAACCAAAAGCAGGAAAAGTGTCAATAATAAATTTCAATAATAAACAGTCGTGCGTGATAGGCTATGGAAATAATAATGATCATAACATAAAGGAAACATTTCAAAAAAAAATGATTCATTAAGATGAACGGTAAACAAAAAGGGGGTCAATCACGTATCTATGAGTATTTCCCGAGTGGCACGTGGAGTTGTATCTCAAGTATAAACTGCACTACCATCCATTCAGATTCGGTTACGGGATTTACGTCTGGGTTTCCATCCAATATACCGCGAGGGATAATAACACACATAATCATCAATGCAATGTAAGCGGACATAAAAAAATATAAACATGCATATACAGATAATCATCAATATGAACGAACATAAACAAAATAAAGGCGAAATAATAAAATAACAATAAAAGTGAATAAATAAATTAAAAGATAAATAACAAAATGCCAAAGAAGAAATGTGGCCAGAGATTTGGCCATTTTTTGATGTAGGGCTTCGTATACCCGGCTGGACGTATTTCACGTCCATACAGGCATCCAGCGTCCAGAACTAAAAAAATAAATATGGTAAGGGTGCCCTCAGGTCTTACCTTTTAAGTTGCTTTCTCGGAAGTGCGTTAGGTCTTCGCCGGAAGGATCGAAGCTTGGTTTCAAGGTTTGGTTCGATTCTCTCTCTCACTCGGTTTCTATTCTTTCTCACGTCTAGGGTTCTTTTTAGTTTCTATTTTCTGGTTTGCGCCTGTTGTTGTTGGTTTGCTGTTTCTGGTTCTTCTTCGCTGATGTCACTGACTCACGTTCTGGTTCACGTCCGTCTCTGCCTTCTGCTTCACGCTGCTATCGCTGGTCTGGTTCTTCTTAGCATTGATTCACTACTTTCAATGTCCTGGTTTCTGCTCACTGGTTCACGGTTTTAACATCCAGGTCTCTGCTCACTGGTTCATAATTTTAATATTCTGGTTTCTGCTCTTTGGTTCACGGCTTTCACGTTCTGGTTTCTCTTCTTCTGCTTCACGCTGGTGGACGATGAGGATGGTGGGGTGATGGGTTACCTAGGTTCACTGTTTTCTTCTTCTTTTTTCATTTTTTCCCTTTTTTTTTCCTTTTTTTTTTGCCGGTTGTGTTTTTCCTCTCTTTTTCGTTGTTGCTGTCCTAATTTCTCTTTTTTTTTTGGTGATTCCCTTTTTTTTTCTTGTGATTCCGGGCCTCTTCCGTTTTTCCCCCATGTTGTTTTTTTCGGTGATTCTCTCCCTTTTTTCTTGTTGTTTTTTTCGGTGATCCCCCCAAAGAAGAAGAAGAGAGCCTCAATTTTGATGATGAATTGGTCCTTTTTATAATGATTTGAAGGGATATCCAAATAAGGAAACTAATCATGTTTATTTGGGAACTATATTATCGAATTATTTTGGGAATAAAATCTTATAAATTTGGTGATTAGGAGATCTCAAATCTTGTTAAATTGGTGGGGATGGGATTGTTGGTTCTATAATATGTCCCAAGGAAAGATTAAGCATTTGAAATACAATAAATGAATATATATTTAACTTTGAAGTATGGCGGAATCATACTTACAATGCTTTGTTGATGAAGAAAATCAAACCAAAATGGAAGCTCCAAGTGTTGATTGATTCGGCCAAGAGGAGAAGAAGGTGGAAACTCCAAGCTTTGTGAATTCCTTGCTCTATGATAGTTTCCCTATCACCTCTTTTGATCCCTTGAAGGTGCTAGCCTTGCATGTGAGAAGATGTTCCAAACAACCACACTATCTTCAAGCTTTTTGGCAACCAAAATGAAGAAGATGAAGACCAAAAACTGCATGCAGTTTTCGGCAATGTGAGAGAGAGAAGAGAGATTTTTTTTGTTGATTTTTATACCAAAAATCAATTATATTTATGCCATAATATTTATTAAATAATAATAAATCTATGACACAAACCATGCAAAGGCTTAGAGTGTCAAACACTCAAATTCCATGCATAACAATTGAGTGTATTATACACTATCACCATGCAATGCATTATCAATAAAATAATACATATAATGACATGTGTCATGTGGGCCCCACACATTTCCAAATGAAAGCGGGCCCACGTGCACTCACGCGTTCGGGTTCGATATTTCCGAAATACCGAACTTGCGTCGCGACGTTAATTAAATCGAATTTAAATAAATAATCGCGCCTAGCGAAATTATTATTTACGTCGCTAACGAATTAATTCTAAATTAACTCGTATGCCCGAATTAAAATCTAATTTTAATTTCGCGTCGAAATCAAATTTCAATTATTATATCGAATATAATAATTTTACTGATTAATTCCAAATTAATCGTTCTCTCTCTCTAAATAAGGCACTTTATCCGAGATAAAGTTTCTCCGCAATTAATCCAAGATTAATTAAGTTCGAATCAAATATCATAGGTGAATCTTCAGGAAGCGACCCAAGAGATCTCCGGATATGTTGGCAGTAAATACGGTCGTCGGATAATCCGAACACGCACGTACCTCGTACTACGTTCTTACCGATTCACAAGACAAGGTTGGCTTCTAGCAAAGCGCCATGCCTACCCAATTCTCCAGAAATATTCTTATAGGAATATAAGATCTATATCAAGCGTAGTATACCGTAGTATTGCGTACATCGATCCAGTATCGGATGATCACATGCTAGGCCTGGGGCTGGAGATGTGTCTGCCCCGTACGAAACATATATCGGACATCAAGCAACTAGTCTCTTTAAATCGGACAATCCTGACCTAGTCATATTGTCCCGACGGTTGCAACCTTTTATAGAGTACTAGTTCTGTGTCCTGCGTGATCATCACCTCCATATGTCTGAAGCGATACTTCCATCTTGACATCACATCCAGTACAACTACGATTCTCGATAAACCCAGAAGAGGTGTACACAGAACCGGTTAAGGTCCCCAACCACCAAAAGCAAAGTTTACCGATTGTCGCAAGTACTAGCGATGTAAGTCCCAGGTTAAGACCATATACACCTACCCTGATGCGGCCTCCCATAGACACCTAGACATACTACCAATGGGATTCCGCGGGGTCTATCCAGAGCGAAGCTGTTTTCCGTACCATCGGTAAAACACAACCTCCTATCGCACTTGCATAAGTATCCAATACTTAAATATATGAACTATGCCGTTGTGCCCTCACAACGTGCACAAGCGCAATACTAGTCTGTCTATTCCGCATTATCGATGTCCAGTCTCGATAATACTACTACGGCTAGGGATATTTAATGATTAAACCTTTATGGATTGATACTGTCTCATATCATCTCAATCCAGTACTAATCATATGGACTTTCGCCATTTATATATCAAAGTAAATAATATTACAAAATGGCAAAAGGCAATTTCATTATTACATAGTTAATTTTGTACAATAATACAATATCATTTACAAACAGTGACGCTATGGGACACAATGTCTAACAATCTCCCACTTGGCCTATAGCCAGTCACTCAAGCATCTAATACCCGAACTATGTATGTGTCGTTCAAAAACTTGCTGAAGAACAGCCTTCGTCAGCGGATCTGCAATGTTGTCATCTGATGTGACCTTCTCGACTTTTACATCGCCACGATGTATAATCTCCCGAATCAGATGGTAACGTCGAAGAACATGCTTGGACCGTTGATGAGACCTTGGTTCCTTAGCCTGTGCTATAGCCCCGTTATTGTCACAATACAATGGAACGGGCTCAGCTGCTAACGGAACTACTCCTAATCCGATTAGGAACTTTCGGATCCAAACTGCCTCCTTTGCTGCTTCAGATGCAGCGATGTACTCCGCTTCTGTTGTTGAATCGGCAACAGTATCTTGCTTGGAAGATTTCCAGCTCACTGCTCCGTTATTCAAACAAAAAATGTACCCGGATTGCGACCTGTAGTCATCCTTGTCGGTTTGAAACTTGCATCTCGGTATACCCAGATACCGCAAGTTCTCCACCTCCATAAATTAAGAAAGCATCCTTAGTTCGTTTAAGATACTTAAGGATATTCTTAACTGCTATCCAGTGACCTTCACCTGGATCGGCCTGATAGCGACTGCACATGCTCAAAGCATATGAGACATCAGGTCGTGTACATATCATGGCATACATGATCGATCCGACTGCCGAGGCGAACGGTATCCGACTCATGGGTCTCTCTCTTCCTGAGTCTTAGGACACATGTCCTTAGACAGAGAGGTACCACGTACCATTGGAACCAATCCCCTCTTGGATTGTTCCATGTTGAATCGCTTCAACACTTTATCAATGTATGTACTCTGGGAGAGTCCAAGCAGCTTTCTAGATCTATCCCTGTAGATCTTTATTCCAAGAATAAAGGCTGCTTCTCCCAGATCTTTCATGGAGAATTTTAATGAAAGCCAAGCTTTCACCGACGTTAGCATGGGAATGTCATTGCCTATAAGCAATACGTCGTCGACATAAAGGACAATAAAAGTAAGTGCTCTCCCACTAACCTTCTTGTATACACAAGGGTTCTGCGTTTTGCACGAAATCATATTCTTTTATGATCTCATCAAAACGCTGATTCCATGACCGTGATGCTTGCTTCAATCCATAAATATCGATTTAACTTACAAACCTTGTTTGCAAGTCTAGGTACGATAAAACCGTCAGGCTGTTGCATATAAACATCCTCCAAAAGGTTTCCGTTAAGGAAAGCGGTTTTAACGTCCATCTGCCATATCTCGTAATCGAAATATGCAGCTATTGCAAGCATTATCCGAATGGATTTAATCATGGCAACGGGTGAGAAGGTTTCGTCATAATCAATACCATATTGTTGACGATACCCCTTCGCTACAAGCCTAGCTTTGTACGTTTGTACGTTGCCATCCATGTCGGTCTTCTTCTTGAAGATCCATCTGCATCCAATAGGCTTTATGCCTTCTGGTGCATCAACCAGTGTCCAAACTTGGTTGGCGTACATGGAATCCATCTCGGACTTCATGGCATCTTGCCATAAAGCGGAATCGATATTTTGTATCGCTTCCTCATACGTAGCCGGTTCATTATCCTCAATAAGATTAATATCTACATGAGGTGAGATCAGGAACCCATACCTCTCAGGTACTGTTCTGACTCTCTCCGACCTACGCGGTCCTTGTGTATGTGAAGTTTGTGGTACAGACTCATCCCGGACGGTCTGTTCTGTTCCGTCGTTGATTCATTGCCAGGAACAGTATCACTACGATCGATCTTCATCGTTCTACTTTCCTCCCACTTACCACTGCATTTATAAAATCCTTCTCAAGGAAAAATGCTTGTAGAGCAACAAATACTTTGTTCTCTTGTGGGTGATAGAAGTAATATCCTTTGGTTTCCCTAGGATATCCTACAAAAAAGCATTTATCAGTTTTGGGTTCAAGTTTGGTACTTTCCAAACGTTTAACATATGCCCAGCATCCCCAAATCTTCAGGAAAGAGAAACCTGGTTTCCTTCCTGTCCATATCTCATATGGAGTCTGTTCAACAGACTTCGACGGTACCTTATTCAAAATAAGTATAGCACTGTTTAATGCGTATCCCCAGAAGGATATTGGTAGCTCAGTGCGACTCATCATTGACCTTACCATGTCCAACAAGGTGCGGTTTCTCCGTTCGGACACACCGTTTAATTGCGGTGTTCCAGGAGGAGTCCACTGTGAAAGAATACCATATTCTTTCAAGTAATCTTGAAACTCATAACTTAAGTATTCGCCACCACGGTCTGACCGTAATGTCTTAATACTCTTCCCTGTTTGTTTCTCCACTTCGTGTCGAAACTCTTTGAATTTCTCAAAAGTTTCCGACTTGTGTCTCATAAGATACACATAACCGTAACGAGATGCATCATCTGTAAAGGTTACGAAGTAGTGAAATCCACCTCTAGCCTGGCTAGACATGGGCCCGCATACGTCAGTATGAACGAGAGCTAACAGTTCTGTGGCACGTTCACCTTTACCGCTAAAAGGTGATTTAGGCATTTTGCCTAAAAGACAAGATTCGCAGACGTCATATGAATTGGGATCAAATTCGTCCAAGTACCCACTCTTCGAAAGTGTGGATATGCGAGTCTTGTTAATGTGTCCTAGACGACAATGCCACATATAAGCTTCATCTTTTAGATTACTCCTTTTGAGCCTTTTGTTTGTCATTTTAGGAGATTCATTTATATTCAAAATATAAAGACCGTTATTTGCAACCTGTGCAAATTTCTGCTGCATTTTTATATAAATAACACCCAGTGTTCTAAATACAAAAGTGTAACCCTGCTGGGTTAACAAGGATACAGATATAATATTCCTAGTTAAACTAGGCACAAAATAACAGTTCAAAAGTTTAAGTACATGCCCTGAGGGCAGTTCTAAAACAAAAGTCCCTACGGCCAAAACAGCAACTGGTGTTCCGTTTCCGACCCGTAGATCCATCTCCCCTGACGCCAGCATCCTGCTATCATGCAGATCCTGCACATCAGTACAAATATGAGCACCACAACCAGAATCAAAAATCCAATTTTTAAAACTAGAAGTATTCATATTTATCTCAATAACAAACATACCAGAGGCGATAGCCTTGCCAGCCTTGATATCCTCCCTCTGCACAATGCTCATTTGGCAGTCACGTTTCCAGTGACCCCTCTTGCCGCAGTTGAGGCAGATGTCGCGAGATTTGTCCTTTGGCTTCCTAGAAGCCACTGTCAACTTGCCTTTGCCCCTTTTCTTGAACTTCTTCTTCCTCGCACCTCCAATTGCCTTGGGCCCACCCCTTGGCGCATGAGAGGTCGATGCAAAATGCGCCTCGCGCTTGCTCCCCTTTAGGAGTTCCCTTTCGGACTCCTTCAATACGGATAACAGCTCTCCAAGAGTGTCATCTGTATCCATCAACTTATAGTTGATTATGATTTGTTTCCAAGTATCAGGAAGTGACTGCAAGATCATATCTATAGTCAGCTCAGCCTCCAAGACTATTCCCATATTGGCCAACTCATCAATATCGGCGATCATTTGAGTCCCGTGGGCCTCAACTGATGCCCGTCTGTCATCCGGGAGCGGAAGAGTTTCCTTACTAGCTCGTACCTCTTCATCCGCTTATTGGTGCGGTGAAGATCACGCAATCTTGCCATCATGTTATAGGGATCCAAGTCCCTGTACTGGCGTCTGAAATGCTGGGTCATTGCAGCTAGCATAACTGACTGAGCTTGGTCACAATCGTCACTATGAGTCTTCCATAACTCTAGCTCCAGTGGCTCAGTGGGTTCAGGCGGGAGAGGTCTCTGAATAGTATACAGTATCCTCTCAGCCCCAAGCACTATCTTGAGGTTCATTTCCCAGTCGGCAAAGTTTGTCCCTTTGAAGACATTATCGCCCATGATTATGTCGCGGATATTACCTTTGCCAATCATCTTGACAACTATAGTCCAACTATAAAGTCAACGATGTTATGGGTACAGTCAAACTGTTACAAGTAAAATAACAATATATTAGTCCAACTAATTATTTAAAATATTGACGAAATAATTTTGAAAGACGCGTAAGGCTAAGTATCTGAACGAAATTGCAAATTCAATAATAGCCTCCCACTATTTTCTTCAAGTTTCTAACCCTCTGTAGAGAACTCGGGAAATCGAATTTCCTAGTGGGCTAGGATCCCGTTAAATAACACACAACCTTGACTTGGGCCAATAAAAATTGTATGCTATTTAACTTAGGTAGATCTCCATGATCAATTGGATCTCATCCAATTCCTAGATCCGGTTAGGTGGACATCCAAGTCCGAAACATATGTATAATGCCAATGTAACCATTACATTTTCCTAACCCTATCCTCCGAATCATCTAGGCCTTGGCTTTGGCCAAAAACAAACCTAATGATTCCAGTTAAGCGGGACCCATTGACGAGGAAAGTTTCGTAATCAATGTCGTTGGACAAAAAGTGATCTTGACTTTGGCCAATAAAAATCACGATTTGGACAAGACACCGATATGCAACAAAACTCTCATGATTCAAGTACATCCTTGATTGACAAAGGTCTTGACTTTGGTCAAAAACAAACCAATGCCAACTTCGGATCTTGAACAAGAACCATTCAATGGAAGGATATTCGCTTAATATAAATTGAGGGATTTTCGCGTAATTGGCAACCAATTTATTTATCTTTGTTAGGTCTCATCATCATACACCCTTAAGCATGCTTCTAAAACATCATAAAGCGCGTAAAGTAAATTAATAGTGATATGCGGATGGATATATAAACAACTTGTTCCTAGAACAAATCACTCCCTTTCCTCTCCCCGCTAGCACTATTCTACTACTACCCAATTACATAATACAATAAGAGAAACCTCATTTACATTGAGGGGAATTAGGTGAGAAGAGAATACAAAGAGATAAAGAGATAAGGCTGGACACGCAGGTCCAATTTATAAATTCCAAATTTACAATAATTTCTAAAATTACCCTTTCCCTTCTAATATCCATCCGATATACACTATTCATTCATCACATACATATATATTCAAACAAGACATGCTTTTACAACCAATCTAATCCAATTAATTAGTCTTGTTTAAGTGATCATCCAATGTTCAAACAACGGTTTGATTTTGCGCGAGTCCAACTCGATTGAGAATAAGTACATAGGGTACGAATTCGCGAATTATATCGAACTACTTATTAAATCTAATTTAATTCGTATTCAATACTAATTCAATTATTTAATTCCAAATTAAATGTTTACACTTTTAATGTGCTTTAAAGACTTAGATTCTAAATCTAATCTTATTGGGCCTCAAAGCCCAACTAACATCCAATGTTAATTTAATTCAAGTCAAATGGGCTTTCAATTGATTTATTAAGGCTTGGGCTTTGGTCAATGTGGGTCAAACCCAATTACCAAGCCCAATAAGAATCACCCTTAAATGCCATAAAACCAATTTAAGCCCATAAGGCCCAATTAAATTATTAAAGCCCATTATATTATATTTGGACTTAATGGAGTGATTTAGGCCCAAATTGGATCCAATCCTTTTGGCCCAAATCTACTTGGTCCAACCAAGCCCATTATGCCCAAATACAATATTAAAAGCCCAATTCACCAATTAAGCCATTAATTAAATTTTAATATTCCAAACATTAAAGTCCAATTAATTAAAGTGTAATACCAAGATTAATACATTAAACCAAATATTTCAAAAATACCCATTTAATTTATTAATCATGTATTGTTCAAAATAAATGTCCAACATTAATTTTAACAAAAAATCAACTCCTTTTCATGTCCTTGTACATTCGGCCAAGGTGAGTTTTTTGTGTCGATTTGTTTTTCAATCCGATTGAATTACTAATCTACGTCCCGTACACGTTCTAAGTCATCCAATGATCTTAAACACAAAAATTCCAATCCACTCCAAGTAGCAACACATTCGGCCAAGGCATGAATTTGGGGAAAAAAATCATCCAATGCATTTTTCATAAAATTGATTCCATGTAACATCATTCTATATACATGTAAGCATTCTTATTCATCAAATTTCACAAGAACATGCTTCAACCAATTTTATCATACCATTCGGCCAAGGTTGAATTTTTTGGGAAAAAATCATCCAATGCATTTTTCATAAAATTGATTCCATGTAACATCATTCTATATACATGCAAGCATTCTTATTCATCAAATTTCACAAGAACATGCTTCAATCAATTTCTTCATACCATTCGGCCAAGGTTAAATTTTTGGGGAAAAATCATCCAATGCATTTTTCATAAAATTGATTCCATGTAACATCATTCTATATACATGCAAGCATACTCATTCATCAAATTTCACAAGAACATGCTTCAACCAATTTTTTCAAATTTTAACCTAAAGTATTTCATGCTTAACCATGGCTCTGATACCATTGTTGTTTCTATAATATGTCCCAAGGAAAGATTAAGCATTTGAAATACAATAAATGAATATATATTTAACTTTGAAGTATGGCGGAATCATACTTACAATGCTTTGTTGATGAAGAAAATCAAACCAAAATGGAAGCTCCAAGTGTTGATTGATTCGGCCAAGAGGAGAAGAAGGTGGAAAGCTCCAAGCTTTGTGAATTCCTTGCTCTATGATAGTTTCCCTATCACCTCTTTTGATCCCTTGAAGGTGCTAGCCTTGCATGTGAGAAGATGTTCCAAACAACCACACTATCTTCAAGCTTTTTGGAAACCAAAATGAAGAAGATGAAGACCAAAAACTGCATGCAGTTTTCGGCAATGTGAGAGAGAGAAGAGAGATTTTCTTGTTGATTTTTGATACAAAAATCAATTTATATTTATGCCATAATATTTATTAAATAATAATAAATCTATGACACAAACCATGCAAAGGCTTAGAGTGTCAAACACTCAAATCCATGCATAACAATTGAGTGTATTATACACTATCACCATGCAATGCATTATCAATAAAATAATACATATAATGACATGTGTCATGTGGGCCCCACACGTTTCAAATGAAAGCGGGCCCACGTGCACTCACGCGTTCGGGTTCGATATTTCCGAAATACCGAACTTGCGTCGCGACGTTAATTAAATCGAATTTAAATATAATCGCGCCTAGCGAAATTATTATTTACGTCGCTAACGAATTAATTCTAAATTAACTCGTATGCCCGAATTAAATATAATTTTAATTTCGCGTCGAAATCGAATTTCAATTATTATATCGAATAAATAATTTTACTGATTAATTCCAAATTAATCGTTCTCTCTCTCTAAATAAGGCACTTTATCCGAGATAAAGTTTCTCCGCAATTAATCCAAGATTAATTAAGTTCGAATCAAATATCATAGGTGAATCTTCAGGAAGCGACCCAAGAGATCTCCGGATATGTTGGCAGTAAATACGGTCGTCGGATAATCCGAACACGCACGTACCTCGTACTACGTTCTTACCGATTCACAAGACAAGGTTGGCTTCTAGCAAAGCACCATGCCTACCCAATTCTCCAGAAATATTCTTATAGGAATATAAGATCTATATCAAGCGTAGTATACCGTAGTATTGCGTACATCGATCCAGTATCGGATGATCACATGCTAGGCCTGGGGCTGGAGATGTGTCTGCCCCGTACGAAACATATATCAGACATCAAGCAACTAGTCTCTTTAAATCGGACAATCCTGACCTAGTCATATTGTCCCGACGGTTGCAACCTTTTATAGAGTACTAGTTCTGTGTCCTGCGTGATCATCACCTCCATATGTCTGAAGCGATACTTCCATCTTGACATCACATCCAGTACACTACGATTCTCGATAAACCCAGAAGAGGTGTACAAAGAACCGGTTAAGGTCCCCAACCACCAAAACCAAAGTTTACCGATTGTCGCAAGTACTAGCGATGTAAGTCTCAGGTTAAGACCATATACACCTACCCTGATGCGGCCTCCCATAGACACCTAGACATACTACCAATGGGATTCCGCGGGGTCTATCCAGAGCGAAGCTGTTTTCCGTAACATCGGTAAAACACAACCTCCTATCGCACTTGCATAAGTATCCAATACTTAATATATGAGAACTATGCCGTTGTGCCCTCACAACGTGCACAAGCGCAATACTAGTCTATTCCGCATTATCGATGTCCAGTCTCGATAATACTACGGCTAGGGATATTTAATGATTAAACCTTTATGGATTGATACTGTCTCATATCATCTCAATCCAGTACTAATCATATGGACTTTCGCCATTTATATATCAAAGTAAATAATATTTACAAAATGGCAAAAGGCAATTTCATTATTACATAGTTAATTTTGTACAATAATACAATATCATTTACAAACAGTGACGCTATGGGACACAATGTCTAACAGGGATCCCAAAATCTCATTAAATTGGAAAGTGTTGATGCTCTCATAACTAAGGAGATTTTATCGTATTTAGGAAGATTATGCATGGGCCGCATGGTCAGTGGATGGGCCGAAGTTGAAGGGTTCAAGGGCATAATGGACTGACGAAACAGGTGCTGGATTGAGGAAGGGCTATGCGGTCTGAGGCTGGCTAGTGAGTTCGAATCCGATGAGGGGCTAATTTTGGAGGTTTTCCTTCCTACCGGCATTCATTTTCCGCAAATTTTGTTACTTTTTAGGTAGTGCCTCCATACGAGGCTCGTCATCGGGTTCATGTAAAAATGCAATGTCTACAGTCGCCCCCACTTTGATGGGGCTTGTACAGTGTGTGACAGTGACAACCTTATCAAAGTCATGCATGCATTCTTTACTTACCTGATCCGTCCTCTTTATCGAGGTTCTTTACTCGTCCTCATTCCCAAGGTTATTCTCCATTCTCGGGGTTCCTCTCCATTCCCGGAGTTCTTCGTCCTCATTCCCGAGGTTGCTCTATTCCTCTCCATTCTCGGAGTCCGCCTCCATTCTTAGAGTTGCTCGTCCTCATTCCTGAGGTTCCTCTCCATTCTCGGAGTTCGTCTCCATTCTTGGAGTTGTTCGTCCTCATTCTTTAGGATCCTCTCCATTCTTTGAGTTGCTTGTCCTCATTCCCGAGGTTCCTCTCCATTCTTGGAGTTACGCGTCCTCATTCCCGAGGTCTTTCTCCATTTTTGGAGTTGCTCGTCCTCATTCCTGAGGTTCCTCTCTATTCTTTGAGTTAATTGTCCCCATTCTCGGAGTTCATCTCCATTCTTGGAGTTGCTCGTCCTCATTCCTGAGGTTCCTCTCCATTCTTGGAGTTGCTCATCCTCATTCCCGAGGTTCCTCTCCATTCTTGGAGTTGCTCGTCCTCATTCCCGAGGTCCCTCTCCATTCTTGGAGTTGCTCGTCCTCATTCCTGAGGTTCCTCTCTATTTTGGAGTTGCTCGTCCCCATTCCAGAGGTTCCTCTCCATTCTTGAAGTTACTCGTCCTGGCCGCTTTTTCTTCAAAGCCTGCGAATACAAAACAAAATTATGTGTATGCAACATGTATGCATGGATGCATTCCCTATTCCGATGGGGTTTCTTTGTCCTATTGGCTTGATGTCATCCTTTGATTAGGCATTCCTTGCGTTAAAGGGTTTTTCTTCACCCCTTTAGGAACTCTTTTGGCCTTTGGTGCCCTTTGCCTATAAAAAGCTTTGGTCGCCCCTTGGCTTGCTTAGAGTTTCCTTATGCCAATTCTCCTCCGGTGATTGCTCAGTTCTCTTTGGTCCATGGCTCAAGATCCCGTTGTGTCCTTTATTCGCGGGGTGTTAGACTGGTCATCCTCAAACCTGGCTCAACTTTCTGCTCTCCGCTACCTGCACCGGGTCAAGATGGATTACGCCTTTTTGAAAGCGACCTCATCCTTTTGGGATACTGAAAATCATGTCTTCTGATTCCCAGATTTCGAAATATGCCCTCTCCCTGAGGAGTTTGTTTCCATTCTAAGCTTGTATTTTTCTCCTACTACCCTTCCGGAGATGCCGCATTTCCAATGTCAATACCCTCGGGAAGCCTCCGAAGATTTCCTTTGATGTCCTGAAGATGCGGAAAAAATATTGCCTTGTGCTTCGTCTATTGAGTTACAGGTCATTTTTACGTGTATATTCTAGGATGGAGGTAGAGTCTCATCCCTGGAGGAGTGTAGTCTTATTCTATATCTTGGCTCAATACCTCTTAGTCGGTTGTGATAGTACGAGAGGCGACTATCATTTATTTCACATCATCGAGGGAATCCGATGTGGTCATGATCATTCCCCCGTTATCTTAGCTGAGACACTTCATGGTTTAGACATGATAAAGCATCATCTTGTAAGCCAGTTTCTTGGGAGTCCCCTTGTTTTGCAGGTTCGTTCTATCTTTTGCCTAAGCTGTCATTTCGGATTTTCAACTTAGCGGATTACTTTATCTTGCCTGGGTCGCCTTTTCAGGTTTTCAATTCAGCGAGCTAAAATAATTTTTTTTTAAGATATGGTTGTAAGAACAGTTAAGACCTATTGTTCCTCATCCGGCTCCTATCTTTATTTCTTATGGCCCTCGTCACCACCTTGCTCGGGCCTTAATGAAGAAAAACATTTCTTATGCGGAATGACACGAGTGGCTGCTGTGCCTCACTACTGCAAACATCACGTGGATGTGTCATTGGTGGCGTCTTAGTCATGTCACTGTAGACTTCCTCAGGCACTGTGTACCCCTTCCCGGCCTGCACTCCAGATCCTTCTATCTTCCCGCCAGAGTTCCTCGACAATATGGGTGTCTCTATCACCTTGTCCCCGGACAACGCACTTTCCAAAGTGGGCCCATGTCCCACCGCCTCTTGGATAATTTCCAGACCAAATGGTCTCAGCGCCGAATGTGGCCCGTCGTTGCCCTGGTGCCTCCCAACGCTCCTTCTCCTAGATCTCCTGACCTTGGCCCAGCATGTAAGAAACAAAGGACGTGATTTGTAATTATTTGACTCTAATCTGTCCCGGTTAGCTGGGATTTATGCAATCTATGAACATCCTGAACATTTTTTTCAATAAAGGCGTTTGCATTACTTCTTAGTACATATGTAGGAAATAATGAACTGCGTTGCAAGGATACCTATGTCGCTAACTGTTCCTCACGGATTTTACAATTAACCATTTTTCTTGCTCACTCATGCTAGGGGTGTTCATAGGGTCGGGTCAACCCGCGACCCGACCAGACCCGCGTGGGTTCATAAAAAAAATTTGCAAAATTTCGACAGACCCGAAATTTTCGGTTTGGGCAACGGGTTTGATCCCTTAACCCGACCCGACACGACCCTATACAAATTTATTATTTTTCAAAAATTTTTATTATTTTTCTAAAATATTTATAATTTTTCTAAAATATTTATTATTATTTTTAAAGTTTTTACTATTATTTCATTTGTTTATTACTTTTTTTGTATTCAAACTTTATATATATGATAATTTTTGGGACATAAAATAACTAATATTTATATTTCAAAATAATTAATTCATTAAAAAAATTATTTTTTTTAAATGACCCAACGACCCGACCCGACCCGAACCCGATCGGGTTCCACTCCCCCGTGACCCGACCCGCGACCCGACTTTCCATTGACCCGACCCAATCTGGTCTAACAAAATTTCAAAAAACCCGACCCGTCCCGACCCGTGAACAACCCTAACTCATGCTTTATATTTTGGTTGGGCTGTCCTTTGCGGATTTTCAACCCAACGAGCCCCTTTTTTATGCAAAGTATTGTTTCAGTCTGTCCACGTTGATGGGCTCGGTGAACTCGTTCCCTTCCAAATCTGACAGTCTCACTACCCTAGACTAGGTAGGGCTCGTCCCAATTGGGCCTGAACTTTCCCATTGGGTCCATTATCAGTGGCTTCGACTGTTTGAGCACTAGATCACCTTCTGTGATCTTGGTGGGACCAGTGTTTTAAAACTCGGCTGAGGTGGCCGCCTCGAGGCGCCGCGTCGCGGCCTCTTGCGGCCAAACCCAAATTCCCACCTTTGAACGTTTGAGGCGGCCGCCTCGACACGCGTCGTGCTGACGCGGCGCGAGGCGGCCTGAGGCGGCCGCCTCAGTTCGAAACTATTTTTTTTTTAATTCTTTTTGTTGCCTTCAAAACGGCGACGTTTTGAAGGCAACAAAAAGGCTTTTCTGTGTTAAAATCAAAAAACGATCTAAACCTAAATTTATGGTTTACTCTCTCGGTCACGGACTCACGGCTCTGTCACTCTCTCGGTCACGGCTCTGGACTCTCTCTCACGGCTCTGTCACTCTCTCTCGGTCACGGCTCTGTCACGGCTCTGGACTCTCTCTCGGTCACGGACTCACGGCTCTGTCACTCTCTCGGTCACGGCTCTGGACTCTCTTTCGGTCACGGACTCACGGCTTTGTCACTCTCTCGGTCACGGCTCTGGTTCGGCCCTCCAGCTCTCTCTCGGCTCTCCCTCTCTCTTGTTCAGCTCTCTAGTTCGCCTCAGTCTCTGGTTCGACTCCCTCTCTGGTTCGCCTCTCTGATTCGCCTCTCTCTTTGTAAACTTCCTAATTGTGAATGCCTAAGTTTGATCCATATGACTCAAAATTGTGAATGCCTTTAATTGAAAATAAACTGCCTTTAATTTAATTTATAATGAGTTAATGACAGTGAATTAAATTGTAGCATGAGTGAATTTAATTTATAATGAGTGTTGGTTTCATTTTTGACAATAAAATTTATAAATTGTTGACAATAAACTTATTAATGACAGTGAATTAAATTGTAGCATCATGTAGTTTAATGGGTTTTTTTTTTGTTTCAATTGTGTTGTTGGTAAACTTGTGGTTTAATTTGGTTTCATGTAGTAAGATGTCAAGTTCAACTCGAACTGATCCGGCTTGGAAGTACGGGCATGAAATTACTAAGGAAGATGGAAAAGGGAGGATATAAATATATTGAATGTAATTTTTGTAGTAGGACAATCAAATGGGGTGTGTATAGAATGAAAGAACATCTTGCGGGTATTAAAGGTAACGTCGCGCCATGTACAATGGTTCCTCCATAAGTACAATCCGAGATAAATGATTTTATGAAGAAAAAACAAGATATAAAGAAGGCTGCACAACTTTATCGAGAAGAAAGAATTGATGAAGGTGCCAGTCTACACCGTTCATCTTTTGGTAGTTCACAAGGGAGTATATCAAAGAGAACCATTCGAGGGCCAATGGATAGATTTTTGGTGAATATTGAAGAGGGAGAATTGGAGGATAATCCGATACGCCCTTCACAAGGAAGTGTTCAAGATCTTCGTGATCAGACAATACAAGATATTGGTAGGTTTTTTTATGAGAATGGCATTGCTTTCAATGTTGCTAGTAGTCCATCATTTGCCAATATGGTGCGATCAATTGGAAATTTTGGCCGTGGACTAAAACCACCGACAGCATATGAGTTATCAACAACTATACTGAAAAATGAGTTAGATAATACGAGAGAAGTTGTTGATGAAGTAAAGAAAACATGGAGTCAAACAGGGGTGAGCATTATGTCAGATGGGTGGAAGGATATGAGAGGAAGACAATTGGTAAAATTCCTTGTGAACAATCCGTGTGGGACTATTTTTCTTAAATCTGTGGATGTTAGTGATGCAGTGAAGGATGCGAATTTATTGTTCAACATGCTTGATGATGTTGTCGAAGAAGTACGCGAAGACATTGTGATTCAAGTGATTACAGATAATGCATCCAATTATAAGAAAGCATGTGAACTTTTAATGGAAAAGAGGAAATGATTGTGGTGGACGCCGTGTGCGGCGCATTGTATTGATTTAATGCTTGAAGATATTGGAAAGGTACAACAACATAAAAATGCTTTGTCAAAAGCAAAAAAGGTAAACTTACATATTTTATTAAATTTCTTCTTAGTTCAAATCATAAATATCGTAATTGTTGATGTCATTTAAAAGGTTAGTAATTTCATTTATAATCATGGAGCGGTGTTGGCTTTAATGAGAACTTTCACAAAGAAAGATTTAGTTCGCCCCGCTCCGACAAGGTTTGCAACTGCATACTTAACATTAGAAAGTATGTGTGGTTTGAAGCAACCCTTGCGGAAAATGTTTACTTCAAAAGATTGGGATGACATTACTTTCTCCAAAAAGTCAGAAGGGAAAGATGCCTCCAAAATAATTTTGAGTGATAGGTTTTGGATTTCTGTTGCTTATTCTTTGAAAACAACCAAACCTCTAGTTAATGTGTTGAGGATGACAGATGGAGAAAAATTTCCGGCTATGGGATTTTTATATGGTGCCATGGATAGAGCAAAAGAGGAGATAGCAAAAAAATTGGGAAATGAGGTTGGTGCATACAAAGAGATATGGAAAATAATTGATGATAGGTGGGAGTCTCAGTTGCACCGCCAATTGTATGCGGCTGCTTATTTTTTGAATCCTCATATCCAATATGCAGACAATCCTCCTTCCAGGCATCCGGAGATTAGGCATGGGTTTATACATTGCATGGCCAAACTGTTGCCTAATCCTGAAGATCAATATGATGCAGATATACAAGCGGATACGTTTCTAAATAAGCGAGGATTATTTGGCCTCAGTCTTGCTAAACACACCGTCTTCAATCGTAGTCCTGGTATGTGAATTATCACTTTTGTGTTATTATTCACTATAAGATATTATATGAATTTGAAAAGTGTATATTCAATTTTCTATTTTTATTATAGCTGACTGGTGGAATGCATTTGGCGATGAAACTCCTCAACTGCAGTCTTTAGCAATAAAGATTTTAAGTCTAACATGCTTATCCTCGGGGTGTGAACGCAACTGGAGAACATTTAATATGGTATGATCTAATAATAATTAATAATTTGTGAATATAACTTTTTTCGGTGAACTTATGATAATTTGAATAAATATTTTTTAGATTCATACAAAGAAGAGAAATAGATTATCCACCGAGAAATTGAACTTGTTAGTTTACATAATGTACAATATGCGATTGAAGCAAAAATTCATGAAAAAACATTCATTTCAAGCGGATGATGATCCTTTGATTGTGGATGAGTTGCCTTCTGATGATGAATGGGTGGCCGGAGAAAGCTTTGTAGAGAATACTTCCATTGAACAACCGAGTGGAAGTAAAGCATCTGCACAAAAAAGGAACAGAGACCAAAGTAAGTTAATATTTACAAATAATGCAATTTATATAATATAAATACAAAAATAATAGACTTTATGTTATTTGTTAGGGAAAGGAAAAGCTCCACAATTAGTGGATGAAGACAATTCAAGTGAATGAGGTTCTTTGGAGGATGACACATCTGATGATGAGAGAGATTTTGACCCAAGCTTAATGCTGCTAGATACAAATGATAGCTTATTTAGGGATTAGTTATCAATAGTTTTTTGAACATATTATGAATTATGAAGAAATGAATGTATTTTGGATTTAACATGTTTTTATTATTATGATATTACTATTTTGATTATTATTCTGATGTTTTGGATCGAGTTCTGATGTTCTGGATCGAGGCGCCCGCCTCGTCGCCTCGAGGCGGTCCACCTCGCGCCTCAATGGTTGGCCGCCTCGAGGCGCCGCCACGTATTTTTAAACATTGGGTGGGACGCACCTTCTTGTTGAACGCCAGGGCCGACCTTTTCCGGTATAGCTGCGTGTGGTATAAGGCTTTTATCCTTTTTCTCATCCAGTAGTGCTAGCTGTTCGAACCTTTGCGAGGCCCATTCCGCATTGACTGTATCTCTATTTACACTGATAATACTGCCTTCATCCCGTAAACCAAAGCATAGGGTGTGGCTCCTCTTGCCGTTCTCACCGAAGTTCTATACCTCCACAGGGCATACGACAGTTTGTCAACCCAATCTTTATAACTTTCTGTCATCTTATCTAGTATTTTCTTTATGGTTTTGTTGGCCGCCTCCACCGCCCCATTAGCTAGGCCTAGGCACTGTCGGATTCGGATCGGATCGAACCGAATCCGAATCCGATTCTGATTCGATTAACACGAATAAATTAAATCCGATAAGGTTCGAAATAGTTATCAAACTCGAACCGATCTGATCCGATAACTATCAGATCAGATCGGATTTGTTTGAACCGATTCGATTAGTTATCAGATCGGACAAATTTGATTTGATAAGGGATCTGAATTTGATAAGGGATCCGAATTTGATAAGAGATCCAAATTTGATAAGGGATCCGAATTTGATAAGGGATCTGAATTTGATAAGGGATCCGAATTTGAAATATTAGAATCAAATAAAGGATCCGAATTTGAAATATCAGTATCAAATAAAGGATCCGAAATTGAAATATCATAATCAACAATCAACCCATATTAAAGTAACTACTACATGGCAAAACACATGCTTAGTGCAAAAGCTAAGAGATTTTATTCTGCTATATAAATAATGTTTAGCTTCCATATAATTGTATTATGATATCCAAAGATGATACAAAAGCCCTCAGATTTTGCATCTAATTGAATCATGCAACATTTCCATCAAAAGTAAACTACTGTTCCACAAGTAAAAAGCAACTAGACAAAAATGATTTTGCAAAATAATCCAAACTACAAAAAGAAATCCATGTATCATCAAAGATGGATTTTGCAGAAGGAAATACAGTGCTCATAACTGACAGGTGGTGCAGCTACTACACACAACAGACAAAAGGAATGTAATTGTGGATTGATATTTGCATATTAAAATCCTACAAAGATATATGTATTATGCTTTAATACAATGATTGCTGACATTACTTAATGTCATGGAGGTAAGCTCATTGCATAAAATTCTAAGGCACATATCACTACATCAGTATCACACATTGAATATAGTAGTAAAGGTAAACTTCCATGAAATGACATTTCTCTTCACCCCTATGTATGGAAGAAGCCATCCACACCTGCCTGTGCACAAGTGATACCTTCAGATCTTCTATACCTCTTATGTCTCCCCCAGATTCATCATATTCATGTACTGCAGAATGGAAAGGATGTGAACTCCCGGGGAGGTAAGACCATATTCAACTTCTTCAACAATTACTAAAAGTGTACAGTCAAGAAAAAAAATGAAGAGAAATATAGAGAATTTGGAAACTAATAATCAAAATTGAGAAGGCAATTACAAAAAAAAAAGTAAATAATTATTGGTATACAATACTAATTAAGACACGAAACTAAGGAATAATAAACATTTCAACCGCTGAAACAAATCACATGCATCATATAAATAAACTAAATTTTTGGAACCTGAACTAAATTTTGAAAGATTATACAGCACATGCATCATATTGCAGGATAAGGTCAAGATTTATTCTATTTTTTATTATTAGTCTACATAATATAAATGCTCAAATAGGAAAGAACACAATTCCACAATTCCACAATTCTCTACATAATATAAATTCTGTGCATGAACAAACGATCATGTATCATCAATTATCAATCATCAAACACAATCAACATACTATATCATCAAAGTTCACAAATACAATCATGGGTAAATTACAAAAATCAATTACCAATTTCAAAAAAATGAATGAATATATAAATAAATAGCAAAAGACTACTAAAATTGTCATGAATAGTTGAAACTTGAAACTTGAGAGAGAGAGACTTACAAAATTTCACTCAAACTCCACTGCCAGCAACATGAGCCAGTGATTGTGATTCAGATTGTAATTTACGATATTCTTCAAATAAAAAAAGACTTATTATAAGTTGCATTTTATGGTATTCACAATAAAAATTAACAAAACAAAATAATAAGTTTTTTTTTTACCTTCCTCAAGCTTTTCGTAGTACTCTACCTCCAATAGCATGGCTTCCACCTCACTGGTTTTGTCAATTGTAAGCTTATTATGTATCCACTTTTGAGTGTAAATTAGAGCCTCGACCATTACGGGAGTTAATGAGCTACGAAAACTATCAAGAACACGACCGCCCGTACTAAATGTCGATTCAGATGCCACTGTCAATACTAGCATTGCAAAAATATCACGAGCAATCCTAGCCAAAATCGGATACTTACCAGTATTTGTTTTCCACCACATCAAAATGCTAAAGCTAGGGTCACGACTAATCTCATAGGGTTCCATCAAATACATATCAACCTCAGTACTTTCCTCTTGATGAATGACATGACTAGTCTGAAAAACCTAAAATGGATCATCAGGTTGTACACTTGTATTGCGCTTACACATTCTATCTTATGCTCGTGGTCTAACAAATGGCTGAGATTGTGTCATTCCACCACTAGACTCATATCCACCAACACCAGTTACACCACCAACCCTTGATCCATCACCATCAACAAACAACCCATTTGTGCCATACCATTCATTATACATATCGTATAATCTTTTCAATAAATCTCTAGTGGACTTTCTCATTTCCTCCATCAAAACAATATCATTATCAAAAAGTATACCAAAGTAAACAGAGGCAAATGTCATCTTACGCCATGGATCGAGAATAGTACTGACAATCAACAATTTATTTATTTTGGCAGTGGTATCCCAATATTTATCAAATTTCATCTTCATAGATATGGCCATCTCATGCAAAAGATAATGTTCATTACGCGCCAGGTTTTTCAAGCTAGTATGAATCTTGTAAATCTTATTGTATGTGAAACAAGAGGTGACGGTAGACGAGGCACTGAACATATTTGTTGCATCATAAAAAATCTCCAAAAAATCAGTAAAGTATTGAGCTTTCTCCCAATCTATATCTGTAGGGGGCCCAATCTTTTTGCTCATATTTTCATCATCTCTAAAATATGGAGCATAGTGACCATCATCATCAATCATTCGATCAAAGTCCTTCTGGAAGTCTAATGCAGCATTCAACATTAAGTAAGTGGAATTCCACCTAGTAGGAACATCTAAGATGACACTTCTCTTTCTCTCTATCATCTCACGTGCTACTACCGATTTAAATGCTTCCAATCTTGATGGAGAAGATCTCACATACTTAACAGCATTGCGAATTGCTATAATGTTGTCATCCAATTTTTTGACAATGGCGGTCTATCAACGTTTGATGGGAATTTTCCTTTTCCCTTCCGTTTTCTTAATTCTGTTAATTGTACATCAAAAGAATCTGATTCTGACCCTGACCCATTACTGTTGGGTGAGCTTCCAAACCCACCCATCTACAATGAATAGCAACAACAAAACAAAGAAAAGAAACAAATAAGAGTGGTGGGCAACCATTTAATTAGAACTTATGGTTAAAAGGAATATCTTATTTAGAATTTATAAGATAAGCTAAAAATGGCAAACCCAAACATTCAAACAAAGTCCAAAAGCAGCCATCCCATGGCATGCAGACTATAAGTAACAAAGGAAATAATAATACAGTGCTACTGCTAAGGCAAGAGCATGCAAATCTACATACTTTTAATAAAACGGGGCTGTATCTATGGACACATAAGATTAAGAACCAAGTGATTGAATTGAGATTGTAAATGGGAATAGTACAGATCAAGCTTACATTATTTTTATCTCAATGTTTTATAAATAACATATAGACAATACACACCTATAAAATTCAATTTATATACTTATATTAATAAAGAAAAGTGAAGCAAAACCATTGTCCATTAACACCCACTGCTCAATTCCATGCAGCCCAAATAAGGCCACGAACGAAAGCAGTGTATGAAAACCAACTCCAACTGTGTGAGATTGCCCCCCAAGTACTCGGTCAAATGCCCCAAAGAAATAACTCAGAACCAGAAATCCAGGGAAAGCAATAATTTATAGAACCAGAAGGTCCAGAACAAGAACATCAGAACACAATCAAATCAAAAATGGCAATATATACATAAACAGAATTAAGTTAGGCAATATATAGATAATACAATCAATGTTGCAAACCATCAAAATCCAACCTTGAATGGCTTTCTTACTCAAAGACGAAGAGTCGAAGATGAAGAGTGAACTGATTCACTCGAAGACTGTCGGAGAGAAGACTGATTCACGGTGGCCGATGGTGGTTACTGGTTTGGTTTATCTGATTCGGCAATGGACGAAGGTGAAGAGTGGTTACCGGTGTTGACGAAGACGAAGATGAGACTTGAGTGCTTGTGGGGTTTGACGAAGACGAAGATGAAAAGTGGTTACCAATATTGACGAAGACGAAGATGAGACTTGAGTGCTGGTGGTGTTTGACGAAGACGAAGATGTGAGATGATGATTGATGAAAATTGATGAAAACCTAAAACAAGTTAGGTTTCACGCCTAAAACGACGTCATTTTGGGTCTGTTACGCAAAAAAAAAAAACTGATCGAATCGGATTTTATTCGATCCGATCCAAAATCCGATGAATCCAATTGTAGCGATTCGATCCGATTTAATCGGATCGGATCGAGTCCGATCTGATCTAATGCCCACTCCTACCATTAGCCAGTGGCCTGTAAGGTGATCATTTGTGATGCCATATCCCGTACTTCTGCAACATCGCCTTTGTTTCTCCCTAAAATTGGACTCTATTGTCTGTCACTATGTGATGTGGCATTCTGTATCGACATACTATGTTACGGGCTATGAACTTGGCCATCTGCTTCGCCGTAACATTACGGAATGACTCGGCTTCTACCCATTTCGAAAAATAGTCTACCGCTACTACTATGAAGTGATGTCCATTTGATGCATGTGGCATGATTTCTCCAATCATGTCAATACCCCACGCTGAGAATGGCCATGGTTCTGACAGTCCGTGCAATTCCGTAGGCGGTAGATGGTTTAAATTGCCGTGTGCCTAGCAATCGTGACAGTGCTTCACCAGCTTTGTGCAGTCAGCTTCCATGGTCGACCAGTAAAATCCATGTCTCACTATCTTGCGAGACAAATTCAATCCATTCATGTGCGGTCCACATACTCCAGCGTGCACCTCTTCCATCACCTTCTGAGACACTTATTTTCTTAAACATTTCAGCTGGACACCATTGGCTTGTCTCTTGTACAACTTTCCCTTCAAACTCACATACTGGGAAGCCAATTTCTGAATGGATATTCTATCTTTCTTGCCGGATGCTTCTGGGAATTCCCCACGTTCTAAATACTGCAGAATGTCGTAGTACCACGGCTTCTCATCGTCGACTTCTATTTCCAAGATTCTCTCTATCTCATACCTGGGTCTGCTAGTTGTTGTCAGCACAAGGGGTTTCATTACCAGTTTTCCCAAGTTGCAGCTAAAGTGGCTAGTGCGTCCGCCATTTGGTTCTCTTCTCATGGCAAGTGCTAGAATTTACAGTCGGGGATAGCCTGTGCCAACTTCCTGAGATGTAGTAGGTAAGGTCTCAACCGGTCTTCCTTCAATTCCCATTCCCCCCGCATTTGTCGAACTACCAACATCGAGTCTCCATAAACTTCTACGTCCCTAGCTCCTAGGGCTATTAGTGCTTTCAGTCCAAAGACACATGATTCATATTCGTCCATGTTGTTGGTTACTCCGAATGTTAACCTTTTGGCCATAGGTATGGTTTCTCCTTCAGGGGCTACTATCACAATTCTTATTTCAGCTTTTTTGTAATTCACCACCCCGTCGAAAAATATTTTCCACCCCTGGATCGTTATGGATTGAACCTTCTCATATGGGAATTCGAACTTATACTGATCTCCTTCTATGGGTTGTAATGTCAAGAATTCCGCTACGGCTCACCCTTTGATTACCTTAGAGGTGAGGTATTCTATATCAAACTCCGTCAGCAACACCAACCATCTGCCCAACTTCCCCACCAGTGAAGGTACTGACTGTAAATACTTTAGGGGATTCTCCTTTGCTACCACTTGTATCTTATAAGATTTGAAGTAATGACGCAACTTTCGGGAAGCCCATATCAACAGATCTTTTCCACCTCTTGATAGCGGGTACTGAGGTAGTAGACTACATGTTCCACCCCTGTCTCATCTGCCTGTACCATCATCGCCCCCGGCGCTTCGGGTTCTATGGCCAAATACAACACCAAGGGTTTGCCCGGCCTTGGAGGTTTCAGGACAGGCAGTTTAACCAAGTATTCCTTGATTTTGTCAAAAGCTTCTTGACATTGCCTATTCCACTCCACATGATGGTCCTTCTGTAGGACACAGAAACTGGGCGAAACCATGCTGTTCTAGACTCAGGGCCTAGTTGAGAGTACGGAGTAGCCCACGGGGGACTAAACCGGAGAATAATGGAGTCGCCACCCGGTGTGAACCGGGAAAATGATTTAAGGCCGCACTCACCCCTCGCAAGGGAAGACCTCAAACCGTTGGGTTCGGAATGGTCCCTTACTTATGTCATTGTAATAATTGGATTTGTGCAATATTAACCTAGTCTACAAGACATATATTGGTAGAAATTATTCTAAACACGCCACAACTTAAATTCTTGATACAAAAATAATTAATTACATCTCACTTAAAATAAAACAACATTACAACAACATAATCATGCTTCAAATACAAATTTAAGTGAAATGAAATATGTGAGCCTATTAAGTGGTACGGGGCGTTGCATCCCGAGTGCAAACCATATTACCGTCCATTCGGATTCGGCTATGAAATTTATGTCCGGGTTTCCATCCAATATACCACAAAAAGAATACATGTTCCATTCACTCAAAACCACATCACATACTAATTAATGACATTCATGCGACAGAAAAATAAATTACATTCGATTCTACCTTATTAATTTACATAACCTAAATTAATTAACATGTTAAATAACTATCATGCTAAGCATTACGGTTCACACCGGGTGGCGACTCCATTATTCTCCGGTTTAGTCCCCCGTGGGCTACTCCGTACTCTCAACTAGGCCCTGAGTCTAGAACAGCAGGGTTTCGCCCAGTTTCTGTGTCCTACAGTCTGGCGACTCCACTGGGGATAGAGAATCGGCCTCGAAATATTGTCTTGTAATGTTTGGATTTGTGTTTTAATTAACCATGTTTACTGTAAGTTTAAGGAATTTAATCAAAGGCATTGTTAGGGCTAGGTGATGTTTGGTGTCTTCCTTCACTCACTACCTTTTTACAAGGAAAAGCTGTGAAGGCACCTAGATAATCATTTTCCTAGGGGATGGTTGGTGTCTTCCTTCACTCACTACCTTTTTATAAGGAAAAGCTGCGAAGGCATCTAGATAATCATCTCATGTGATAGACTAATTTGGAGGACTCGTTGTTTATTCCTGTCACCAAGCGATAAGAGCCTAAGGGGCTTGGGTATCCACAGTGAGCCTCGCTCCGCCCTCCCTCTGGGGAATCTTCAACGGGAAGTCCATTTGACAGTTAGTCACATACCTTAACTTGTTGACATATAAGGTGCACTCACTTGGTCGTTTGAACCCTTGAATGGGGAGTCCTAGTTGTGGTAATCCTTTGTCAATAAGGGCCTTTGTTTACATTCCTAGAACTTACACATGAACCTTAGTTTTATGACCTTTAGAAAATATTTAGTATTGCTTGTGTTTTGGAACATTATCATTTGGATTCAGTTGGACTGATTGTCAACAAATGTGAACTTGTTGGGCCATTTAAACAGGGACAAGTTCATGTCCTTTGACAATTAGGCCAAAAGCTTCTAAAATGTCAATGAGCCATTTTTTGTTTGGGCCTCTTATTATTTGAAGTTGTTTAGCCATGCTATCGCAAAGTGTAAACCTGTTGGGCCTTTTCAACTGGGACAAGTTTGCACCGCGCAATAGAATGATTGAATACTTTGAAATGATAATAAGTCATTTTGTATATATATTGCACATGTCTATTGCATATCATGCATGCATGCATCATGTTAACCCTTGTGTTTTAAAAAGCCATCATAGATACCCGTTGGGTTAAGAAAAAGAGAAAACTGAGCAGTCACCGAGAGAATCTGCAGAAGACCTAAACTGACGGGATAGAAAATTCACTCATGCATGCATGCATACACGTAACAAATTTGCATCTTGTCTCTTGTGCTTTGTTTTGTTAATATTCACAGGTTTGGAAAAAAAGGAAGAAGAAAGTAACGAGGATAAGCCAATCGGGAATCTTGAAAGCACTGTATTGGATTCGGGTAATAATCCTCAGGTCGAGGCCCATATTGGTATCGGAATTGAGAAGGAATCTGAGGGTTGAGGCCCATTTGAGTTTGAGTTTCGGGAATGGATCTAGGGGCGAGGCCCACATTGTCAGCGGCCGAAAAGAAAAATTCTTTGAAATAAGTGTGAAAAAAAAAAAAAAGAAAAAAAAAAAAAAAAAAAAACAAAGAGAGGGAGTCACAAACTGCACTGAGATGAGGCTTTATTCCCCTGGGCTTTGTTCCCGGAGTGTGTTGATATGAGGCTTTATTCCTGTGGGCTTTATTCCTGAATTGTTGAGATGAGGCTTATTCCCCCGAGCTTTGTTCCCGAGTTGTTTCGAATGTGGGCTTTATTCCCGAACTGTGCTGAGAGAGAGCTTTATTCTCCTGGGCTTTCTTCCCGAATTGTGTCAAGATAGGGCTTTATTCCCTCAGGCTTTCTTCCCGAACTTTTGAGATGAGGCTTTATTCCACCTGAGCTTTGTCCCCGAATTTTTTTTTTTTTTTTTTTTGAGATGAGGCTTTATTCCTCCGAGCTTTGTTCATGAATTGTTGACATGAGGCTTTATTCCTCCCGAGCTTTATTCCCGAACTGTTGAGATGAGGCTTTATTCCCCCGAGCTTTGTTCTCGGACTTATTGAGATGAGGCTTTATTCCTCCCGAGCTTTATTCCCGAACTGTGATGAGATGGAGCTTTATTCTCCTAGGCTTTCTTCCCGAATTGTGTCAAGATAGGGCTTTATTCCCTCAGGCTTTCTTCCCGAACTGTGTTATGATATGGCTTTATTCCCCTAGGCGTTTTTCCTGAATTGTGTTGAGATAGGGCTTTATTCCACTGGGCCTTCTTCCTGAATTGTGTTGAATGTGAGCTTTGTTCCATGATCTGAGCTGACTGTGTGGCTTTATTCATGAATTGTATTGATTGTGGGCTTTCTTCCCGAACTGAGCTGAATGCAGGCTTTCTTCCTGAACTGTACTGAATGTAGGCTTTATTCCTGAACTGTACCAAATGTGGGCTTTATTCCATGATCTGAACTGACTGCAGACTTTGTTCCCGAACTGTACCGACTTTGGGCTTTATTCCCGAGCTGAACAGAATATAGGCTTTCTTCCTGAACTGTGTTGAACATGGGCTTTATTCCCGAACTAAATTGAAGTGCTTAATGTGGGCTTTATTCCCTGATCTGGACTGATGTGGGCCTCGCCCCCAGAATGCTATACTTGATAGAAACTGATACTGAACAAATGTGGGCCTCGCCCCCATACTGATACTGATGTGGGCCTCCCCCCCAGTATGCCATACCCGGCAGAAACTGGTTGATGCCTATGATTCCTTTCAGCATATTGTATTTTCTCTCGAGATGATCTTTGATAGCTAGATATATTTTTGTCCTCAACGAATGCTTTGTGTCAAAGCCAGAGAATCTTCAAAGTACTTGATATGCTCAACTCTGATCATCTGGATAGGTGATCTGAACTAGACTCATAGTGTGTGTGTGCCAAGGCTCTTTCACAGTTTGTTCCTTAAGTTAGCCAACTCGATGATTTCGTTTCAGAGAATCGGACCAGTGGGTCTAACCAACCTGGGTATCTAAATCACATTCTGTGATTACTTCGGCATACTAAATATGATATGGTCTTCTTCTTGTCTCTTTCTTTTCTTTCATTTTGATTTTTTTTTTCTTTTCTTTTCTTTTTTTCTTTTCTTTTTCTTTCTTTGACACACCTACCCTTTAAGGTAGCATTTCTCCTCATGGTGGTCCTAATACTCGCCCATGGGTAGCTTCACGCTTATCGGTTATAGGCGGCCCATTTTTTCCTTTTATGGAGACCTTTTCTTTTATTTTTAACCATATCATATATCGTAGCGTACGTAAACCAGAGTGGACATCCAAGCAAACAGTCATTCACCGATCCACCATCTCTTCTACTAGTCATCTCATTAACCACCCAGGCTTCTACTGTTGAGATCCCGTATTCAAGTGCTCACGAGTCTAATCAAGATTGATCTATTCAGAATATCGGTGAAGAACACTTCTCACACTTATTGCTTCTAAGGCTTCTCCTTCCAGCACACAATGTCATCACCGGACATATATTTAACTATCAAAGATTTCTCCCTCTCTTTGTTTTTTTTTTTTTTTTTTTTTTTTTTTTTCACACTTATTTCAAAGAATTTTTCTTTTCGGCCGCTGACAATGTGGGCCTCGCCCCTAGGATCCATTCCCGAAACTCAAACTCAAATGGGCCTCAACCCTCAGATTCATTCTCAATTCCGATACCAATATGGGCCTCGACCTGAGGATTATTACCCGAATCCAATACAGTGCTTTCAAGATTCCCGATTGGCTTATCCTCGTTACTTTCTTCTTCCTTTTTCCAAACCTGTGAATATTAAACAAAAACAAAGCACAAGAGACAAGATGCAAATTTGTTACGTGTATGCATGCATGCATGAGTGAATTTTCTATCCCGTCAGTTTAGGTCTTCTGCAGATTCTCTCGGTGACTGCTCAGTTTTCTCTTTTTCTTAACCCAACGGGTATCTATGATGGCTTTTTAAAACACAAGGGTTAACATGATGCATGCATGCATGATATGCAATAGACATGTGCAATATATATACAAAATGACTTATTATCATTTCAAAGTATTCAATCATTCTATTGCGCGGGTGCAAACTTGTCCCAGTTGAAAAGGCCCAACAGGTTTACACTTTGCGATAGCATGGCTAAACAACTTCAAATAATAAGAGGCCCAAACAAAAAATGGCTCATTGACATTTTAGAAGCTTTTGGCCTAATTGTCAAAGGACATGAACTTGTCCCTGTTTAAATGGCCCAACAAGTTCACATTTGTTGACAATCAGTCCAACTGAATCCAAATGATAATGTTCCAAAACACAAGCAATACTAAATATTTTCTAAAGGTCATAAAACTAAGGTTCATGTGTAAGTTCTAGGAATGTAAACAAAGGCCCTTATTGACAAAGGATTACCCACAACTAGGACTCCCCATTCAAGGGTTCAAACGACCAAGTGAGTGCACCTTATATGTCAACAAGTTAAGGTATGTGACTAACTGTCAAATGGACTTCCCGTTGAAGATTCCCCAGAGGGAGGGCGGAGCGAGGCTCACTGTGGATACCCAAGCCCCTTAGGCTCTTATCGCTTGGTGACAGGAATAAACAACGAGTCCTCCAAATTAGTCTATCACATGAGATGATTATCTCAAAAGTTCGGGAAGAAAGCCTGAGGGAAAATAAAGCCCTATCTTGACACAATTCGGGAAGAAAGCCCAGGAGAATAAAGCTCTCTCTCAGCACAGTTCGGGAATAAAGCCCACATTCGAAACAACTCGGGAACAAAGCTCGGGGGAATAAAGCCTCATCTCAACAATTCAGGAATAAAGCCCACAGGAATAAAGCCTCATATCAACACAGCTCGGGAACAAAGCCCAGGGGAATAAAGCCTCATCTCAGTGCAGTTTGTGAACAAAGCCCACAGTCCAGACAGTTAGGGGAATAAAAGCCTCATCTCAAAAGCTCGGGAACAAAGCCTAGGGAAATAAAGCCTCATCCCAACAGTTTGGGAACAAAGCCCACAACCTTAACACAATTCGGGAACAAAGCCCAGAGGTCGACAGCACCTCACCATCATGCCATGATCAACCCGGGAATGAATCCCAGGGCCAAGGCCCACATCAACTCAGCAATAGGCAGACCAGGTGGCAGCTGGCGAGCCAGGTAAGTAAAAATGCATTGCACATACTTTGACAGGATTGTCACTGGCACACACTGAAAAATCCCATCAAAGTGGGGGCGACTGTAGGCGTTGCATTTTTTGCATACCGGCCCAATGATGAGTCTCGGAAGGAGGCACCGCCTTTAGTCGTGGAGGTCGCGGAAAGCGGTCGTTGGAGATGAAAAGTCAAGAATTGACACATTTTGGATTTAATTCGCTGGATTCGCTCGGAGTTCGCTTGTTGAATACCCGTTTCAAAACACATATGTGTCCCTTCAACTTCCATGCAAAAATAAAAATCACCAACCAATTAAATAAATTCAAACTAAATTAAACCATTAAAAAATACAAACCAATTAAATAATAATTTTAACCAAAATAATAAATAAATAAAACACAAATCAATAAAATACACTACACACATTTAATAAAATACTCACCGAAACAATAAATAATTTACACCCCACACGTCTTTCACAACACATACACAATCAAATAAACAAATAACCTTCACTACCACAACAAGCCAAAATAAACAACAACACCAATAAATAATAAAATAATCAACCAATTTCACAAACAAACAAAATAAACAACAACACCAACAATTAATAAAATAATCAAACAAACTACAAATCCCTTCATCATTCCTCCTTCACGTAAACAACCAATTTCCCCCACATGCATTCACACAACACACGGCAATCCCTCACATGCCTCACCCTCCATTTTTCAAACAACAACCCCACACCATTTAATTCACACGCCCACTTCACAAACATAATTAATAAATCACACACAAATTCAACCCAACAACAAATAACAAAGAAACAAAAACCTTAAATAACCTAGCCACCCCCACACGTTTTCAACATATATTTGCCTACCCATTAAATAAACCTAAACCCTCCAACCCCCACCAAACAACAAACCCATAATTTAATAATCCCTCACCCCTCAACCATTATAAAAACATAACCACTGAACCCTTGCCACCCTGGAGCTAAGAATGCACACGTGAAAACCCTCCCATTTCTCTCCCACTCTCGGCCAAAACAAAAGAAGAACCAAATCCTCACGCCCCTATCACTTCACTCTCTCTGAACCCTAATCTCTCTAGCCATGCCACAAGCACACAGCCAATAAACTCCACTCAACCAAGCCTCACATAAGGGCCACATGCCCTCCACTCTCCCTCAACTTCACGCTACAATTAAACACACATAGCCACACGTCCTCCAACACCAACAAAGCCAAGTTAACTCCCTTACTTCACGTCCTAAAACTCCGCTCACTGCCCCATTATTCTCCTAGAAGTCACGCACACAGTCTCTCATCCACTCCTCTTTGCATCCAGCGAACACTCCCCTCATACAGCCCTCATTCAGCTCCAATATTCGTCTATTCAGCCCTATATTTGGCCCCTGGAATTGACGCACAAACACCCTCATTTAGCCTTCAAAACAGTGCACAAACTGACCCTATTTGATCCCTGGAACCAGCGCACATTCTGCCCAGTTTTAGCCTCTCAACTTGCGCCCAAACCATCACCAAAACAGCCCCTAATCCATAGCAAACCAGTGGCCTAAACACGGTAGCGACACGGCAGCAAAACGGCATCAAAACGGAGTGAAAACAGCGAGCGAAAGAGCGAAACAGCGAAGGAAAACGCCAAAGCAGCGAACCGGTGAAGTCACGATGTTTTAGCTTTTCCGACGGCCGTATAACGCACCTCCGAATAGCGACAAAAAAGGTAAGACCTGAGGGCACCTATTAGCCGACATGTTGCTTGAATGTATTCGCATGAAATAATGACTTAGAAAATATATTTAGCATGAATATTTGTTTTGGCATGTTATCTAGAATTATTTACATGAAATATTGACTTAGAATATGTGTTTAATAATGCTTAGCATGAATAGTTATTTAACATGTTAATTAATTTAGGTTATGTAAATTAATAAGGTAGAATCGAATGTAATTTATTTTTCTGTCGCATGAATGTCATTAATTAGTATGTGATGTGGTTTTGAGTGAATGGAACATGTATTCTTTTTGTGGTATATGGATGGAAACCCGGACAAATTTCATAGCCGAATCCGAATGGACGGTAATATGGTTTGCACTCGGGATGCAACGCCCCGTACCACTTAATAGGCTCACATATTTCATTTCACTTAAATTTGTATTTGAAGCATGATTATGTTGTTGTAATGTTGTTTTATTTTAAGTGAGATGTAATTAATTATTTTGTATCAAGAAAAGTTTTGTGGCGTGTTTAGAATAATTTCTACCAATATATGTCTTGTAGACTAGGTAATATTGCACAAATCCAATTATTACAAATGACATAAGTAAGGGACCATTCCGAACCCAACGGTTTGAGGTCTTCCCTTGCGAGGGGTGAGTGCGGCCTTAAATCATTTTCCCGGTTCACACCGGGTGGCGACTCCATTATTCTCCGGTTTAGTCCCCCGTGGGCTACTCCGTACTCTCAACTAGGCCCTGAGTCTAGAACAGCATGGTTTCGCCCAGTTTCTGTGTCCTACAGTCTGGCGACTCCACTGGGGATAGAGAATCGGCCTCGAAATATTGTCTTGTAATGTTTGGATTTGTGTTTTAATTAACCATGTTTACTGTAAGTTCTAGGAATGTAAACAAAGGCCCTTATTGACAAAGGATTACCCACAACTAGGACTCCCCATTCAAGGGTTCAAACGACCAAGTGAGTGCACCTTATATGTCAACAAGTTAAGGTATGTGACTAACTGTCAAATGGACTTCCCGTTGAAGATTCCCCAGAGGGGGGGGCGGAGCGAGGCTCACTGTGGATACCCAAGCCCCTTAGGCTCTTATCGCTTGGTGACAGGAATAAACAACGAGTCCTCCAAATTAGTCTATCACATGAGATGATTATCTAGATGCCTTCGCAGCTTTTCCTTATAAAAAGGTAGTGAGTGAAGGAAGACACAACCATCCCCTAGGAAAATGATTATCTAGGTGCCTTCACAGCTTTTCCTTGTAAAAAGGTAGTGAGTGAAGGAAGACACCAACATCACCTAGCCCTAACAATGCCTTTGATTAAATTCCTTAAACTTACAGTAAACATGGTTAATTAAAACACAAATCCAAACATTACAAGACAATATTTCGAGGCCGATTCTCTATCCCAGTGGAGTCGCCAGACTGTAGGACACAGAAACTGGGCGAAACCATGCATCTCACTTAAAATAAAACAACATTACAACAACATAATCATGCTTCAAATACAAATTTAAGTGAAATGAAATATGTGAGCCTATTAAGTGGTACGGGGCGTTGCATCCCGAGTGCAAACCATATTACCGTCCATTCGGATTCGGCTATGAAATTATGTCCGGGTTTCCATCCAATATACCACAAAAAAGATACATGTTCCATTCACTCAAAACCACATCACATACTAATTAATGACATTCATGCGACAGAAAAATAAATTACATTCGATTCTACCTTATTAATTTACATAACCTAAATTAATTAACATGTTAAATAACTATTCATGCTAAGCATTATTAAACACATATTCTAAGTCAATATTTCATGTAAATAAATTCTAGATAACATGCCAAAACAAATATTCATGCTAAATATATTTTCTAAGTCATTATTTCATGCGAATACATTCAAGCAACATGTTCGGCTAATAGGTGCCCTCAGGTCTTACCTTTTTTGTCGCTATTCGGAGGTGCGTTATACGGCCGTCGGAAAAGCTAAAACATCGTGACTTCACCGGTTCGCTGCTTTGGCGTTTTCCTTCGCTGTTTCGCTCTTTCGCTCGCTGTTTTCACTCCGTTTTGATGCCGTTTTGCTGCCGTGTCGCTACCGTGTTTAGGCCACTGGTTTGCTATGGATTAGGGGCTGTTTTGGTGATGGTTTGGGCGCAAGTTGAGAGGCTAAAACTGGGCAGAATGTGCGCTGGTTCCAGGGATCAAATAGGGTCAGTTTGTGCACTGTTTTGAAGGCTAAATGAGGGGTGTTTGTGCGTCAATTCCAGGGGCCAAATATAGGGCTGAATAGACGTGAATATTGGAGCTGAATGAGGGCTGTATGAGGGGAGTGTTCGCTGGATGCAAAGAGGAGTGGATGAGAGACTGTGTGCGTGACTTCTAGGAGAATAATGGGGCAGTGAGCGGAGTTTTAGGACGTGAAGTAAGGGAGTTAACTTGGCTTTGTTGGTGTTGGAGGACGTGTGGCTATGTGTGTTTAATTGTAGCGTGAAGTTGAGGGAGAGTGGAGGGCATGTGGCCCTTATGTGAGGCTTGGTTGAGTGGAGTTTATTGGCTGTGTGCTTGTGGCATGGCTAGAGAGATTAGGGTTCAGAGAGAGTGAAGTGATAGGGGCGTGAGGATTTGGTTCTTCTTTTGTTTTGGCCGAGAGTGGGAGAGAAATGGGAGGGTTTTCACGTGTGCATTCTTAGCTCCAGGGTGCAAGGGTTCAGTGGTTATGTTTTTATAATGGTTGAGGGGTGAGGGAATTATTAAATTATGGGTTTGTTGTTTGGTGGGGGTTGGAGGGTTTAGGTTTATTTAATGGGTAGGCAAATATATGTTGAAAACGTGTGGGGGTGGCTAGGTTATTAAGGTTTTTGTTTCTTTGTTATTTGTTGTTTGGTTGAATTTGTGTGTGATTTATTAATTATGTTGTGAAGTGGGCGTGTGAATTAAATGGTGTGGGGTTGTTGTTTGAAAAATGGAGGGTGAGGCATGTGAGGGATTGCCGTGTGTTGTGTGAATGCATGTGGGGGAAATTGGTTGTTTACGTGAAGGAGGAATTGATGAAGGGATTTGTAGTTTGTTTGATTATTTTATTAATTGTTGGTGTTGTTGTTTATTTGTTTGTTTGTGAAATTGGTTGATTATTTTATATTTATTGGTGTTGTTGTTTATTTGGCTTGTTGTGGTAGTGAAGGTTATTTGTTTATTTGATTTGTGTATGTGTGTGAAAGACGTGTGGGGTGTAAATTATTTATTGTTTCGGTGAGTATTTTATTAAATGTGTGTAGTGTATTTTATGATGTGTTTTATTTATTTATTATTTGGTTTAAAATATTATAATTGGTTTGTATTTTTTAATGGTAATTAGTTTGAATTTATTTAATTGGTTGGTGATTTTTATTTTTGCATGGAAGTTGAAGGGACACATATGTGTTTTGAACGGGTATTCAACAAGCGAACTCCGAGCGAATCCAGCGAATTAAATCCAAAATGTGTCAATTCTTGACTTTTCATCTCAACGACCGCTTTCCGCGAGACCTCCACGACTAAAAAGGCGGTGCCTCCTTCCGAGACTCATCATTGGCCGGTATGCAAAAAATGCAACGCCTACACCTTCCTCAATAGCTTAAAGATGGGCTCACATACTAATGTTGGCTTGCCAATGAATCGACTGATATACTGGATTTTCCTGAGAAAATCTCTAACTTCCTTTTCTATCTTCGGTGCGGACATCTCGGTAATTACTTTGATCTTTTCAGGGTCCACTTCTATCCCTCCCATTCCTACCGTATTCCCTAACAACTTCCCGGATGTTACCCCAAACACACACTTTTTGGGGTTGAGTCGGAGGTTGTACTTATCGACCCTTTGAAGGAATTTCTCCAGTGCTTCTATATATCCGGCCCTCATCTCTAATTTAACCATCATGTCATCCACGTATACCTCAATCTCCTTATGCATTAAGTCGTGGAATAATGTAGTGGCCATTCGTTGATAAGTGGCTCTCGCATTCTTAAGTCCAAACGGCATCACCTTATAACAATATGTACCTCACTCAGTGACGAAGGCAGTCTTATGCTTGTCTTCTTCGGCCATGAAGACCTGGTTATATCTTGAGAATCCATCCGCGAATGATTACATAGCAGATAAAGCCGCACTATCAACTAACACGTCTATATGGGGTAGGGGAAAATCATCCTTTGGGCAAGCTTTGTTGAGGTCCCTATAATCCACGCACATTCTGACCTTTCTATCCTTCTTAGGTACCGGCACAATGTTGGCTAACCATTTGGGGTACTTCACCACCTCTAAGAACCCCACATTTATCTGCTTCTTGACTTCTTCCCTAACCTTTTCGGCCCATTTGGCCTTATTCTTCAGAGCTTATGTTTTACTGGTCTCATGTTCGGATAAGTTGGTATCATGTGCTGGGCAATACCCATGTCTACTTCTGGCATGTCTTCATAGGACCAGACAAATACTTTTGCATATTTTATTAATATTCTCTCTAATTCTTTCCGCTCATCAGAGGTAACCTCACTTGCAATTGAAATTTCCTTGGGGTTTTCACATGTACCAAGATTAAATGCATTTGTCTTTGTTGAGTCAATGTCAAATATGCTCATGTCATGCATGTTATGATGCAGACTAACAGGAAAAGACTCGAACAAGTAAGCAAAATCAATGTCTTTATTATTAATAAATGAAGGATTACAATCAAATAAGTCAGGAAAATAAACATCTTCGTAATTTGCAGTCTTGTCTTCTTTCGTCTTCTTGCTTTCTTCGAGCGTCATATTCTCCAACTGCAGTAGTTCTTCTTCCTATTTATCTTCCTCTTTTGCAACTTCTTCTGCCTGTGGTTCTTTGCTCATCACATCATTGAAGATTTCGAATCCCGGTACTATGATCCCATTGACTTCTACGGGTTCAGACTCTCCTTGATATCCTGTGGCTTTCACAAAGTATTCCATCAGCTTCATCCTTTTTTTCTTGGTCTTCGGCTCATTCCCATCGGATTCATACCCCAATCCTCTCTTAGTGGTCTGTCCCTTGAAATCTGGCAGTGCTCTTATTCCCTGGCCTCTAGCACTCAAACTTGTGCCTGACTCATATTTCATTCTTTCCATTATTCTAGCCACTTTAGGGTCCACCCATTCTTCGAAGTTTGCCGACACTTGGAACCTTATGAAAGGCTGTATGTCTAAAGCAACCACAACATTGTCTACTTCAGCCCTGATGGTGACGACTTCCCTTCCATGCGGGAACTTGATAACCTGGTGCAAAGTGGATGGCACGCCCCCAAGTCTATAAAACCATAGCCTCCCCAATAACAGAGCAAATGTAGCTGGGATATCAAGTATTGTGAACTCCACCTCATCTTCTATCGGGCCCACTTTGACTATTGTGACGAAAGTACCTTCGACTCCCCATTTGCTATCATCATATGCTTTGATAGTCATGCTGGAGGGGCTTAAATCTGTTGTCCGCATACCCAACCTTGAAAAAATCTTCAAAGGGCACACATTGATAGATGATACATCATCCACCATCATACAAGATGTATTCTTGCCTCTTACTTCCGCTTTTATGAATAGCTGCTTGTTGTGATTCCTCCCCTCCATCGGGAGCTCTTCTTCAGAGAATGTTATCATCTGCCTACCCTCTTTCTGTACCGACCCTATGAACATTGTCGAGTTTGCATCTTCAAGTACCATTATCTTGCTCAGAGCTTCTACCATGGCACACATGTGCTCTTGAGAGGCGCATAATAACTCCTATATGCTCACTTGTGCCCGTGTCTTCTTCAATTGACGCAACACAATATCCCCCTCGGTGTTATCCGTATTCTCCGTCACCTCTAGGCCTTCTTTTAGCACTTCTTTGCCTTTCTTTGTTACATCACTGTAAAAACGTCCAATGCGAGTCATCTCTTTTACCTCCTCTTCGTCACTGCTCGAGAAGTTTTCCCAGAAATCTCTCCTCTGCTCTGTTTCATCTTCGCTTCCGTTGTCCCATATCCCCATGCAATAAGCTTGGTGGTCGAGAGTTTGGAGGACAAAGCTTTCAGGCAGGCCGGAGTTGATCATGTAGGTGGGTGGTGGAACGGAGTGGTAGTTGGGTAGAAGGTTTCCGTGTGTGTACGGTTGTTCTTTTTCTGGGTCGAATATCTTATGGGTGTCAATAAGGTCTTGGATCTCATGCCTAAGGCGGGTGCAGTTGTCAATTTTGTGGCCTTTTTGCTTATAAAAATGACTGTATAGGTTTAGGTCGAGGTGGCGTGGCACATGGTTTGGAAGTGGTTTAGGTTCTAAGGGTTTTAGGAGTCCTTGCCTCTTAAGCTTTTCAAACACCTTTGACAAAGATTTACCAAAATTGGAGAATCGCCTGTTTCTAATGGTGGCGACCTCAGCAGGAGCGAGCTTGGTCCCTGAAGGCCCCCAATGGTCTTTCTATTCTGGCCGTAAAACTTTTTGTTCTCTGCTTCCTCTTCCTTGATATCCATGACAGTTTCTCTTAACTGTCGAAAGTCGCTAATCATGGAGGTCATCCTCCTCAGCTTATTATAAATTGAGGGTTTGGTGCCCTTAATGATCATTTTAATCTGGTCCTTCTCCGAGGTCCGTGTTTGTATCTTCAAGAGCTGGCTTCTCCAACGATCCACATAATCTTTGAAGGTCTCTTCTAGCTTCTGTTTGGTGTTTTCTAGGTCATAGAGCGACAAGTCTATCTCCATCTCCGTGACATATTGGTTTAGGAAGGCCTCCGCTAATGTCCTCCAGTCATCCCTGACCTTTCTCTCCAGGCCATGATACCATACTATGGGCGCCTCTTCCAGTGACATCCCGAACATCTTCTGCACCTGGCGCTTCGACAAACCCACTGAACTCATCTCGGAGATGGACCCTAGGATCTCTGTTTCCGTTGAACTTGGCCATGTCAAGCATATTAAACTGGGGGGTAGCTGTTCTTCGAAAGTCATCGTATCATAGTCTAATAGATCTTCATTTTTCCCTTCATCTTGCGATAACTAACTCTACTTGTTCTCTGAGTTTCTGTAACTCTGCCTGAGGTCTGACTATCCTTCATGCGGCATACTCAGCCATGTCATCATCAAAAATAGGGATTTCTTCGCTCACCCTATTCGGGGGCTCCTCACGCCTTCCATCTTCGTTGTTTTCTGTTCCCATTGTGCGGAGTGTTGTCAGACTGGCCACAGCGTTGGTCAAGGCTTGTAGTTGCTCGGTAATTTTGGTGATGTTGGACTCCAATTGATCCATGCGGGAACCTTCGTTTCCTGACGCATCCATGCTTGCTAACCTCTTCTTGACAAGTCTCAATTCTTCTCTAACCCAACAGATATCTATGATGGCTTTTAAGACAATGGGTCAGCATGATGCGTGTATGCATGCGATGCATGAGATGCATGTGGTTATCAAAACAGCATATACCATTCTGACCTTATTCCTCCCACACCCGTGGTAAGTCCATTTCTGCCATAGGTATGACTCATTTTATACACCAATGTGGGGTACACAAAATTGTTCTCTCCTACGCTACAGGGGTGAACCTTGGCTACCTCAGTCCCTCTTCATCAGTAAAAGACAAAGACCGCCCAATTACAAGATTGACTAAGCCTATTATGGGGATCGTGCCATTATCTAGAAACGACGAATTGGGCCCTCGATAATCACGGTTGTGGCGGAGCCGGACTTGGAGATATCCAAAAGTATACAAATATGCCATAACAAGGCATACCCTTCCTGGATGAAAGGCAGTGCGGATATCGGACTCATGCATCTGGCATATTCGGATCATGTTTGGACCTTCTAAGCCCATCAAGGTTTTCATACAAGTTGGCCCGTTATCATTTTAAAGCGTTCAATCATATTATCGCGAGGTGTAAACTTGTCCCAGTTGAAAAGGCCCAACAGGTTTACACATTTGTGATAAGGTGGCTAAATAACTTCAAATGATAGAGGGCCCAAACACAAGGTGCCCATCGTCACTTTGAAAATTTTTGGCCCAATCATCATAAGATACAAACTCGTCCCAGTTTAAGTGGCCCAACAAGTATGTATCCTATAACGAGAAGCCCAAATGGATCCAAATGATAATGAGCCCAAACACAAGCATGGGGGTAGCTTCTATAGGACACATAACTATGGTTCGTATGTGGGCTTACAAGGGTATGGATAAGGCTCTCATCGGCGAAGAGGTTGCACACAACTAGGTCTCCTACTCAAGGGTTCTAGTGACCAAGTGAGCACGTCTTTTTTATACCCTAAGGTACGTGCCAGCGAGTGATGATTATCACCACATAACGATCCGCCGCCTTGAGTGAAAGCGACTTCACGATACATGATGCCATCGGGGGTAAGAAGGGTATGCAAAATATATGAGACTTGGTTAACCAAAGCCAAAGCCACGGACACTACAAGGCATTGTTTCGGGGCCGATTCTCTATCCCCAGTGGAGTCGCCATCTGTAGGAGCGAAGCGGGGTTTACCGCTATACCTATGATGTTCGGTGACCACGACACTATTGGGCTCACAGCGCGTAGAGAGTACGGATTAACCCACGGGGGACTAAACCGGAGAATGAAGGAGTCGCCACCCAGTGTGAACTGGGAAAGATTGAAGGCCGCACTCACCCCTCGCAAGGGAAGACCTCAAACCGTTGGGTTCGGAATGGTCCATTACTTATGCCAGTATAATGTACGTGTTTAGACAATGGTATAGTCAAGTCTTAATACAATTCATGCATAAAAGCGGATAAAAATGTAATAACATACCCAACCAAAATAATAATCACAATAACGTGATTCCAAAAGCATATTAAATTAAGAAATACGAGATGCGATAATAAAAATTATAATAAACAACCAAAAGCAAGAAAAGCGTCAATAAAAAACAGTCGTGCGTGATGGGCTATGGAAATAATAATGATCATAACATAAAGGAAACAATTCAAAAACAAATGATTCATTAAGATAAACGGCAAACAAAAAGGGGGTCAATCACGCATCTATGAGTATTTCCCGAGTGGCACGTGGAGTTGTATCCCAAGTACAAACCGCACTACCGTCCATTCGGATTCGGCTACGGGATTTATGTCTGGGTTTCCATCCAATATACCACGAGGGATAATAACACACATAATCATCAATGCAATGTAAGCGGACATAAAAAAATATAACCATGCATATACGGATAATCATCAACATGAACAAACATAAACAAAATAAAGGCGAAATAATAAAATAACGATAAAAGTGAATAAATAAATAAAAAGATAAATAAAAAAATGCCAAAGAAGAAATGTGGCCAGAGATTTGGCCATTTTTTGATGTAGGGCTTCGCATACCCGGCTGGACGTATTTCACGTCCAGCAAGGCATGTAGTGTCCGGAACTAAAAAAATAAATATGGTAAGGGTGCCCTCAGGTCTTACCTTTTAAGTTGCTTTCTCGGAAGTGCGTTAGGCCATCGCCGGAAGGATCGAAGCTTGGTTTCAAGGTTTGGTTCGATTCTCTCTCTCACTCGATTTCTCATCTTTCTCATGTCTATGGTTCATTTTAGTTTCTGTTTTTTGGTTTGCGCCTGTTGTTGCTGGTTCGCTGTTTCTGGTTCTTCTTCTCTAATGTCACTGACTCACACTCTGGTTCACGTCCGTCTCTGCCTTCTGCTTCACGCTGCTGTCCCTGGTCTGGTTCTTCTTAGCGCTGATTCACAGCTTTCAATGTCCTGGTTTCTGATCACTGGTTCACGGTTTTAACGTCCAGGTCTCTACTCACTGGTTCACGGTTTTAATATTCTGGTTTCCGCTCTTTGGTTCATGGCTTTCACGTTTTGGTTTCTCTTCTTCCGCTTCACGCTGGTGGACGATGAGGATGGTGGGGTGATGGTTGCCTTCTGGTTCATTGTTTTCTCATTTTTTTCCTTTTTTTTTCTTTTTGCCGGTTGTTGTTTTTTTTTTTTCTCTATTTTTCGTTATTGCTGTCCTCTTTTCTTTGTTTTTCTTTGTTGTTGTTGTTGTTCTCCTTTTTCTTTTTCTTTTTGGTGATTCTCTTTTTTCCTTTTTTTTTTCCAGTGATCCCTTCCGTTTTTCCCCTGCTATTTTTTCGGTGATTCTCTCCCTTCTTTTCTTGTTGTTTTTTTCAATGATCCCCCCAAAGAAAAAGAAGAGAGCCTCCCTTTTGATGATGACTTTGTCCATTTTATAATGATTTGAAAGGATCTCCAAATAGGGAAACAAATCATGTTTATTTGGGAACTATATTATCGAATTATTTTGGGAATAAAATCTTATAAATTTTTTGATGAGGAGATCTCGAATCTTGTTAAATTGGTGATGATGAGATCCCAAAATCTCATTAAATTGGAAAGTGTTGATGATCTCATAACTAAGGAGATTTTATCGTATTTGGGAAGATTATGCATGGGCTGTATGGTCAGATGGTGGATGGGCCGAAGTTGAAGGGTGCAAGGGCATAATGGACTGACGAAGCAGGTGCTGGATGGAGCAAGGGCTATGCGGTCCACGGCTGGCTAGTGAGTCCGAATCTGATGAGGGGCTAATTTTGGAGGTTTTCCTTCCTTCCAGCATTCGTTTTCCGCAACTTCCGCAACTTTTCAGGTAGTGCCTCCATACGAGGCTCGTCATCGGGTTCATGCAAAAATGCAATGTCTACACTCCTGAGGTAAGTATAGCTCCAGGATTGGTCCGAACATTGATGGCCTGGGAATCCAGTTGTCCTTCCTGATCTTCACTTGATTTCCATTGCCAATTCTCCATCTACATCCTCTATTAAGAACTTGCCTTCCTCATAAAATACTCCTCCAAATAAAAGAGTGATTGTAGCCTACCTTGGCATCAAGAAAGTCAGAGTGTTTGTAATATCTTGCCTTCAATACATGTGCTACTAATGATTCTTGAAATTAGATTAACCTTCACCCATGTTTTACGACAAGTGCTTGATTGAAATGAGAAAGTTCTCTGAATCCAAGACCTCATCTACTATTGGCTTGACTTAATCTCTCATACCTTGCCCAATGGATGCTTCTTTTATCTGCTTTTGAACCCCACTAAAAACCAGCGATAGCTTTTTGGATATTCTCACAAATCCTTAAAGTTATCTCAAAGACGCTCATCGCGAGAGCTGGAACTACTTGTGCTACAACCTTTATAAGAATGTCCTTGCCTCCACTTGAGAAAAGTTTGTGTTTCCAGTTGGTTATCTTCCCTAATACTCTGAGTTAGACATCCTTTAAATAAGCTCTTTTTTTCTTGCCTATCATGGATGGTAACCCCATATATTTATCATGATTAGACACCACTTGTAGCTGTAAAATATTTTTGATTGCTTCCTTATGTTTCTCTTGAGTGTTGGAGCTGAAGAATATAAATGACTTCTCATAGTTAAACACATGCCATGATGCCACTGCATAGGAGTCAAAAATGGACTTCAATTGTTTACAATCTTCAATAGGGCTCATGAGAATATAAGGCTATCATCAGCAAAAAGAAGATGGGAAATTGTAGTGTTTCTATCATATCTCAGCCCATAAGCATCAACATATTGGAGAACGCCTCTGCACAAATAATGAACAAATATGGGGAAAGTGGGCATCCATGTCTCAGCCCCCTCCGAGGTTGTATACAACTCTTTGCCACCCCATTAATGATAACTGAAAAAGAAGCGGTGGTAATGCAGTTCATCACTAATTCTACCCAGTTTTGAGTGAACCTCATTTGAAGCATAGCTTGTCTTAAAAAATGTCATTCTACCATATCATATGATTTGCTAATATCTAGTTTAAGAGCTACCAGCCCGTGTTTTTTGCCCTTGTTGAGCCTAATCTTATACAGAGCTTCATATCCAATAATTATGTTATCCGTGATGAATCTACTGGGGATAAAGGCACTTTGGGTTGGGGAGATAATTTGATGAAGAATGCGTTTCAGCCTATTTGCCAAAGATTTGGTAATTATCCTATAGATCACATTACAAAGGCTTATTGGTCAAAAATCCATAACTCTTTTTGGTTTCTCAACTTTGGGAATTAAAGCAATATGAGTATGATTTATGGGGGTAATGTTACAATGACCATTCAGAAATTGTAAGCAGATAGCAGTAACTTATTTACTCACCTCATTCCAATGCTTCTGGAAAAAGACTACAGGCAATCCATCTGGTCCATGGGCATTTGTAGGGCACATCTGCGAAAGAGCTTCTTTGATGTCTTCTTCTGTAAATGGTTGCTCCAGGAGTTCATTCATCTCTGCTATAATCTTCTGTGACATGCTTGATAACACATCACTAATCTGATCTTGGTTTGGATTGGATGTGATAAACAGCTTTGTGAAGTAATCACATAACTACTTTTCTATCTCATCTTCATGATCCTTCCAGTTACCATCTTCATCTAGCACTCCCCATATCTTGTTTTTTTCTTTTCCTCTCAGTTGCTTTTGCATGGAAAAATTTGGTATCATTTTTCCACTCTTTAAGCGAGTCTGCTCTAGACCTCGACTTCCAGTATACATCTTCATCCAACAATATATTATCAATTCTTCTCTCGATTGTTCTAATCACTTCCCCATCATCACTTCCCATATTGCTTTGCTTTATTCTTTGAAGTTGCCTCACCATGGTGTCAAACTTCTTCCTTCTACCTCTGAATTCTGCCTTACTCCAAATTTATAGCCAGGCCATTATTTTTTTCGCAGCTTTCTGGAAGGTTCGAATTGGATTCTGTCTATTCCAGCTTCCAGTATCATTCCACTCTCTTGCAACTATGTCATTGCAAGCCTTATAAGGGCTCCACATGTCCTCATAATGGGTTCTCGAATATGTTTTCCTTCGGTAATACGCTCCACTACTCCTCTCATATATTTCTAACATCACCGGACTATGATATGAACTCTAATTGTCCAAATTTGTGGCCACCAAGTCATGACTAGTATTTCTCCCATCTCGACTACATAGAAATCTGTCTAGTTTTTCCTTAAATGTTGCCCAAATCTCATATTGGACCATGTGTAAGGATATCATATGCTTTCCAGATTGATCAAACCACATGCATCTATAGCATCTCTAAAATAAGTGATCATACACAAATTTCATTTATTTCCCATGGCTTTTCATGTAAATGCATAATTTCATTAAAATCACCAAAGCATACCTATGGGGTATAGGACAAACCAGCCAATTATCTCATCAGTGTCCAAGTGTGCCTCTTCATTCCCATCTCAGGATGTCCATATACTCATGTCAGACGCATGTTCAGACTGAGCTTCAGCATCAATATGGTGCTTGCTGAAAGACTTTACATTTACCTGCACTTCTGAGTTCCATAGTATTGCCAATCCGCCACCCCTACCATTCCTATTCACAACAAAACAATTATCAAAGTGTAATTTCCTACTTACTGTTGTCATGTGCTTAGACATCGACTTTGTTTCGCACAGAAATAGAAGTTGAGATCTCGGTAGTTGGAGAATTTTCTGCAATGCTCGAAACGTTCGGGCATTCCCCAGATCCCGAACATTCCAACTGATGATTTGCATGGCTGTCGGCGAGGCTAACATCCAGCCACCGCCGTTGATTCTTCTATGCAAGGGGTTGACACTTCCATTCTTTCCATTTCTATCATTTCCAAGCTCAATTTGAAGGCTGCTCGTGGGGAGCTGAATTCCATCTCATCGGTGATCGATTTCACAGGACTACCAATTTTGAGTTTTTTATCCTTCGGGCTCACATTACCCATATCACTGCCCAGCCTCTTTAGAGCTCTAACCTCCATTGAGTACTTCCTTTCGTGTTGTGCTTTCTGGCTTGGTTCTTCCGTTGTTTTTGTCGGCCCATTATCTATCTCCTCTCCTTCTGCAGTTTCTTGGGCCTGGTTTAGACACTTCTCCCATTTTGTTTGTGGGCCTTCAAGGTCCAATTGAGAAACTTTGCTTTTCTGCTCCATTCCCACTCATTGCCTTTTCCCGCTTCTAGGTTCCCCTTTTCTAGCTTCTTTTTATTGTCAGCTAGGGAATGCTGCCTATGCTCCCCTGACATTTGTTGGCTCAGTCCTATGACGCTTGTCTTTAATAAGCCCTCACCTACCTCTTCCACGTTGCACCCTCATATTGGAAATTTGTTGACTTGTTCTTCATCTTGGGTCGACCCATACCCAAGAAATGTTGCTGGATTTATCGGTTCGGACTGCAGCTGATTATCCTCGCCATCTAATGGTTCTGATGCTGCATTTCCTGGTTTATTATGGTCTCTATTCCATCTATATCGTCCTCGATTTTTCAGCTAGAGTGACTGCCTTCATCCAAACATCGTATGCAAATTCCTCATTTGGCTGAGCTTTATACTTCAAACATTCCCTATATTGATGCCCAATGCATCCGCATCAAAAACAAAAGTATGGTAATCTTTCATACAAGACTGGCATTATAATATCTTCCCCTTATTCCAGATTCAGAATCATCATTTTCTTCAAAGGTTTTGACACATCCACCGTAATCCTGACTCTTGCAAATTTGCCAATACACTAACCTGACATATCAGTCCCCACTTCTTCTACCATACCAATTTTTCCCCTGTATTGTATCTTTATCGAAGTGCCAAGGCCTCCCTGCTAACACTCTTCGTTTGTCTGCCTATGAAGCAAATTTGAACATAAAAATATTATCTCCCAGACTTTCAATTTTGACTCCTCGTACTGTCTTCCACACTTGTTGCATTGTTGTTCTGAAACCTTCTCTGTTCACGCCTCTAGTAAGGAGAACTTTCCTCACCAGACATTCCGCTACCATCCTTTTGTCTTTGGCCTTCATTTCGCCCACAAAGACCACTTTATCTTCCTCCTCTTCTTTCATAGAGATAGAGCTGCATTTCCGTATTAATTCTTTTGCTTCCATCATCAATGCACTGGGGTCATCTATAGAGTGATGCGGTCTGAACAAACACATTAGCTCCTCCTACTGCATCAACAACTTTCACCAACAATTAATTAAAGAGTCCACCTTGAAGCTTCAAAGCACAAAGGGTATTCCAAAATCAAGGCTAGAGAGAAAAAATAATCTTGAAACCCCCGAGAATAAGGGAAAAAAAATGGGTCTTTAAAACAGAAAATTATATTATATGCCGGTGTATATGTCATCTCTCTCATAACAGGCGGGCTACATAATTATGTGGGGCCCGTCTGCTGTGAGAGAGATAACATATACATCCGATACATGATATACCACCTCCTTTAAAACCCCTCAAGGCTTCTATTCAAATCCTTTTTTTAGAGAAAAGAGAAACCATGAAAGAAGACTAGTACTTTTCATTAATATTTTTATTTAATTTAATAATATTATTTCATGACATAATTTTTTTTAAAAAAATTATAATTTCTAATAAAAATTTTCATTCACAATCAAATACTTAATTTTTTTTAATAAAAAAATCTACTTTTAATAACTCTACTAAAAATTATATCAAACCGACTTTTAGTGTAAATTTTTTTTCTTTTTTTTTTAAAAAAATAAATGTATGTGTATATATGTATTAACCGGAAAATAAATATAAAGGAGAAAAATAAAATTCTCTCTTTCAATCTATTTTCTCGGCATCCGAACAAACACACAGAATCCAGAGACAGATCAATCGAAAATGTCGGTACTTATAGTGACGAGCTTAGGAGATCTAGTCATCGATTTGTTCGTCGACAAATGTCCGTTAACCACTAAAAACTTCTTGAAGCTCTGCAAGTACGCCCCCATCCAAACACACAACATTCGATTTTGCTTTCTTCTTCACAACACAATCAATTTTAAAAATAACATTATTCAACATCATAGTTCCAATTTTTAATTCTGTTTGTTGCAGGATTAAGTACTACAATGGCTGCTTGTTTCACACGGTTCAGAAGGATTTTACCGCGCAGACCGGCGATCCAACCGGGGCCGGAACTGGTGGCGATTCGGTTTACAAGTAAGAATCTCCTATTTATGTTTATATATTTTTACGTTTGCAATTATTTTGTATTTGTTTTAATAGTTTGATAGGGGTTGAGTAATTAGTGTGAGATAGTAGGTAAGATTGTATTTATGTTATGTTATGTTGTGGTTTTTAGGTTTTTGTATGGGGAACAGGCTCGATTCTTCGGTGACGAGATTCGTGTGGATTTGAAACATGCTAAGACGGGGATGGTGGCCATGGCTAGTGCTGGGGAGAATCTGAATGCTTCTCAGGTTTAAGATTAAACTTGTCTAAGCTTTGTTGTTTATTATGAATTATAAGTAATATGATGTTTCAATCTTTCATTAGTTTTTAATTAGCTTGGTTTGGATTAAGATTGTTGAACTAGCTTTGAGGTAGAGTTGGAACATTATTTGTGCTTATTATTGGATTTTTCTTCAGTTCTACGTCACTTTACGGGATAACTTGGACTATCTCGATGAGAAGCATACTGTGAGTCTCTTGATCATGAACTTGTTGCTTTAAGATTGTCTTACTAGTTTTTATTTATGAAACAAATGAAGGAATGGTTACTTTTATGATGTTAGTTGCATGTTCAATTACCTGTTCTTGTAAAAAAATAAAATCCTAGCATAAAAAGCTCCAGTTTGTTTCTTGACTCCATGGATTTTTTAGATGCTTTCGGTTAGCCATTAGTGTTTGCTCTATGTAATTGTTTCTATTGCAATATTTACACTTGTAGTATGTAGAAAAGGATTCTTGGCTATAAAATTGTGTATAATTTTGCTATAGGCAATAGTCTCTTGGTAATATTCTGCTTCTCAGTTTCTTTTATCCATGGAATTTACAAAAAGTCTTCTTGGATGTCTTGGTTGGTCATCCAATTTGTAATACTTTAGGCCACAAAAGAAAATACATTATTGAGAAGCGGTATGAGTGATGTGCAATTCGATCGAGCTGCTATATTATGCAAATTACGAAATAAGAGCAAGGGATGACCAAAAATCTAGATCTCTGATTCAAAATTATCTTGATTCATCCCACTCATGCTGAGTCACAGGCAGCGCCTCGGAAAGCACGGACGAGCCACATGTGGCTTTGTCTGTCAGTATCCATCCATGTCGGTGCACTTTTTTCCCCTCATAATTCTTGATAATTAAGAATGAGTTTATCATTGCAGATTTTTGGGGAGGTTGCTGAGGGGTTTGAAACTCTGACTAGGATAAATGAAACTTTTGTGGATGAGAAGAGTAGACCGTTCAAAAACATCCGGTTTGTGTTTAGCACTGTGGATAAGTTTTTATATTAAAGTGGTGTCTAGAATTCATCTTAATGCTCCTACTTGTTATCTTGTGCAGAATTAAACACACCTATATATTAGAGGATCCTTTTGATGATCCTTCTCAGCTGGCCGCGTTGATTCCTGATGCCTCACCTGAAGGCAAACCAAAAGATGAGGTGTTGACTATTTTCTTTAGTTATTTATGAATTTGAGATGTAAAAGGAAAAACAATATTAGTAAGAAGAAAGTCTTTTATGTAATTGCAAAGCTTTTACTGCCTGCATTAATAGTGATCTTTATTTTTGCAAGTAATTCCACTGCTCCAGTGGGTAAAATCGGAATTCAGAGCCTTTGCTAGAAAAGTTGATGGTGTTAGTTTGTTTTATTCGTGAATCACTTTTCATTTAATTTCTTTGGACTTATTTTTTATTACTACATACTGTATAAAACTAAGATTAAGAAGTATTTTAAAAAAAATAATTGATTTTCTTGAGGGGCAAATGCGTGATATAGTATCAAATCTTGCAACTCATGGCTAATGCTGATTACTGCTAATATAAGATCTCTTTGAACTGTTGGTTGGTACTAAATGATGAGCCAACCTGCTGAAGTTGACTTAAGTTTATATTGGATTATTGAACCTAATATTGTCTTTTTGACAAGCATGATTTTTCAATGTTGTGACTAGGTTGATGACGAAGTGCGGCTTGAAGATGATTGGGTGCCCCTTGATGAGCAATTAAGTACTGCAGAACTTGAGGATGTTCTTCGTTCAAAGGATGCACATTCAAGTGCAGTTGTACTGGAGAGTGTAAGCATTCTGTCTATAATTTATGATCACATTATTTTGTCTTTGGCTGCGGATTTCCATCTGTTTAATTATATGATTCATTGTTATTGTCTTATATGCAAAACAGATTGGGGATATTCCTGATGCCGACATAAAACCTCCTGAGAATGTGCTGTTTGTTTGTAAACTGAATCCAGTCACTGAAGTGAGTGCTTGTCCTTTCATTTTATAGAATTGTAGGATTATGAATTCATGGCTACTTTCCTTTCATACATTTTTTGTTCAAGGGGAAGGAAGGATCAGAGTGGAGTGTGGGCCTTTTTTGGAAAGGGAAAATTGATTGACGATTTCCTTCTGGGACTTTGCCTAAAAGTTATTGAAAATGTGAAATGAATAAAGTTCAGCTGTTGAGTGGGAGATGGGAGGGAATTTATTGATATGATTTACCCACCTGTTCATCTATTGCATTATGGTTTTTATTCCGTTCTTTCTATTAACCAGATAAAGTAAGGAAATGCATCTTTCCTCTCCGTCATTTCCTTCACTCGTTTTTTTTTCTTCCTTTCTAGCAAAGTACTATAATCAAACCATGAAAATAAATTGTGTCTGCATACCTCTTGTAATCTCCTTGCTTTAGATTTTCATTTTTGGTAATTTTACTCTTTCATTCTCTATTGCAGGATGAGGACTTGCATACAATCTTTTCACGTTTTGGAACTGTTACATCGTAAGTTATAAAGCCTTTTTTGTGATATTCGCTAATTCTTTAATGTTGGCAAGTGTGGGATTTAAATGAGTTTCTAATTATAACTAAATTATGATAGGGCTGAAATTATTCGTGATTACAAGACTGGAGACAGTCTATGCTATGCCTTCATTGGTGAGTGAAATACATTATTAGATATTTTCACACTGCACATTAAATTATACTGAAACAGTCAATTTCATAGTTACATGTGCTTGAGCAAGATTAATCCATTTCCTTCGCTTATATATGTATAGCAAAGTGATGTGCATATGTTCGTCAATTATCAATCTGATATTAATGATTTACTTACTTTTTACCAGAGTTCGATAACAATGAGGCATGCGTGCAAGCATATACCAAGGTAATCTTTAACCATTGAAGTAATTCTTTTCTCAAATCTTGGATTTTTCTACGTTAATGTGCATCACTTGTTTCTACTTTTAACTTCAATTGACCATGTATTGAACAGAAAAAGATTTTCTTTTTTGAAACAGAACAGAATTTTTTTTTCATTGAATAGATTTACTAGACATGTGGAACCTGAGTGCATTTATGTATCTAATCATGTGCAATGCTTGGGAATGACAACTGCAACATCCATTCTTAGATGCAGGAACAGTAGTTTCTTTCACCAATAATCTCATGAACATCCATTTTTGTTAACAAACTTGGTTTTGCTGAACTTGGCTAATCTTTCTTTTGATGGTAGATGGATAATGCTTTGATTGATGATAGAAGGATACATGTGGATTTTAGTCAAAGTGTCTCAAAGCTTTGGAACCAATTCAGGCGTAGAGATCACCAAACTGGTAAAGGTAATAAGTCCTTGCGCATTTGTGTCAACTTTTTGAGGTTAAATGCAATGTTCTTGTTTGAAAAGTTTATGATTATGTGTGCACGCATTAATATTCGACTTCCTTTTTTCCTTACTATGCTTGCACATCTTGTTTAAATAAGGTGATGATTGGAAGGAAACAAAATTTAAATAGCATACATTATCATTCAACTCTGTTATGTTAGTTTTATTTGCACTGCGTCTTGTGTGTATAGACACTCTTGGTGTCGGAACTTCTTGGGAATCTTTGTAGTTAATATATTACTTGTTCATTTCTTGTGCAGGAAAAGGCTGCTTCAAATGTGGGGGTCTTGACCACATTGCCAAGGATTGCACTGGGCAGCAACCTGCAAAATATATATTAAGGGATGATAACCGACAGCATGGTGGATACAGTGATTCTAGGTCGGTAAAACTGATACCATGAGTTTTTTGGATTTTGCTTCCCCTCTTGCTCTCTCAATCTGACAGTGCGATGATTGTTGTAGGTATGAAATGGTATTCGATGGGGACACTCCTGAAAATTTAAGACAAGAAAAGAAACATCGAAGCCTGGATCAAGGTGGCCGTGTTGAGAGAAACATGAATAGGCGGAGTTCTGACCAGAGACCTGGGGATCAAGAAAGGAGAGACCTAAGTTATAGGCAAAGGGAAAGTGACAGGATGAGAGAAGACAAAGAAGACAGGAGGAATCGAGATAGTCAAGCAAGTCAACATTTGCAGAAACAAGTAAGAGATAATGATGGCAGATATGAGTTGGATCGTGCAAAGATTTCAGATACTGATCACCGCAGAGATAGGAGGGATTATGGAGATTTTAGGAAGAGAAGTGCAGATAATGATAGTCGCACAAAGAGGAAGGATGATGGAGATTATAGAAAGAGAAATTCAGATAATGAGAGCCGTCGAGATCGGAGAGATGAATGGGATCATAGAAAGAGTTCTGATGGTGATATCCGTGGGGACAGGAGGAATGATAGAGATTATCCGAAGAACTCTGCCTATACTGACGCAAGACATGCAAGAAAGGAGCTAAGTGATAAAAAGGGTAGTGAAGGTGACGACAGGTATAAAAGACAGCAAGAAGATCGAGAAAGCAGACATCGGGTTGCTGAAAGTGACGATGATCGTGAGAAAAGGCACCGGCGGTGACAAGTGAAAATGTAGACCTAATAGGAATACTGGAAATGAGAACAGTTTATTTAACAAGGACCTTTCTTTTTGTTTGTTGATCCAATGTTTTACTGCAAGTGATATCTTAAATACTAGAGGTTATCATTCTTCTTTTTTAGTGTTTTTTGTGTATATATGTCATACTTGTTTTATATTTTGAAAATTATAGCACTGATTGAAGCCAATAATGGCATAGTTTTTGTTGTGTTTTGCAGTTTTAGAATTGCGAATGTGTGTTAAATTTCTTGAAAACTTGTGAGAAATTATAATTTGCACACAAGTCTTCTATGGTTTAATTATATATATATTTTTTTCTTTTAAATAGAAATTTGTCAAAAATTCTAAATAAAGGTCTTCAAATTTTCAGAGTTCTCATTTTGGTCCTCTTTGATGTTTAGTTTCAAAATTTAGACGTTTAAAAATTCTGGACTGGACCGGTATGATTTTTTATCCCGTTTTATAAATAGAACAGATATAGGATTGAAAAATCTCGGTCCGTCTCGTCCCATTATCTATCCTAAATATGAATGCCACCTCAAATTTATAGAATATTGAAATGTACACACTTGTGGTACAATCCAAAAATCTGCCCAAAATGATTGATTGTTTACTACCTTGGTTTCAATTTTGATTTAACTTAAAATCAACAGTAGAAAAAAAAAGAGAATAAGCGTTTGCACCTCGAGCTGTACTTTCAATTTTGATTATGCTTCAAAACAATAGTAACAAACGCACATAGAATTTTTCGAGATCGAAGTGAGTAAAACATAGTGTTTCAATCTTGAAAAAAGATAATTCAGGTAACACATTTAAAAAGAAAATAATTGAAAGAGATGAATAAATTGAAAATACTTACAGTTTGATTCGGATAAATTAACCAAAAGCTTCACAAATACCAACACAGGTATGGAGATTATGAGTTTCAGTACTTGAGAGATGGGTTATTAAAAATAATAGTTAGAACGGTTTGGGAGAGATGTAAATCAAGAGTAATTGGAATATTAAATAAAAGATAGGAAATAATTTAATTTTCACTCCTAAATTAAGGAGAACAATTTGTCCTTAAGAGGGTGTGACTTGGTGATAAAAAATTTAAGACTTGATTACCAGGTCTTGGATTCGAGTCTAATGAGTGCATTCTCTTATAAGAGTCTGAGACAGTCAGAAATTTTACCTACTCCGCTTAAGCCCGAGTCAAGTGATTTAGCGGCGGAATTTTCAACAAGAACAACTCAAATCTCTAAGGAGTTTTTATATATAATAATAGATTAGAAATTTTTTATGGACTCCAATAATAATCGTTATTTAAAATTAGACCCTGACGCAGCGGCTTTTCAAATTTTCCTTTTTCGGTAGTTAAGGGGGCTAAAAATTTGATTTCGATTCTACCACATTTTAAATAGTTACTATTTAACAAATTCCTTCTTTTTTTTTTCAATCAACATTTGGCAAGTTTTGTTTGTTTGTTTGATTGTTTGTTTGTTTGTTTTTGTTTTTGTTTTGTTTTGTTTTTGTTTTTAGGGGAATCATTATTTAGCCCAAAAATAATAGGTCCATTTGCATTTAATTGTAGCACATAAAAAAATCTGGAGTTTAGTCCTACAATTTATAAAATGATTAAAAAAATTTGGAGTTAGTCCTACAATTTATAAAATGATATAAATACACAATAGTGCCACCGGTCAATTTAAAAAACAAAAAAAAAATGTATTTTTTTTAATTTAAAAATAAAATATCTATCAAAATATAATTTTCATGTTATTGATCTACAAATTAAAATCTTTAAAACATGTATCATTGTTTAAATATTTCGATGAAAAAAGTGACACTTATATTTATAATAGATTTAAGATTTAAGATTTGTCTTTTTCAAATACTCATATCTCTTTCATCAGAAGTTCAAATCACAATATATAAAATTATACATACAATTTAGATTGATACCTATAATTTTAATGAAAAAATCTCAATCAAATTTAAAATTCTACAAAATCCAAATTAACTTGAATTTAGTTACAGCTTAAAAATGTGACTGAGCTTATAAAAAATGTGACTGTTATTGTTAAGATACATTATTACGTAATTGTGCATGTAGAAAGGGGGTGCTTGCGTGATTAAGATATATGATGAATTTGCATGCAAGGAGGAATAATATGAGAAAGCCAAGCTAGATAATGATGTCAATTTAATTATTTTTTGCTTAAAGATTATTTGATAAATTAGAATTAGATTAGAACGTTTTCTAATAATTAGTTTAGCTAATATCCTTTCAAATAGATTAAATTATTATTTGAGTTATCAATTAAGAGCTAAAGGGATAGGCTTGATATCCCAACAAACCTTTTGTATCCTATTTATATTGCTAATATCTAATAATAATAATAAGGGAACAGAAAAATCAGGATATAATGTGAGTTATATTTCGGAGGTCCAAGGATCATCGTATAGATATTGAAAGGTATATGATCCTTTTAACGATCATCTCACAGTTAATCATCGTGTCATTGAAAAATAGGCACGTAACAATTCTTATAAAAAATGTAACTGAATTTATTAAAATGTGGATGTCGTTTTTCACTTTTTTTTTTTTTTACAATTACGACATGATACGAACATGATATGGTTACACGAATTATCATTTTTAAATAATATATAGGCAGCTTCATGATATTTAGAAGATGCAATTAATAATTAATATGCTTATAATTCCTGTTACTTCATTGTCGAAGTGAACCAAAACATGAAATGTAAGCAAATAGCGATTGCATCAAATACCAAATAATATGTTAATATACCATTTTTTAGAAGAATCAGCTTCAACAAAATGGTAAAATAGGAAAAATAATAGGATCAAAGTTAATGTTGGACTAAATTAGAAGAATTTTTTAGAAGAGTATGACTAAATATAAAATTAATTAGGAGTTTGTCTTAAACGAAATAGACTATAAATGAAACCAATGTTATAGCGACTTAATAAATAGTAATAAGATATAGCTAGCTGAATAGATAAGTTCCATTCTCTCAACCAATAATGTATTAAAATACAAAGACCCTGGTTGTCTAACTATTTCTTGTATTATTGGAAATCAAAACATTAAACATGCTTTGCTTGATCTTAGAGCTAGTTTAAATTTACTGCCATTTTCGGTTTACCAACAACTTAATATCGGTGAGATGAAACCAACCTCAACTACCATTTTACTTGCTGATAGATCAGTTAAGGTACCAAAAGGAATTGTGGAAGATGTGTTATTACAAATCGATAAATTTGTATATCCTGTGGATTTTATTGTTTTAGAAACACAACCTGTGGCAGACAGTTATAAGCCAATCCCTATAATACTTGGTCGGCCATTTTTAGCGGCAGCTAACACTTTAATAAATTGTAGGAATGAAATCATGAATCTTTCTTTTGGCAACATGGCATTAGAGTTAAATATTTTTAACATGTGCAAACAATCATATGATGAAGATAATGAAAATGAAAGCGCAGAATCAATTGAACCTATTGTGGATGAGCATATTCAGGGGAGTTTATCTGATCCCATGAATTTTTTTACTACTAATTATGTTGAGTCAAGTGCGCAAACAGATTCAGATATTACTAATGATTTTCTACTTGACTCTATTCAGGTATTGGAAGACGATGGAAAGATTAAAAATTTGGAAGAACTGGAAACACTGGAAGAAGAAAAACATGAAGAAACACCAAATTTGGAGTTAAAAGCTTTGCCAGAATGACTGAAATATGCATTTATAGAAGATAATCAAACTTACCCTGTGGTAATTTCTTCTTCTCTCACAAGCGATCAAGAAGATAAACTTTCAAATGTGTTGAAAGAACATAAACTGACAATTGGATGGACTTTAAAAGACATAAAATGTATTAATCCATTAATATGCACACAACAAATACATCTAGAAGATAATGCTAGGACATATCGTTAACCCCAAAGAAGATTAAACCCTCACATGAAAGAAGTAGTAAAAACTGAGGTCCTTAAACTTCTTGATGCATGCATTATCTATCCTATTTCTGATAGTAAGTGGGTAAGTCCTACACAGGTTGTACCTAAAAAGTCTGGAATCACTGTTGTAAAAAATGATAAAGGGGAATTAATCCCAACTTGCATTTCATCTAGTTGGCGTATGTGCATTGATTATAGAAAATTAAATGACGCAACTAGAAAAGATCATTTCCCTTTGCCATTTCTTGACCAAATTTTAGAAAGAGTAGCTGGACACCCATACTATTATTTTCTTGATGGTTACTCGGGTTATTATCAGATTCCCATTGCTTTAGAAGACCAGGAAAAGACCACATTCACATGCCCTTTGGAACATTTGCATTTAGGAAAATGCCTTTTGGACTTTGTAATGCACCTGCAACATTCCAACGATGCATGTTGAGCATATTTAGTGACATGGTTGAACATTGTTTATAGGTCTTTATGGACGATATAACTGCCTTTGGAAATTCATTTGATAATTGCTTGACTAATCTGAAAAATGTTTTGAAAAGATGTAAAGAACAAAGACTTGTGTTAAATTGGGAAAAATGCCATTTCATGACTGATTCATGAATTGTTTTAGGACACGTTGTGTCATCTAAAGGTATTGAGGTTGACAAAGAAAAAATAAAGGTCATTTATAAATTACCATCACCAAAAACAGTCATGGACATTCGTTCTTTTTTAGGACATGCATGATTTTATAGGAGGTTCATTAAAGACTTTAGTACCATATCCAGACCCTTATGTAACCTCATGTTAAAAGATACAACATTTGAATGGACAGAAGAATGTCAAAATTCATTTTAAAAAATTATCTGCCTTTGGACTTCTGCTCCTATTATGCAATCCTCTGATTGGTCCTTGACCTTTGAGCTAATGTGTGATGTTAGTGATTATGCAGTTGGAGCAGTTCTAGGGTAGAGAAAGGAAGGTAAGCCGCATGTAATATATTACGCTAGTAGAACATTAAACAGTGCACAAATGAATTACACTACCACAGAAAAAGAACTACTTGCTGTAATATTTGCATTGGATAAATTTCGATCATATTTAATCGGTTCTTCGACTGTTGTTTACTATGATCATGCTGCTGTTAGATATTTGATGTCTAAACATGATGCCAAACCAAGATTAATACGGTGGATTTTTTTGCTTCAAGAATTCAATCTCACAATCAAAGACAAAAAAGGGTCAGAGAATGTGGTTGCAGATCACTTATCGAGACTAACAAACGAGTCACTAATCGATACCACTCCCATCAATGATTCTTTCCCCGATGAATTTTTATTTTCGGTAAAATTAATGCCTTAATATGCTAATATTGTCAATTTTCTTGCAACATGAAAGATACCCCCAGACTGGAGCCAACAAGATAAGAGGAAATTTTTGACCGAAGTCAAAAGATTCTACTGGGATGATCCTTATCTGTTTAAAAGCTGCCCTGATCAGATTTTCAGACGATGCATACCTGACAGTGAGATAAGTGGTGTTATTCAGTTCTGTCATTTAGAAGCATGTGGATGTCATTTCTCATCTAAGAAAATCGCTGCAAAAATCTTGCAGTGTGGATTTTATTGGCCCACCATTTTTAAAGATACATACACTTTCTGCAAAACTTGCGAAAATTATCAAAAGTTGGGATCTATTTCAAAAAGAAACATGATGGCTTTAAATCTCATCATTGTCATCGAAATCTTTGATTGTTGGGGGATAGATTTCATGGGCCCATTTCCACCATCCTTTAGATTTTTATATATTTTAGTTGCAGTCGACTATGTTTCAAAATAGGTCGAGGCAATTCCTTGTCGGAACAATGATCACACAACTGTGATCAAATTTTTAAAAGAAAACTTGTTGAGTTGATTTGGAATTCCTCGGGCCATCATAAGTGATGGAGGTAAACACTTTTGTAATAGACCCTTTAAATCCTTAATGAAAAAGTATGGAGTCACACATAAAGTTTCAACCTCTTATCACCCCCAGACAAACAGACAAGTAGAATTAGCAAATACGGAAATTAAACAAATTCTAGAAAAAATGGTTAACCCAAATCGCAAAGATTGGTCTCTTCGACTAACTGATGCACTCTGGGCATATCGAACAGCTATTAAAACATCCTTGGGTATGTCTCCCTATCGTCTAGTTTACGGAAAACTTTATCATTTGCCTGTAGAACTTGAGCATAAAGCATTTTGGGCTATTAAAACATTTAATTCAAACCTTGAAAATGCTGGTCATGAACGTAAATTGCAACTAAATGAACTTGAAGAGTTAAGGAATGATTCATATGAGAATACAAAAATTCTTAAAGCTAAAACTAAAGCCTTTCATGATAGTCGAATTTCACGAAAAATATTTGAAGTTGGTCAAAAGGTTTTGCTTTATAATTATCGTCTTCATTTATTTCCTGGAAAGTTAAAATCCAAATGGAGTGGCCCATTTATTGTGAAACACGTTTACCCATACGGGGCTATTAACATTGAGAATCCTAGGGACGGTGATGTTTTTAAAGTAAATGGACAACGTCTGAAACCCTTTTTGGAGTACTCAAAATTTCAATAAACTTTTTTTCCTGTCAGACCCAGTATACCTTGATTGATGTAGTTTCTTTCATGTTCTGTTTAATATTTTGTAATTTCCATTTTTTTAGTTTTGCAGCGTTCTTGTTCTTTTATTTTATCTCACACCCTGGTAAAGCAGCGGATAACGATACTCCGTGACTCAAGTCGGTTATTTCAGTTTCCTAAAAATACTGATACCCTACAAACCAAGGTGGAAGAAACTCTCGCAACCCTCCATAAATATTTTCCTGCACTTCCCCGAAATGCTCTGATTAAAATTTACAAAGCCCGTACAGAAAGAATGAGAATTCTTATGATTCATAGTATTCCTAGTGATATTCGTTGGGTAATCGAAGAAAGGGTTCGTTTAGCAGGTGAGTCACCTGACTCCTTCATTCCTTACATGCCTTGTTCAGGGAAAAGCGCATATTCTAAAAAATGAATAACTAAACAAATGGGTGTTTTTTATAAGTGTGCACGTTGTACGTGCAACACTCGTTGTCGTTCTTTAGGAATGGTGTCCAATAATCATGAGGATAAAATATAATTCATTAGGGATGGACTGAGTAAGGAGCATTTTGTGATATATCATTGACTCTTGAGACGCATCCTAGTGGATATGTTCATCGTGAAATTCTCAGATTACAAACATAATTTCATAAAGAAAGACAACCATGCAAACTCGGGAATCTGACTTTAAAAGACCATGTTTGCCAATTTATAAGAAAATTGGATGGGAAGCCTATCCCCAACCCATATAGGGCGTTCAAGCCGTTACTGGACGTAAAACTAGAGGAAGATGTGAGCCACAATCACAACAACCAGTACATATTATTGCTTTGATTTCCTTTACTTTAAATTACTGTTTTCCTTTACTTTTTGCCGACAGTATCTAACCTTTTTGTTCACAATCTATTTTTCTGATAGCTGTCATTTTTGCAGATATTAGTGCATTTCTCACTCACCCTTTTCAGGATCTATAAATTCAACTCGTCATCTCTATTTCCTCAACATATCTAGCTAAGAGAGGTAGCACAAATGGAGATAACTTCAAAATGACGATTCACTAATATCTGTGTATTTTGTGGAACTAGCTCCGGAACTAAACTAGAATTTGTTGAGGGAGCAAGAGAATTGGGTAGAGTTATGGAAAACAAAAATATGCACTTAGTATATGGCGGTGACAATCTTGGATTGATGAGGTGTATTTCAAAAGCTGTACAAGAAGGTGGAAGTCAAGTTTTGGGGATCATCCCAAAACCTTTAATAAGCCATATCATCGGAAAATCAAATGGAGAAGAATGTATTGTCACAGGTATGTCTGAAAGACTCACTGAAATGATCAATCATGATGATGCTTTCATTACTTTACCAGGTGGGCTCGGAACCTTGGAAGAAATATTCAATGTTGCGTCATTGGAAAACTTGAATATTCACCAAAAACCTATTGGGCTGTTTAATATTAATGGATTTTTCGATTTTCTTTTTGTATTTCTTGAAGATGCCAAAAGAAATGGGTTTATTTCAAAATCGGTAAGAGATATCTTCCTAACTGCACGAACATCTGATGATTTAATTGACCAACTCTTAGCTTATGAACCAAAAATTGACCATATTCTTTCCAAGTTGAACTAGTCTGGTAACGATCATGGCAAAAAGCTCAAAGTAAACCTGGACCTTAATCTGTAACCTTTAGTTATAACTGTCAATTCCACAATAACCAGGTGATATCTTCTAAACTCTTTCTTTCTTTCTTTAAACATTGGGGACAATGTCTCGTTTTGGTTGGGGGGAGGATAGTTTACGAAATAATTTTCATGTTTATGTCTGTTTCATTGATGTTAGTTTTTTGTTGTTGTTATTTTGTGTGTAAGAATATATATCCATATATATACACAAAACTAACAACAAATTTATTTTCTAAACCAAGTGGAATTATTGTTCTGAGGTGGCTGTGTAAGGAGTTTTCACTCCTGAGACGCATCTCAATATAATTCGTAACAAGTTATTTATTGTTCCTTTCTTTTTGAATCATTTAAATTTGTGAATTCTCCATAACATTGATTAAATTTGATCTTTATATGCTCGTCTGGCAGATATTATCAATAACATGGTAACATATGACCATGGGTGGTAAGTGAAAATTTTATAATATTCAGTTCTCTAATTTGTTGGAGGTAACACCTAAAAGCAGTGAAATTTTTATTATTATGCAAAAAAAAGGAGAAGTTTGAATAAATTTCGTTTCGTAGCCTTTCTAACCCGAGAAATTAAGTCCGAATGGGTGTTTTAACACTTAGTACTGTTGGATAATTATGACCCATAGCGTCACTATTTGTACAGATCATGGTGTTGTTGTACAAATTAACTATGTGACAAATGAGATTGCACTCTTATCATTTGTGATTAGATCACCTAGATGTATAAATGATAGGAGGTCCTTATGATTTGTTCCTGGATTGAGAATGATATGAGACAGTATCAATCCACGAAGGATAAATCATTAAATATCCATAGTCAGAGTATTATCGAGATTGGACATCGATAAATACGTAAAAGACTAGTATTACACTTGTGCGCGTTGTGAGGGCACAAACGGCATAGTTCTCATATATTTGGGTATAAGATACTCATGCAAGTGTAATAGGAGGTTGTGTTTTACCGATGGTACGGGAAACAGCTTTGCTCTGGATAGACCCCATCGGAATTCCATTGGTAGTATGACTATGTGTCTATGGAAGTCCGAAATTAGGGTATGTGTATTTGGTCTTAACCTGAGACTTGCACCGCTAATACTTACGACAATCAATATACTTTGGTTTTGGTCGTCCAGGGCTTTAACTGGTTTTTGTGTACGCCTCTTCTGGGTATATCGAGAATCGTAGTGTGTTGGGTGTGATGTCAAGACGGAAGTATCACTCCAGTCATAGTGGAGATGATGGTCACGTGGGATACGGGACTGGTTCTCTTAAATGCTGCAGCTATCGGGATATTATGACAAGGTCATGTATATCCGATTATAGAGACTAGTTACCAGACATTCGACATGTGCTTCGTACGGGGCAGACACAATTCCTGCCCCAGGCCTAGCACGTGATCATCTGATACTGAATCGACATACACAATACTATGTATACTATGCCTGATATAGATCGCTTATTCCTGTAAGCATGTTTCTAGAGAATTGGGTAGGCATGGCGCTTTGCTAGAAGCCAACCTTGTCTTGTAAATCAGTAAAAACGTAGTACAAGGTACTTACGTGTTCGGATAGTCCGACGACCGTATTTACTGCCAACATATTCGGGGATCTCATGGGTCGCTTCCCGAAGATTCACCGATGATGTATAACTCGCACTTTATTAATCTGAGATTAATTAATGATGAGAGGGAAAATTAATCTGGGATTAATTACGGAGATATTTTATCTGGGATAAAATATTATTTAAAGAGAGAAAACGATTAATTTGGAATTAATCAATAAAATAATATATTCGATATATTATACGAAATTGGATTTCGACGCGGAATTAAAATTAGATTTTAATTCGGGCGAACGAATTAATTTAGAATTAATTCGTTAGCGACGTGAATAGTAATTATGCTTGGCATGATTATTTAATTAAATTAGATTTAATTACGACGCAACGGAAAATTCATTAATTTGGAATTAGCGAACCCGAGCCCGGGATTGTTTGCGAGCGCATTCACATTTCGAATTCGAGTGCGGCACGCAAGTCAAATCAAGCGTCAAATCGCTAGTCACATCTAGCGTCACATCATTCGTCAATCAAGTGATGGATGTCTTTCACTTTTAGTGATTGGCACCAATCACTATTCATGAGTGATGGGTTGATGGAAGAGTGTTTAACACTCAATTGTGATGTTTGAAAGAAATATACAAATATTTTATTATTTGGTATTTGATTTTCAAATTTTTGGTATATGTTTTTAGAAAACAAATAAACCAAACACACAACCATCTCTCTCTTCTTCTCCACTTCTCTCTCACGCCCATGGAGGGCATTCTTTCTTCTGGTTTGGCAGTGAACTGCCGAGAGCCAAGAGGAGATAGTGAAGCAAATTGTTTGATTTTTATGGCAAAAATCAAGAGAGCTAGCACTCCAAGAGACATGCGAAGGTGATAGGGAAGTCCACCCATGAGCCGGGAATCGTTTGACGAAGCTTGGAGCTCAAAACTTGAAGATTGAAGCCGAATGGGGACTGCTTGTGCAGCTCACTGCCGAATGTAGTAAAGAGGAGGCAGAAAAGTTTTGTTGCCTCGCGCGTCGCTCAACCGATCGATGTGAGTATTCCGTGACTTTCTCGATTGTATTCGCACTTATTTTCAATGCTTGAAATGATCTTGGGATGCTTAGCATTTTCCAACAATGGTATCAGAGCAAGGTTAAGCATGAAAATATTTTAGGGCTTAAAATTTGGGTAAAATATTTTTGAGCATGATTTGAATGAATTGGATGTTTGAGTATGCTTATAACAGTTTAATTGAAGTTTGATTGGATCAATTTCAAGAAATTGTGATTGGATCATTTTTTCCCCAATTGGATGGCTTGGTCGAATTGAACATAGCCCTAATTCTTGGTGATTTTTGATTCATTGGATGAGTTGGAATCAATTGGGATGTTGATTTAATGTCGATTGTGGAATTAATTGGATTGAAACCGAATCAGACACAAAATCCCCTCCATTGCCGAGAGTAGTAAAGCATGTAAATGGGTTTGATTTTTGTTAAATTGTGTTGGACATGATTTAATGATGATGAGCATGATTAATTAGGCTAATTTGGTGTTTTGGAAATATTGATTTGGGTGATTAATTATGTTATACACTTTGGGTAATTGAATTGTGAAATTGGATTTTGTAATTTAATTATGTTGGGCCAATTTTAGAAATTGGGCTTGAATGTTGTAATTGGGCTTTAATGGGCTTGGTTGTACAAAGTTGGGTTTAGGCTAAATTGGTTGGATCCAATTGGGCCCAAAACCACTTCCGTTAAGTCCAAATGCGACTATTGAGCCTTTAAAGTTTAATTAGGCCTAATGGGCCTAAATTGATTTCTGGGCTTATGGGGTAATTCCCGGATTGGATTTTGGTTATTCGGTTTGACCCGAGTTGACCAAAAGTCCACGCCTTAAGAAATTAATTAAAAGCCCATTGGACTTTAATTAAATTGACGTTGGACGTTAATCGGGCTTTGAGACCCGTAACGATTAAATTTGGAATTTAAGTCGTAAAGGTTCGTCAAATAAAGTGTAATATTTAATTTGGAATTAAATAGCGGATTAGTATTAAATACAAATTGAATTGGATTTAATTTTGTAGTTTAATTTAATTCGAGAATTCATACTTTGAGTACTTATTCGCAAAACGAGTTTGACTCGAGCAAAATCAAATCGTTGTTTGAACATTGGATGGTCACTAATTACAGATTAATTAATTTGATTAGATTGATTGATAACATGCTTGTGTGAATACATGGTTGCGATGCATGAATAATGTATATCAGATGGATATTAGATGGGTGGGACAATTTTAGAAATTGTTGTAATAAATTTGATTTATTAAATTGGACCTGCGTGTCCAGCCTTATCACCTCCATATTCTTTGTATTCTCTTCTCACCTATTCCCATCAATGTAAATGAGGTTTCTTTAGAAGTGTAGTGTAACGGGTAGAAGAAATACATGTGCTAGCGGGAGAGAGAAAGGGAGAGATTTGATCTAGGATCAATGTGTAAAGTATCCTTCCGCATATCATTATTATTTATTAATACGTGCTTTATTATGTGTTTAGAATGCATGTTTAAGGGTGTATGATGATGAGACCTTAACAAAGATAATAAATTGGTTGCCAATTTGCACGCGAAAAACCCTCACAAATATTAATCGTTCTTCCTTCCATTGAGTGATTCTTACTCAAGATCCAAGACTGGCATTGGCTTGTTGGCCAAAGTCAAGGCCTTTGTCCGTCGAGGATGTGTTTGAATCACGAAGGCTTTGTTCCATATTGGTGTCTTGTCCAAGTCGTGGTTTGTTGGCCAAAGTCAAGACCACTTCTTGTCCATCGACATTGATTACGAAGCTTTCCATGGTCAATGGGTCGCGCTTGACTGGGATCACTAAGTTTGTTGTGCCAAAGCCAAAGCTTAGTTGATTCAGAGGAAAAATGTTAGGTAATATATTGGATATATTGGCATATATAAGATATATGTTTCAAACTTGGATGTCCCCCTACTGGATCTAGGAATTGGATTGGATCCAATTGATCTTAGAGATCTACCTAGTTAATTATCATACAATTTGTTGGCCAAAGTCAAGATTGTGTGATATTTAACGTCATCCTAGCCCGCTAGGAAACACGGTTTCCCGAGTACTCGACAGAGGGTTAGAGGCTCGCCGAAAAATAGTGGGAGGCAAGAATTGAATTTGCAATATTCGTTTAATTACTTGCCATACGCGCTCAAACAAATTTCATTCGTCAAATATATTAAATGTTAGTTGGACTAATATTTAAATTGTTGTTTTAATTAACAGTTGGACTGTATTCAAATAATTCATTTATAGTTGGTTATATAATTGGATTATAGTAATCAATATATTTGATTTAATTAATTATAGTTGATTAAAATAGTTGGACTATAATAATCATTATAATAAATAGTACCTAAATCGTTGATTAAATAGTTGGACTATTAGAATCAAGATAAAATTGAAAGATTGACATTTAAAACATAATCCTAGGGAAAATGTATTTAAATGGCTTAATTTTCAAATTGGGAATAAATTTCAGGATGGTCCTGGAAACTAATAAGTTACTTTTATTGATAAAATAACAAATTAGGCCTAAGCCCGGAGTTAAGCAAATAGTAGAGCATAATCTTTGGATGATTTATGTAATGATAACTTTAGTGCTTAATCCATTAAGCTTATCGCAGTAGACTCCTTAATTTCTGAATCAGAACTAAGGATTAGATCCTTAAAGTATGATAATGAAATTGAAGGATCTTCTTAGATCTATATTTGGATTTTAGAAGTACAATTGCAATAATAACTCTTGGAGAGCTAATGACCATTCTCAAAGAGACAAAGTCAAAGTTTGCAATAGGCAAGTAGCGCAAGGCGCACCTTACTTCGATATTCTAGAAACCCGAGGCTAGGCCAAAGGCTTCTGGAATGTTGAAAATGACAAAGGCAATATCATTATAATCTTCTGGGAAGATAAAAGACATATCCTAAAATGTCTGCCTAAATTGTGGCAAACGGGATCGCGGAAGCGTGACTGCCGTTTGGACAAAGCAGACATGAAGGAATTGATGACGAGCAAGGCTCTGACTTCAAATATGTTTGTCAAAATTATGTTCACTACTTGTATTGAAATTGGATTTTAAATATTTAGTGTGGTACATAAATATATACTGATGTTCAGAATCTGCTAAGAGCAGGATACTGACTTCAGTTGAGATTCATCTGCGAATTGGAAACAGGATGAAAATCGTTGTTTCAACCGTAGATACCTATTTTAGGAACTAACCCCGGGTTTGTACCTAAATTTAGAAACTGTTATAATGTAACTAGTTTGACTAGAAACATTATCTCTATATCAGTGTTTGACCCGCTGCGGGTGAACCTTTATATTCTAGAACACTAAAGTGTTTCATTATATAAAGATGATATTGAGATAAACACATTAGATGTGAATAACATAATTTATATTTTGAATATAAATAAATCTAAAAAATATAACATGACAAACAAATAGCTCAAACTGATTTGATCAGAAGAAATTTATTTGTGGCATTGTAGTCTGGGACACAATCAAACAAGAATCGTATATCCACACTTTTGAAGAGTGGGTACTCGGACTAATTTGATTCCAATCAAATAAAGTCTACGAATCTAGTTTATTGGGCAAAGTGCCTAAAACACTATTTACTTGGTAAAAGTGTAAGAGCCACCGATCTGTTAGCCTCAATTCATAGTGAAGCAAGTGGGCCCATGTCTAGCTAGGCTAGATGTGGATATGAATATTTCGTGACCTTTACGGATGTGGCATCGCGTTATGGTTATGTGTTTCTTTAGAAACACAAATCGGAAACTGTTAAAGTTTCGACACGAAATAGACAAAGAGATCGGCTATAGGATTAAACCGTCACGGTAAGACCGTAATGGAAAATACTTAAGCAATAAGTTTCTAGTATACTTGAAAGAGTAAAATATTCTTTCAAATGAGGACTCCTCCCGGAACACGTCAGTTTGATGTTGTGTCCGAACTGAGTAACCGAATTTTGTTGGACATGATAAGGTTAATCATGAGTCGCTCTGAGCTACCATTTCCTTCAACGGATACGCATAAACAGTGCAAAACTTATTTAGAATAAGGTTCCATAAAAATCTGTTTGACAGATTTCATATTAGATATGAACAGGAAAGAAACTGGGTTTCACATTCCTGATAATTTGGGTATGCTATACATACGTTTGAATGATACCAAACTAAAACCCAAATTGGATAAGTGCCAATTATAGGTTATCCTAGGGATACCAAAGTATAGTACTTATACAACTCACAAGAGAACAATTAGATTGTTGCTCACCATGCGGTTTTCCTAAGAGGAATACCTATATGCAGTGGTAAGTGGGAGGATAGTAAAACTCGATGAAAATCGGAGTAATACTATTCAAGGCACCCATTCCTAATGGAACACAAATAGTTCATCAAGGATGAAACTATTACCAGTAATCTTCGAATACACAAGAACTACGTATGTCGGAGTGATTCAGAAAACAACCTGGGGTATGGATTTCTGATCTCACCTCATAAAGATGTTAATCTTATTGAGGTATACCAACTGACTACGTATGAGGATGTGATACAAGGTATCGACTCCCAATTATGACAAAGTTTCATGATATCCGAAATGGATTCCATATATATCAACAAGTTTGGATACTAGTTGATGTACCGCAAGGCATTGTGCCTAATGGTACTATATAAGTCTTCAAGGAAGACATACATGGATGGCAACATACCAACGTACTAAGCTAGGCTTGTGGCAGAAAGGTATCATTATCAACATTGTGTTGATTACGACAAAACCTTTTACCTGTTGTCACGGTGAATCCATTTGGACAATGCTTGCTAATGCTGCATGTTTCATTTATGAAATATGTCATCTTAACGAGAAAATCGCTTTCCTTAAACGGAAACCTTTCAGAGGATGTTTAACAACATCCTGACGGTTTTGTCGTACCAAAACTAGCAAACAAGGTTTGCAGGTTATTCGATCCATGTTTGGATTGTAGCAAGCATAGATTCTTGGAATTATCATTTTGAAGTAATCATAATTGTTTATGATTTAATTCAAAACGAAATGATTCTTGTGTATAAAAGAGGATTAGTGGGAGTGCACTGACAACAAATGGTGTCCTGTAAAATAATGATAATATATGTAATTTCATGGAAATGATATTCCCATAAAAACAATCGGTGAAAGCTTGGCTTTCGAGAAAACTCTCCGAGAACTCGTACATTGAAAAAATGTACGTAACCTGGTGTCTCATACGCTTTGAGCATATGGATTCAAAAACAGGTCAATCCAAGTGACAGTCAGTGGATTGAAGTTAAGAACATACTTAGTATCTTAGAGAACTAAGCATGCTGTCTTAATCTAAGGAGAATGAGAACTTGAAGTGACTGGGTTCACTACAACAAGTTTCCTAACCGATTAAACGACTACAAGTCGTAACAACGGTGCTATACAGTTTGAATAACGGAACAGTGAGCTGGAAATATTCCAAGCAAGATACTGTTACCGAATAAACAACAAATGCGGGTTATTGCTGCAGCTGAGGCAGCAATAGAAGCCATTTGGGTCAATAAAAAATCTAATTAGATTAGATATAGTTCTGTAAGCAGCTGAGCTAGGCTACATCGCAGGCTAAAGAATTAATGGTCTTATCAACGATCCAGATATATACTTCGACTATTCATCTGATTCGTTCAGATAATACATCGTAGCGATGTTATGATCGTATAAATCGCATCAGACGATAATCATGCAAATCCGCTGACGAAAGCCTTTTCTCAGCAGTTTGAGCCAACCGTACATAGTTCGGGTGTTAGACACTCGAGTGACTGGCTATAGGCCAAGTGGGAGATTGTTGGACAATTATGACCCATAGCATCACTATTTGTACAGATCATGGTGTTGTTGTACAAATTAACTATGTGACAAATGAGATTGCACTCTTATCATTTATGATTAGATCACCTAGATGTATAAATGATAGGAGGTCCTTATGATTTGTTCCTGGATTGAGAATGATATGAGACAGTATCAATCCACGAAGGATAAATCATTAAATATCCCTAGTCAGAGTATTATCGAGATTGGACATCGATAAATACGTAAAAGACTAGTATTACACTTGTGCGCGTTGTGAGGGCACAAACGGCATAGTTCTCATATATTTGGGTATAAGATACTCATGCAAGTGTAATAGGAGGTTGTGTTTTACCGATGGTACGGGAAACAGCTTTGCTCTGGATAGACCTCATCAGAATTCCATTGGTAGTATGACTATGTGTCTATGGAAGTCCGAAATTAGGGTATGTGTATTTGGTCTTAACCTGAGACTTGCACCGCTAATACTTACGACAATCAATATACTTTGGTTTTGGTCGTCCAGGGCTTTAACCGGTTTCTGTGTACGCCTCTTCTGGGTATATCGAGAATCGTAGTGTGTTGGGTGTGATGTCAAGACGAAAGTATCACTCCAGTCATAGTGGAGATGATGGTCACGTAGGATACGGGACTGGTTCTCTTAATGCTGCAGCTATCGGGATATTATGACAAGGTCATGTATATCCGATTATAGAGACTAGTTACCAGACATTCGACATGTGCTTCGTACGGGGCAGACACAATTCCTGCCCCAGGCCTAGCACGTGATCATTCGATACTGGATCGACATACACAATACTACGTATACTACGCCTGATATATATCGCTTATTCCTGTAAGCATGTTTCTGGAGAATTGGGTAGGCATGGCGCTTTGCTAGAAGCCAACCTTGTCTTGTAAATCGGTAAAAACGTAGTACAATGTACTTACGTGTTCGGATAGTCCGACGACCGTATTTACTGCCAACATATCCGGGGATCTCATGGGTCGCTTCCCAAAGATTCACCGATGATGTATGACTCGCACTTTATTAATCTGGGATTAATTAATGATGAGAGAGAAAATTAATCTGGGATTAATTACAGAGATATTTTATCTGGGATAAAATATTATTTAAAGAGAGAAAACGATTAATTTGGAATTAATCAATAAAATAATATATTCGATATATTATACGAAATTGGATTTCGACGCAGAATTAAAATTAGATTTTAATTCGGGCGAACGAATTAATTTAGAATTAATTCGTTAGCGACGTGAATAGTAATTATGCTTGGCATGATTATTTAATTAAATTAGATTTAATTACGACGCAACGAAAAATTCATTAATTTGGAATTAGCGAATCCGAGCCCGGGATTGTTTGCGAGCGCATTCACATTTCGAATTTGAGTGCGGCACGCAAGTCAAATCAAGCATCAAATCGCTAGTCACATCTAGCGTCACATCATTCGTCAATCAAGTGATGGATGTCTTTCACTTTTAGTGATTGACACCAGTCATTATTCACGAGTGATGGGTTGATGGAAGAGTGTTTAACACTCAATTGTGATGTTTGAAAGAAATATACAAATATTTTATTATTTGGTATTTGATTTTCAAATTTTTGGTATATGTTTTTAGAAAACAAATAAACCAACACACAACCATCTCTCTCTTCTTCTCCACTTCTCTCTCACGCCCATGGAGGGCATTCTTTCTTCTGGTTTGGCAGTGAACTGCCGAGAGCCAAGAGGAGATAGGGAAGCAAAGTGTTTCATTTTTGTGGCAAAAATCAAGAGAGCTAGCACTCCAAGAGACATGCGAAGGTGATAGGGAAGTCCACCCATGAGCCGGGAATCGTTTGACGAAGCTTGGAGCTCAAAACTTGAAGATTGAAGCCGAATGGGGACTGCTTGTGCAGCTCCCTAACGAATGCAGTAAAGAGGAGGCAGAAAAGTTTTGTTGCCTCGCGCATCGCTCAACCGATCGATGTGAGTATTCCGTGACTTTCTCGATTGTATTCGCACTTATTTTCAATGCTTGAAATGATCTTGGGATGCTTAGAATTTTCCAACAAGTACCCTAAGGCCAACTGGTCTGGAAATTACTAGCCCAAAGCTCGTTACAAGGGTTAAAAAGAAAGCTTAAGGAAATCAGACACTGTTTATCTGAGATCCGAGCAATTAAGCCCGTAGGGGTGTCTTAACACCTAGTGCCCTAAAATCAACTGGTTTGGGAGTCACTGGTCCAAAGTTCGATACATGGATTGAAGATATATTTTAGACACTGTTTATCTGAGATCCGAGCAATTAAGCTTGTAGGGGTGTCTTAACATCTAGTGCCCTAAAACCTAGTGCCCTAAAACCAACTGGTTGGGAGTCACTGGCCCAAATTTCGATACATGGATTGATGATATGTTTATAAATAAACTTTCACTGCCAAAAATGTGCAAACTCTAATATAATTTTAGGACAAAAATATTATTCTCTTTTCAACAAATACATGTGATATTGTAGGCACAATATATTGATTAATACATTATTTTATGAGTATATGGAAGAATGGTAAAAAAAAGTATAGAAGAAGTCATTTATTTGATCATTCAGAAAGAAAGAAAAAAATTGTTGACGTAGATAAGAATTTTTCTTTTAAATTCCGCTTGAATTACTAGGGACTAGTAATAAGCTGGTTGGGGGGTGTGATGAATACTAAAAAGTGCATATTTATTAGACGATAAGTTAATCATTTTACACTTATAGTTTCACTAATCCCCTTAAATTGACACATTTGTGAAATAATATTTTAAAGTTATGCTTTGAGTGCTTTTAATGTGTTATTTTATATTTTTGTCAGGAAAAATACAGCTCGGAAGCTCGACAGGACAAACCAGACTTGAAAAAAAAATAGAAATTCTGCTGTCACGTCGCAACACTTGGAACCTTTGCATCGCGACACGTGTCCTACAACGTGGCTTCACCATTCTCTGACACGTGTCCCCAACGTGGCTTCACCATTTTCTGACACGTGTCCACAACATGCATTCGGTGGTCTGGGTGGCCAAGTTGCCTATAAATAGGAGCGTCCGGCATTAGAAATTTCCATACTTTCTTTCCTGATTCATCTGTAATTCTTGGATAGAGAGTGTCTTGTTTGTTTATTTACTTAAAGCATTTTGTAATGTCTTTTTCTTTCAATAATAAAACTACGAATATGTTTTATTACAAAATGAGTAGCTAATTTCTTTTCTGTTCGGGTAAGGGTGAAGCTTTTATAATGAGAACATAGATTAAACTCATTTTTATTATAATAAATAAATTGAAATATAATGATTAAAACATGAGTTAAGTCTAGATTAATTATTAACAATCTTTCTACCGCCTTTATGGCTGGTTTTATCTTTCTACAGCCTTTATGGCTGGTTTTATCTTTCTACCGCATTTATGGCTGGTTTTATCTTTCCACCACCTATATGGTTGGTTTTATACGATTTTGGCATAATTAAGTACATTGGTAGGACTTGTTATAGACAAACGATATCACCGCCTTTACAGCTGGTTTTATATTTTTGGCATGCTTAGTACCTTGGTAGGACTAATTATTGATAGAAATGACTACCGCTTTTATAGCTGGTTCTTTTTATTGGCATAATTAATTCATGTAATAAATTAAGTGGGTAAAAATGACAATTTATAAATTATGATAAAGCGAGATTTCTAAATATTTAAAAGACTAAAAGTGGATCCCTTAACTCCAGTATTTCCTTCTATTATTGTATTCCAACCTAAAATCCACCAACTACTTCAACAAATAAAACTTTTCATTCTCGCACTGTTCATTATTCTATTTTCTAAATCTCTTCTCTGTGGATTGACCCCGGACTCACCGGGTTATTTTATTACTTCGACACTCTTATACTTGGGTGTAAAATACCATTTTTCGAGCGTGTCAATGCTCATCTTTTCTCTTTTGCTTCTTCTTCCTCTCCCTTCTCTCTTTTCTTTCTTTCCCTCTATTTTTCTTCTTCTCTTCTCTCTTTCTCTCCCTCTTCACAGCATTTCTCTATTTCTTTTTTTTTTTTTTCATTTTGGAAATGGTAAATAGTGACCTCTTTTTTTACTTGGGCTTATTTGATATTTAGAAAAATGGAGAAAAGTGCAGAAAGTTTGAGAATTTTCCATTTGACCCCGAAATCACTATTCATCTTAATTTTGACTTGCATTTTTGACCTATTTCTGGTCCGATTTTGGAAAACTTTTCAACGTGAAGGTTGTAGGCCTCGATCTCAGATTTCTGATGATATAAAATTCATAAAAATCGGAGTTCATATGAAAACGTTACGCCCCAAATATCACAGGTTATCCAAAGGGAACTCTGTACAGTCTCGTCCCGGGACTTCGAGGAATTTTCCGATTGTCCCTAAGGTCATTCCATGAGTATATTTAAGTCTCAATATAATTTATTTTATGTGCCTTCGTCCTTTTTGAAACAGTACAGTTGTATACAGTAGTCAAAACTATCGGTCGTTACACATGTATTATCGTTTAACCGTTAAACGACTTATAAATAATCAGTATTATTTATAGATGTTGCCCTAGTGCTCTACGAGTATGTTTCATTAGTGAGAATCTCTAGATTCAGGCATATCCGTATGAAATCTAATTTTGTGTCCATATTCTACCCACCCGTAAATTATGAAGAACACGGATAAACTCGCTAAATCATGCAGGTCGAGGTCATCGCATACATATAATCCCTCCGTCATAGGTATAATCCCATCGACGATTCTATTAGCAATCTCTTAATAACACTTATAACTTACTTCTATAGTGTACCACAGGCCCATTGATTTAACAGATTGCTAATTGCACATTGAATACCTATGCTCTGTACACAGAACTGACGATCCTATCTTGATACGCAAAGGATATCCTGAGGATCAGTCCACACCCAACGAACAGATGGAGGTCTGATCTAAATAGATCGATGACGACTGCCATCAAAGTGTGGAGGATACCTCATACATCCACAGTGGTATCTCAAGTCAAAGGACCATTATGCTCACTTGACCCGAGAAGATTCCTATTGACGTTAGTGTACCATCTATTTGGAAATATTCAGTGAGTCGTTCAGTATTTATCCAATATAAACACCTACACGTCTATATGAGTCTCCCCAGACTCATGGTTCATTGGGATAAACCATCGGACCAAGTCTCGATAAACGACGTGTTTTGGTCTCAGCGGATTTTACTAATCGACCAGTGCTAGTAAATCTTGACCAGAAACTTTATTTGATAATATACTTCTAGTAGTGACATTTCCCAATGTCAATTACAAACTACTTTGTAACTGCACACTACATTATATATTATCGGGTATTTGTCTAATATATACATATCACTAAATCCTATTTATTTTCAATTTAATCGTAATTAGATCGAATATGTATATAAAAACAAGAAGTATTACCAAAAATAAGTAATATTACGGAAAAATGAATTGTTCGTATTCATGAATCGTACATGAATACGATCTGGATTGGCACTCCGAGCACCAACCCTAATAAGCCATTGGAGCTACTCGCCACATATGTGCTGATAGTATGATGTAATCTATATATCAAAAGGTCGAGAATGGAGACCAATTGACCATGGGAAATTCTTCCACCTCCAAAGTGGTAGGACAAGGCACAGTGACTCTGAATGTGACTTCCAGAAAAGAACTAACATTAAAAAATGTGATGCACGTTCCAAACATTATGAAGAATCTAGTTTCGAGATCTCTTCTAAGCAAAAATGGCTTTAAGTTAGTTTTTATTTCTGATAAGTTTGTTCTTACCAAGAATTATATTTATGTAGGAAAATGATACCTCACTGAGGGCATTTTCAAATTCAATGTAATAATTATCAATCGACATAGTGCTATTAATAATATTAAAGCCACATCTTCTGCTTATATTATTGAATCACAAAATATATGACATGGTAGGTTGGGGCGTTAATTATGATAGAATAAGTAAATTAATAAGCATTGACCTTATACATAAATTTATAATTGATAACCAACATAAATATGAACCATGTGTTGAAGCGAAAATGAATAGAACATCATTTCATCCCATAAAATGAAGTTCTGCACCCTTGGAACTTGTTCACACCAATGTGTATGATATGAATATTGTGGAATCTAGAGGCGGTAAAAAGTACTTTGTCACTTTTATCGTTGATAGCAAAAGATTATGTTATGTGTATTTGGTGAGGAGCAAAGATGAAGCTATTGAGAGATTATACAATATAAAAACGAAGTTGAAAATCAACTTGGCAAGAAAATCAAAAGAATCAAGACTGATAGTGGAGGTGAATATGTGTCACCATTCGTCGAATATTGTTCTAATCATGGAATTATTCATGAAACTATTGCTCTTTATTCGCCTCAACAAATCGAGGTTACAGAATACAAGAATCGAATGTTGAAGGAAATGATAAACACCACATTGATTTACCCCAGAACTTTTTGGGAGAACCTTGTTTTCCGCCAACTATGTTCTGAACAAGATACATAATAAAAGATTGGACAAGACACCAAATGAATTGTGGAAACATCACGCGTCTTCCTACAAATACATGAAAATATGGGGGTGTCTCGCAAAAGTGATGGTTTCTAAACCTAAAAAGGTTAGAATATGACCAAAAACTATTTACTGTATATTCATTGGATATTCTTATAACAGTAGCACATATCGATTCTTGGTTCATAAATATGAGATTCTTGACATCAGTCCAAACATGACAATTAAGTCAAGGAATATGGCATTATTTGAAGAGATATTTCCTTGTAAAAAAATAAAGAACATAGTCTCTCAAAAGAACCATCGACACAGTTACAAGTAGTGATCAAGTTATCTAAGAATCAGAAAAACATAAAAATGTTAAGGAAAATAAACCTAAACGTAGCAAGAGAGCAAGAACGACTCAGTCATTTGGACTTGATTTTCTAACAAACAAGTTAGAAAATGAGCCTCAAAGTTGTAGAGAAATGATGTCTTCTTCTAACGCTCCTTTATGGAAAGAGGCTATTAACAGTGAGATTGATTCAATCCTTCAAAACCATACTTAGTAATTGGTTGATCTTCCTCCAAGTTGTAAGCCGTTGGGCTACAAATGGATTTTCAAATGTAAGATGAAACCAGATGGATCAATAGATAAGTACAAGACAAGACTTGTCATAATAATTTATAGATAAAAATAATGTTTGATTACTTTGATATATATTCAATAGTGACTCGTATCACTTCAATAAGAATGCTTGTAGCCATAGCTGGAATATTTGGTCTTGAAATATATCAAATGGATGTAAAAATAACATTCTTAAATGGTGAATTGGATAAGGAGATATACATGAAATAACCAAAAGGTTTTAATATTTTCAGACAAGAACACAAGGTGTGAAAACTTGTAAAATCCTTGTACGGATTAAAACAAGCACCTAAACAATGGCATGAGAAATTTACTAAAGAGATGTTGTCAAGTGGATTCAAAATAAATGAGTGCGATAAATGTGTATACACTAAATCAACTCAAAAGAAATATGTCATTGTGTGTCTATATATAGATGATATGATGATAATTGATAGTAATCTTGAGTTGATTCAGTCTACCAAGAAAACTTTGACCAGCAAATTTGCATGAAAGATTTAAGAGTAGCTGATTTGATTCAAGAAATTAAAATTTCTAGAAAATCATAGGCATACATATTATTTCAAGCTCATTATGTTGAGAAAATACTTGAGAAATATAACAAAGGAGATCTAAACGTAGCTAGAACTTTTGTGGACTTAACTCTTTATCTGTCAAACAATGTTGGTTCGAGCGTATTGCAATTAGAGTATTCAAGAATCATTAGAAGTTTGATGTATCTCACAAATTGCACGTGATCAGATATTGTTCAAGTCATAAACAGGCTTGGTAGATATACCAGTAATCCAGGACATACCCACTGGAAAGCCATAGTAAGAGTTTTGAGGTATCTGAGAGAAATTTCAAAATATGGTCTACATTATACATGATATTTTGCTAATTAGATATCTGATACAGTGAATTCCAAATCCAATAGTGGATTTGTTTCCACGCTTGGGGGTGTAACCATATCGTGGAAATCCTCGAGACAAACGTGTATTGCCTAGTCTACTATGGAGTTTGAGTTCATAGCATTAGAAAAAACTACAGAAGAAGCAGAATGGCTTTGAAATTTCTAAGAGGATATTCCAAACTGGCCAAAATCGGTGCCAGCTATAAGTATACATAGTGATAGCCTATCTACTATTGTGCTAACCCAAAATATAATGTATAATGGTAATTCTCGACACATACGTCGAAGACACAATATCATAAGGTAACTACTCTCAAGCGACATAATTTCAATAGATTATGTCAAATCAAAAGAAAACCTAGTGGATCCACTTACTAAAGGTTAACCTCGAGAGCAAATTGAGAATTCATCGGGGGGAATGGACTTGAAGCCTATAAATTAATAATTTTCATTATGGAAACCCAACCTAGCTGACTGAAGTTCTCAATATCTAGGTTCAAAATAAACGACTGAAACTTTGTGTAATTCAAACCAAATATTGTAGAGTTTTATACTCTTTCTCATTCCTATAATGACGCAGAGTACTGTCTGCCAAAATTAGGATAAGCGAAGGCTTTTAATGATCACTATATTAGGATAAGAGACCTAATAGGGGGGTATTGAAAAAATAATTTATATAATATATTACCTACTTCAAGTAAGAATTGAGGCTACTTCCATGGGACTTTAAAAGTTGGATTCTATAAAGTACTTGATGAAAACATGACCAATGTTCGTGGCTGAATTAAATAAAACCGTAGAATTGGAAATGTTCGAAGTAAAGTTGTGTGATGGCTATTGTCTTGGTTTACACCGACGGTGGAACAATTCATTTCTATGAGTCACTGATTTGCCAAGTAAATTCGATAGTTATTTTCTAGGAAAAGTTCAACGTGAAAGCTACCTATTCTGATGCAGTTTCAATGAAACTCTTTTAAGTGTCCATGTTAATATTTAGAGAATGGCGGGGGATCGTAGGAAATTCTTTAATATTTATAACATATGTAACGACACAATTTGTAGGGACATGGATCTTAGAATGAAATGATATAGTTCTTTAATAAGAAAAGACATAATTTTTAAAGTGAAATGGTTTCTTGGAGGGGTATAACCCTTCAAGGATTACTTCCTTTAAGTTAAAGGTACATTTACAAAGACACCTCTCCATATCTAAAAAATAGGGTCTTTGGGTTCTCATTTTAATTCAGTCAATTATTTCATTAGTCATTAGGCATTAAATAAAAAAAGTCTAGTTTAGAGAGTTTCCTCCATTTTCAAGTTCGTGTTCTTAAAATTGACTTTGTGTGAGAAAATTAGCCAAGAGATTCGTAAAGAGCACTGAGGCGGGATTAATAAGTTCTTAAGGAGATAGACTACTCGACTTGGTTATGAGGCATTAACCTTCTACAAAATAATTTTCAGGTTTTTCTAAGTCTGAGTGCAATATCCAGAAATATTTCGGAACAGTTCTAGAAGATTCCCGGATTGAAGTTTAGGTCTCGAAATAAGATTATATTAAAAAATAAGAGCTTATGTGATGGAAAAGTAGGTCAAAATTTTAAAAGTGAGGTTTTGTTGCATTGGCAAAAGTGTGGTTTCGAGAACTCGTTATGCGATTCCTGTTTATATATATTTTTATATGTGAAAAGATTGTTTTTTTAACTATAAAAATAGTAAACAAACTCTGATTGAGTTGATTTTTGAACCATTGGACTCTTTTTCCCGAGACAAAAAACTTTCATGTTGAAAAATTTTTAAAATTTACATCAGATTGTTCTAAAAAATATTAATTTTTGAAATAGCTCAAGGAGAGGAGTCTAGAATGTAATTTTTAGAAAATTACTTATATATACCCCAAGTTTTCATTAATCACGAAATGGACAAAAACCAAATGAAGCATACACTCGACCATTTATCTCTACTTCATCTTTGACGTGGCCTGGTCACTCCGACGGCCAGCCGATCGATGTGACGGCCTAAAAGGGTACGCCTGCCACCCCTCTATTTTTTGGTGGCATGCCAGCAGCTCTAGAATGCCGACATCGATGGAGAGAGAGTCGTACGATGATCAAATTTTTGATCCTGGCTCGTCGATTCGTTTCACGGGCCAAGCAACCCACTAAATTGAAGCCCTCGGGGAGTACTAGAAGATGGCAGTGATGGTTTTTTCGATCTGTGCCCGGTTGTACGTAAAATGAGGAAGAAAAAGACAATGAATATTGAAATTTCCTACAAGCACACAATAAATAAACTCTCTATACCCAAGAGGAGGGTGAATTGGGTAACGACCTAATATTACAGAAATAAAAATTATTATCGATATTATGTTATTAATCTAGTAGCTTTACCAGTTAATCTTATTAATCAATTTCTCAATCACAAGCTATGTTAAATAATATGGAAAGATAATATTAAGCTTGCGATAAAATAAAAAGATAGAGTTAGAGAAATTGAAACCAGGTATTTATAGTGGTTCGGCCAACAATGCCTACGTCTACTCCTCCAAGTCCCGCTTGAAGATTTCCACTAAGTTGAATCCATAACTTAGACCGAGTTTTCCGTGGCTCACCCGAAACCTAGAGTTTTGTCCCCTAGGGTCACTCCAAACCTTTGCACAAGAGTTTTTCAATTGTTCACTCTTAAACCAACACTATGAGATTTGTCCTCTGCCCATTCACAACCTTTTACATAAATTTCTCTTTTGAGTATATCCACTCAACAAGGGTCTTCCCAACCATAAATTTTTGAATAATGAAGATTAAAGTACAACTTGGGCACTCAAAAAGATAATGAAGATTTAGTGTGAGTTGCTAACCCAAGAAAACTAAGCTCACTACTAATGATATAAATGTGTAATGTGTGAGCTTAAGTATGAGAGTGTATGAATATGAAGGCTTTTGTAAACTCTATGTTTTTGCCTTAGAAGAAATTATATCAAGGTTCAAGAAGAAGGCAAAAATGCATTTGGGGCTCAATTTATAGTGAAAGAGAAAACTACCCCAAATTTCATGTTTTCCGGTCTGACAAAGTATAACGGTAATATTTTCGTTGAAGATTCAAGAGCAATACCAGATTACTAACCGGTATGGAGTCTGGTATACTGGTGTGCTTATATCTATGAGGAATGGTATGGGTCATTCTGGTTCAAGGCGAAAGCAACATATTCCGTTGCAGTTTCAAGGAAACTCTATTAATGTCAACATTAATATTTAGAGAATTGTGGGGGATTGTAGGAAATTTTTTAATATTTATAACATATGTAAAGACACAATTTGTAGGGATATGTCCCATAGAATGAAATGATGTAATTCTTTAATAAGAAAATACATAACTTTTAAATTTAAAGGGTTGGAGGGGTATAACCCTTCAAGGATTACTTCTTTTAAGTTAAAGGTACCTTTACAAAGGCAACTCTTCATATCTATAAATAGGATTTTTGGGTTCTCATTTCAATTCGTTCATTAGTCATTAGGTATTAAAAGAAAAAAGTCTAGTTTAGAGAGTTTCCACCATTTTCAAATCTGTTTTCTTAAAAGTGAGTTTGTGTGAGAAAATCAACTAAGAGATCCATAAAGAGCACTGAGACGAGATTAAAAAGTTCTTAAGGATATAGAATACTCGACTTGGTTTTGAGACATCCATTTTCTACCAAATAATTTTCAGGTTTTTCTAAGTTTGAGGGCAATATTCCGAAATTTTTCGGAACAGTTCTGGAAGGTTCCCGGATTGAAGTTTAGGTCACCGAAAGAGATGATATTTGAAAATAAGAGCTTATGTGTTGGAAAAATAGTTTGGAATGTTTAAAAGTAAGGTTTTTTATGTTTGAAAATGCGTGGTTTTGAGAACTAGTTACGCGATTCCTATTTATATATATTTTTATGGTGAAATGAAAGTTGTTTCAACTATAAAAATAGTAAACGAACTTTGATTGAGTTGATTTATGATCCATTTGATACTTTTTTCCGAGATGAATAACTTTATATTGAACACTGTTCAAAATTTACATCAGAAAGGCCTCAAAATTGTTAATTTTTGAAATAGCTCAGTGAGAGGGGCCTAGTTGAAATATCACGGGGTCCTGAATGCAATTTTTAGAAAATTATTTATATATACCCCAAGTTTTCATTAATAACGAAATGTACAAAAACCAAATGAAGCCTACACTCGACCCCTATCTCTATTTCTTCTTTGAGGTGACCCGGTCGCGACGGCCCTGAGAGGTATGTCGGCCACCCCTCCGTCTTGTGGTGGCCTGCGGCAGCCTCAAATTACCGACATCGGCGGTGAGAGAGAGAGAGACGTGCGATGATTAACTTTTTGATCCTGGCTCGTCGGTTCATTTTACAGTTTGAACCACCAAATCGAAGCCCTCGAAAAGTACTATAAGATGGCGATGATGATTTTTCTGATTCGTGCCCGGTTTCACGTAAAATGAGGAAGAAATAGATGGTCAATAGTGAAATTTCCTACAAGTGCACAACAAATGAACTCTCTGTACTCAAGTGGGGTGAATTGAGTAATGGCCTAATATTCTGGAAATAAAATTTTTTGTCGATATTATGCTACTAAGCTAATAGATTTACCAGTTAAGCTTATTAATCAATTCTTAATCACAAGCTATGCTAAATAATATGGAAAGATAATATGAAGCTTGCGATAAAATAAAGAGATAGAGTTAGAGAAATTGACATAAGTGGTTTATAGTGGTTCGGCCAATAATGCATACGTCCACTCCCCCAAGTCACGTTTGAAGATTTCCACTAAGTTGAATCCACAACTTACATCAAGTTTTCTGTGGCTCACCGGCAACCAAGAGTTTTTTCCCATAGGTTTAGACCCGGCCACGATTCTGGTTCGAAACCCTAACCGAATCGGAACGGAACCGGTTGGAATCATAATCGAATTTTTTCGGTTCGATTAGGGTTCGCCCCTAGCCAAACCGAACATAACCGGATGGTTCCACCAATTCCACGATTCCAATCGGAGCCGAACGGTTTCGGTTGGAATCGTTCGAACCCCAACGACTAGTGGGCTCCCTGCCCTAAAATAATAATAAAAAACAAGGTTATTTTGGGTAATTACTAAATTACCCTTAATAATATTAGTAAAACGGCTAGTTTTATGGGCATTTTAGGTATCACAAAAATAATCCAAAAATATATAAATATGAGGTCATTCTTCATTTTATAAACACACCAATTCTCTCATTTCTCAATTTCTACAATTCTCTCATTCTCAATTCTATAATCTTCAATTTCTCATTCTCAATTAATTCTCTAATTATTCAATATTTATAAAAAAAAATGGCAAGCTCATCTGAGAACACCATGTCCAATATGCCAACCCAAGAGAGCAATCAAAGTATCGGTACACGGAGAAGAGAAGTTAAGGCTCGATCCTCCGATATTTTCAAAATTCTTTTTCATTTAGTCGAGATTGAAAATGAAGGTTCAAGAGCAATAAGCAACTATTGTGGCGTATCCTACAAATTTACTGGCGGCTATGGCAATATGAACAAGCACTTGGATAGACATCATGTCATTGAAATTGGACTTGATACAACGCAAACTCAAATGGGCAGGTATGCATCATCTAGTAGAGGTACATCTTCTTTAGATTTATTTAAATTTTCTGATGCTAAAAATAAAGAAGAATTTTCTAAATTTACTTGTATGACATATCTTTCTTTAAATTTTGGTGAAAAAATTACTTTTACTAATTACGTTCAAAATGCTTTAAATCCTGCTGCATGTAAAATGATTAGAAATACAACAAAACTTCAAAATTTTAAATTACACAAAGATATTAAAATTATTTTAAATGAAATATTTAGAGATATTAAAGGTTGTCTTTCTATTTGATCTGATATTTGGAGTGACCATTGGTAAACACACTCATACATGGGTGTGATTTGTCATTAGATTGATCCATCATGGAACATGCGAAAACGATTTATTTCATTTAGAGTTTTTGATGAGCAACATACTGCACAAAATATTTATAGAATGATTTTTTAACAATTAGTTTTGACAATACATCTGCAAATACTGCTTCAATTAGAAATTTAAAAGAAATATGCCAACCAAATTTGGTGGGTCGATTTTTTCATGTTCGTTGCACATGACATGTCCTTAATTTATGTGTTCAAGATGGTCTGAAGTTTTTAGAACCTTATATTGATCCTATTAAGACTACACTTAATTGTATTTGCTCATATTCTCAAGTTCAAAGAGAATGGGCCAAGTTTCGTAAATTAAATGGTGTTAAATCGGTAAACTTTTCACGAGATGCTCCAACACGTTACAATTCAACTTATTTTCTTTTATGTCAAGCTTGCTAATACAAAAATATATTATGTAGTTTTTTCCCAACATGTTCAACATATAACACTTTTGCCTAACCAATGGGATATTTGAGAAAATATTTTAGAACTTTTAAAGGTTTTTAATGATGTTATAAATATTTTTAGCGGAGTTTATTATCCTACACTATATTTATTTCTTGTTGAAAGTTTGAATATTGTTGGTACTCTATCTGAGCATGCTGAAAGGTTTGATCCTAATGATATTATTTTATTTGAAGCTATTGTCGTTAAGAAACAAAAATGGTTGAATTATTTTAAAGACATTCCATTATTATATCTTATTGCCACGATTTTTGATCCTAGAATTAAATTAGAAGGTTTGAATAGATTTATTTAATAGATTTATTTAATAGATTTATTTAATAGATTTATTTAATGATTATATTAGTAGATATAACTTGCAATCAGTAGGAACTAGTAGTAGCGAACTCGTAATATATTAAGACTTAGCGTAGGTGATCATTGGTTACTACAACGAAATAAAAAACATAGGGATAACACGACAAACAATCAGAAAATAGATAATTATTTATCTACAAATTTCGAATTTCCTACTGAAAATTTAGTGAGTAAAAATTTTCAAGTACTTGACTGTTGGAACCGACATCAAAATGTCTTTCTCGTATTATCAATTATTGCTAAAAAGATGCTAGCAGCACCTGTTTCCACCGATGCAGTTGACCAAACCTTCAACTTAGGAGATAATATTTTGTAAGCGAGATGATCTTCATTACATCCAAGCACTTTAGAAGCCACACCATGTGTAGATGACTAGACCCGAGCTGATCTGAGGCAACAAGAAGATGACCCCGATGACTTTCAAGATTTGTTCAACAATGCATCTGCAAATGCAAGTGGAACGAGAGCTGAAGGATCAATATGCACTGATAATGATGATGATTGATCAGTAAATAATTGTAAATTATAATGGGGAACTATCTTAAAAATATAATGGAATTACGTTAACTTTGATTTCTCTCACCCTAGAGGATACGTAGGCAACTTAAGTTCTTAAAAATTTAAGTTCAAGCTCTTTAATTTTATTTTTAATTTAATGTAATCTAAATTCACATTCATAATTTTAAATAAATTTTTTAATCTCATTTTTATTTTTAATCTAAAATCATTATTAAAATTAAAAAAATCGTAGAGAACCGTCCGGTTCAGTTCCGGTTCGGAACCGAATCGGACCGATGGCCAAGTCTATATAGGTTCACTCTAAACCTTTGCACAAGAGCTTTCTAATGTCTCACTCTTAAACCAACACTATGAGTTTTATTCATAGGCTCACTCACAACTTTTTACACAAATTATACTTTTGAGTATACCCATTCAACAAGGGTCTTCCCAACCACAAGTGTTTGAATTATGAAGATTATAATACAACTTGGGCACTCACAAAGATAATGAAGATTTAGTGTAAGTTGCTAACCCAATGAATCTAAGCTCATTACTAATGGTATGAAGGTATAGGTGTGAGCTTGAGTATGAGAGTGCATGAATATGAAGGTTTTTGTAAACTCTCTGTTTTTTCCTTAGAATAAATTGTTTCATGGTTCAAGAAGAATGAAAAAATGGATTTAGGGCTCAATTTATAGTGAAAGAAAATTGCCTCCAATTTCATGTCCGTTGGTCTCAGAGGTCGGTATGCCGGTCTTCCAAAATATAATGATTATATTACCGTTGAAGATTCAAATGTGATTATTGATCGGTATGGAGTCTGGTATGCTGGAGTGTTTACCGATATGGGGACTGGTATGGATCATTTCGATTTCCGAGATCATTCAAAATATGAAGGTTGCATGGTATGAATGTTGGTATGCTTTAGACCGGTTCCAGTAATAGTGCAAAATCCAGAGTAACAGGTATCGTTGACCGGTATGGAGTAGCCTAGTTCAAGTGGCGATGCAAAACTTCTCAAAATAGAGTGGGGACACCGATATACCGGTGTGGGGGACCGGTATGCCGGTCTCAGTGCCAAAATATCAGGATTTGAAAGTTACAATCATTTTGCACATGACCCTAATACATCATATGAATGTGAATATGTCATATGAGTTTAATGACTTAAATTATCAACTCACTGTTGGGATTTATGTCCTAGAGCTTCATGTACTGTAAATGGAATTGATTATTGTAATAATAATAAATGCATTATTCATTTTATCAAAGTTATTTGATTTATATCGCATATTGTCCAATTGTCTTGTTTACCTGGATTACTATTGTACCTTCAGACTTAGTGTATGTTTGATGCACAAGAGGATTTAAGTCTGAAGTTAGTAATCTAAATAGACCATAGAGAGCAAACAAAGATGGTACTTTTTTGTGGTTTATCTATAGCTGCGGTCCATTCTATACTTGTATGACGACCTTGATCCAGGATCGTTCATGTAGTGACATGGGAATGGAGGCACCTTGTATGATGAGATCATCTAGGACTAGACTCAGATAAATATGAATTTCTTTTAATATCCATTAACCGAAGAAATTCATTTTATATAATAGATGGTCATATATGGATTTGATCTTAATCCTGAGTGTACTACGAACTCCTGCATGGCAGGCTATGTCCTTTGATTTACTATGGTGAGGCTGGTGTTGCATTCTTGGCCAATAAATACGTATTTTGGGGATACGGTTTGGTATGTAGCTGGGAACGTTTTACATAGATATGGAATTCACTCATTCTTACGAGAAGCAGATGAATATCTCTTTTAAGAGTCGATTCGGGACTTGAACAATTTGAACGCTCAACTTTTCTATTGCGAATATAAAGTTTTATATTCATAATTGTTATGAATTAATTATTCATTATAGAATCAATGGTGCTTAAGAGACAAATTATTTAGAGGGGTTTAACGGACTTTTGACCTGGCTCTATTTATGAGATATTCGTGAAGGGCTATATCCATATGTAATGACTATATCGATGGACACCGAAGTTGTTCGGTTTATTTAATCCATCTACGATAACGGGAGTTCAACTTCGAGCTTTTAGTGGAATAACGCGGAGTTAATAATTCGTAATATTTGATTAAAGAGTTTAATTAATATTTCGGAATTATTGGAGCTCGGAACCGTAGGTCCATTTGGTCCCAATGCTAGCTCGATTAACTGTAGCAAACCTAATATAATTAGATTGTCTAATTATATACTCACATTATATTTATTTATATATTATTAATGAGATTAATAATATTTATTGTCACAAATGAAAACTATGTTAAATTAGTTTAACTTAATGTTTTCTAGAATTCTTTGATTATGAGATAATCAAGTCTTGATTATGACATAATCAAGTTAGTAATAATTATGAGATAATTACTACAACATAATTGAAGGTAAATAAATCATTATTAATATATTGATTTTTATTTACCATTGGAGACAAAGTCATATGGCTTACCATGTCATCCAAGCAATTATGTCTATTAGGTGGCTTGAATACACCTAATAGTTTTGTCATTAGCTAATGCATTTTATGCTTTGGTATGGCCTCCACATTTATGTGTTTGCCATTGAAAGAAAGCATTGAATGCTTAATGACAAAGACATTGTCTTTAGCTTAACATTTCTTATGCTTTGGTATGGCATTCACATTTTTGTGTTGGCCATTGCAAGAAAGCATTAGATGCTTAATGACAAGGTTAGTTGGCTTATGTAAGAGAATATAATCTCTACCATTTCTCTCACTTCCTAAGGTTAACACTTTGCATTCATTCACACAATTGTTGTGAGAAAATATCTGAGAGAAAATAGAGATTTCTAGCATTCACAAGTGTTGTGAAATTCCTAAAGCCAAACACCATTGTGACATCCTAAATCTCTAAATAGTTTAGAGGTTTAATCTTTGTGAGTGAAGCCCACACTTCGGTTTGTTGGTTTCGAGTCATAGTTCGGAAGATCGAGTGGTTGATCCAAGTGTTGGATACCAAAGGATTGATCTTGGCTACTACAACAAAGGGAGAAGGCAAAGAAAATTTTGAAGATCCATACTGGACCCGGTGCCACCACAAGCAACTTCCACCGCGCAAAAAAAAAAATGGTTTCCTACAATTGGTACGAGAGCTCAAGGTTGAAAAGCTTTCTTAACCCTTTCTCTTTTTAAGTTTAAGTTTTAATAATTTATATTAGATATAAATTATTAATATACATGTTGTGATAAGTAGGCACAATTAGATTCATGAGATGAATGGTTTGAATGTTCATGTGATGAATGTTTATTTTTGATTCATGAGATGAATGTATTGCGTTGATCGTTAAATTTTTCCGGCTCTTATTTTTAGATTTGGGAATGTAAGGCCATAAGGTCATATTCTTTCAAGTGTTGTAAGTTCATTTCCTTTATAATAAGTACATTTTGTAACTTAATTTGTAACTTGGAGGAGCCAATGCCGCGAATGACTCATTACGAACCAATTCCGCGAAGAACTCAACAACATATCATGGAACAAGATTTGAAGACCAATGGATGCCTTGGATTTATTGTACTAATTAGATTAGTATAAAAAAATAAGAGTCTGGTAACCCAATTTATGGATGTATGTAAAACTTCATTCCGTTACGAGTCCGTAGAAAAAATGGGGACCAAAACGGAGTCTTGATGCTCCGAAACGGAGTAAATGAAGTTCTAGTGTTCGAACTGTAGGAAACGACTTTCCTTAGCGCGGCGGAAGTTTCTTGTGGTGGCACTGAGTCTGGTATGGATCTTCAAAATTTTCTTTGCCTTCTGCTTTTGTTGTAGTAGCCAAGATCAATCCTTTGGTGTCCAACACTTGGATCAACCACTCGATCTTCCGTACTATGACTCGAAACCAACAAACCGAAGTGTGGGCTTCACTCACAAAGATTAAACCTCTAAACTATTTAGAGATTTAAGATGTCACAATGGTGTTTGGCTTTAGGAATTTCACAACACTTGTGAATGCTAGAACTCTCTCTATTTTCTCTCAAATCTTTTCTCACAACAATTGTGTGAATGAATGCAAAGTGTTAACCTTAGCAAATGAGAGAAATGGTAGAGATTATTTTCTCTTACACAAGCCAACTAACCTTGTCATTAAGCATCTAATGCTTTCTTGCAATGGTCAACACAAAAATGTGAATGTCATACCAAAGCATAAGAAATGTTAAGCTAAAGACAATGGCTTTGTCATTAAGCATTCAATGTTTTCTTTCAATGGCAAACACATAAATGTGGAGGCTATACCAAAGCATAAAATCCATTAGCTAATGACAAAACTATTAGGTGTATCCAAGCCACATAATAGACATAATTTCTTGGATGACATGGTAAGCCATATGGCTTTGTCTCCAATGGTAAATAAAAATTAATATATTAATAATGATTTATTTACCTTCAATTATGTTGTAGTAATTATCTCATAATTATTACTAACTTGATTATCTCATAATCAAAGAATTCTAGAAAACATTAAGTTAAACTAATTTAACATAGTTTTCATTTGTGACAATAAATATTATTAATCTTATTAATAATATATAAATAAATATAATGTGAGCATATAATTAGAAAATCTAATTATATTAGGTTTGCTACAGTTAATCGAGCTAGCACGGGGACCAAATGGACCTACGGTTCTGAGCTCCAAATATTAATTAAACTCTTTAATCAAATATTACGAATTATTAACTCCACGTTATTCCACTAAAAACTCGAAGTTGAACTCCCGTTACCGTAGATGGATTAAGTAAACCGAATGTTTTCGGTGTACATCGATATAGTCATTATATATGGATATAGCCCTTCACGAATATCTCATAAATAGAACCGGGTCATAAGTCCGTTAAACCCCTCTAAATATTTTGTCTCTTAAGCACCATTGATTCTATAATGAACAATTAATTCATAATAATTATGAATATAAAATACTTTCTATTCGTAATAGAAAAGTTGAGCGCTCAAATTGTTCAAGTCCCGAATCAAATCTTAAAAGAGATTTTCATCTGCTTCTCGTAGGAATGAGTGAACTCCATATCTATGTAAAACTTTCCCAGCTACATACCAAACCATATCCCCAAAATACGTAGTTATTGGCTGGGAATACACCACCAACCTCACCATAGTAAATCAAAGGACATAGTCTGTCATGCAGGAGTTCGTAATATACTCAGGATTAAGATCGAATCCATATATGACCATCTATTAGATAAAATGAATTTCTTTGGTTAACGGATATTAAAATAAATTCGTATTTATCTGAGTCCAGTCCTATATGATCTTATCATACAAGGTGCCTCCATTCCCATGTCACTACATGAACGATCTCGGATCAACGTCGTCATACAAGTATAGAATGGACCGCATCTATAGATATACCATAAACAAAGTACCCTCTTTGTTTGCTCTCTATGGACTATTTAGATTACTAACTTCAGACTTAAATCCTCTTGTGCAACAAACATACACTAATTCTAAAGGTACAAGAGTAATCAAGGTAAACAAAACAATTGGACAATATGCGATATAAATCAAACAACTTTGATAAAATGAATAATGCATTTATTATTATTACAAAAAACAATTCCGTTTACAATACACGAAGCTCTAGGACATAAATCCCAACAATCTCCCACTTGGACTAGAGCAAATGTGAATTGTCATGTAATCTTAAACCATTTAGGTGACCTTCAAATACTTTAGCCAATAAGGTCTTTGTAAATGGATCAGCCAAGTTATCTACGGATAGAATCTGTGTCACAGTGACATCTCCTTTCTGCACTATCTCCCTGATGAGGTGATATTTCCTCTCAATATGTTTACCCCTCTTGTGGCTTCTTGGTTCTTTGGAGTTCGCCACCGCACCACTATTATCGCAATAAAGTGTGAGTGGTTTATCCATATCTGGAACAACTTCCAGATCTGCTAAGAACTTACGGAGCCAGACTGTTTATTTAGCTGCTTCACAAGTTGGTACATATTCAGCCTCCATGGTGGAGTCAGCAATACAAGATTGCTTAATGCTCCTCCATACAATAGCCTCACCACCTAGGGTGAACACTGATCCAGATGTTTATTTCCTAGAATCGACATCCGTCTGAAAATCAGAGTCAGTATATCCTCTCGGAATCATATCATGACTTGTATATACAAGCATATAATTTCTCGTTCTCCGAAGATACTTGAGAATATGTTTCACCACTACCCAATGATCTAATCCTGGGTTGGATTGAAACCTACTGACTACACCCACTGCAAAACAGATGTCCGGTCTCGTGCATAACATAGCATACATAAGACTTCCAACTGCTGAAGCATATGGTATATGACTCATCTCCTCAACTGCTTGAGGTGTCTTAGGAGACTGTTCCTTAGACAAATGAATTACATGCCTGAAAGGTAAATTACCTTTCTTGGAATTATGCATACCAAATCGCATAAGAATCTCATCGATATAGGTTGCTTGAGACATTGCTAACAGTCATTTCTTGCGATCCTGAATGATCTGGATCCCAAGTACATAACTTGCCTCTCGCAAATCTTTCATTTGGAATTGGTTAGCTAGCCAGATTTTCACGTCTGATAATATCCTTACATCATTCCCAATGAGTAAAATATCATCAACGTATAACACAAGGAAAACCACATTCCCATCAATGATGCGATTGTAGACACAAGGCTCATCGATTTTCTGCTCAAAGTTATAAGACTTTATCGTAGTATCAAACCTTATGTTCCAAGATCTAGATGTTTGCTTAAGTCCATAAATGGACCTTTGAAACTTGTAAACTTTTTGCTCTTGACCTTGGGTAATGAACCCCTCTGGTTGTACCATATAGATACTTTCATCAAGATTGCCATTCAAGAATGCAGTCTTGACATCCATTTGCCAAATCTCATAGTCATAATATGCGGCAATGGGAAGAAGAATCCTGATGGATTTAAGCATGGCTACTGGCGAGAAAGTTTTTTCATAGTCAACTCCCTCTTTTTGGGTATAACCCTTTGCCACTAGCCTAGCCTTGAAAGTCTGTACTTTCCCATCTATTCCTCTTTTTCTCTTGTAGATCCACTTGCAACCTATGGGTTTTACTCCGTTAGGTTGGTCTACAAATTCCCAGACTGAGTTAGAGTACAAAGACTCCATCTCGAGGTTCATGGCTTTGAGCCATTCCTCTTTATCAGTATCTTCCATTGCACTATGATAGGTCAATGGATCATCTATACCATCACAAGATGCAACAACTTGTACTTCACCATTTCCTAGATAGCGTTTAGGTTATCTTACAACCCTCCCACTATGTGTAGGTGGTATGGTATCCTGATAAACTTGCATCTGAATTTCAGATGTAGAAGGTGTTATATCTTTATCAATGTTTGACAATGGTGTACTGGTCGTACCAGCAAGTAACTCCTCAAGTAACACTTTACTTCGAGGTTTGAACTCTCTCATATAGTCCTCCTCAAGAAATGTAGCATTTGTCGACACAAATATTTTATTATCTTCTAGACTATAAAAGAATCCACCCCTAGTTTCCTTAGGATAGCCTACAAATAGGCACACTTGTGAACGTGGTTCCAACTTAGTAGTCTTGTTCTTTAGCACATGTGCCGGACACCCCCATATGCGAAAATGTCGCAAACTGGCTTTACGACCATTTCACAACTCTAAGGGAGTCTTAGAAACAGACTTAGAAGGAACTACATTCAGGATATACATTGCAGTTTGTAATGCATACCCCCAGAATGAACTAGGTAGAGTGCTATAACTAAACATTGATCTTATCATGTCTAGTAGGGTTCGATTTCTTTTTTCTGCAACACCATTTTGTTGTGGTGTTCCAGGTGCTGTGAGTTGTGAAACAATTCCATGCTCAACTAAGAATTCCTCGAAATCTCTATCAAGGTATTCTCCTCCACGATCTGATCGTAGAATTTTGATGCTTTTACATAACTGGTTCTCAACCTCAGCACAATACTCTTTGAACTTTTCAAATGTATCTGACTTGTGCTGCATTAGGTAAACATACCAATATCTGGAATAATCGTCAATGAAAGTGACGAAGTATTCAAAACCACCACGGGCTTTTACATTCATCGGTCCGCAAACATCCGAATGTATTAGCTCAAGAGTTTATTTGGCTCTTATCCCTTTTCCAGTAAAAGGTCTCTTGGTCATTTTGCCTTCTAGACAGGATTCGCAGACAGGTAAAGTACCAAGTTTTAACTGATTTAAAACTCCGTTCTTAATTAGTCTATCTATCCGGTCAAGGTTAATGTGACCAAGTCTAAGGTGCCATAAATAGGTATCATCATGAGAATCTTTTGCCGTTTAGTTTTAGATCTTTCAATCTTAAACATTTCAGTATTAAGCAGTGATTCATGCATTAAGGCCTTAATACATATAGATTATTTTCGGAGTTTCCCGTGCATATATTTAATCCATTTCTACTAATAATAACTGACTTATTATTAAACGAAACAGAAAAACCACATTCCATAAGTTTTGTTACATAAATCAAATTCCTGCGAAAACCAGGAATATATAGCACACCATTCAAACATAAATAACTTTTATTAAAATTTGAAACTCCCACTGCTCTTGCTGAAACAACATCCCCTGTCCCAACTCTCATAGTAAAGCTACCTTCAGTAAGGTCCCTCCATGAGTCAAGTAGCTGCAAAGAACAACAAAAATGGTTAGTGGCACCAGAATCAACAATCCATATGGATTTATCATCCTCCACCAAAAGAGACTCAATGACAAGTAAATCATATTTACTTGTATTCTTCTTCTCTTTAAGCTCTGCAAGGTATTTTGGACAATTCCTTTTCCAATGCCCTTGTTGTTCACAATGGAAACATTTTCCTTTGGCATTGGTTTCTTTGGAGCTTTTATTGTTCTTTTTTTTATTGGTTTTGCCTTTGCCTTCCAATTGCCTTTCTTTTTCTTCTTTGCAGATTTAGAAGATTCGGCAACATTTGCCTCGGCAATGAGCCTACGAGGACCGTTCATAACGGACTCGTAATTGGTGAGCTCATTCAGCAGTTTAGTCAATGTGAAAGTTAACTTGTTCATAGAACAGTTGCTCTTAAACTGCAGGAAACTCTTCGGAAGGGTTTCCATGATCATTGTCACCTGGCTTTGCGCATTAATACGTGCACCATGGGTTTCGGCCATATTAAGATGAGCCATCATCCTTAACACATGGTATCAGACTGATGTGTCTTCCTCATTCTAGCGGTCAATACAGAGGCAATTGCCTCATGTTGTTGCCGGTCTGAAGGTTGCCCAAACATGTTCTGTAATGACTGCATAATCATTGATGCTGTCGCCATAGGCTTATGCTGTGTAGCAACAACCTCAGACATGGATGCTATCAAATAGCTATGGGCTTTCTCATCAGCTTTAATCCAATTATTATAGGCATTACGTGCAGCTCTGCCAGCATTATGTGCTGGCTCAGGAGGACATTCCTCTATTAGGACAAGTTTAAGGTCTTCACATACCAAGATAGCATTCATGTCACTTTTCCATTTAACATAATTATCCCCGGTTAATTTTTCTTGTTGTTTGATAATGGAGATTATTGCAGATGCCATGGCTGAAAAAATAATAAACGCGCATTCAATATTCATTCGTCGCATATTAAAATTGTCAAACATTTAGGCATAAAATTAAACATGATGCATGATCAATGTATAATGAATTAGAAACCTAAAAGAATTACTATTCCATGGTTATCTATCATCCCACAAATAAGTGCCGTCGTAGGGTAGGTCAAGTATTCGCATGATAGATTGAGACATTCTCAATTGATTAATATATCTGAAATAACTCTTATTCCTATATTAATCAACTACCATTATTTTGATCAAGGAAGCTTTGATTAACAACTTAATCATTCCTTTGTGAGTGTGACCCAGTATTTCGGAACCCTTGGACTTAACTAGTGAAGTGTCGCCGTAGGGTAGGTCAAATCACCAGATACATCTAGAGTCCCTATCCTTTCGGAATCCAAACCTGATATTGACCCAAAAAGGACACCATCCGTAGGGGAACAAAAGCAAAGCCGTCTCGAGGCGCCTATTGAATCTCAAGTTTCTGGATAACAATGGAGATCGCGGGATATATTGTGGTATACCCCTCTCCCACTCACTATTAAAAAAAGTAAGGTTTCTATCTCACTAGTATTTTATGAATCCTAGATTATGCTCGGCTAAAGTCATAACCTTAATTAATACTAGTTGATGATATAGTGATCTAACCAATTTTAACTTTTAAAATTGTATTCATTAATCCTGATTAGTCTCTACTATTCATTAATCCTGATTAGTCTCTACTAACCAATTAACTTAATTAAACTAATTTAATCAAGTTTTCTTAAGTGATCTAATCAATTTTAACTTTTAAAAAATTAGTTCACTTATAGATTTAAAATTTTATAATTCAACTAATGGACTATATGTCATCAAACCATTTAATAGATTAAAAGTACGTTATTTACTCCAAATGTACGTGGAATTGTATCCCGAGTGCAAACCAAATTTCCGTCCATTCGGAAGCGGCTATGGAATTTATATTCACGTTTCCATCCGATATACCAAGGAAAATAATGTACTCATAATGTCCAATTGTTCTTAAACTTGAATTTGTAATTTTTAAACCATTAAACTAATTAATCTTATTAATTCGTTAACATGCATCTTATATTCTAATTTAACTTTTAAATTTACATAAAATCATATTTTATGACTTGAATATCATGCATGTCTACATGTTATGGCATGTGAAAATGCAAGAGTAGGCACCCTAGGCTATATGACATGTTAATAAATAATTTAAAACACATATATATGCCCAGGTCTGGGTTGAAAACGTTCGTGTAGCGTTCTTTGGGAGTTCGAACGTTTCCAGGCAGTAGCCAAACGATTGAGTTGCGTTTTACTGGCGTTCGAACGCTATCGGTCGGGTGTTCGAACACTAGAACTTCATTTACTCCGTTCCGGAGCTTCCGGACTCCGTTTTGGTCCCCGTTTTTTTCTACGAACTCATAACGGGATGAAGTTTCACATACATACATAAATTGTGTTAACCGGACTCTTATTTTTTTTAAAAAAAAAATACTAATCAAATTAGTACAATAAATCCAAGGCATCCATTGGTCTTCAAATCTTGCTTCATGGTATGTTGTTGAGTTCTTCACGGAATAGGTTCGTAATGACTCCTTCGCGACATCGGCTCCTCCAAGTTACAAATTGAGTTATAAAATGGACTTATCACAAAAGAAATGAACTTACAACACTTGAAAGAATATGACCTTATGGTCTTACATTTCCAATACTCAAAATAAGAGCCGGAAAAATTAACGATCAACGCAATACATTCATCACATGAATCAAAGTAAAAATTCATCACATGAACATTAAAAACCATTCATCTCATGAATCTAATTGTGCCTACTCATCACAACATGCATATTAATAATTTATATCTAATATAAATTATTAAAACTTAAACTTAAAAAGAGAAAGGGTTAAGAAAACTTTTCAACCTTAAGCTCTTGATGCCAATTGTAGGAAACCACTTTCCTTAGCGCGGCGGAAGTTGCTTGTGGTGGCACCGGGTCCGGTATGGATCTTCAAAATTTTCTTTGCCTTCTCCCTTTGTTGTAGTAGCCAAGATCAATCCTTTGGTGTCCAACACTTGGATCAACCACTCAATCTTCCGAACTATGACTCGAAACCAACAAACCTAAGTGTGGGCATCACTCACAAAGATTAAACCTCTAAACTATTTAGAGATTTAAGATGTCACAATGGTGTTTGGCTTTAGGAATTTCACAACACTTGTGAATGCTAGAACTCTCTCTATTTTCTCTCAAATCTTTTCTCACAACAATTGTGTGAATGAATGCAAAGTGTTAACCTTAGGAAGTGAGAGAAATGGTAGAGATTATTTTCTCTTACACAAGCCAACTAACCTTGTCATTAAACATCTAATGCTTTCTTGCAATGGCCAACACAAAAATGTGAATGCCATACCAAAGGATAAGAAATGTCAAGCTAAAGACAATGGCTTTGTCATTAAGCATTCAATGCTTTCTTTCAATGGCAAACACATAAATGTGGAGGCCATACCAAAGTATAAAATGCATTAGCTAATGACAAAACTATTAGGTGTATCCAAGCCACCTAATAGACATAATTGCTTGGATGACATGGTAAGCCATATGGCTTTGTCTCCAATGGTAAATAAAAATCAATATATTAATAATGATTTATTTACCTTCAATTATGTTGTAGTAATTATCTCATAATTATTGCTAACTTGATTATCTCATAATCAAGACTTGATTATCTCATAATCAAAGAATTCTAGAAAACATTAAGTTAAACTAATTTAACATAGTTTTCATTTGTGACAATAAATATTATTAATCTTATTAATAATATATAAATAAATATAATGTGAGCATATAATTAGACAATCTAATTATATTAGGTTTGCTACAGTTAATCGAGCTAGCACGGGGACCAAATGGACCTAAGGTTCCGAGCTCCAATAATTCTGAAATATTAATTAAACTCTTTAATCAAATATTACGAATTATTAACTCCGCGTTATTCCACTAAAAACTCGAAGTTGAACTCCCGTTACCGTAGATGGATTAAGTAAACCGAATATTTTCGGTGTACATCGATATAGTCATTACATATGGATATAGCCCTTCACGAATATCTCATAAATAGAGCCGGGTCATAAGTCCGTTAAACCCCTCTAAATATTTTGTCTCTTAAGCACCATTGATTATATAATGAACAATTAATTCACAATAATTATGAATATAAAATACTTTATATTCGTAATAGAAAAGTTGAGCGCTCAAATTGTTCAAGTCCCGAATCAACTCTTAAAAGAGATATTCATCTGCTTCTCGTAGGAATGAGTGAATTCCATATCTATGTAAAACGTTCCCAGCTACATACCAAACCATATCCCTAAAATACGTAGTTATTGGCTGGGAATGCAACACCAACCTCACCATAGTAAATCAAAGGACATAGCCTATCATGCAGGAGTTCGTAATACACTCATGATTAAGATCGAATCCATATATGACCATCTATTAGATAAAATGAATTTCTTTGGTTAACGGATATTAAAATAAATTCTTATTTATCTGAGTCCAATCCTATATGATCTTATCATACAAGGTGCCTTTATTCCCATATCACTACATGAACGATCCTAGATCAAGGTCGTCATACAAGTATAGAATGGACCGTAGCTATAGATATAGCACAAACAAAGTACCCTCTTTGTTTGCTGTCTATGGACTATTTAGATTTCTAACTTCAGACTTAAATCCTCTTGTGCAACAAACATACACTAAGTATAAAGGTACAAGAGTAATCAAGGTAAACAAAACAATTGGACAATATGCGATATAAATCAAACAACTTTGATAAAATGAATAATGCATTTATTATTATTACAAAAAATAATTCCGTTTACAATACACGAAGCTCTAGGACATAAATCCCAATACGAACACCAGACCGAAAATGTTCGAACGCCAGTCAAACAGAACTCAAACATGAAGCTACTGTCTGGAAACTTTCGAACTCCAGACGAACGCTACACGAACGTTTTCAGCCTAGACCTGGGCATATATATGTTTTAAATTATTTATTAACATGTCATATAGCCTAAGGTGCCTACACTTTCATTTTCACATGTCATAACATGTAAACATGCATGATATTCAAGTCATAAAAATATGATTTTATGTAAATTTAAAAGTTAAATTAGAATATAAGATGCATGTAAACAGATTAATAAGATTAATTAGTTTAAAGTTTTAAAAATTATGAATTCAAGTTTAAGAACAAATGGACATTATGAGTATATTATTTTCCTTGGTATATCGGATAGAAACCCGGATATATAAATTCCATAGCCATTTCCAAATGGACGGTAATTTGGTTTGCACTCGGGATGCAATTCCACGTACCTTTGGAGTAAATAACATACTTTTATTCTATTAAATGGTTTAATGACATATAGTCTATTAGTTGAATTCTAAAATTTTAAAACCCATAAGTGAACTAATATTTTAAAAGTAAAAATTGATTAGATCACTTAAGAAAACTTGATTAAATTAGTTTAATTAAGTTAATTATTAGTAGAGACTAATAAGGATTAGTGAATAAAATTTTAAGTGTTAAAATTGGTTAGATCACTAATAATCCACTAGTATTAATAAATATATGTTTTAGCCGAGCATAATCTTAATACTTTGAAACTAGTGAGATAGAAACCTTACACTTCTAAATAGTGAGTGGGAGAGGGGTATACCACAATATATCCCGCGATCTCCATTGTTATCCAAAAACGTGAGATTCAATAGGCACCTTGAGATGGCTTTGCTTTCGTCCCCCTACGGATGGTGTCCTTTTTGGGTCAATATCAGGTTTGGATTCCGAAAGGATAGGGACTCTAGATGTATCTGGCGATTTGACCTACCCTACAACGACACTTCACTAGTTAAGTCCAAGCGTTCCGAAATAATGGGTCACACTCACAAAGGAATGATTAAGTTGTTAATCAAAGCTTCCTTGATCAAAATAACGGTAGTTGATTAATATAGGAATAAGAGTTATTTCAGATATATTAATCAATTGAGAATGTCTCAATCTATCATGCGAATACTTGACATACCCTACGACGGCACTTATTTGTGGGATGATAGATAATCGTGGCATAGTAATTCTTTTAGGTTTCTATTTCATTATACATTGATTATGCATCATGTTTAATTTTATCCCTAAATGTTTGACAATTTTAATATGCGACGAATGAATATTGAATGCACGTTTATTATTTCTTCAGCCATGGCATCTGCAATAATCTCCATTATCAAACAATAAGAAAAATTAATCGGGGATAATTATGTTAAATGGAAAAGTGACATGAATGATATCTTGGTCTGCGAAGACCTTAAATTTGTCCTAATGGAGGAATGTCCTCCTGAGCCAGAACCTAATGCTGGCAGAGCTGCACGTAATGACTATAATAATTGGATTAAAGCTGATGAGAAAGCCCATAGATATTTGATAGCATCCATGTTTGAGGTTCTTGTTGCACAGCATGAGACTATGGCGACAGCATCAATGATTATGCAATTTACAGAACATGTTTGGGCAACCTTCAGACTGGCAACAACATGAGGCAATTACCTCTGTATTGACCGCTAGAATGAAGGAAGGCACATCAGTCCGAGACCATATATTAAGGATGATGGCTCATCTTAATATGGCTGAAACCCATGGTGCACGTATCAATATGCAAAGTCGGGTGACAATGATCATGGAAACTCTTCTGAAGAGTTTCCTGCAGTTTAAAAGCAACTGTTCTATAAACAAGTTGACTTTCATATTGACCGAACTGCTCAACTGCTCAATGAGCTCACCAATTACGAGTCTGTTATGAATGGTCCTCGTAGGCCCAATATCGAGGCAAATGCTAACGAATCTTCTAAATCTGCAAAGAAGAAGAAGAAGAAAGGCAATTGGAAGGCAAAGACAAAACCAATGAAAATAAAGAACAACAAAAGCTCCAAAGGAACCAATGCCAAAGGAAAATGTTTCCATTGTGAACAACAAGGGCATTGGAAAAGGAATTGTCCAAAATATCTTGCAGAGCTTAAAGAAAAGAAAAATACAGGTAAATACGATTTACTTGTCATTGAGTCTCTTTTGGTGGAGGATGATAAATCCATATGGATTGTTGATTATGGTGCCACTAACCATGTTTGTTGTTCTTTGCAGCTACTTGACTCATGGAGGGACCTTGCTGAAGGTAGCTTTACCATGAGAGTTGGGACAGGGGATGCTGTTTCAGCAAAAGCAGTGGGAGATTCCAAGTTAAACTTTAATAATAGTTATTTATGTTTAAATGGTGTGCTATATATTTCTGGTTTTCGCATGAATCTGATTTCTGTAACAAAACTTATGGAATGTGGTTTTTCTATTTCATTTAATAATAAGTCAGTTATTATTAGTAGAAATGGATTAAAGATATGCACGAGAAACTCTGAAAATAATCTATATGTATTAAGGTCGTTAATGCATGAATCACTGCTTAATACTGAAATGTTTAAGATTGAAAGATCTAAAACTAAACGGCAAAAGATTTCTCATGATGATACCTATTTATGGCACCTTAGACTTGGTCACATTAACCTTGACCGGATAGATAGACTAATTAAGAATGGAGTTTTAAATCAGTTAAAACTCGGTACTTTACCTGTCTGCGAATCTTATCTAGAATGTAAAATGACCCAGAGACCTTTTACTGGAAAAGGGATAAGAGCCAAAGAAATACTTGAGCTAATAAATTCGGATGTTTGCGGACTGATGAATGTAAAAGCCCGTGGTGATTTTGAATACTTCGTCACTTTCATTGACGGTTATTCCAGATATGGGTATGTTTTGAAAGGTTCAAAGAGTATCGTGCTGAGGTTGAGAACCACTTAGGTAAAAGCATCAAAATTCTACGATCAGATCGTGGAGGAGAATACCTTGATAGAGATTTTGAGGAATTCTTAGTTGAGCATGGAATTATTGCATAGCTCACATCACCTGGAACACCACAACAAAATGGTGTTGCAGAAAGGAGAAATCGCACCCTACTAGACATGATGAGATCAATGTTTAGTTATAGCACTTTACCTAGTTCATTCTGGGGGTTTGCATTACAAACTGCAATGTATATCCTGAATGTAGTTCCTTCTAAGTCTGTTTCTAAGACTCCCTTAGAGTTATGGAATGGTCTTAAAGCTAGTTTACGAAATTTCCGCATATGAGGGTGTCCGGCATATGTGCTAAAGAATAAGACTACTAAGTTGGAACCACGTTCACAGGTGTGCCTATTTGTAGGCTATCCTAAGGAAACTATGGGTGGATTCTTTTGTATTCCAGAAGATAATAAAGTATTTGTGTCGACAAATGCTACATTCCTTGAGGAGGACTCTATGAGAGAGTTCAAACCTCGAAGTAAAGTATTACTTGAGGAGTTACCTTCTGGTATGACCAGTACACCATTGTCAAATGTTGACAAAGACATTACACATTCTACATCCGAAAGTCATATGCAAGTTTATCAGGATACCATACCACCTAGAAGTAGTGGGAGGGTTGTAAGACAACCTGAACCCTATCTAGGAAATGGTGAGGTGCAAGTTGTTGCATCTTGTGATGGTATAGATGATCCATTGACCTATCCTAGTGCAATAGATGATACTGATAAAGAAGAATGGCTCAAAGCCATGAACCTTGAGATGGAGTCCATGTACTCCAACTCAGTCTGGGAACTTGTGGACCAGCCTTATGGAGTAAAACCCATAGGTTGCAAGTGGATCTACGAGAGAAAAAGAGGAATATATGGGAAAGTACAGACTTTCAATGCTAGGCTAGTGGCAAAGGGTTATACCTAAAAAAAGAAAGTTGACTATGAAGAAACCTTATCGCCAGTAGCCATACTTAAATCCATCAGGATTCTTCTTTCCATTGCCGCATATTATGACTATGAGATTTGGCAATTGGACATCAAGACTGCATTCTTGAATGGAAATCTTGATGAAAGTATCTTTATGGTACAACCAGATGGGTTCATTACCCAAGGTCAAGAGCAAAAAGTTTACAAGTTGCAAAGGTCCATTTATGGACTTAAGCAAGCATCTAGATCTTGGAACATATGGTTTGATACTACGATCAAGTCTTATTACTTTTAGCAGAACATCGATGAGCCTTGTGTCTACAAGCGCATCATTGATGGGAAGGTGGTTTTCCTTGTGTTATACGTCGATGATAATTTACTCATTGGTAATGATGTAAAGATATTATCAGACGTGAAAATCTGGCTAGCTAACCAATTCCAAATGAAAGATTTGGGAGAGGCAAGTTATGTGCTTGGGATTCAGATCATTCAGGATCGCAAGAAACGACTGTTAGCAATGTCTCAAGCAACCTATATCGACAAGATTCTTGTGCGATTTGGTATGCAGAATTCCAAGAAAGGTAATTTACCTTTCAGGCATGAAATTCATTTGTCTAAGGAACAGTCTCCTAAGACACCTCAAGAGTTGAAGAGATGAGAAATATACCATATGCTTCAGCAGTTGGAAGTCTTATGTATGATATGTTATGCATGAGACCGAACATCTGTTTTACAGTGGGAGTAGTCAGTAGGTTTCAATCCAACCCAGGATTAGATCATTGGGTAGCGGTGAAACATATTCTCAAGTATCTTCGGAGAACGAGAAATTATATGCTTGTATATACAAGTCAGGATATGATTATGAGCGAATATATTGACTCTGATTTTCAAACGGATGTCGATTCTAGGAAATCAACATCTGGATCAGTGTTCACCATAGGTGGTGGAGCTATAGTATGGAGGAGCATAAATCAATCTTGTATTGCTGAATCCACCATAGAGGCTGAATATGTAGCAGCTTGTGAAGCGGCTAAAGAAGTAGTCTGGCTCAGTAAGTTCTTGGCAGATCTGGAAGTTGTTCCTGATGTGGATAAACCACTAACACTTTATTGCGATAATAGTGGTGGAGTGGCGAACTCCAAAGAACCAAGAAGCCACAAGAGGGGTAAGCATATTGAGAAGAAATATCACCTCATAATGGAGATAGTGCAGAGAGGAGATTTCATTGTCACGCAGATTCCATCCGCAGACAACCTGGCTGATCCGTTTACAAAGACCTTATCGGCTAAAGTGTTTAAAGGTCACCTAAAGGGTTTAGGATTACATGACATGTCTCATTTGCTCTAGTCCAAGTGGGAGATTGTTGGGATTTATGTCCTAGAGCTTCATGTATTGTATATGGAATTGATTATTGTAATAATAATAAATGCATTATTCATTTTATCAAAGTTGTTTGATTTATATCGCATATTGTACAATTGTCTTGTTTACCTTGATTACTATTGTACCTTCAGACTTAGTGTATGTTTAATGCACAAGAGGATTTAAGTCTGAAGTTAGTAATCCAAATAGTCCATAGAGAGCAAACAAATATATGTTGGACAATTATGACCCATAACATCACTATTTGTACAGAACATTGTGTTTTTGTACAAATTAACTATGTGACAAAGGAAATTGCTCTTTTATCATTTGTAATTAGATTACCGGGATATATAAATGATAAAAGTCCATATGATAAGTTCCGGATTGATAAGATATGAGACAATATCAATCCATGAAGGTTTAATCATTAAAACATCCATAGTCGTAGTATTATCGAGATTGGACATCGATAATGCGGAATAGACTAGTATTTCACTTGTGCGTGTTCTGGGAGCATAACGGCATAGTTCTCATATATTTGGGTATTGGATACTCATGCAAGTGTAATAGGAGGTTGTGTTTACCGATGGTACGGAAACAGCTTCGCTCTGGATAGACCCCTCGGAATTCCATTGGTAGTATGACTATGTGTCTATGGAAGTCCGAATCAGGGTAGGTGTATTTGGTCTTAACCTGAGACTTGCACCGCTAATACTTACGACAATCAATATACTTTGGTTTTGGTCGTCCAGGGCTTTAACAGGTTCCGTGTACGCCTCTTCTGGGTATATTGAGAATCGTAGTGTATTGGGTGTGATGTCAAGATTGAAATATCACTTCAGTCATATGAAGATGATGGTCACGTAGGATACGGAACTGGTGCTCTTATATGCTGCAGCTATCGGGATAATATGACTAGGTCATGTTTATCCGATTATAGAGACTAGTTACCAGAGATCTGATATGTGCATCGTACGAGGCAGACACAATTCCAGCCCCAGGCATAGCATGTGACATCCCATACTGGATCGAAATACGCAATACTACGTATACTACGCCTGATATAGATTACATATTCCTTTAAGAATATTTTTGGAGAATTGGGTAGGCACGGTGTTTTGCTAGAAGCCAACCATTTCTTGTAAATAGGTAAAAACGTAGTACTAGGTACGTACATGTTCGTATAGTCCGACGACCGGATTTACAGCCAACATATACAGGGATCTCATGGGTCGCTTCCTAAAGATTCACTGATGACGTATGACTCACACATAATTAATCTGGGATTAATTAGTAGAGAGAGAAAATTAATCTGGGATTAACTACGGAGATATTTTATCTGGGATAAAATATTATTAAAGAGAGAGTTGATTAATTTGGAATTAATCGATAAAATAATATATTCGATGTATTATACGAAATTAGATTTCGACGCGGAATTAAAATTGGATTTTAATTCGGGCGAACGAGTTAATTTAGAATTAATTCACTAGCGACGTGAATAGTAATTTTGCTAGGCATATTTATTTAATTAAATTTGATTTAATTACGTCGCAACGGAAAATTCGTTAATTCGGAATTAGCGGACCCGAGCCCGAGAGTGTTTGCGGGCCCACTCGGATTTTGAATCAAGTGGGACCCACAAGTCACATCAACTAGTCAACTTTATTACTTTATAGTGATGGAAGTTGGTGGTTGCTTTTGATACACTCTTTGTCATTTGGAATGACTAATACCAAAAATTTGGTTTTGGTAAATTGAATGACATATACCAAAATTTGGTAAATCATTTAATTGATTATTTGAAATCAACACAACCACACAATCTTCTCCCTTTCTCTCCCTCACGGCTTGGAAGCCTTTCTCTCATTCTCCATTTTCTGCAAATGCCGAGAGATGCAAGAAGGCAAAGGGAAATTTTTTGGCAAAATTTCCAAGGTGCTAGCACAGTAAAGGAGTCCTACAAAGGTGATAGGGAAACCCATTCATGAGCATGGAATCCATTTACAAAGCTTGGAACTTGGAGATCTACAAATGGGGCTTGGCCGAAACACATGGAGCACAAATAAGTGACATTGGCCGAGAGCTTCAAGGAGGATTTTTGTGTTCTTTGCATCGCAAAGCCGATCAAAGTGAGTATTTTTGCAACTTTACTTTGATGTATTCGCACTTTTCATCGCTTAATATGATCTTGGTTTGACCTAGAAAACCCAATAATTGTATCAGAGCCTTGATTAAGCATGAAATTGGAATTATGGTAAAATTTGGGTAAAATTGATTTGAGCATGATTTGATGAAATTGTTTGATTGAGTATGCTTGAATGATGATAACTTAGAGTTATGCATGATCAATTTGATGAAAATTGAATTGTATTAATTTTTCCCCAATTTTTGGCTTGGCCGAAAGTTTAGGTACCCTAATGTCATGGTAATTTTTGTTCTTTTGATCATTGGATGGGTTGAAAGACTTGGGAAATGTTGATTTGAGATTCAATTGGATTGAAATCGGAATTGGACATTAAATCCCCAAATTGCCGTGAGCTATATAGCATGGAAATGATATGATTTTTTGATTCAATAATGTTGGACATGTGTTGATGATAATAAGCATGATTAATTATGTAAATTGATATTTTGGAAATGTTAATTTGACTAATTTATTTTGGCTATACACTTTAATTGATTTAATTGTGATAGTTGGAATATTGTGATTAAATTAATTGGGCTTAATTTGGAATTGGGCTTATAAAGTTGTATTTGGGCTTAATGGGCTTGGTTGGGCCAAGTTTGGTTTAGGTTAATTGGTTGGATCCAATTGGGCCCAAAACCATATCCATAAAGTCCAAATATAATATATTGGGCCTAATTGGCCTAAATTGATTTTTGGCAAAAGGGTGATTCCTTATTGGGCTTTGGTTGCCAAAGTTCATGCCTTATAAATTAATTGAAAGCCCATTGGACTTTAATTAAATTGACATTGGATGTTAATTGGGCTTTGAGACCCGTAAAGATTAGATTTAGAATCTAAATCGCAAAGGCTCATTAATAAAGTGTAATTATTTAATTTGGAATTAAATAAAGAATTAGTATTGAATACAAATTAAATTAGATTTAATGTTGTAGTTTAATATAATTCAAGAATTCGTACTTTGAGTACTTATTCTTAAAACGAGTTTGACTCGCACAAATCAAATCGTTGTTTGAATATTGGATGGTCATTAATTTCAGATTAATTAATTGGATTAGATTGATTGATAACATACTTTGTGTGAATACATGGATGTGATGTATGAATAATGTATATAAGATGGATATTAGATGGGTGAGGGCAATTTTGGAAATTGTTGTAATAAATTTAGAATTTATTAAATTGGACCTGCGTGTCCAGCCTATTACCTCTTGAATCTTTGTATTTATCTTCTCACATGTTCCCCTCAATGTAAATGAGGTTTCTTTAGAAGTGTTATATAATTGGGTAGAAGTAAGATTTGTGCTAGCGGAAGAGATGAAAGAGAGAGATTTGTTCTAGGAACAAGTTGTTTTAAATATCCATCAGCATATCATTATTAATTTATTTATCGCGCCTTATTATGCTTTTAGAATGCATGTTTAAGGGTGTATGATGAGACCTAATAAAAGAAAATTAATTGGTTGCCAATTACGCGAAAAACCCTCAACAAATATTAAGCGTTTTTCCTTCCATTGAATGATTCATTCTCAAGATCCAAGATTGGCATTGGTTTGTTGGCCAAAGTCAAGACCTTTGTTCATCGCGGATGTGTTTGAATCATGAAGGCTTTGTTCCATATCGCATGTCTTGTCCAAGTTGTGATTTGTTGGCCAAAGTCAAGATCACTTCTTGTCCATCGACATCGATTACGAAGCTTTCCAAGGTCAATGGGTCCCGCTTAACTGAAATCATTAAGTTTGTTGTGCCAAAGCCAGGGCTTAATTGATTCAGAGGAAAAAGGTTAGGCAATATATTGGATATATTGGCATATATTATATATATGTTTCGGACTTGGATGTCCACCTACTGGATCTAGAAAATGGATGAGATCCAATTGATCTTAGAGATCTACCTAGTTAAATATCATACAGCTTGTTGGCCAAAGTCAAGGTTGTGTGTTATTTAACGAGATCCTAGCCCACTAGGAAACAAGGTTTCCCGAGTACTCAACAGAGGGTTAGAGGCTCGCCGAAAAATAGTGGGAGGCAAGTATTAAATTTGCAATTTCGTCTAGATACTTGCCAATACGCGCTCATTTCAATTTTTCGTCATTACTTAATTACTTATTAGTTGGACTAATATTTAATCGTTGTTTTAATTAAACATTTGGACTGTATTCAAAATACTTCAATTTATAGTTGATTATATAATTGGATTATAGTAATCAATATATTTGAATTTAACTAAATAATCAAATTATAGTTGATTATATAGTTAGACTATAGTAATCATTATATTCAATAGTACATGAAATCGTTGATTGGATAGTTGAACTATAGCAATCAAGATAACTGAAAGATTAGTGTTTAAAACATAAACCTGGGTGAAAATATTTTAAACGGCTTTAATTTTCAGATTGGGAAATGAGAAGTTATTCTATTTGATAGAGAAACCTCTTGGGCCTAAACCCGGAGTTGAGGAAATAGTAGAACATGATCTTTGGAAAATTCATGTAATGATAACTTTAGTGCTCAATCCTTTATGCTTACCGCAATGACTCTTTAATTCCGTCGTCAAAATTAAGGATTAGATCCTTGTACCATGATGATGAAATTAAAGATCTTCATAGATTTATTCTTAAATCTTAGAAGTACAAATTGCAAAAGAAGCTCTTTCACTCGCGTATGTCAGAGGATACATCTGTCGAGCAATAGGTGTCGCAGATGATTGCTAACATCGATCAGCTAGGTTAGCTGGGCATTACCTACGTGGCCGAGACTACCAAAGATTTGATCTTATAGTCTCTACCCGAAAGCTGGGGCAGGTTCATTATGAACCAAGAGTAAACTCTTGGAGAGTTGATGGCTATACTCAAGGAGGCAGAGCCAGAGCTTCTAAAATAGGCAAAGTGCCTAAAACACCTTTTACTTGGTAAAAGTATAAGTGCCATCGATCTGTTAGCCCTCGTTCATAGTGACGTAAGTGGGCCCATATCTAGCTAGGCTAGAGGTGGATATGAATACTTCGTAACCTTTACAGATGTTGCATCGCGTTATGGTTATGTGTTTCTTTTGAAACATAAATCGGAAACTTTTGATAATTCAAAGAGTTTCGAAACGAAGTAGATAGACAGATCGGCTAAAGTATAAAACCGTCATGGTTAGACCGTAATGAAAAATACTTAAGCGATAATTTTCTCAATTAATTGAAAAAGTATAGTATTCTTTCATAGTGGACTCCTCTCGGAACACCTCAATTTGACGGTGTGTCCGAACTGAGAAACCGAACCTTGTTGGACATTGTAAGGTTAATCATAAGTCGCTCTGAGCTACCATTTTCCTTCTCGGGATACGCATTAAACAGTGCAATACTTATTTTGAATAAGGTTCCATGAAAAATATGTTAGACAGACTTCATACAAACAGGAAAGAAACCGGGTTTTCTCATTCCTGGAGATTTGGGACTGTTGGGCATATGTTTGGATGATAGCAAACTAGAACCCAAATCGGATAAGTGCCTAATTTATAGGTTATCCTAGGGAAACCAAAGTATAGTACTTATACAACTCACAAGAGAACAATGTAATTGTTGCTCGCCATGCGATTTTCCTAAGAGGAATTATAGGCATTGTATTTTTGCATGTGAAACCCGATGATGAGTCTCAGTTTGAGGCACTACCTTTTTTTAAGTTAAGGACATTGCGGGAAATGGACGTCGGAAGGGGAAATTCGGAATAAGTATGTCATCAAGTTCATTTCACAAGTTCACTGTTTTCGTTCGTGCTGCGTTCGTTGCCACGTTCGAACGTCAAACAGATTAGGGGTGTTCATACAGCGTTCTAAGAGGCGTTCGAACGGTGTCGGTATTTCTGGTTTTGCTGCGAGGCCCACACGCCCAAGGCCCTTAAATTACACCCAAATTAAATCAAATATTAATTAAATTAAACATTAAATTAAATAAAATAATTAAACCATTTACCAATTTAAAATAAAATCATACCTAATTTAGGTAAATCAAATATATTAACTTCCTAACTAGACAAAATCATATACTAAATTAAAAAGATGTCATGCCTAATTAAATCACTCATAACCAATTTAAAGATATTGACTTCCTAATCTAAACCAATCTTGTCTCCATCAAATCTTTGACTTTCATTGCTCAACACTAAATCAAATCCCTTCCTTGTGAGACAAGGAGAAGCCCTAGCCCTTCTCTATATAAACAACCCATAACCAAGACATGCACTCCCCTAGCTCATACACATAACTCACACGCAAATCACAACAAAAAAAGCCCTAGACATTACACGCAAATCACAAGAAAGAAGCAACAAAATTTCTCTTCACCTCCTCCACTCCATAGCCGAAAATATCATAGCCCCTAAACCCCCACACATCACCGAAAATCTCCCCCAAACAGCAGCCCCTTTCCACCGAAAATAGTAGCCCATTTTCACCAAAAAACAGCAGCCCAAATCACTCCAAACAGTAGCCCAAAAACACCCAAAACAGTCTCTAAAATCCTTAAAATAGTAACATAAAACTGCACTTATAATCCTTAAAATAATCACAAAAAAACTGCACTTAAAACCTTTAGAAAACACCCAAAACAGTCCGTTGAAACGTCAAAACAGTGACCTGAACAGTGAGCAGAAAATACAGAGGAAACAGCAGCAAAACAGAGGCCAAACAGCAAGCAAAACAGTGAGCTAAGACGCTAAACCAGTGAATCGGAGAAGTTGAGGAGCTTTACCCTTCCGATCTCCGTGAAACGCAAGTCCGAAAGTCGGCAAAAAAGGTTAGACCTAAGGGTATTTTCCACATTCGTTTTCTGTTGTAGTTTTATTATTTATTGAATATTGTTCGCATGATTGTTATGTTGAAATGCATGTTGTGGCCCTTGAGTAGATAAATATGCATGTATTACGAAATATTGTATGTTGTGGCCTTGGAATAAAATGAAAGATGTGTCAACTCTCGCGGTATATCGGATTGAAACCCAGACATAAATTTCATAGCTGATTCCGAATGGACGGTAGTATGATCCGTACTCGGGATACAACTCCACGTACCGCTTGAGTAAAATGCACCTTCTTTTGTTTTATATTGCTTTAATTTATTTATTTTTCGTCATTTGAATTCCGCATATTACTTTTTGTATGCATGACGCGATCAAGTGCATGGGCTTAGTAAGTCGGATTAAAGGTCCCCTATTTGGAGGGGTTAAAATCCTTTACCACGATGCTTTGCCGCGCCGGTTGATGTGTGTTCGGTTGATTGTAAGATATGTTCAATCGGGCATACTAAGTTTGATATTATTGTCTTTATTTTTGTATGCATGATGCGATCGAGCACATGGGCTTAGTAAGTCGGATTAAAGGTCCCCTATTTGGAGGGGTTAAAATCCTTTACCACGATGCTTTTTCGCGCCGGTTGACGTGTGTTCGGTTGGATGTAAGATATGTCCAATCGGGCATACTAAGTTTGACATTATTGTCTTTATTCTTTGTATACATGATGCGATCGAACGCATGGGCTTAGTAAGTCGGATTAAAGGTCCCCTATTTGGAGGGGTTAAAATCCTTTACCACGATGTTTTGCCGCGCCGGTTAGTGTATATTTGATTGGATGTGAGATGAGTTCAATCGGATACGTGAGGTCCCACATTGTGGATTTGTTGGTCTATGAATGTGTTACATGCATCAGGTCTGGTTCCGTTCGAATTTCCCCAATCATATCAATCCCCCATGCTGAGAAAGGCAACGGCTCCGACAACCCGTGCAACTCTGTGTGTGGTAAGTGATTCAAATTACCATGTGCTTGACAGTCATGACAGTGCTTCACCATCTTCGCGCAATCTGTTTCCATGGTTGACCAATAAAAACCTTGTCTCACTATCTTGCGGGACAGATTCAACCCGTTCATGTGCGGACCACATACCCCCGCGCTATTTGGTATTTATGTAAATAAAAGTTTTTATTTATATGTGATGTTATGGGCACGGAGCCCTTAAGTGTTGAGTATAAGTTTGATGTGTCTTGTGTTTGGACCTAAGGTCTTTTTGCATATTTGATACTCATTTCAGGTTTCGTTTTGGTGTTGGACTGTGTTCTAGGTTGTCCAGTTTTTACGATACTTCACGTCCGTTTTTCTGTAACTTTGGAGGCTTATAGAGATGGGTTAATCATATCTCGTACCAGTAACATCCTGCCTCTGACATGGTGTTACACTGAGTTTATGTTACATGTTTTGTTATTTATTAATTTTCTTGAAATATGCATGTTAAAAGTAATTAACAACACTGTTATGAGTAATTTAAATAGAAGCAAATTACAGAATATGAAAATATGGCTTTGATAGTGTGGTCATTATCTTTAAGGAATTAATGCCCCAACTTTAAGTGATGTTGGGTGTATGGCGGTATCCCTCCAGGATTTCTACAAAGCCTAATCAGAAATTCAAGATAGCAAATCTGGAACTTCTCCCAATAACATATAAGAAGTTTAGAGGAAAAGAAAATGATTTTTGATAATAACGAATTATGGAGTTTTACAGGTATTTATATACTTTAAGTAACCTTTGGCAAGAGACACTTATTTTTTGAATCAAAATATTGGCAAATGGCACTTCCTTTTAAATCAAATTGTTATATAACAGTTAAGAGAAATTCAAACAAAAAATAATTAATTTCGAAAAAATAATAATTAAAATGATTAATTGCCAATTAATTTTAGGCTCAATGCCCAAGTGCCCATCTTTGACTATATATATATTATTTAATTCATAACCAAATTCTCACTAATCAATTTGAATCAAATTGATGTAATAAATATATTTAAACACTTATTTCTTTTTGTAGTTTTTAGATGTGAGATTCCTTTATATTCTTTTCTCTTCTTATAACTTAATCACTAACTATCTAACAAACACATCTTACCTTACACCATCCACACCAACTACCGGATGATAGTAGACCTGACCACCAGTCCTGCCAGTTCCCGGTTCCACACTTATATGGAATCGAAATTGAACCATTCGGTTTCGGTTTTGGTTTTGGTTTCGGTTCCATTCAGTTTTTTTTTTACTTTTTATTAAATTTTACTAATGATTTTTAAAAATAATATGAGATTAAAAAAATTATTTAAAATTATGAATTTGAATTTAGATTACATTAAATTACAAATAAAATTCTTATCTACAAAATTAAAAATAAAATTATTAAATTAAAGAGCTTAAACTTAAATTTTTAAAAACTTAAGTTGCCTATGTATCCTCCAGGGGTGAGAGGAATCAAAGCTCACATAGTTCCATTATAATTTTAAGATAGTTCCCCATTGTAATTTACAATTATTTACTAATCAATCATCATCAATCATCATTATCAGTGTCTGTTGATCCTTCAGCTCTCGTTCCGCTTGCACTTGCATATGCATTGTCGAACAAGTCTTCAAAGTCATCGGAGGCATCTTCTTGTTGCCTCGGATTAGCTCGAGTCCAATCATCCACACATGGTATTGCTTCTTAAGTGCTTGGATGTAATGAAGATCGTCTCTCTTCCAATATATTGCCTCTTATACTGAAGGTTTTCTCAATCGCAACAGTGGAAACAGGTGCTGCTGGTAACTCTTTAGCAATAATTGATAATACATGAAAGATATTTTGATGTCGGTTCCACCAGTCAAGGACTTCAAAATTTTTACTCACTAAACTTTCAGTAGGAAACTCGAAATTAGTAGATAAATAATTATCTAATTTCGGGTTGTTAGTCGTGTTATCTCTATGTTTTTTATTTCATTGTAGTAACCAACGATCACCTACGCTGTCTTGATTGTATTACGGGTTCGCTACTACAAGATTGTCCTACTGATTGTAAGTTATATCTACTAACATAATCATTAAATAAATCTATTAAATCAATTTTTATTTTAGCTATTACTCTTGTAATATCAATTTCATTTATTATTTCTAAATATCTATAGTAAGCTTATAATGCACTATTCAAACCTTCTAATTTAAATCTATGATAAAAAAAACTGTGACAATAAGATAAAGTAATGGAATATCTCTAAAATAATTCAACCATTTTCCTTTCATAATAGCAATAGCTTCAAGAAAAACAATATCATTAGGATCAGAACTTTCAACATTTTCATATAGAGTACCAACAATATTCAAACTTTCAACAAGAAATAAATGTGTTGTAGGATAGTAAACTTCGCTAAAAATATTTGTAGCATCATTAAAAACTTTTAAAATATCTAAAAAAAATTCACAAATATCTCATTGACTAAGAAAAAATGTGATATGTTGAACATGTTGAGAAAAAAACTACATAATGCATCTTTGTATTGGAAAGCTTGACATAAAAGAAAATAAGTTGAATTCTAACGTGTTGGAATATCTCGTGAAAATTTTATTGCTTTAATACTATTTAATTTATAATACTTGGCCCGTTCACTTCTAACTTGAGAATATGATCAAATACAATTAAGTGCAATCTTAGTAGGATCAATGAAAGGTGCTAAACTAGTCAGACCATCTTGAACACATAAATTAAGGACATGGCATGTGCAACGACTATGAAAAATCGACCCCCCAAATTTGGTTCACATATTTCTGTTAAATCTTTAATTGATGCAATATTTGCATATGCATTATCAAAACCAATTGTTAAAATTTTACCTAATAAACCAAATTCATCAAAAATTATTTTCATCATTCTATAAATATTTTGTGCAGTATGTTGTTCATCAAAAACTCTAAATACAATAAGTCATTTTTGCATGTTCCATGATGCATCAATCCAATGACAAGTCACACCCATGTATGTGTGTGTTTGCCAATGGTCATTCCAAATATCAAAATAAATAGAAAGAGGAAATTTAATATCTTTAAATATTTCATTTAAAATAATTTTACCATCTTTGTATAATTAAAAAAATTGATGTTTTGTTGTATTTCTAGTCATTCTACAAGCAGCAAGATTTAAAGCATTCTGAACGTAATTAGTAAAAAGTAATTTTTTTCACCAAAACTTAAAGAAAGATGTGTCATACAAGTTAATTTAGCAAATTCTTCTCTATTTTTAGCAACAAAATATTTAAATAAATCTAAAGAACCAGTACCTCTACTAGATGATGCGTACCTCGCCATTTGAGTTTGCGTTGTATCAAGTCCAATTTCAGCGGCATGATGTTTTTCCAAGTGCTTGTTCATATTGCCATATCCACCAGTAAATTTATAAGAAACCCCACAATAGTTGCATATTGCTCTTAAACCTTCATTTTCAATATCGACTTAATGAAAATGAATTTTGAAAATATCGGATGAAAGAGACTTAACTTCTCTTTTACGTGTACCGATACCAGGGCCGCTCTCTTGGGTTGACAAATTTGACATGGTGTTCTCAGATGAGCTTGCCATTTTTTGTTAAAGAAATTTTAAAGAATGAGAGAATTGAGAATGAGAAATTGTAGATGAGATAATTGAGAATGAGAGAATTTGAGAAATTGAGAGAATTGAGAATTGATGTGTTGAAAAAATGAAAAATGACCCCTATTTATACATTTTTGGAATGTTTTCGTGATACCTGAAATGCCCATAAAACTAGTCGTTTTATTAATGTTATTGAGGGTAAATTAGTAAATTGTATTTTTTTTTTTTTTTTTGGAATTTAGGGCAAGGAGCCACCGAACGACTACTAGTCGTTGGGCCTACTCCCAACGGCTAGTAGCCGTTGGGAGCCTTATGGTTCCAACCGAAATCGTTTGGTTCCGGTTGGAACCGTAGAATCGCCGGAACCGTCCGGTTCCAGCGGTTCTACTTCAGTTCGGTCAGGGGTGAACCCTAACTGAATCAAAAAATTTCGGTTCCGATTCCGAAATCGGAATCGTCCGGTTCCAACCGGTTCGGTTGCGGTTCCGAACCGAAAAATTTCGGTTCCGATTCGGTTGCGATTCCGAACTGGAACCGTGGACCCGTCTAGATGATAGAAGTCATTTCGTCCGGAAAAAAGGATAGGCATAGGATTAGTCTCCATTTTCGAACTACTAATGACTGATTATGATTGTTCTTTCAATTTTTTTGAAAAAAAATTCTTTGTAAATATTAAAACTATTCTCTTTGTCAACGATAGTTAGCAACCACCTTGTCGAACTTGAACTCTTTGCAAAAAACAAAAAACAAAAAACAAAAAATCCAAGCACTCGTGGGTGTTCAGACATAAAAAGCAGTGAAAAAAATTAATTAAGCTGGAATAATTTCAAAGGATTTTAGTTAATTTTCTACTTTAAGCCGTGCCACATGGCTCCAACTGGGGTTGACACGTAAGTCCCTCATCATGAATATGTAATTATATCTTAGCTTAAGTTCATATTTTCTCACTGTATTTTCTCTCTTTAGACTTATATAATTAGTTTGGAAGTCCAGTAAAAGTCATTCATGGATAAAGACATTTTACTAACTCATAAGGAAATATTGTCAATTTTAGGTACCAAATAGCAAAAGCATTATTTGTTAGTTCCCCTAACAAAGGACTTGAAGGCACATTAATTAATTGTTTTTGGTTCATTATCAAATGGTTAGACTTTGTTAGACGTATGAGATTGCATGGGGGTAGGGTTTGGCATAAAATTAAACTATATAAAAAAAAGTCAATTAAAAATGTAATATCTATAACTAATATATATTATCATTGTATATTCAAAAGACAGTGATTGGGGCTGGTGACCTAAATCATAGAACTTGAATAGATTTGTGAGCTCCAATATATATCATGGAGTTTTTTTTACTCCACGCGATGAATCTCTCAACATTCCACTTGCTAGTATATTACAAAATTTGGCAGGAAACATTTGCAACTAGCTAGGGAGAATAGATGTAGATGTGGTAATTTGAGTGAGCATTTGTTTATCTCATTCCACTCCATTCGTGAATATGAATTTGAAAATCTTGATTAATTTAATAAGTAGATCGATTCGATTAATTTCATTTATTAAACGAATAGAATTAAGATCAATCAAAGATCCGTTCAATTATATTATTAATTTACCATTAAAATTTTAAAACCAAAAAAAATATTATGTAACAACATTACTTTGGTAATCATGAACCAAATCTATGTGTAATTGATTTAAAATTTTTAATATGGAATTTGTTATAATGGATTTGTAATTTGCAACAATTTTGAATATTGTTAGGATGATAAATTTAAGAAAAATGAGCTAATAATTCTCCTGATGTTTGGTAAAATTAAGTGAAATCCCCCTCATATTTAAAACTAAGTGAAATCTCTTTGTAATGTATTTTGCTATAAATATATTTATTGTTATTTGGTTAATTTTCACAGATAAAGAGATGTAATCCCAAATTAATAAATACAAACAATATTTATTCTTCAAATATTTATTAATAATTTGATTGAACTAGTCAAATAAATAAATATTAAAAAAAAAAACCTACGAAGAGGTTTCGTTTAGTTTTAAAATATAACAAAGATTTTACTTAGTTTTATCAAATATTAGGGAGATTTTATTCATTTTCCCGATAAAATTGTGTTTATTTTTTTGTTGTTTACTTTTTTTATTTTTAATATTGAATCGAAACATATTTAAAATAAATACATTCAATTCCTTTAATTTTATCTAAACGAATCGAATACGAATTTTAATATCATTTATTAAATGAATTAAATATAAATTTATTACATTTTAATTCAATTTATTTAATATTTCATATAATTTCGATTTCATTTTAATACCCCTATGTATATGTTCGTAGTTTGTACTGTACATACATTTGACTAAAAAACATTGCCCCTTCAACTATTTGTAGGTGAGGTTGCTTTATTGGTGTTAAATAAATAAAATTATTATCTTTTTTTGATTTAGGAGATATGTGTGTGTGAGTGTGTGTATTTTTATTTGTTTTTTTTAAAATTATTTAATTTTAATTTTTAAAATAAAATAAAATAATATTGTTGATGGTGGTTTTCAGCTCCCAATAAATCAGAATCCCTATGAGGGGTAGAATGGGGATTGCAACTAGCAGACAAAAGGTCAAAGTCATTATGAAGAGAAGAGGTCGACAGAGGGGCCCAAGCCCGAGGTGCACGCTTGGACACCGAGGTGGTCATGAACAAGGTGGTTAGGTCCGGCGGCGCTAGGACGTTTGTGAAGACTTACTCGATGTGGTCAGGTCAGCCTGGGCATCAGACTCTCGGGACAACCTCGGCATCAGACTATCAGGACAGCCTCGACATCAGACTCTCAGGGTAACCTCAGCATCGGATTCGGCATTCAGAGCCTCGTGTCAGCCTGTGAAGTCAGGATCGACTCAGTAGATCAGACCCGATTAAGGAAATCGGACCAAGCATCTAGAGACTCGACACACCAACCCGATTTGTTAGTAGACACAATGAAAGATGTTACATGTCTAGGCACACCGACCCGGTCATATATGTCGGGGGTGCTAAACCTTATGCACATGTATGGATGATGTAATCCTTACATGAAACCTAGAGTTGTCGGACGGTTGCATGGGCGTAACGTATGAGTAATAAGCAACAACGTGCGAGTAATGAGCAGTAACATTTGAGTAATGGGCAATAATGACAAGGAAATATCGCTAACGTCATAAGCTATTGTAACAATAGAATTTTTCCGAGTATATAAAGGGGTTGAGAATTCATTGTAAAGGGTTCCCTTTTTGGGTTGGCAAATTTATTTCTTCACATGTAAAAGAGAGCAAAAAGCTTAAGTATAAACGAGAACTAGTAAGAGGTCGGTCAGTCGAGATAGAGTTAGAGAGAGGTCGGTCCGACCCGAGATCATAATAAAAATATCATTTACTTTGTGCCAGTGGACGTAGGTTGCATCCATTCCGCTGAACCACATTAAACCTTCTGTGTTGTCTGTGTGTTTTCTCGTCTTTTGATAAGTTTGCCTTTGGTCCCCAAACCAAATAAATTCACAGCTGAAGGAGATTTATTCAAGGAGTGGTTTTTCTCGAATTACCCCTGGAATGAAAATCAATCATCAATATTTGTTCGAGGGATGGGTGGAGAGGATGGAGAAAACCCTGCGAAATTAAAGGGAGGATGCACAAAAGAAGAGGGAAATAACTCAGGCCTTATGAAGACTATGATGGAAATGATTGAAAAACTAGAGGAGAATACCCAAAAACCTGGTGGAGCAGGACCTAGCAGAAAGAGGGAGGAAATCGCAAAGGGAAAGATAATCGTCAGAGCAGACGGAGACCGTCGGGAAAGAAAGAGGTGGCGTGAAGTTCCCGGTTATAGAGAAAACCTTACTCGAAGTGGAAGACATGAAGAGGGTTATGGGCAAAAGAATGATAGCTCCGAGAGCCATATGAAGAATTGGTTCCAGATATAGATGAGGAAATGAGAGGATAAAACGAAAGGAAGAGCTCAGGATGATAAGGACATGGGGGCAGCGTCCCCGCTCTTAAAGGAAATATTAGCGATGGAGTTCCCGAGGAAGTTCACCATGCCCAAGATAGACATCTACAATGGAAACACGGACCTCAAGTCTCATGTAGAGAGGTTTGTTTTGTTAATAAAAATTCAGGGGATGGTCGAAGAGGCTATCTGTAAGGTGTTCCCTTTAACCTTGGGCGGGTCAGCTAGCCTATGGTTAGGAACTTGACCTTGGGGAGTATCAGTAGCTTCGCCCAGTTGAGGAAATCATTTGTCTGACAATTCAAAGGGGTGTGCGTGCCGAAGAAGACGATAGGGTCGTTGAGGTTGATGAAGTAGGGAGACGATGAGTCTTTAAAAAGTTTTGTTGACTGGCATCAGGAAAATTATGATCTCCCCGAGGATCCAGGATATACCGGACTATACTGCGGCCTTAGAATAAGCGAAAAGGTTTGTGCTAATGGAAGAAAAGAAAAAGATTGCCCGATGAGAGGGCACCTAGAGGACCAAGATACTCAGTGCGAAAAATCGGTAGGATTTAGGTAGAGATATGAGGAGACAAGTCCCGGGACAAAAGAAGTTCAGGTCGATGCCTTAGAATATAAAGTAAATGAGAGGAGGTCGTCTGTCCAGGTTAATATTGTCACAGCAGGAACGGTGTATACCCCATGAACAGACCCTTGACCCAGATAGTTTGGGAAATCTATGACAAAGATCTTCTGGTTGAGCCCGACCCGAAGAGTTTTCCCATTGATATCAGAGACAACAAGGCTTATTGTGTTCACTAAATCTGATATGACACACCACGGAAAGGTGTAGAGACCTGCAGGAGTAGGTAGAGGACTTGGTAAGGAACGACTATCTGAATGACTGCATAGACCAAGTGGCTACGAAGACCGACCAGTGTTGATAGCGACAGTCATCAGGTCAGGTGCCAATTAATTGGGGCATCTGGACGGTATTATGGCTCAAAAAGCCCTGGAACGCTGAAGAGCTGATGGGATATTTTCAATAGAGCCTCTTAGAATGAGACTCAAAAAGTTGTAAGATGGGCAGTAGGTTCATTGAACATGAATAAGGCTTTTCCTTTTCTCAAATAAGAACTTGTTCATTTTTCTTGTTTATTATTCGGGTGGGAAAGACATGTTTAATATTCTTGTGAGATACTCATGGTCGGAACATATAAAGGGTGAAGGACATGTGAGAAAGGCGTGAGACCCGTGTCACACCAATCCCTTGCGTCATTATCAAACCCTCAGAACAGAGCATCACTACCAAATGACCTGCATCTTTGGGGAGCTTAAGCGAGAAGACCTACGTGGCGTTTGGCGTCTCGGGGTAACCATAGCACGTTGAGCGAAAGGGCTGACGTGGCATTTGGCGCCCCCAAGTAACCATAGCACTTATGGATTTTTGGAACCTCGGGGGAACCATAGTATATTTGGCGCCCCCAAATAACCATAGCACGTATGGATTGAGGTCATTAAAAACCGACGTGGCATTTGGCGCCTAAGGGTAACCATAGTATGTTTGGCTCCCTAGGTAACCATATCATATATGGATTGAGGTCATTAAAGACCGACGTGGCGTTTGGTGCCTCGGGGTAACCATAGTACATTTGGTGCCCCCAGGTAACCATAACACGTTTGATGGCTTGGGTCTGCATTCGTTCTGCCGAGGCCATGACATGATTTGATGGCTCAGGTATGCTTTCGTACCACCGATGCCGTGGTGATTTGTTGGCTCGGGTCTGGGTTACGTCCCGTCATGGTCTTATTCTTGTTGAGTGGCACAAGGAATGAGCATTCCCTTATGGTCGAGTGCTTATAATGGCTCGGGGTCAGGTTACGTCTCATTGAGGCCTCTTTATTTTCATCGGTATGAGGTTAGAGTTTCTCCCCCATGACCGAGTTTTGGTGGCACAATGAGGGAACATTCTCTTGTGACTGATACGCCACTATCAACTCGGGATTAGGTTACGTCCCGACGATGCCTCTTTTCATGTGTGATAGCTCGAGGTGAGTTTCCCTCATAGCCTATGTTCTTTTCCTCGTGACCTTTGTTTTGTTTTGCAGGTCTTTGTAGATCATCATCTTCCGGGATTGCAGCATGTCAATAGCGTGCATCAGCCCAATATGGCATAAGATGGGTTTCTTTGAGCAAAGCTAATAGGATGGATCAACTAGAGTTAGCTCAAGTCGATTTCTTCCGTCCGAGAAAATTGTGGAAGAGATGACCAGTTATGAACCGGAAGCTGAGATGCAAGATCAGGATTGTGAACCCGGCATGGATTTTCACAAGAAGTATTGAAGCTTGAAGTTGTGGTACCTGCTAAGAGATGGAGCACACTTGAGATTTTAGGCTTGATCAGGGTTAAGTATTTGCCCAAGGACATCAGATTGACTTCCAGGTCCATGCACTGTCATCTTTTTATAGTTCACAACATCAACTCATCAACTCATTGATACCGAGAACTAGGTTTAGATGTTGATGGCGATTTTCAGCTCCCAATAAGTCAAAATCCTTAGGAGGGGTAGAATGAGAATTGCAACTAGCAGACAAAATGTCAAAGTCATTGTGAAGAGAAGAGGTCGGCAGAGGGGCCCGAGCCTGAGGTGCATGATTGGACACAGAGGTGGTCATGAATGGGGTGGTTAGGTCCGACAGTGCTAGGACATTTGTGAAGACTTACTCGATGTGGTCGGGTCATCTTGGGCATCAGACTCTCGGGATAACCTTGATTGGAATCAGACTCTCAGGGCAGCCTCGGCATCGGACTCGGAATTCAGAGTCTCATGTCAGCCTCTGAAGTCAAGATCGACTTTGCAGACCAGACCCGGTCGAGGAAATCAGACCAAGCACCTAGAGACTCGGTACACCGATCTGATATGTTAATAAATATAAAGAAAGATGTTATATGCCTAGACACACTGACCCGGTCACATGGGTTGGGGTGCTGAACCTTATGAACATGTATGGATGACGTAAGCCTTACATGAAACCTAGAGTTGTCGGACGTTTCGATGACGTAACGTACGAGTAATGAGCAACAACATGCGAGTAATGAGCAGTAACTTTCGAGTAATGGGCAATAATAACAAGGAAATGTGGTTGACATCATAAGCTGTTGTAACAGTAGAATTTTTCCTAGTATATAAAGGGGTTGAGAATTAATTGTAAGAGGTTCCCTCTTTGGGTTGACAAATTTATTTTTTCACTTGTAAAAGAGAGCAAAAAGCTTAAGTATAAGCGAGAACTAGTAAGAGGTCGGTCAGCCGAGATAGAGTTAGAGAGAGGTCGGTCCTAATAAAAACATCATTTACTTTGTGCTCGTGGACGTAGGTTGGATCTATTCCGTCGAACCACGTTAAACCTTATGTGTTGTCTGTGTGTTTTCTCATCTTTTGCTAAGTTTTCCTTTGGTCCCCAAACCAAACAAATTCATAGTTGAGGGAGATTTGTTCGAGGAGTGGTTTTTCCCGAATTACCCATGGAATGAAAATCAGCTATCAACAAACATTAATAATTCAACATTCAAAATACTAATACAATTCAAAATGTATCCAAAATAAATTAAAATTAAATGTAAAAATATAATAAAATTAAATTATTTTTAATTTTTATTTATGGATCCAAATATAGGAATCCAAATCCTTATGGATCTTAAAAGATTAGAATATTTTTATTAATGTAGAAAATGAATTTTTTTTTTCGAATGTGGATGTTAGTGAATCTGAGCTAAATCCAGATATAACTACCATCCCTAAAAGATTAGAGAAACACAAATTTGTCTTGCAACAAGATATAACAATATAAGCACAGACTTGGCCCCAAGAAAGAATATTCAAGAAAAATAAGGGATTGAAACGACAACTGATCGATTTCTATGCATATTTTTATGTTTAATCCTTTGGTTCAATTTTTTATGTTTTAACCTATATTATTAATTTATCCATTAAGATCCTCATTGTCACATTGTTGTCTTTCTTAATTGTACTAATTTTATGTTGTAGCCTAATAAAATTCATGATTTCCATATTATGACACAATCTTACCAAAATCATTATCTTGTCACTCGGGGGTGCCCTGAATTTTATAGGGTCCTAAATGATTTTTTAAAATATGTGGCTCATTTTGATTTAAAAAAATATTTTTTTACTTTAATATTACAATAGGTCTTTTTTAGCGACATATTTTCAAGATGAATTTTGATAACGCAATACTAGAAGTCTTCGACACATAGTAGCAAGACATTACAAACAGATGTCGAAGCACATTGGTGGTAAAGAGCAACGGATGTGAAGACTAGCGCATATTGAAGAAAATTTTGTGTAGTCTTAGTTTAGGTCTCTATTTATAAAGTGAATTGTTTACTTAAGTATCTAAGCTCATAGAACACATGCACATTCATATAGATGCATTAGGGTCATGTGTAAAATATTTTAAACCTTCAAATCCTACATTTTGGCACTGAAACTGTCATACCGGTCTCATACCGGTCTAATGCTTTATTTTAAAAACTCTCTGGAACCGACATAAATCATACCGGTACGGCGGTACCATAACGGTCATCATATCGGTCTATGTTTTGTTTTGCAAGCTCTCTGGAACCGACATGGATCATACTTGTCTATTAATCACAATGCATAATTTCCCAACACATCCATATACTTATAGACCTCATCCAATGCTAATACTATCATGATACTTCTCAAAGTTCATGCTAACAACTTTATTAGTGCCAAATCAAACAATTTACATTGCTAGGGTATGTTAGGTGCGAAATGAGGCTTTCATTTTTCAAGCTTAAAACTAAAAAATTAGGAGATAGAAAGAGAAAAGGAAACTTACTAAGCTTGGAAACATGCTAGGATGGATCCAAATGCTTTGAAATGAAGACAAAATGAGAGAAGAAGATCCCCCAATTTCCTTTGCTCTTCACGTTTTTTTTGTATGAGGGAAAGAGTGAATAATGTTCTAGTTATAGACAAATAGAGGCTGATTTTTGTGATGGAATTGGTGGTTAGGATTGTGCCACCTCACCTTAATCTAGACCATTCACAAATTCTACTGTAGCAGCCACGAAAATCTCAATTTTTGACCTATTTCCAATTCGAATTTGGAAAAATATTCAACGCGGAAGTTGTATGTCTCGATCTTAGATTTCCGGCGATATAAAATTCATAAAATCAGAGTTCATATGAGAATGTTATGGCCCAAATACCACGGGTTGTTCGATTTTTAACCTTTGAATGAATTATGTATCGGATATACGAGGAATTTGCCAAATGTCCAAAAAGTCCTTTCATGAGCACATGCATGCTTGAACATGATTTTCATCATGTATCATGTCTCCAATAACATAACAGTCATCGACCTCTGATGAAGTACAAGCCGCGGGGGATTACTGGATGTTACATTGAGTGAGCCTATATCTAAAACTCATTACAAGAGGTTTAGAGTGAGCCTAGTGTGTAAAAATCTTGGTTGAGGGTGAGCCACGAAAAACTCATTTGTAAGCTGCGGTATCAACTTAGTGGAAATCTTCAAGCTCGACTTGGGGGAGTGGACGTATGCATTATTGGTCGAACAATTATAAATCACGGTGTTATTTTCTATATCCCTTAACTTTTAATTATTGCAAGTTTATTTTCATATTTGCATATTAATTAGAAACTTGCTATTAAGGAATATTTTGTGATTCAAAAAATTGACCTAAGCCAAATTGATAAAGCTATTAGCTTAGTATAAAATTGACAAGAATTTTTATTTTCGCATTATTAGGCCATATATATAGTTTGTTTGTTGTATGCTTGTAGGAAATTTCAATTGGTATCAGAGCGAGGCTTTCTCAACAAAGACCTAACCGTCCGAGAATAGATCATGGCCTTCTACAACGGAACCGATTACAACTATTGGAAGATGAGGATATTGAACTACTTTCTAGCCGTTAATGTGCAATCATTCAAAGAGATCACACAAGGTACAAGAATGCCAATGAAGAGGGATAGCAATGGTTTAGAGATTCTTAAGCCACATTTTGAATGGACAAATGAGGAATACTTGCAAGCCTCATAAGATGCCAAGACATCTTCTTTGTGCAATTGATCGGAGTCCAATAAACAAGCTTCTGGAGTTTGGAAATGCATATGAATTGTAGAAGTCTTTGGAAATGGTCAATGAGGGCACAAGCCAAGTGCATGAGTCAAAAATCAACTGATTCATGTGTTAGTTAGATAGCTTCAAAATGGAAGCCGGTGAAGAAATTGAGAAAATGATTTCAAGGTTTACAATGATTGTAAATCAACTTAGTGCTCTAGGAAATTTCAGTCTTAACTTTTATTAGATTTGGGTTAAAAAAAATCTTATATATCTGAAGAAAAAAATTCCCGGTCAATTCCTGAGACCCCAACCCACCGCTTATACAGGCAAGCTCCGGAGCAGGCCCTGCCCTGCCATCACTGCATTACTAATATATATATATATATATATTAAGTTAAATATTTTTAAACATCTTCATCGCGCCACGTGGCGGTTTCATATTAAAGTTATAAAATTAAATTAAATTAATAAAATTAAATAAAAACCATATTATAACAAGAAAACATATTATATTATCCGTTTAATTTTTGAATAATAATACAGATAATTCGGCAAAGTGTGTGTATATATGTTAAATATTTTCAAGTTTTTAAAAGCGTCACATGACACATAATCTCTACAATTAATTTTTTATTACCTATTATATTAAGAAGATATAGTATGATCTTCTATTAAAATTAAAAAAAAAAAATATGTGACACATAATTTGTACAATTAATATTTTTATTATTAAATTATAAAATAAAAATAAAAAATTAATAAAATAAAAAAATAAAAAAAATTATTACAATATAAAAATATAATCTCATATTAAAATAAGAAACCTAAATAGTAACTGCTCATCAGGTCTATTGTTATTTGTAATTTTATTTTGAATTATTTTTATAAGTTTTTTTATTTCATGAATTTTTTATTATATTATTCTGTTTCAAGATGCAGACTCTGACTATTAGCTCTTGCACGGTGTATTTGAAATATTATTTGAGAACTGAAATATAAACAAATAAGGCATAAATATTACGTGTAAGTAAATCAATTGTCTTACTTAAACTATAAAACTAAAAAAATCCGGAATATTTATAAGATTAATACCTAAAATATATATTCAACTCGCACAAAATATGGGTCGTGTACTATAGTAATAGTTTATATAGATGTTATCGCAAACAAGATTGTGAGCTAGTGGACGTTCTTGTGGTTATTGAAGAAAAATAAGGGTTACAGTAAAAAAAAAAACAAAAACAAAAACAAAAACAAAACAATTTGATTGGGTATCAAGGTAATCACTAATAATGAAAGTTGAATTAATGATGAGCTCTATGTGGATGGAGTGAAATAATATAAAGTATTATGTATGGATTTGAAATCAATTTTAAATTAAGTTTTGTTCTAAGTTTTTTATAAATTGTAATTGATAATTATTATATAAGAACTTATAAATAATTGAATCTTAATTGTTTATAATACATATACTCATGATAGAAGATTATAAAAAACTGAAGATAAAAAAAGACCAACACTAAATCTAAATCCATTAGGGAGCCGCTTATAATTAATTAGTATTTAATTAAACAACGTTAGCATTACGTGAACATAACTCTGACTAAGCTCCTGCTATTCTAGATCCATTATCACTAATAAAAAACAATGCTTCTATTTTCCAGTTGTTTACACCTGATACAGGTCATGGTGGCTAAATTCTAGTTCGTTATTTTAACATTTTAAATGACAAAATAAATTCTCATTTTTCAAATGAACTTTTTTTGTTTTAAAAAATAAAATTAATGTGTAGTTTTTGAATTGGTTTTGCTTTTGTATTCTAAAAGTTAGGTTCATAAAATGAAGCAATTAGGTTTTTATATACTGAGAACTGTAAGGGCAGATAAAGATAAAAAAAAATCTTATGTCTTTTAGTTGAATCTGTACTTTATAAGTGGACTATAAAGTGTGCATTGACATATCCAGATCTTTCATTTAGTGAGATTAAAATTTTATTTTTCAGAAAAAAAAAATTAAATACTCTTTAATATGGATGAATCAAAATTATTTAATTAATAAAATAAACATTTCATTAATTCATAAAAAATATTTTAATAAAATTACAGATGGAGCGGGAGTGATTGTCCCTAGGAAACTGTAAGGGGCTCCGCTAATGCACACTACATTGACAAAAATATATCACCACATAATTAAAAAATAATTTTATCTTTTTTTTTTAATTATGTAGAAAATGTATTTATTATTTTTATTTTAAAATACATTCGATGTAGGTGGTAAATAGAGGCATATAAATGTGAATTTTAATATATGATGACGTATGCACATGCAAGATAAGGTAGTTTATAAACACACACACCGAGTGTCTACATGCATTAAAGTGAATATATTTCGATATTATAGCTTAATATCGCAAACAAAAATATATAATTGGACTGGGAAAAATCATGACCTCATGAATGATGTCATATAAATGATTATGATTTCAATTTTCAACCTACAAATATTTAATGTTTTTCACATGAATTAAATATAATTAAACTAAAAGTAGATAACTTCAAGAGGAGAAACTCTATGACCTTTGATGAGAGAGACTTGTTTCATTAACAACACAATGAAATAAGAATAACTATTACAATAAATTATTTAGATATTTCAATAGTGTTTGTGGATATCTTTCTATTTATTTATAATTCATGGATTTGAATTTAGTGATGAGTTGAACTCTGATGAGCTTTTTATTATTTTCTACCACGTGTTTTAATAGCGATTAAAATTACATTTAAATTATTAAATAATGACTATCGATTATATAACTTATTAAAAAAACTCAATATAAAACTCAACTCGCCTCAACTAGGACTGGGCATCGGATCAGATTGTGTCAGATCCGATCAAATCGTGTTTGGTTCGGATCGAATCAGATAAATTTTCGAATCCACTATCGGATTCATTATCAAATCGGATGCTCTATCGGATTCAAATCTGTTATAAATCGAATTTATCCGATTCGTTAAGATATCAAATCAGATTGAATAAATCCAATTCGATTTGATAGTTATCAGATCAAATCCGATCTGATCCGATAAGGACTCAAAATCCAATCGAACTAAACAAATCAACGGACCCGAATTCGATAATGCCCCATAGCCTCAACATTGAATCCAAATCCCTAATTCATTCGAATATTGCCATCTTTTCTCTCTCCTTATATTTTTATTTTTATTTCCTCTATATATAGAGAGATGGTGGTGTCATTGAGACTCATCATTCAATATAGCATGTGTTAAGAATTTCAGTGAGTTGAGAGTCTAAAAAATAATTCTTACTATCATACAATGGGAAAAGGGAGAGCTCCATGTTGTGATAAGAGTCAAGTGAAGAGAGGGCCATGGAGTCCTGCTGAAGATTCAAGACTCACCACTTTTATTCAGAAACATGGTCATGATAATTGGAGAGCTCTTCCTAAACAAGCAGGTAAAATTTTCTCTCCTAAATTTTCTCAAGAATCTTGGATTTTCTAGCTAGCAAACCATGTTCTTGCGTGAATGAAAAATCTTGGATTGTTTGATTCACTATTCTTGATTTGCATTCTCATTTCTTGTTTCAAATCATTTTGAAGAATTGGGTTTGTTTGCTTTAGGATAATTTTCAAACTATTTTAGTTCAATAGTTTATAGAACCGAAAATTTAAATTTTACAGTAAACTAATAAATTATCAATAAAATCCCTTATCTTTTTTAAAATTTTGTTTTTGGCCTGAGGGTGCCACCGTTACAGACAATTGTTCACCTAACTACAATAACAAGACAAAAGTTTTCAAAATTTTCAACTTCAAAAATGACTTCGAATCTGGAATCAATGGATATGATTCTTGTATTTTTGTAAGTTTTTTTTTTTTTTTTAACCCTGTATTGTGCATATATGGTACACAGAATCCTTCCAGGCTTTCACCTCTATTTTATTTGGATCTTAAAGAAAAACAATTACCCATATTTAATATTTTAACATATGTGACACTATATTTAGAAAATTACACTTGGAAAAGCCTGACAAGTTTGTAATGTTTTGGTAATTCGTATTTTATGTACCAAAAAATTGAGGCAATTTAAGTTGAGAAGTTAATGGTCACATCATAATGCCATTAATCTGCTGCTAGCTAGCTAACTGGTTTTCTGTCACTATTGTACTTGGTAAAGAGATTTTTGAGAACTTAGTTTTCAGAACAGGTGCTTTTAAGTTATTAAAGTATGACCCATATAAATAAATAAAAATATAAAAATCATATTATATATTTAAAATTTAAAATTTCTTTAGATTTACGTACAAAAATTCAGGACCCTAATTAACTATTTACGTGGATTGTCTCTAGGTCACATCTATTTTAGTAATAGAGGGTTAAAGTGCTTAACTTAAACACAACTTTTCAAAAGCACTCTTAAAACAATGCATAAATTTTATGCTATTTTGACAGAGATTTTTCTGTCAATGTATTATAGGCCTTTTGCGATGTGGTAAGAGTTGTAGGCTGAGATGGATTAATTACCTGAGACCAGACGTGAAACGAGGGAACTTCACTCAAGAGGAAGAGCACACTATCATAAGGCTACATGAAACCTTGGGGAATAAGTAAACTCATTATTATTTTGGGAAAATATCCTACATGGGTCCTTAAGTTTTCATAATTAAGTATTAGGTCCCTGATTTTTTTTTTTTTTTTTTTTTTTATAATTATCTATCAATATCAAGTCTCTATTGTTCTAACAGTAAATGATCGTTGTTGCATTATGTACTGTTATTGTTAGAATAATAGAGACTTAATGGATAATTATGAAAAAAAATTAAGAGAACAGAGATTCTGTCAAATATTCATTTTGTGAGTTATTTCGGTTGATGAGTTTTGTTAAATTAATCGTTTAGGTGGTCGAAAATTGCATCTTATTTGCCTGGAAGAACAGATAACGAGATTAAAAATATTTGGAGCACACATTTGAAGAAAAAATTGGCTTCCAGAGATGCTACTAAATTTCAAGAATCTAAAGAATCCTCATTGAGCTCCATTGCCTCCCCTTCATCTAGTACAAATATGTCATCAGGCAAAAGAAATGCAGGTACCGAACTACATGAGCACCAATGTGACCAAAATTATGTGCCTAGAAAGCCTCGCGAAGAACAAAATGACATGGAAATATCAGAAAAAGTACAGCAATCAAACAGAATCAGCACAAGCAAGGAGGTGATGATGATGAAGGAATTATCAGCTTCTTCATGCTCTTCGGGTAATTCAATTGTGTCGAATCCTAGGGAAGTTGATGCCACAAGGCCAGATGACCAAAAGGGTACATCACAATTTGAGTTTAGTACACATTATGATGTTGCTCTAGGCTTAAACAATTTCGAAGAGGTGAATAAGCCTGAGATGATCATTTCAATTTCGGATGAAGGGCTAGAGATTCCATTCGAATCTGATTTTGATTTTTGGGGGATGCTAGATAGCTTAGAAACATTTCAATCAAATGAAGTTGATGCAGGCCAAAGCACAAGTTTTGGAGAAGCAAGTGACAGAAGCAGGGAAGCTGAAAGCAGAAAATGGTTTCAATACTTGGAAAATGAGCTTGGACTAGAGGCAACAACAGGAGATGAAAACGATGCAACTGAGGCAATAGTCCCAGAGACTTGTGAGACATTGTTGAAACCAGAAGTGGACTCAGGATTCACTTATTTTCAACTGTGGAATGCTTCACCACAAAGTTCTGTTCTTTGAGTGATCACATTATACAAGTCCAAAAAATTGACTATTTTAGTATACAAATATGGAAAATGATATTTTGTCCGAACGGTACTTTGAATTGGTGCCCCCAACGGGCACAATTCAAAACTTTTTATCTTTGCCCATTCGGGCATCAATTTGGGTGCCCGTTCGGGTAAAGTAGCACAACCAATATTATATTAGGTTTGGTTAATATATGATGGATTTGATGTATACATTTATTATATTTATTGGAAAACCCATTTATAAGCAAATTATTATCTTTAAAAATATGAGAAATTATCAATAGTATAACAAAAGATTAACATATTAAAAATATATATATTTTGAAATTTTACTCACCGCTTTATCCAAATATTACCATTGTTGAAGACAGCTCTGTGAGCTGTGCATGCAACTTGCATGCAGATCCAAAATGCACCGAAAGCAAAGGATGAAGTCAGCAAGCATGTAAGACGTGTATGGGCTGGCAAAAACGTGTCCAAGACGTGTGAAACTGTTCACGCGTCTTGGGCACTATAAAATGGAGCTTTGAGAACCATTGTTATCATCCCAGAACTCACAAGTGAGTGTATAATAGAGAGTAAAGTGTTTGCGAGTTTTTTGTAAAACTTTGATTTGTAAGCTTTGTAATTCTTTGTTTAGTGAGAAATAAAGAAGAGTTTTCTCTCAATTCACCTCTATTGTGTGTGTTTTATCACAACAAGTGGTATCAGGAGCTAAGGTTACACGGTGGGATCCCGAAACTCGGAAACAGAGCTTCGGTTCAGAAAGTCGGTTCTGACGAAAGTTGTCGAAAATCGATTTTGAGCATACCATCGGACTTTTCACGGCGAGACGAGCACGGTGGTATTTTCCGGTGATCGATCGGAGGTCCAGGGATAGCACACGCGCCGCACGCGCCTAACAGAAAGCTTCTCACGCGTCACCACACGCACACGCGCCGAACGGGCCAGCCGAAGGTTGAAGACGCTGAGTCAGCCGCCACGTCAGCGTCCAGTCAGCGCCCAGTCAGCGCCACGTCAGCAGACCCTACACAGTCAGCAGCCCAGTCAGCGGACACGTCATCAACACAGTCAGCAGACACGTGGCATCCAGTCATCAGCCACGTCAGCGCCACATCAGCTGCCACGTCAGTAGTTTCCACGTCAGCATTGCCACGTCAGCGGTGTCTGGTAAATTTCAGATAGGTCCTTGAACTTTCTGGAAATTAGAATTTAGTCCCTTTACTTTCAGTAATTTTCAATTTAGTCCCTGAACGTTTTGGAAATTGTAATTTAGTCCCTGAAATTTTCTGTAATTGCACTTTGGCCCCTAAACTTTCAGAAATTACAATTTGACCCATGTAATTTCTGAAATCTGCAATTTGGTCCCTATGTCGGATTTTGACAAACGAAGTGTCATTTCCACCATTTTCGACCATTCCGGACGCAACGGTGAGGTCCGTTTTTTGAAATTCTGCTTAGATTTTTTATGATGGATGGGGGCAACGGAAAAATGGTTTTGTTAACTAGTACAAACTATTTCACATGGAGAGGAAGGATGAAAGACCTTCTGTATGTGAAGGACTATGATGGATCGATATTTATGGAGCAGAAACCAGAAGGAATGTCCGATGAGAAGTGGGCTAATCTTCACCAGAAAACATGCAGTATTATTCGTCAGTGGATCGACGACAGTATCGTGAACCATGTCAGTGAAGAGACAAATGCACGTGTCTTATGGAGAAAGCTGGAGGAGCTTTTCCGAGCAAAGACTGACAAAAACAAGTTGTACTACATCAAGAAGATGATGGGGTTGAAATACCATGAAGGTACAGCTGTGGCGGACCACATCAACGATTTCCTCGGAACAATGAAAGAATTGTCTGGATTGGGTATAGACTTCAGAGATGAGGTAAATGGCTTAATACTCCTTAATACGTTACCAGAATCTTGGAAAACGTTCAGATCTACGGTGATCAATTCAGCAACAGATGGGAAAGTCACTATAGAGATGGCAAAGACCAGGATCTTCGAGGAAAAAAAAAGGACGAGAACGCAGGAGTCAGCATCAACCTCAACCTCAGAAGCTCTAGTGACGGAGAAGAACACCAGAAGGGGGAGGAGTAAAAGCCGAGGCCCAGGTAGACCAGACAAGAACCGAGGTAAATAAAAAACAAGAGATATTGAGTGCTATCACTGTAAAAAGAAAAGCCATATGAAGAGGGATTGCTACAAACTGAAGAACGAGCAGTCCAGGAGAGATGGTGACTCTAATCAAGAAAGAGTTGCTACTACCACCGACAATACCTCCAAACAGTTCTGCATAATGTATGAAGAAGATGTTGTGAATCTTGCCAGCCACGAGACCAGTTGGGACCAACCGACAATACCTCCATACACGCCTCATCTCGCAGAGACTTCTTTTCATCTTACACACCAGGAGACTACGGTGCTGATGAGCGGAAAATATATCAATATTTATCGCCCCTTTAACTTAATATTTTGTTTAGTTTCTCGGGTTTGATGAACGTTTTGATATTTTTTAGTTTATTTTCAGATAAAATAATATTGGGACTTAATGAAATCATTTAGGACGAAATATGGGTCAAATAAGGGAAAAAATTGGACTTGACATATTAATTTTGGAGATTGGAAACTTGAAAGGGCGTTTTAACGAAGTGCAGTTTTGGAAATTCCAATTTTGTGCATATGTCGTAATTTGGGCATAACTTCTTACTCCGATATCGGATTGAGCTGATTCAAATTCCAGATTAAAGAAGACTCAAAGATCTACAGCTTTGAAAGACAAAATAATTTCGAATTCGGAAGATTTCATGCCCGAAATTGATGAACCATCCAGAAGTGTGTTGTGTGTAATTATTAAAGTCACTTTCAATCATTTTCAAAGAAAAAAATAAATTAATAAATAAATAATAAAAATTATCAAATCATCACCAAACATTATAAGAGATTAGTGGAGCAATTAGTGGAGCAATTAATAATTGATTTGGTGGATGATTTGATGGAGGCAAAATTTTGCCTATAAATACCAAGTCATTTCATTTGTAAAATTCATACTTTCTTCTAAGGAATTCCTTAAGAATACTAAGAAGATTGTATCTTGTTTGTTTATTTACAGCTTTCAGTAATTAATTTCCTCTTTCGCACTTTCTTTTCTTTACTTTTCAGTTTTTACTTTACGTAATTTACTTTTACGCACAGTACTTTTCTTTCTTTGATTTTCAGCAATTTATTTTCAGCATTTACTTTTCAGCAATTTACTTTCAGCAATTTACTTTCAGCATTTACTTTTCAGCAATTTACTTTCAGCATTTACTTTTCAGTTTTTAATTTTCAGTATTTAATTTCAGCATTTACTTTCTGTCATTTAATTTTCAGTATTTAATTTTCAGTATTTTACTTTATGTCTTTTATTTTATTTAAATTTTTACTACCCGTAAATATGTGTCGTAACTAAGCCAGTTATCTGGGGTTATGATGAAATCCAATATCACCGGTTTATAAGGGGTTAGATTATAGCTTAGGTAATATAAAGATTTATTTATTGAGTCTTAATCTTAATGCTTTTTCATTAACTGACCATTAATAAAATTGAACTGGGAAACTTAAAATGAACTAGACATAGCGATTTTAAGTTTAAGACCTTAGACTCAATAGTCCACGATCTTCCTTGAGGATAGATAACCATTTAATATATTTCCTTACAGGATAGACATATTCCTGTCGGGCGGGGGTAGCCATAATTGGAACTTAAACTTAATGAATCCAGATAATTTGGTTGACATAGACATATGGTTCAATTGGGTTAAACTGGGTATTTGTGTCTAACCATCGACATAGGCTTACACATAATTTAGTGTCCAAGTTAATAAATCGATATATTACCCAACTTTAAGATAATCACTTCATCTTTAAAATGATATTGGAAGAAATCACAACCCTAGATAGTTTTTAATATTGAATTTTCTTAAAACCTACTTTCGAACAATTTTATTTACTTGTTTTTAAATTTAGAATCATCACCATTTCAAATCAATCAAACAACCTGTTAGATACTAGTAATCATTTGACCTCATAAAATTAATAGATTAGATATTAAGTCCTCGTGGGATCGATATTTTTATACTACTTGAACGATACGTGCGCTTGCGTTATACGTGTGTGTTTACGCCGGTCAAGTTTTTGGCGCCGTTGCCGGGGACTTATTTATCTTTTACTATTAGTTTAGGGGTTAGATACGTTACTTGTATCTAATTTCTTTTTACTTATTGTTTTTGTTTTCTTGTGTTTCAGGTTCTCATAAACTACATGAGACGAACCAGAAGCTTTGAACTCCGACCGCTTGACCCATAAATTGAAAGAACCATCAGACAGTTGAGAAGGGAAATGCGAGAAGGCCAAGAAGCAATCATTAACATGGAACCTGAACCGTTGGAGGTTGCACCACCAATTCCCATTCGAAACAGAACCATTCTGGTAGTTGACAGACTCATTTCCTGTATTGTACTTCCTCCCTTACCAGCAAATGCAGGTGACATCAAAACATGCATTCAGATGATTCAGCAGTCAGTTCAGTTTGGGGGAAATGCAACTGAAGATCCTAATGCCCACATCAGCAACTTCCTGGAAGTTTGCGGCACTTTCAATTACAACCGAGAAGCTGAAGAAGCAATGAGATTGCGTATTTTCCCATATTCCCTGAAAGACAGAGCTAAAGCTTGGCTACATTCACTACCAGCTGGTTCCATCACAACTTGGAACACTTTAGCCACCAAATTTCTTGCAAAGTACTTTCCACCAGCCAGAACCGGAAAGCTGAGGAATGACATCACATCCTTTGTACAACAAGATTCAGAATCCCTCTGCGAAGCTTGGGAAAAGTACAAAGATTTGCTCCGGAAATGTCCTCACCATAAGATTCCAAAATGGCTTCAAGTCCAAACATTCTATAATGGACTTTCTGGAATAATGAGAACCACAATCGATGCTGCTGCTGGAGGAGCCTTGATAGCAAAAGGAGAAGATCAAGTCTGGGACCTAATCGAAGAAATGGCCAACAACAATTCCTTGTGGCCAACAGAAATGAGCATGATCCAAAGAATTGCAGGAATTTATGAAAGTGGAGCCAATACAGCACTGAATTCCAAGCTAAATTAGATATGCAAATTCATGGAGACTCTTACCACTGGATCCACAAGTTCACCATATGGAGGAGCACCAGAGTCGAACCAACTTGAAGAGACGGTGAATTATGTCAACAATTTCAACAGACAGGGGAACAATCCATATTCCAACACCTACAACCCAGGGTGGGGGAATCATCCTAATTTTCATGGAGCAACAATTCAGGCCAACAGCAGAACTATCCACCACCTGAATTCCAGCAACATAACAAAAGCCAGGAGCAGGCAAATGAACCAGGAATAACAGAAGTGTTGAACCACTTGAAAAAGATAGAAGCAAAACACGACTCTCAAGCAGCAAGATATGATACTATGTTTCAATCTCAAGCAGCGAGATATGATGATATGTTTCAATCCCAAGCAGCATTAATTCAAAGTCAATCTACTTCTATTAAAGCACTGGAGAATCAAATTGGACAACTGGCAAATGCTCAGAGTTACAGACCGCCAGGTACCCTTCCTAGCAACACAGAGCCAAATCCAAGAAACATGGGGAAGGAGCAATGTCATGCCATCATGTTAAAAAGCGGTACTGAAATCAACAAAGATGTTGGAGCCAAAACAGCTGCTGAGGAAGTTCCAAAAGAAACAAAGCAACAGATGGAGGAAAAAGAAGCAAAGGAAAAAGAACAGATCATTCCACCTCCACCTTTTCCTCAACGTCTTCAGAAGAACAAATTGAACAAGCAGTTTTCTCGGTTCCTGGAAATCTTCAAAAAGTTGCATATCAACATTCCATTTGCAGAAGCGTTGGAACAAATGCCCAGCTATGCCAAATTCATGAAAGACATTCTTTCACGAAAGCGGAGATTGGGAGATTACGAGACAGTAGCATTATCAGAAGAATGCAGCGCTATCATTCAGAGGAAACTTCCCCCAAAGTTGAAAGATCCTGGCAGTTTCACTGTTCCTTGCACCATAGGAGAACATGACTTTGGTAAGGCTTTGTGTGATTTAGGTGCGAGTGTTAATTTGATGTTTTTTTCTATTTTCAGGAAATTACAGATTGGAGAAACAATGCCAACTTCAGTCTCACTACAACTTGCTGATAGAACGCTCGTATTTCCGAGAGGTGTAGTTGAAGAAGTGCTGGTCAAGGTTGACAAATTCATTTTCCCAGCAGATTTTATTGTCCTTGATATAGAGGAAGACGCAGACGTGCCAATCATCCTCGGGAGACCATTCTTGGCTACAGGTCGAACCATTATTGATGTACAAAAAGGAGAATTAACCATGAGGGTACAGGACCAAGAAGTAACATTCAATGTTTTCAAGTCCATGAATTTCCCAGATGATGAAAAGAATGAGGAATGTTTCAAACTTGATGTGATACACAGTACCATTCAGAACTCCAATGCAATGCAAAGTTCTACTGAAAAACTTAAAACATATCAATTGCCTGTAGAGCCTAAAGATAAAACATCTTTTGCACTGAAAGAGCCAATTCTTGCTCTACAAGAAACAAAAGAGAAAATTTCCACCAGCTCAACGAATTGGAGGAATTTCACAATCAGCCTTTTGATGATGCCAAATTGTACAAAGAAAAGGGCAAGAAAAGACATGATGAAAAGTTAGTGCGGATACAACTGGAACCAGGGCAGAAGGTATTGCTAAACAAATCAAGGGTGAAACTCTTCCCATGGAAGCCAAAATCACGGTGGTCAGGTCCATTTGTGATCACCAAAGTTTTACCAGATAGAGCCGTTGAGATACATGATCCTGACTCCAACAAAACTTTCAAGGTTAAAAACAAGCGTGTCAAGCACTACTGGGGAGAATCATTTGAACGACAAAAAGAAAGTGTTACACTTTCAGATCCAGCTTAACGTTCGAGAAGTCAAGTCTGGCTGACGACTTTAAACTTAGCGCTAGCAGGGAGGTAACCCATGCAATTTTTGTATATATTGTGATTTGGTGTGATTTAAATTTGGTGTGTTTAGTTTTTGCAGATTAAGACATTTCAGGATGGAAGAAGTTCTCGCAAATCTTCACAAGTAATTTCCTTCTCTCCCTTAAAACTCTCTGATGAAAGTCTACAAAGCTCGCTTGGAACGGATGAGATTACTAACAATCCATGGTGTTCCTAATGACATTCGTTGGGTAATTGAAGCACGAGTCCGATTGGCAGGTGAGTCTTCTGACTCTTTTATTTCACATCTGCCTGGTTTTGGAAGAAGCACCTATGCAAAGAAACGTAGAGCTAAACAAATGGGTGTTTGTTACAAATGTGCACGCTGGAATTGCAATACTCGTTGTCGTTTTTTAGGAATGGTGTCTGATAATCGCAAAGACAAAATTAAATTCATTAGGGATGGCTTGAGTAAGGAGTCTTTAGATGATATATCTTCAACTCTTGAGACGCATCCCAGTGGATATGTTCACATAGCCATTCGCAAATTACATACACAATTCCAAAAAGAAAGACAACAATTAAGTCTTGGGAATCTGACTCAAAAAGACCCTGTTTGCCAGTTTATAAGAAAATTGGATGGGAAGCTTGTCCCTGACGCATAGACGTCAATCAAGCCGCTACTTTTCTTGTACATATTATATCTCTTTGTCTTTTCCTAATAATTGTAAATTATTTTGTTGTTTTCTTTTTTCTCCGACAGGATCCAGACCTTTTTGACTATCACGATTTATTTTACTGTTAACTAATAATCGTCCTTTGGAAGATACTTGTGCTATTATTACTCACCCTTTTTAGGTTTTATAAATTCAACTCATCATTGCACTTTTGAAGACATCCAGAGTAAAACATGGAAGCCACTTCAAGAAGACAAGTTGAAAACATCTGTGTGTTTTGCGGTAGTAGTGTTGGTGTTAAGCCACAATACGTAGAAGCAGCACAAGAATTGGGTCGAGTCTTAGCTGCAAGAAATACACACTTAATATATGGCGGAGGCAATCTTGGACTTATGGGGATCGTTTCAAAGGTCGTACAAGAAGGAGACAGTCACGTTTTGGGAATCATCCCAAAACCCTTGGCAGAAGCAAATCTTATTGAACCATCAAACAGAGAGGAACTGATTGTGCCAGGTATGTCTGAACGACTGGTAGAAATGATTAACCGTGCTGATGCTTTTATTGCTTTGCCAGGTGGCTTGGGTACATTGGAGGAAATTTTTATTGTGCTATCTTGGGCGAATCTGAACATACACCAGAAACCAATTGGACTGTACAACGTTGATGGATTTTATGATTTTCTTTGTGTATTTCTTGATGATGCCCGGAGAAATGGGTTCGTGTCAAAACCTTTGAAAGAACTCCTCTTTACTGCCAGAACTGCTCCGGATCTAATTGATCAACTCTTAGCCTATGAACCACGAGTTGACCCTATCATTTCAAAGATAAATTGGTCTGAGGACGATCGTGGTAAGAGGCGTCGTGTTAATCTGGATCTTAACCTTTAATTTCTTGTAGAATTTCAGCTAACCATGTACTACCTTCTAAACTCTTCTTCTACTGTTTAAGACATTGGGGACAATGTCTCATTTAGGTTTGGGGGAGGGAATTAGTTGATAAGTACCTTGTTTTTAGTTTGTGTGTTCTTTTTATTTTTAGTCCAAAATTTTTCGAAAAATACAAAAAAAAAATTGAAAACTTTTCAAAAATTACAAAAAAAATTTGTGTTTTTGTGTTTTTATTTTGACTAAAAATGGTGAAATTGGTGAGAGATAGCTGAGTAAGGAGTTTCCACTCCTGATATGTATCTCAAACCTATATCGGAACAAGTTAATTTTTGTTTATTTCCTTTTGAATTATTTAATTTGTAAATTCTCTATAAAATTGACTAAAATGGATCTTCATATGTTCAGTTAGCAGATATTATCAACATACATAGTAACATACAGACATGAACTAAAATTGAAAAGATTGTAATATTCAGTGCTCTAGTTTAATTGGAGGAAGCATCTAAAAAAAGCAATGGAGTAAAAAAAAAAACATCTGAGATCCGAGTTATTAAGTATGTAAGGGTGTTTTAATATCTAGTGCTCTAAAACCAACTGGTTTGGGAGTCACTGGCCCAAAGCTCGTTACATGGATCAAAGATGCTGCAAAAATATATATATCTGAAGTCTGAGTAATTAAGTCTGTAGGGGTGTCATAACACCTGGTGCCCTAAAGCCAACTGGTTTGGGAGCCACCGGCCCAAAGCTCGTTACATAGATGAAAGATATTGTATATAAATAAATAAATAAAATCAAAGAAAAAAATAAAAAAACAAAAAAATAAAAAAAAAATCAGAAAAATTATTCCATTGCCATAAAAAAGGTGTGAAATCTGATAGAACTTTAGGACAAAAATATTACTCTCTTATCAACTACACTTGTGACTGTTGTGGGCAAAAATGAGATTGATTAATACTTTGTTGGCTTTGTATATGGAGAATGGTAAATATAATCGGAGAATTTACTTATTCGGTAATTTAGAAAGAAACAAAACAACTAGTAACTTGGAGTAGAAGTTTCACCTGATTAGTCACTAACTTCCTTTATTCTATTTTCTCTTGTCTTTTTGCTTTTGTGTCCATTAGTTTTACTACCTTATTACTTTTGTAAAATGTTTGTGGGTATCTTTGCTGTAAACCCTAACGAGACTACAACTCGTCCACTAGGGACACCTAGGGGTTTAAAGGCTTGTTGCATACGCTAAATGCAACTGTGATCCCTACGAAAGTGGCTTAGTTTAATTTTAATTGTTTCTTGTATTTTATTTTATTGTTTTGCTCGAGGACTAGCAAAATGTTAGGTTTGGGGGTGTGATGAGCGGAAATATATCAATATTTACCGCCCCTTTAACTTAATATTTTGTTTAGTTTCTCGGGTTTGATGAACGTTTTGATATGTTTTAGTTTATTTTGCAGATAAAATAATATTGGGACTCAATGAAATCATTTAGGACGAAAGATGGGTCAAATAAGGGCAAAAATTGGACTTGACATATTAATTTTGGAGATTGGAAACTTGAAAGGGGGTTTTAACGAAGTGTATTTTTGGAAATTCCAGTTTTGTGCATCTGTCGTCATTTGGGCATAACCTTTTACTCCAATATCGGATTGAGCTGATTCAAGTTCCAGATTAAAGAAGACTCAAAGATCTACAACTTTGAAAGACAACATAATTTCGAATTCTGAAGATTTTATGCCCGAAATTGATGAACCATCTAGAAGTGTGTTGTGTGTAATTATTAAAGTCACTTTCAATCATTTTCAAAGCAAAAAATAAATTAATAAATAAATAATAAAAATTATCAAATCATCACCAAGCATGATAAGAGATTAGTGGAGCAATTAATAATGGATTTGGTGGAGCAATTAGTGGAGCAATTAGTGGAGCAATTAATAATTGATTTGGTGGATGATTTGATGGAGGCAAAATTTTGCCTATAAATACCAAGCCATTTCATTTGTAAAATTCATACTTTCTTCTAAGGAATTCCTTAAGAATACTAAGAAGATTGTATCTTGTTTGTTTATTACAGCTTTCAGTAATTAATTTCCGCTTTCGCACTTTCTTTTCTTTACTTTTCAGTTTTTACTTTACCTAATTTACTTTTACGCACATTACTTTTCTTTCTTTAATTTTCAGCAATTTTTACTTTCAGCATTTACTTTTCAGCAATTTACTTTCAGCATTTACTTTTCAGCAATTTACTTTCAGCATTTACTTTTCAGCATTTAATTTTCAGTATTTAATTTCAGCATTTACTTTCCGTCATTTAATTTTCAGTATTTAATTTTCAGTATTTTACTTTATGTCTTTTATTTTATTTAAATTTTTACTACCCGTAAATATGTGTCGTAACTAAGCCAGTTATTTGGGGTTGTGATGAAATCCAATATCACCGGTTTATAAGGGGTTAGATTATAGCTTGGGTAATATAAAGATTTATTTATTGAGTATTAATCTTAATGCTTTTTCATTAACTGGCCATTAATAAAATTGAACTGGGAAACTTAAAATGAACTGGACATAGGGATTTTAAGTTTAAGACCTTAGACTCAATAGTCCACGATCTTCCTTGAGGATAGATAACCCTTTAATAGATTTCCTTATAGGATAGACATATACCTGTCGGGCGGGGGTAGCCATAATTGGAACTTAAACTTAATAAATCCAGATAATTTGGTTGACATAGACATATGGTTCAATTGGGTTAAACTGGGTATTTGTGTCTGACCATCGACAGAGGCTTACACATAATTTAGTGTTCCAGGTTAATAAATCAATATATTACCCAACTTTAAGATAACCACTTCATCTTTAAAATGATATTGGAAGAAATCACAACCCTAGATAGTTTTTAATATTGAATTTTCTTAAAACCTACTTTCGAACAATTTTATTTACTTGTTTTTAAATTTAGAATCGTCACCATTTCAAATCAATCAAACAACCTGTTAGATACTAGTAATCATTTGACCTCATAAAATTAATAGATTAGATATTAAGTCCTCGTGGGATCGATATTTTTATACTACTTGAACGATACGTGCGCTTGCGTTATACGTGTGTGTTTACGCCGATCAGGTGCTGTAAGGATGGGGAATGACGGCCAGTCCAAAGCCGTCGGTATTGGAGACATCTGTCTTGAAACAGAAAACGGGACAATGCCAGTGTTGATGAGAGTCAAACACATCCCTGACATCCGGTTAAACCTGATCTCAATAGGTAAGCTGGATGATGAAGGTTTATGCAGCACCTTTAGTGACGGCACCTGGAAGCTCACTAAAGCATCAATGGTGGTGGCACGAGGTAAGAAAGACTCAACTCTGTATTTGATGCATGCTAAGATTTCAAATAGTAGCATAAATACAGTCAACAGCAATGAGGCAGCCGAGCTATGACATAAAAAGCTCGGTCACATGAGTCAAACGGGGATGAAATACAACGTACGCGGAATGTTCTTCCCGAATTGAAGAACTCACACTTATGGAAATGTGAACACTGCATGGCTGGAAAGCAGAACAGAGTGTCATTCCAGAGTTCCCCGCCTCAGCGGAAACCGGAGGTACTTGACCTCATACATTCAGATGTATGTGGTCCGATGCAGACGAGAACACTTGGTGGGTCACTGTATTTTATGACATTCATTGATGATCATTCAAGGAAGATCTGGGCATACACCTTGAAGAGAAAAGACCAAGTGCTTGGAGTGTTCAAAGAGTTTCACGCCCTGGTGGAGAGAGAAACCTGCAAGAAACTCAAATGCATCAGAACAGACAACAGTGGAGAATACATAGGTCTGTTTGATCAGTACTGCAAGACGCAAGGAATCCGACATCAAACGACACCTCCGAATACACCTCAGCTGAATGGCCTAGCTGACAGGATGAACAGAACCTTGTGCGAAAGGGTCAGAAGCTTGTTGTCACAAGCCAAGCTGCCGAAGACATTTTGGGGGGGAGGCACTCAACACAATATTACATGTTTTGAACATGTCCCCAGCGGTCACACTGAAAGGTAATGTTCCTAACCAAGTATGGACAGGTAAAGAAGTGTCATACGAACACTTGCATGTCTTTGGGTGCAAAGCTTTTGTACACATCCCAAAGGACGAGAGATCTAAGCTTGATGCAAAGACGCGACAGTGTGTCTTTATTGGCTATGGTCAGGATGATTTCGGCTACAAACTGTATGATCATGTGGAGAAGAAGATTATCATAATCCGAGATGTTGTCTTCGTTGAAGACCAAACCATATAAGATATCAGAAATGAGATGAAGACAATGCCCCAGCAATATAAAGATGTGAATCCAAAACCTCATACACCCGTGCCAGTACAAGTTGAAGATGAGGTTCCCAGACATGAGGGTGCATGTGATGAAGCTCCCAGAGATGATGATCATGATCAACCACCAGTACCAGAAGCTACACCAACAGTTCCACAGAGAAAGTCTGACAGAGAGAGGCGACCTTCAACCAAATATCTGCATATGAGTATGTGCTGCTTACTGACGGGGGAGAACCCGAGAGCTACCAGGAGGCTGTGGAAATAGAAGACAAAAAAAAGTGGGAGGAAGCCATGCAAGATGAGATGAAATCTTTGCATGACAATCACACTTTTGAGTTGCTGAAATTGCCAAGAGGCAAACGGGTTTTGAAGAACAAATGGGTGTACAGGGTGAAGCAACAGGAGCACACTTCACAACCCCGGTACAAAGCCAGGTTAGTCGTCAAGGGATTCAATCAGAGAAAAGGCATTGACTTTGATGAAATCTTCTCTCCAGTTGTGAAGATGTCATCCTTCAGGGTGGTACTCAACTTAGCAGCAAGCCTCGACCTGGAAGTTGAGCAGATGGATATCAAGACCGTATTTCTTCACGGAGATCTGGAAGAAGAAATTTACATGGAGCAACCAGAAGGCTTCAGAGTCAGAGGGAAAGAGGACCACGTGTGCAGACTCATAAAAAGTCTCTACGGTTTGAAACAGGCACCGAGACAGTGGTATGTGAAGTTCGAGTCAGTTATGGGGGAGCAGGGATACAAGAAGACCACTTCAGACCATTGTGTTTTCGTTCAGAAATTTTCTGACGATGACTTTATCATCTTACTGCTGTATGTAGATGATATGTTGATAGTTGGCCAGAATCAATCAAGGATTGATAATTTGAAGCAGCAACTGAGTAAGTCTTTTGAGATGAAAGACTTGGGGCCAGCTAAACAGATTCTTGGCATCAGGATCGGCCGTGATCGGAAAGCCAGGAGATTATACTTGTCACATGAGGAGTACATCGAGAAGGTACTTCAGCGATTCCATATGGACAAGGCTAAAGCGGTTAGCACTCCTCTTGCTACCCACTTTAGATTGAGTACACAACAGAGTCCCTCTACTGAGACATTGAAGGAGGAAATGAAACAGGTTCCATACACCTCAGCAATAGGAAGTCTTATGTATGCCATGGTGTGCACGAGGCCAGACTTAGCACACGCAGTTGGATTGGTCAGCCGGTTTATGTCAAACGCAGGAAGAGAACATTGGAATGCCATCAAATGGATTATGCGGTATCTACGAGGCACATCCAAAATAAGGCTATGTTTTGGAAGCAGTGAACCAGTGTTGATAGGCTACACCGATTCAGATATGGTAGGAGATGTGGATACCCGAAAGTCTACTTCGGGGTATCTGATTACTCTCTCAGGGGGAGCTGTGGCATGGCAGTATAAGTTGCAGAGATGTGTTGCACTTTCTACAACAGAGGCAAAATTCATTGCAGTGACATAAGCTTGCAAGGAATTGCTGTGGATGAAGACATTCATCCAGGAATTGGGTTTCAAGTAGGAGAAGTACGTTTTGTACTGTGATAGCCAGAGTGTTATCTATCTCGGTAAAAATTCCACCTTTCATTCAAGGTCAAAACATATCGATATGAGGTATCACTGGATACGGGACGTCCTGAGCTCAAGACTGTTAGAACTTAGGAAAATTCACATCAACGACAACGGTGCCGATATGTTCACCAAGGTTTTACCGAATGAGAAGCTTGAAATCTGTCATGCCATAGCCGGGATGACAAAACTCTCCACATAGTCATAGTGGGGAGAGACAGAGAACTACGATTGGCTTGATCCCAACTCAGGGTACGTAGGCAGTCATACAGATGCAGCCAGGGGAGGATCCTTTAGAGGATCCGGTTTGGATGATTGATGGTCAGCTCAGATTTTGGGGAATTCTTCACCGAGGGGGAGATTTGTTGAAGACAGCTCTGTGAGCTGTGCATGCAACTTGCATGCAGATCCAAAATGCACCGAAAGCAAATGATGAAGTCAGCAAGCATGCAAGATGTGTATGGGCTGGCAAAAACGTGTCCAAGACGTGTGACACTGTTCACGCATCTTGGGCACTATAAAATGGAGCTTTGAGAACCATTGTTATCATCCCAGAACTCATAAGTGAGTGTATAATAGAGAGTAAAGTGTTTGAGAGTTTTTTGTAAAGCTTTGATTTGTAAGCTTTGTAATTCTTTGTTTAGTGAGAAATAAAGAAGAGTTTTCTCTCAATTCACCTCTATTATGTGTGTTTTATCACAACAACCATAAGATCCATCACTTCCAGTTTGGGACGCTTCCAGAACCCCCTCCTGCAGAGGGATTCCCAAAAGATCCATCACTTCCACCATAGCCATTTGCAGAACTGAAAAATTTCACAGTAATTTTTCTACATAATCCAGTTCTATGGAAAATATAGTCGTAGGAATGGTAGAGCCACCAACACTTGCCCACCACAAGCTGCAGCACTCGCGTAGCCCATGACTCCATAACCAGAGGGAGCTTGCACTGCCACCTCAAGCACTAGGAAGCGCAGAAACATTAAAACTCCCTTCAGTTCCCATATTGGAAACGGTAACGAATCGAAATGTAACAGAAACGGTAGGAAATGTTTCTGAAACGTTTCTAATCAAGTAATTTTAAATGGAAAAAGAGGAAACATATATGAAACGTGTTGAAAACGTGAACTTAAAGGGAAAACGTTTCAGGCAACTGATTTGGTTATATCGATGGTGGGGTTCTCGAAGAAGTCAAGATTTGCAATATCGATGTGTGTGGCGGCTATCTGGAGAGCGGGGGCCGAGGGGATAGTGAGGGATATTGGTTTTCTTGAGGCGGCGTGGCTATAGGGGATGGGGTTTTATTGGAGTGAGGCCTATGCGGCTTGCAAAAGACGCCATTGTTGGTGATGAAGCTTCCGTTCTGCTCAGAAGGAGAATAGGATTGAGGTGAAGTTGAGGGAAATGAACGGTGGAGATCTTGTTGTGGAAAACATGGGAATATACCCCTTATATCTTGATAGTATTTGAGCTCGACACGTGAAGATCATGTCACGCACATCTTAACATTTTCAATTTTGTTGAGCTTTTTATTTTTTAAAATACTACAATCCTAAAGTAAATTCTATCTCTATTTATGAATTAATGATATATATAGCTTATGATTAATGAATAGAAAAATTAGCTTTCTTTGAAATTTTTTAAATTAATTATAATATTTTAATGTTCATATATGTTTTTATTATAATTTCTAAATATTTATATTTTTAAATATATAAAATTATTATTTTGTTTAATGTTTCTCCGGCGTTTCGACTCTTAATTTTTTAAAAATCACTTTTTCCATTTCCATTTCGTGTTGTGTCTTGTTTCTCGTTTCCGTTTCTGTGCAATCTAGCTCAAGCATCATAACCGTTTTCCACCCAAAAAAAAAAAAAAAAAAAAATATTATCGTGAAAAAAAGTGATAAAAAAAAAGAGAGAGAGAGACCAAAAAAGAAGTGAAAAAGAGAGGACAATTGCGCCATAATACCGGCATTCCAAACCAATACGCTACAGTTTCAGTGTACCAAAACATAATGCTACAGTTTGGCGTTGCGAACATTTCATGACAATTTTGACATATCAGGATAATGCGCCATAGTTTCGACGTCCCAGAATAATATGTCATAGTTTCAACATATCAAATCTTTGTGTCACATTTTCTTCATATCAAAATATTGTGTCACAGTTCGAAATATCAAACATTGCGCTATCGTTCTATTAGGGTTTGTGCTCAGAGTGCCAATCCAGATCGTATTTATGTTCGATTCATAAATACGAACAATTCTTTTTTCCATAATATTACTTATTTAATGGTAGCACCTCTTGTCTTTTATATACATATTCGATCTAATTGCGATTAGATTTCTAATTATGATTCTATTGAAACTATGGGTGAACACAATTTCGGGTCAAACCGCGAACCGCATCGAACCGCATCGAACCGCACCACACCGAACCGAACCGCGCGGTTTGAAAAAATATTAAAAATGATTTTGAACCGCACCGAATCGAACCGCAAATTTCGGGTCGGTGTGCGGTTTTGACCCATGTCAAAACGCGAACCGCCCAAACCGCATATTTTGACTCGAACCGCGACCCGAACCGTCTAAACCGCCGACCCGCGTACAAATTAAATATTATTTTATATTTTTTCTTCTTCTTTAACTATGAAAATTAAGATATTTAATGATCATATAACAATATGTAATGAATAAATGAAAATTATGTAATTTTTTCTTCAATTATAATGTGAAAACACACAAAATTTTCTTAAAAAATTTATAATTCAAACCGACAACCCGAACCGCCCAAACCGCTAAACCGCCAACCCGAACCGCCGCGGTTTTCCTTATCAAATTTACGGTTTCGTTTTCTAATTTCTCAAACCGCCAACCCGCGCGGTTTAAAGTAAAAAAAGAAAAAACCGCCCCGAATCGCACCGCGAACACCCTTAATTGAAACTAAATCTGATTTAGTGATACGAGTATATTAGACAAAGACCCTAAAATTTACAATGTAGTGCGGAGTTACAACGTAGTTTGTAATTGATATTGGGAAGCGTCCCTATAAGTTGTATATCCTTAAATAAAGTTCATGGTCAAGATTTACTAACACGGGTCGGTTAGTAAAATCCGCTAAGACCAGTACATGTCGTATATCGTGACTTGATCCGATGGTTTATCCCAATGAACCATGAGTCTCGGGAGACTCGTATAGACATGTATGTGTTTATTTGATAAATACTGAACGACTCACTGAAGATTTCCTAATAGATGATACACCAACGTCAATAAGAATCTTCTCGAGTTGAGCGAACGTAGTGGTCTTTCGACTTGAGATACCACAGTGGATATATGAGTTATCATCCACACTTTGATGGCAGTCACGTCACCGATCTATTTAGATCAGACCTCTACCTGTTCGTTGGGTGTGGACTGATGCTCATGATATTCAATGTGTATCAAGATAGAATCCGTCAGTCTTGTGTACAGGGCATAGATATCCTACACGTGTTTGCAATCAAGTAAATCCATGGTCATGGTTTAACTTCGAAAGCGAGTTCCGAGTGTTATTTAGAGATCGTAAATTTGAAAGTCTATTATATTATACCATAAGGATTTGACGTTCTTATCTATATCCCATATATAATATGGATAGCCTATGACGGAGGGATTATACGTATGCAATGACCTCAACTTGCATAGTTTAGCAAGATTATTCGTGGTCGTCATAATTCATGAGTGGGTGAATTATGGACACGAAATTAGATTTCGTGACGGAAAAACATAAACTTAGAGAGTCCCACAATATGAAGTGTACTCGTTGAGCACTTGGACAACGCGTTAATTATTCATAATACTTCACTGGATTAAATTAGTTAATTCGAATCATTTAATCGGTAATTGAATTTACACATGCCATAGGTAATTTTGGTTGTTCTAATATGTATTTGTATTTGATACATAATTAGATTAGATATATATTATTTGGTAAATTATTTGATGACACATGTAAATTAATTAATAATCGTTTGACTTTTATTATTTGATTTAAATGTGTAAAAGTTACACTATTATTTAAAGTGTATTAAAAGTAATATATGATAAATATTGTGCCAAGTGTCATGGCAATTTACCAAGTCTTTTTTTTTTAAATTAAATTTATATTAATTATTGATTTTTAAAACACCACATTCACGCCACTTTTAGGTTAAGATGAAGAGAATTGTTTTCTTTTTCCTTTGGTGGTGGTGTAAATATATATTGAGCTAGATTTAGGTAATTTTGGTTCAATTTGTTGTTGGACAACTTAGTTGCCATTTTAGAGTTGTTGAGCCACTCTAAAATAACCTAAAATTATTCTATAGATATTTCATGATGGTGGGACTTGATTGGTGTAAGATTAATTAGATTAATATTACTAAAATTGGATTTAAAGCATGAATTGTGGACTGTTTTCACATCCAGATCAGATCTGGAAAATCTGATATTTTGGTGATGAAAAATATGATGTTTAAATGTATTAGATGTGTTTTGGGTGTTGGAACAATTGCCAGAAATTATTTGGGAGTTGAAATAAGTGAAAACGGTGAAAAATGGCGTTACCATGTGACTTTTGAGCCAACCGGGTGACGGATACCCAAACAATGAATTAGTCACTGTTCCAGCACCCCATGAACTGCCCTAGTACTGTTGGGGCTGACATGGGCAGCCCTCATGTGCATTGGGTGGTCAGTTCGGTCAAAAACGCGTTTTATGCCATTTTGCGAAAAAATATGTTCGTAAAAGTTTCGCGATGTTTCTTAAATATTTATGTCATTATTTGATATCGAATAAATATGTTTAGGTGAAATATGAATGAATTATTCATATTAGATATTGAAAATTTTATTTGGTTATTTAAAAAGTTTTAAAATTAAGATTTCACCCGAACCGCGAGCTTCCGCTGCGCCCGCGCCAAAACCCCAACAAAAATAGTATCAGAGCAGGTTTGATTCTTCATCCATTACATTTGTCATGCTTGATATATGATATATAATCTAATTTTGATGTTTGCACATGCATGTAATTTAGATATTTCTTGACTTTTCGGTCTACGCTTACGGGAAACGTAACGAAAATTTAATGGTTAAGTTAAGTTATGTTTTCTAAGGTAGAATTGAACTGTTTAGAAATTGATATAGATTAAATTCTGCATTTGATGTAGAGCAATGCTTTCTTGAGGAATATCCCCGCTTAGATAAGACAGTAAAGTGACATGTATTGGATACATGTTTCTTAGTCCGTCTTATCAATACGGTTTATGGGTATCTTTCTATGGCTGCATCCAAGAAAGTGCCAAAGCAGTGAGAGTGTAGTTGATAGAATTTTATCGATGCCGGATGTATATTAGATACTAGACAAATTCAAGTGAAAGTGGAAATCCTGAACGGGCCAAAGCTGTCAGGACTACATCAGTAGCTTGAGTTTGTCATTGGCAAGTGAAACCTTGATACGCCTCCTTGTGAACGTGCCAAAACTGTCATAATGAGAAATGGTCAGGACCAAAATTAGGAGTCACAATGAGTGTGATTGATAATGAGTTGTCTACCTAATGAATATACGTAGGTGAAATCGTGCCAACGATGTGAGTCGAAATATATTCATGGGGTCCACTTCTCACTATGGAATTCGATTTAATTATTAAATTCCCGTTTTCCGTTGGGGATTACGGTATTACGTAAAATAGTGGGAGACACTGCTGGGTTAAAAATCCATAATTAAAGCAGTGTATAATATTATGGAAATTGCCATTTGTTTGTTTTCCTTTATTAAACTTCTAATCCACTGCATGCATATTATTTGAATGTGTTTTCTGACTTCACTTATGGTTGCGTATTTCTAGAATAGATTCTAGAATGTAAGTAGACTTGGATATTGTTAGATTAGTCTAAACCATTGGGAACTGTTGTTCCGATTTTCTTCAAAATCAAGATGGTTAGTGACTTAGTTGCTAAGTCACGATAGGTAATCTAAATAAATATCTGTTTTAGGATATAATTATCTAGAGAAAATAGTTTCTTGTGCGGTAAGAATTGACGTGAATTAGTTCATGTCTCGAGATTCTTGACTGACATTAAGAAAACTCCATTATGTATTTGTTTACCTTATAATGACGTTTCTTGGCTTTAGTGACTTTTAGAAGTCACGTGTTTGACACAGTTTGCTAATCAATTATTTGCAATTGTTGTGAATAATTGAAGGCAAATTATAAAGCTAAAGAAAAGAGATGTGTATAGTTGTGTATAGAGAATATTGATTCTCACAATACGACAACTGTAGGTATTGGATACCAGATCTTCTGTCCAGTTATTTAAAATAATGTTTAATGATTGTTTTGATATTTGATATCAGAACTTGCGACTATTGGATAGTTACTTATTCTTTATAACAATTATTACATATTTTAATATGACTAGTAGTGTCATTGATGAAGAGATAAACATTAAGGAAAATATTCGGTTAACTAAATAACTTAGAATAGTACTTTATGAGATTTTATCACATAAGTATTAGATGCTTATTCTGTATGGTAAAGGATAGTCTGATATAAGATCACACCATATATCCTTATCCATTTAATTAATATTGTATTCAGGATGTGATTAAATATCATTTAACCAATGATCGTCATTGGACCACATATTTATTAAACTAATACATTGGATGTATGTAGTTTAATGAATTAAAATTACCTTGGATAGTTTTCTTTACTTCGTAACTTGGTTAATGAATTGTCATTACTTAGTTGCGTGTTTCTAAGAGAATATATATTGAACTTCTTGAATGGTTCGAGAACTTTCAATATGTTTATGATGAAACGCGGATAAAATATTTTGAATGGTTCAAAGATATTCTATTTGAAGTGTTGAAAATTATATTTTAAAATTCATCATGAGTCTTTGAATTGTTCAAGGATGTTTTTTTTTGGATAAGGTAAGTATGTATTAACAAAAGAATCAAAAGCACATGGGCATACCCCAGACAGCTAGGGAGGACAGACCCTCATAGGAACAAAGCGAAAAGCTAAAAAAGGGAAAAACCCCAGACAACTAGAGATGACAGGCCCTCCTAGCAAAACCCGAAAAGCTACAAAAAAACAACATCAACAGAAAATGTCATCAGGCAGGCGCCAAGAAAGGTGAAGCCATTTATTATCATAAGATGGTTTCACCCTCCGTAGTAAACTGGCACGAGTCCGGACAGTAAACACAATATCATAAAAAAGAGCACTGACAGGGCGAGAGGTCAGATCATGCATGCGGGCATTCCTCTCCCTCCAGATGTAGTAAACTGAAGCAGCAAACGAAAGCCGAACAAGAAGATGACACAACGAGGCATCGGTGAACTGATATATCCATTCAACAATCTGCAGCCAAACACAAGAACTCCAATCTACCCCACACGTAGCTAGCACAGTAGTCCAAACCCACGAAGAGAAAGAGCATTGGAAGAAAAGGTGATCATATCCTCACCTGAACAACCACAAAGGACGTATCGCGAGCAAGAAGAAATACCGAAACTCATTAGACGATCCTGGGTACAAAGTCCACCCTGAATAGTCATCTAGAGCAGAAAAGAATGGCGCAAAATAGATTTACTAAACCAAACAACCCGGTACCAGCATATCAAAGTGCCCATCGTCCTCATCGCATTCCAAACGCTAGACATATAAAACCTTCCTCTACTGTCATCCTCCCAAACCAACTCATCCTCCCTCAAACAAGAAGGATCCGAAAGAAGGGATCGAGCCAGCTCAACAAGGGCTGCTGACCTAGCAAGGGGCCAGTGCCAAAAAGAGTCAGAGATAATAGTTGCAACTATAGCCATCTTATCCAAGCCAGAGTCATAAATAACTCTCTCACCCAACGTATCCACAATCGAACCCAACAGATGCCAGTTATCAAACCACAGTTATCAACTGTTCAAGGATGTTTGATATGATCAAACATATGAATTTATGTCTATTAGTTCTAAGGTTATTCAATGAATTTGATTCTTACTCAATATGATTCTTCTATGATTCCATCGTGATGGAATTGATCAGTGGGAGAAATCAAATCTTATATGATATGATTCGTTTGATATTGAGTGTTACCGAATTAGTTTTTCAATACTCTTGGGGTTATGCTTCAATTACACTAATTCATCCTTTTAATTAATGTTCCATTTGTTTCTACAGTTGCATATATGATATGTATAAGTAGAAAATTTGAATCTTTAAAACTTTGAGATATGAATCGTTCTTTTGTATAATGGTTATATAATTGAAAGTACTTGTGCCTCGGAGGTACAAGTAAAAGTTTATCATTTATTCTATTTAATATAATATTGTATTCCATTTGATAGAATATATTTTCTACGATCCCGAGTAATAAAATTATTTTATTACTTGGTATCTAACATCAGATGTTAATGATTGTAGAAAAAACTTGACTTATTGAAGTCAAATGAGAGAGTGATAAGCTAAAATGGAACTATATAATTAATAAGATGAAATGACCCTACGATATCTTCCGTATAAGTTTAACAGGATGTCAGAATCATTTACAAAAGTATTTGATACTTAATGGTTCTGTTGTTTTCTTATTGAAGAAAATTATCCTATAACTTATAGTGGGAGCGATATTTGATATCGATTTCGGAAATTACCATTGAACCATAGATCTAAGATTGTTCATAACTTACTACAATCAAGTTTTGAACTTGATTAAGTTTTCGTTATGAATTGTTCATAAAATGTACAAATTATTTGCGCAGTAAAAGCAATGTGAGCTAATTAAAGGTTTGACCTTTACAGTATGACAGTGAGAAAGGTTTTACTCAGTGATCTATTGTAGATTCTGAGAAAACTTGTCTCTAGTCGCATTGATTGAACAATTAAATATTTGTTGGTTAATGTTGATATTAAACTATGTATTTTGGTTAAAGAATGCAAAGTGGCATTCCTGAATGGTTTCTTTGAATGAGAGATCCATTGTGATTTCTTTGTTTTAAGAGTTCATTCTAGAATGGCCCTAGAGTTTGTATTCTGCTAAAATTATTGTTTGATATACTAGCTTATAGAGCCTATTGTAGACTCAGGTGAGCTTTCCAGAAATATGTGTTCTCTAATTTTGATACAGTCAGATTGTCTGATTTTATCAAAGCATGGAGAATACATATATGATAGTAGGGTCAGTGGGAGCGTACAAATTTCTTTCTAGTGTTATATATCCTAACGACATTATCATTATTAATGTAATAATGAAATTTTTTGAGGTGAAAGGTTTACCTAAGTCTTCTTTTCTTCGTGATAGCAGTGGGAGTAGTCTCTGTTATATTTGATATAAAGTTTCATATATGATATAAAACTAATAGACTTGTGAGATACTCATATTAGTCGTACATTAGATATGATCTAATAAAAGTCAAAACAAAACTATTTGTATGACGGTTAGTATAACTGTTTGACAGTTAATGTGTCTCTTGAATATAGTATTTATCTTTCGTAAATGATGATTCCTTAGTCGAAAGAGAAATTGATTAGAATGTCTAATCAATCTTATGCATTATAGGATGATGACATAATGAATACTGTATTATATACGATTAAAAATATCAATTTAATTATAATTGTTACGAGTTATTTTTATATGCTGCAGACCATATGATGTGTCTTGAAACATGTTCTTTCTTATCTTTGAGATATTAAGAACAAGTTTCTTATTCATGGAGAATATAATCCGCAACTATTAGGGTCATATTAGTTTTTAAGTCTAATTACGACGTTAGATGGTCTACGTCATATAAAGTCGGAAAAGATACAGTGGGAGTGTCACGGTTGATTCTACTGTATTAGTGGAATTAGTTGTAACTTATGAAGTTTATAGTGATCTCATAGACTAGAAGTTTTGATATTAATGTTGTGTTTGCGGTTGTCTGCATAGTATTTGGATTTGATCCCTAAATACATAGACAACTCAGTAGATATAGCACAATATTGATGTCGCATCAGAGTCATATTGATGTGTAACTTAGGTTATACAATATATGAATGATGCTGGCTAAGGGAAACGATTGGGTTTGTTGGACAAACTTAAGTTGTAATAGCAGGCTTACTTGTTGTTGCCTACCTCTTGAATGCTAGGAGAGCTCTTGAGGGCCATAAGTATGTGATACACATTGAGATGTGTATATGATACCGTGGATTGGCACTAGAGCAAGTGGGAGAAATATTTAGGGTTGGTGCTCAGAGTGCCAATTCGGATCGTATTTATGTCTGATTCATAAATACGAACAATTCTTTTTTTTTTCATAATATTACTTATTTAATAGTAGCACCTCTTGTCTTTTATATACATAGTTGATCTAATTGTGATTAGATATCTAATTATGATTATATTGAAACTAAATCTGATTTAGTGATACATGTATATTATACAAAGACCTTAGGATTTATAATAGAGTGCGGAGTTACAACGTAGTTTGTAATTGACATTGGGAAGCGTCACTATAAGTTGTATATCCTTAAATAAAGTTTCTGGTCAAGATTTACTAACACGGGTCGGTTAGTAAAATCCGCTGAGACCAGTACATGTCGTATATCGTGACTTGGTCCGATGGTTTATCCTAATGAACCATGAGTCTCAGGAGACTTGTATAGATATGTAGGTGTTTATTTGATAAACACTGAACGACTCACTGAATATTTCCTAATAGATGGTACACCAACGTCAATAGGAATCTTCTCGAGTTGAGCGAGCGTAGTGGTCCTTTGACTTGAGATACCACAGTGGATATATGAGTTATCCTCCACACTTTGATGGTAGTCACGTCACCGATCTATTTAGATCATACCTATGTATGTTCGTTGGGTGTGGACTGATGCTCATGATATTCAATGTGTATCAAGATAGAATCCGTCAGTCCTGTGTACATGACATAGGTATCCTACACGTGTTTGCAATCTAGTAAATCCATGACCGTGGTTTAACTTTAGAAGCGAGTTCCGAGTGGTATTTAGAGATCGTAAATTTGAAAGTCGACTATATTATACCATAAGGATTTGACATTCTTATCTATATCCCAGATATAATATGGATAGCCTGTGACAGAGGGATTACACGTATCCAATGACCTCAACTTGCATAGTTTAGCGTGATTATTCGTGGTCGTCATAATTCATGAGTGGGTGAATTATGGACACGAAATTGGATTTCGTGACGGAAAAACCTAAACTTAGAGAGTCCCACAATATGAAGTGTACTCGTTGAGCACTTGGACAACACGTTATGAATAATATAGATTATTCATAATACTTCACTGGATTAAATTAGTTAATTTGAATCGTTTAATCGGTAAACGAATTTACACATGCCATAGATAATTTTGGTTGTTCTAATATGTATTTGTATTTGATACATAATTAGATTAGATATATATTATTTGGTAAATTATTTGATGACACATGTAAATTAATTAATAATCGTTTGACTTTTATTATTTGATTTAAATATGTAAATGTTACACTATTATTTAAAGTATATTAAAAGTAATATATGATAAATATTGTGCCAAGTGTCATGGCAATTTACCAAGTCTTTTTTTTAATTAAAATTATTTTAATTATTGATTTTTAAAACACCACATTCACGCCACTTTTAGGTTAAGGTGAAGAGAATTGTTTTCTTTTTCCTTTGGTGGTGGTGTTGAACAAAAGTCCCTAGCTTCTTCATCCTTAAAAATGCACAATGAAGAAATAAAGAAGAATCTCACACACAACAACAAAATTTGTAGAAATTAGAAGGTCAAAGGTAATCCTTATGTTTCTTTAAGCTTGAAAATTATTTCTCTCTTGTTCTTGTGTCATTGCAAAGGTTGTAGAGATTCTTTTTCTTCTTGGTTTTTGGGGGGTTTTTGGATTGGATGATGGATTGAGTAGCTAATAGCATGTATAAATATATATTGAACTAGATTAAGGTAATTTTGTTTCAATTTGTTGTTAGACAACTTAGTTGTCATTCTAGAGTTGTTGAGCCACTCTAAAATAACCTAGAATTTTTCTAAAGATATTTCATGATGGTGAGACTTGATTGGTGTAAGTGTCAGATTAATTAGATTAATCTTACTAAAATTGGATTTAAAACTGAATTGTGGACTGTTTTCACATTCAGATCAGATCTGGAAAATTTGATATTTTGGTGATGAAAAATATGATGTTTAATTGTATTGGATGTGTTTTGGGTGTTGGAACAATTGCCGGAAATTATTTCGGAGTTGAAATAAGTGAAAGCGGTGAAAAACGGCGTTACCATGTGGCTTTTGAGCCAACCGGGTGACGGCTGCCCAAACAGTGAATTGGTCACTGTTGGCAGCCCATGAACTGCCCTAGTACTGTTGGGGCTGACCTGGACAGCCCTCATGTGCATGGGTGGTCAGTTCGGTCAAAAACGCATTTTATGTCATTTTACGGAAAAACGATTTCGTAAAAGTTTCGCGATGTTTCAAAACTATTTATGTCGTTATTTGATAATTTAAAAAATGTTAAAATTATGATTTCACCCGAACCGTGAGCTTCCACTGCGCCCACTCCAAAACCCAAACAAGTTCAGCATATCAAATATTGCTCCATAATTTCGACATATTAGGTCACTCAACACTACCGAACTCTGTCTCCAACCACCGTACGAGAGGATATTAAAAGACTATTTAGTTTTAGGATTCAAAATAGATTAAAATTTAACTGAATATATTCTCATTTAAATTTTGAATAAATATATGTTTTCCCTTTAATCTATTTAGCACTTTGTTATACAATTCTAGCATTTTTGTATGATGTGAAAAATAATTCAATAAAAGAAACATGTTGCTGATTTCTATAATATCCTCTGTTATATGCCGTTTGTCTTTGTCCACTTTTATCTTTTAAGTATACAAACGTAAAAGGGCTAAAGTATTTAACTTTTAAAGATATCTTTGTAATGATAGAGATAAAATGAGGTATTAAATATATGTAAGAGATCCCGTTGCTAAAAACTTTATATGAGGGACAAGAGTGTCTTTTTTCCATTTTTATAATGTCACTGCTATGATTGAATAAATTACTCGACCCGAATAGACCCAATCTAACAATTTTGGGTTCTGATTGAGTTGGATAAAGGTCAGGTTGAATTTTAATTAGGGGTGACAAAACAAATCAACGAATCGAATTTATATCGAATCATAAACGAATCGAATACGAATATTCGTTTAGTCATGATATTATTTAATATCATAATTTACCATAATTGATTTACATTAATTTTCATAAATATATACATATAAAATATGTAATTAATATATTTATTAAAAATACCTCACCAAATATCGAAAATATTATTTTTGTTATGGTAATTAGTCATAATTTCTCGAATCTTAATTGAAAAATAATAATAATTAGTAAAATAAAATAATAAAACGAATCATAAACGAATCCATGAGCTTAAATTCGTATTCGATTCGTTTAATAAACGAATCGAATCGAATCGACTCATTTATTAAACGAAACCATTTTTTCAAACCCGTATTCGCTTTAAAGCGAATCGAATCAAACGAATAAACGAATCTGAACCCAAATTTCTACCCCTAGTTTTGATATACCCAATCAGATTTTACAAGTTCAAATCAGGTAGGGTACAATCCTATAATATAAACTTTTCAAGTATATTTACCATTGATTCCCCCTAAATTATGTTCTTGAATGTGTTTAGGATGCACTATATGGATAATTAAGCAAAAAGAAGTGAAAACCCGAAATTACCGATTTGTACCATTAACATTCTAATTTGTGCAGCTTTTAGTAATTTATCATAACTATTTCATATAATATCCAATCGAGGTGATTCAAGTTGCGTTGAAAAGAAACAGAAAATAACTGGGAACAAAGTAAAGTCAGAAACGCCAAAGTTGAGGGCCTCACTTTCTGAACCATTGAGACTTCAGCCCTTTTCATGGACAGCCGAGGCTAGGTCCGCACGCAGATCTTGACTTTCAATCTCCTGCTGAGCCAACGTCTCCTCGAGCTTCAACTGAGTGGAATCCATGGCAGCCACATCCTTCTTGCGAGCCTCGACCTTGCGCTCTAACTCCTTCCTCATTGACTTCATCTCTTCTGAGGCCTTGGCCAACTCATTCTGAGCCTCCTGGAGGTGGACCTCTGATGTTCGAAGTAAGTGAGCTGTAAAAATGGAACTCACCCCATTGAACTGTTGGATCCCGTTGATGAGGGAAGGATCTTGAAGTAAAGAGATTAGATCTTGTTGTGCAGAGGGAGAGGCAACGATGGAGCGTAACAGATTCTGAAAATTCCCATCGTTAAAAAAAGGATCGGGTAGTTTAGGGAGTTACTGTACAGGGCTCGAATAAGACTATGAATGAGGCTATAACGGAGACAAAGCAGAAGATGCTAACGGGGATCTGGAGACAGAGGTAAGCGATTTAGAGACTGAGATGGAAGACTTTGGGGTGGAGGCAGGAGGCGGAGATGCAAACAAAACTGGGGCTGGGCCTGTATGAATGATAGACGCAACATACCCTGACCCAAAACCAGCAACTGCGGAGCTTGGCATTATCTTAACGGCGATGCTGGAGCTGACCCTTATCTTCATTGTCATGAGTTGGAGACCTGAAGGGAGTAGGAGTATGGATCCCAACGAAAGAAAATGAGGCTTGGAGATCCTTTCTCTTGGATCTAGCTTTGTTGGGGGGAGACGTGGCACCAGAGGGAAGTCAGACTGCAGTAGAAGAAGTAGCAAAGGGATTTTACAAAGTTCGAGTTACAACCAAGGCAGGAGAAGGAGATTGTTGTGAAATCTACGCTGCAGTGGTATCAGGTTTCGTCTTCGAAATCAAAACAAGGTCATCAGGGGTACCCTCTGAAGTAGCAGCCAACATTTCGAAGATTATATTTTCGGGCTTGTAGAGTAGCTTCAGGCTGGCCCTCTTCACATATAGGTTTTTGCTCCATTCAACACATTTTTTCGTCCCATGTAGTTTCTTCAAGTTCGTCCAATCAAGATCATCAAGGGGAATGACCTCGAATGCTGAAGTAGATTCAGAGACTGGGAGATTCAAACCCCTTGCATGTTAGACAATTATGACCAATAGCATCACTATTTGTACAGAACATGTTGTACAAATTAACTATGTGACAAATGAAATTGCTCTTTTATCATTTGTAATTGGATTACCTGGATATATATAAATGATAAAAGTCCTTAGTACTGGATTAATAAGATATGAGACAATATTAATCCACTAAGGTTTAATCATTAAATATCCATAGTCGTAGTATTATCGAGACTGGACATCGATAATGCGGAATAGGCTAGTATTGCACTTGTGCGCATTATGGAGGTATAATGGCATAGTTCTCATATATTTGGGTATTGGATATTCATGCAAGTGTGATAGGAGGTTCTGTTTACCGATGGTACGGAAACAGCTTCACTCTGGATAGACCCCTCGGAATCCCATTGGTAGTATGACTATTTGTCTATGGGAATCTGAATCAGGGTAGGTGTATTTGGTCTTAATCTGAGACTTGCATCGCTAATACTTGCGACAATCAATATACTTTGGTTTTGGTCATCCGGGGCTTTAACAGGTTCTGAGTACGCCTCTTCTGGGTATACTGAGAATCGTAGTGTATTGGATGTGATGTCAAGATGGAAGTATCACTTCATTCATATGGAGATGATGATCACGCAGGATACAGAACTGGTACTCTTGTATGCTGCAGCTATCGGGATAATATGACAAGGTCATGATTATCCGATTATAGAGACTAGTTACCAGAGATCCGATATATGCTTCGTACGGGGCAGACACAATTCCAGAACCTAGGCCTAGCATGTGATATCGATACTGGATCATAATACGCAATATTAAGTATACTACGCCTGACAAAGTTCTTGTATTCCGCATAAGAATATTTCTGGAGAATTGGGTAGGTATGGTGCTTTGCTAGAAGCCAACCATGTCTTGTAAATCGGTAAGAATGTGGTACCAGGTACTCGCGTATTCGGATAGTCCGATGACCGAATTTACTGCCAACATATCCAGAGATCTCTTGAGTCGCTTCCCGAAGATTCACCGATGAGATTTGACTCGAAGAGAATTAATCTGGGATTAATTATGAGAGAGAGAAAATTAATCTGGGATTAATCACGACAATAATTAATCTGGGATTAATTGCGTCGAGAATTTATCTGGGATTAAATTCGTCAAGAAGAGAGAACGCGATTAATTTAGAATTAATCGGTAAAGTAAATTTAATAGTGAAATTAGTTTTTTTTTACTATTTAATTTATTTAATTGGGCTAAAATAATATATTGGATATGTTAAATGAAATTATATTTCAAACCGGAATTAAAATTGGATTTTAATTCTAGGGAACGAATTAATTTAGAATTAATTCGTTAGCGACTTTTGTAATAATTTTGTGAGACATTATTATTTAATTAAATTGGATTTAATTAAGTCGCAACGGCAAATTCGTTTAATTTGGAATTAAGCGAACCCGAGCCCAAGTGAAGTTGCGTGTTGGATTAGCCGACTTAAATTTGGAATTTAATAAGTGGTTGGACCCACTTCACTTACATCATCAAGTTAGACTAATGATGGAAGTTGGTATTGGCAAGTTGTTGGTTGAGTGAAAGGCTTGGTTTACTTGTATTTTACTCTAACCAAAAGCAACACACCACTTGGCTATTTAAACAAATGAATTTTGGAAATTTGTATGTGAAGTTACTATTCACAGAAACACACAAATTCTCTCTTCCCTTCACTGAAGTGGGCGTGAACTTCTCCCTTCTTCTTCTTGAGTTTTGTTGCAAAACCAAGTGAGCTAGCACTCAAAGGAATCAAATGAGGTGATAGGGAAACCCACCCTAGAGTCAAAATCTACAAAGCAAAGCTTGAAGCAACATCCATTGGAGCAATCTTGGAGATTTCTCATCCGATCAATGTGAGTAATTCCGTAACTCTTTTTGATTTTTATTCACACACGAATCACTGTTAGACGATCTTGGCATGTTCTAGGAACACTTACAATTGGTATCAGAGCGATCTAGGTTTGATTTGGAATTCTAGGGTTCATAAACTTTAATTCCAGAATTTTATGTTTGGAGTTTGATTTTTTTAAATTGATGGTTTGGTTTGTCTCCCAGGATCTATAATTGTCTCAAAAAGTCCAATATACATACATTATTCGACCTTTTGAATAAGAGTCAAGAAGACCTTATGAAAATTGAACACTTTCGCCTAGAAGATGTAAAGCGGATAATGGGTATTCTAGAAAAGAAATAGAAAAGCATTTCACATTTGATTTACCGAAAATAAAAATCAAATAAGTTTTTTAAATCAATTGAATTTATTGCAATTTTTCTATTCTTTAGAAAAAAATCGAAAAAATGAAATGGCTTTGCACCTTTAGACCAATCTATATATTCAGACCGGAATTAAATTATTAAATTGAATAGAAGTATCTAGGGAGAATTCACTTTGACTTTGAAGTGACTACTCCCTAGATACACACGTCATGATATTTTACAATTGAATCAATTTAAAAAATTGAATGAATAAGCTCATGGGAATTTTTGAAATTTGACATATTGGATGTGTTGTTGGCATGATAGAAATATTGAATGTTGATTTAAATTGGATTGAAATCAAATTGAATAATTTTTGTATGCCTTTGCCGTGAGTTTGATGCATGTTATTGAAGATTGATTTTCCCCTATTTTGTATTGGACAAGAATTTGGGAATTAGGGATGCTTAATTGAATTAATTAGTGTTTTGGAAGCACTAGATTAATTAATTAATTATGGTAATTACACTTGAATTGAATTAATTTGTAATTTGGAATAATGAGTTAATTTAATTTATTGTATTTGGGCTTAATGGGCTTGGTTGGGCCAAGTTTGGTTTAGGATAATTAGTTGGATCCAATTGGGCCTAAAACCATTTCCATAAAGTCCAAATATGATAATTGAGCCTTTAAAATTTTAATTGGGCCTAAATTGATTTTTGGCATACGGTGATTCCTAATTGGGCCTTGGCATCTTGGGTTTGACCCATAATTGCCAAAGCCCATGCCTTAAGAATTAATTGAAAGCACATTGGACTTTAATTGCATAGTATTGGATGCTAATTGGGCCTTTGAGTCCCGTTAAGATTGGATTTGGAATCCAAGTCTAAAAGGCACTATTGAAATTGTAATTATTTAATTTGGAATTAAATATGAATTAGTATTGAATATAATTTAAATTGGATTTAAAATTGTTGTTCGATATAATTCAAGAATACTTACTTTGAGTATTTATTCTTAAAAGAGTTGGACTCGCGTAAATCAAATCGTTGTTTGAAAATTGGATGGTCACTAATCAAAGATTAATTAATTGGATTAGATTGATTGATAACATGCTTTGTGTGAATACTTTGATATATGTATGAATAATGTATATCGGATGGATATTAGATGGGTGAGGGCAATATGGAAATTATTGTAATAAATTTAGAATTTATTAAATTGTACCTGCCTGTCCAGCCTATTACCTCTTTTCTCATTGTATTTCTCTTCTCACCAATTCCCCTCAATGTAAATGAGGTTTCTTTAGAAGTATTATGTAATTGGGTAGAAGTATGAATAGTGCTAGCGGGGGTGAGGAAATTGAGAGATTTGTTCTAGGAACAAGTTTGTTATATATCCATCTGAATATCATTTTTATTTTATCGTGCCTTATTATTCTTTTAGAATGCATGCTTAAGGGTGTATGATGAGACCTAATTAAAGATAATAAATTGGTTTCCAAATCGCGACAAAAACCCTCATTTTATATTAAGTGTTTTTCCTTCCATTGAGTGATTCTCTCTCAAGATCCAAGATTGGATTGGTTTGTTGGCCAAAGTCAAGACCTTTGTCCATCGCGGATGTGTTTGAATCATGAAGGCTTTGTTCCATATCGTACGCCTTGGGCAAGTTGTGATTTATTGGCCAAAGTCAAGGTCACTTCTTGTTCATCGGCCTCGATTACGAAGCTTTCCCAATGTCAATGGGTCGCGCTTAACTAGAATCATTAAGCTTGTTGAGCCAAAGCCAAGGCTTAGTTGATTTAGAGGAAAAAGGTTAGGCAATACATTGGATATATTGGCATATATTGGATATATGTTTCGGACTTGGAAGTCTACCTACTGGATCTAGGAATTGGATGGGATCCAATTGATCTTAGAGATCTACCTAGTTAAGTTTCATACAGCTTGTTGGCCAAAGTCAAGGTTGTGTGTTATTTAATGGGATTCTAGCCCACTAGGAAACTAGGTTTCCCGAGTACTCCACAGAGGGTTAGAGGCTCGCCGAAAAATAGTGGGAGGCAAGTATTAAATTTTCAATTTTGTTTAGATACTTGCCAATACGCGCTCATTTCAATTTTTTGTCATTAAAAAATTTATATATATTAGTTGGACTAATATTCAATTGTTGTTTTAATTAAACAGTTGGAATGTATTCAAACTGCTTCATTTGTAGTTGGTTATATAATTGAATTATAGTAATCAATACATTTGATTGTAACCAATCAATAGTAGTTGATTATATAGTTAGACTATAGAAATCATTATATTCGATTGTACCCGAAATCGTTGATTAGATAGTTGGACTATTGGAATTAAGATAACCGAAAGATTAGCGTTTAAAACATAATCCTGGGTGAAAATGTCTTTAAGCGGCTTCAATTTTCAAATTGGGAATAGAACCTCAGGATAGTCCTGGGAGCCGAGAAGTTACTTAATTGATAGAGTTACATCTCGGGCCTCAGCCCGAAGTTGAGCAAATAGTGGAGCATGAGCCTTGGAAGACTCATGGTGATGATAACTTTAGTGCTCAATCCGTTATGCTTGACGCAATGACTCCTTAATTTCTTCGTCAGAACTAAGGATTAGATCTTATAATATGATAATGAAATTGAAGGATCTTCATAGATCTATTCTTAGATATTAGAAGTACTGATTGCAAAAGAGAACTCTTGGAGAATTAATGGCTATGCTCAAGGAGACAGAGCCAGAGCTTGCAAAAGGGCAAGAAGCGCAAGGCGCATCTTACTCCTACATCCTAGAAGGTCTAGGCTTGGCCGAAGACTTCTAGGGATGTGAAAAGGGGCAAAGGCAAAATCGTCACAGTCTTCTGGGAAGACAAAGGACATATCCCAAGATGTCTTCCTAAACTGTGGCAAATGGGGTCATTGGTAGCGTGACTTCCGTATGGACAAGGCAGACATGAAGGAAGTGAAGACGGATAAGGCTCCGACGTCAGGTATGTTTGTTATAAACATGTCCACTGCTGGTTTTAAAATTGGATTTTAGATACTGGATGTGGTACATAAATACATGTACTGATGTGCGGGATCTGCTGATTAGCAGGATACTGACTTCAGGTGAGATAGACCTGCGAATCAGAAACGGGACGAGAGTCGCTGTTTTGGCCGTAGGAACCTAAGTTTTGGAACTACCTTTTAGGCATGTACTTGAATTAGGAAACTGTTATAATGTACCTAGTTTGACTAGAAACATTATCTCTGTATCTAGTTTAACCCGTTGCGGGTATACCTTTATATTCTAGAACACTAAGTGTTTTGTTTATAAAGATGATATTGAGATAATCATATTAGATGTGAATAACATAATTTATATTTAGAATATAAATTAATCTCATACATATAGCATGACAAACAAATAGCTCAAACTGAATTAATCAGATAAGATTTATTTGTGGCATTGTTGTCTGGGACACATTAACAAGACTCGTATATCCACACTTTCAAAGAGTGGATACTAGGACGAATTTAATTCTAATTCAAATAATGTCTACGAATCTAGTTTATTAGGCAAAGTGCCTAAAACACCTTTTACTTGGTAAAAGTGCAAGTGCCACCGATCTGTTAGCTTTCGTTCATAGTGACGTAAGTGGGCCCATGTCTAGCTAGGCTAGAGTTGGATATAAATACTTCGTAACCTTTACAGATGTGGCATCACGTTACGGTTATGTGTATCTTATGAAACACAAGTCAGAAACTTTTAGAGTTTCGACACGAATTATAAAAACAGATCGGTTAAGTATTAAAACATTACGATCTGACCGTGATGGATAATACTTAAACATATGAGTTTCAAGATTACTTGAAAGAGTATGGTATTCTTTCACTTTGGACTCCTCCCGGGACACCTCAATTTGACGGTGCGTCCCAACAGAGTAACCGAACTTTGTTGGACATGGTAAGGTTTCTGATGATTCGCTCTGAGCTACCAATTTCCTTATGAGGATACGCATTGAACAGTGCAATACTTATTTTGAATAAGGTTCCATGTAAATCTGTTAGACAGACTTCATATTAGATATGAACATGAAATAAATCGGGTTTCTCATTCCTGATGATTTGGGATGTTGGGCATATAATTGAATGTTTGGATGATACCAAACTAGAACCCAAATCGGATAAGTGCCTATTTGTAGGTTGTCATAAGGAAACCAAAGTACAGTACTTACACAACTCACAAGAGAACAATGTAATTGTTGCTCTCCATACGGTTTTCCTAAGAGGAATTCCTATATGCAGTGGTAAGTGGGAAGAAAAAAAAACTCGATGAAAATTGGAGTAATATTGTTCTAGGCACCGAGTCCTCACGGAACACAAACAGTTCATCAGGGATGAAACTGTACCAATAATCTTCGAATACACAAGAACCGCGTGGGTCGGAGAGAGTCAGAAAACAACCTGGGAGGTATGAGTTTCTGATCTCACCTCATATAGATATTAATCTTATTGAGGAAGACGAACCAGCTACGTATGAGGAATTGATACAAGGTATCGACTCCATTTATGGCAAAGTGCCATGAAGTCCGAAATGGATTCCATGTATACAACCAAGTTTGGACACTGGTTGATGTATCAGAAGGCATTGTGCCTATTGGTACTATATGAGTCTTCAAGGAATACATACATGGATGGCAACATATAAACGTACAAAGCTAGGCTTGTAGCGAAAGTAAGGGTGGCAATAAAGCCCGCAGCCCGGCCCGGCCCGGGGGTGGAAAAAGCCCGGGACGGGCCTTGAAAAGAAAGCCCGGCACGGGCCCGGGCCCGGGCCGGGCTTTTCTATTTTGGCCGGGCCCGGCCCGGCCCGGGCCAAAATTAAAAAAAAAAAAAAACATAAATATATATATTTTTTTAATATGTTTGTATCATTTTTATTTATTTTTAACATTTAAATTGTTAATTTATCAATGAAACTTGTGATTTATTTATAAATTGTATTTGTATATAGTGTAAATATATTTTATATTTATATATTTTTAATTTTTAAATTTTTTTTTTAATTTTCGGGCCCAAAAAAAGCCCGGCCCCAGCCCGGCCCGGAAGACACCCGGGCCGGGCTTTTCCCGGGCCGGGCTTTTTTTTTTGTTGGCCGGGCTCGGGCCGGGCTTGCAAAAGCCCGGCCCGGCCCGGTCCATTGCCACCCCTAAGCGAAAGGGTATCGTCATCAACATGGTGTCGATTACGACGAAACCTTTTACACATTGCCATGATTAAATCCATTCGGATAATGCTTGCATGTGCTACATATTTCGTTTATGAAATATGGAATATGGACGTCAAAATTGCTTTCCTTAAATGGAAACCTTTTGGAGGATGTTTACAACATCCTGACGGTTTTGTCGCGCCGAAATATGCAAACAAGGTTTGCAAGTTAAATCGATCCATTTATGGATTGAAGCAAGCATCGCGTTCTTGGAACCAACGTTTTGATAAGATCATAATGGTATATGATTTCATTCAAAACGAAGATGATTCTTGTGTATATAAGAAGGTTAGTGGGAGCGCACTGACAATAAATGTCCTATAAGTTGATGATGTATTACTTCTTAGCAATAACATTCCCATAATATAATCGGTGAAAGCTTGGCTTTCATTAAAATTCTCCATTGAATACCTGGGAGAAGCAGGCTCTATTCTAGGAATAAAGATCTACTGGGATAGATCTAGAAAGCTGCTGACAACCTTCCCAGAGCTCGTACGTTTTTGAAATGTATGTGACCTGATGTCTCATATGTTTTGAGCATATGTAGACGCTATAAGGCCAATCCAGGTGATGGTCACTGGATTGATGTAAAGAACATCCTTGAGTATCTTGGACGAACTAATGATACTTTCTGGGAATATGGGGAAAAGAGAATTTGAGGTGACTAGGTTCACCGCTGCAAGTTTCCAAACTGATAAAGACGACTTTAAGTCGCAATAAGGGTACGTATTTAGTTTGAATAAACGGAACAGTGAGCTGGAAATCTTCCAAGCAAGATAGTGTTGCCGAATAAATAACAAAAGCGGAATATTGTTGCAGCTGAGGCAGCAAAATAAGCATTTTGGATCTATATAATCCTAATGTGATTAGGAGTAGTTCTGTTAGCTGCTGAGCTAGGCTACAACACAGGCTAAGGAACCACGGTCTCATCAATGATCCAAGTATGTACTTCAACTAATTCATCTGATTCGTTCGATCATACATCGTGGCGATGTGATGATCGAATAAAACGCATCAAATGATAATCTTGCAAATCCGCTGACGAAAGCTGTTTCTCAGCAGAAGTTTGAGCGACCGGTACGTAGTTCAGGTGTAGGACAGTAGAGTGATTGGTTATAGGCCAAGTGATAGATTTTTGGACAATTATGACCCATAGCATCACTATTTGTATAGAACATGTTGTTGTACAAATTAACTATGTGACAAAGGAAATTGCTTTTTTATCATTTGTAATTGGATTACCTGGATACATAAAAATGATAAAAGTTCATATGATTAGTACCGTATTAATATGATATGAGACAATATTAATCCACTAAGGTTTAATCATTAAATATCCATAGTCGTAGTATTATCGAGACTGGACATCGATAATGCGGAATAGTCTAGTATTGCACTTGTGCGCATTATGGAGGTATAATGGCATAGTTCTCATATATTTGGGTATTGGATATTCATGCAAGTGTGATAGGAGGTTCTGTTTACCGATGGTACGGAAACAGTTTCACTCTGGATAGACCCCTCGGAATCCCATTGGTAGTATGACTATGTGTCTATGGGAATCCGAATCAGGGTAGGTGTATTTGGTCTTAATCTGAGACTTGCATCGCTAATACTTGCGACAATCAATATACTTTGGTTTTGGTCGTCCGGGGCTTTAACAGTTCTGAGTACGCCTTTTCTGGGTATACTGAGAATCGTAGTGTATTGGATGTGATGTCAAGATGGAAGTATCACTTCTGTCATATGGAGATGATGATCACGCATGATACAAAACTGGTACTCTTGTATGCTACAGCTATCGGGATAATATGACAAGGTCATGATTATCCGATTATAGAGACTAGTTACCAGAGATCCGATATATGCTTCGTATGGGGCAAACACAATTCCAGCCCTAGGCCTAGCATGTGATATCGATACTGGATCATAATATGCAATACTACGTATACTACGCCTGACAAAGATCTTGTATTCCGCAGAAGAATATTTCTGGAGAATTGGGTAGGCATGGTACTTTGCTAGAAGCCAACCATGTCTTGTAAATCGGTAAGAATGTGGTACCAGGTACGCGCGTATTCGGATAGTCTGATGACCGGATTTACTGCCAACATATCCAGGGATCTCTTAGGTCCCTTCCCGAAGATTCACCGATGAGATTTGACTCGAAGAGAATTAATCTGGGATTAATTATGAGAGAGAGAAAATTAATCTGGGATTAATCACGACAATAATTAATCTGGGAATTAATTATCAGAGAAAGAATTAATCTGGGATTAATTGCGTTGAGAATTTTTCTGGGATTAAATTCGTCGAGAAGAGAGAACGCAATTAATTTAGAATTAATCTGTAAAGTAAATTTAATAGTGAAATTAATTTTTTTTACTATTTTATTTATTTAATTGGGCTAAAATAATATATTGGATATGTTAAATGAAATTAGATTTCAAACCGGATTAAAATTGGATTTTAATTCTAGGGAACGAATTAATTTAGAATTAATTCGTTAGCGACTTTTCTAATAATTTTGCAAGACATTATTATTTAATTAAATTAGATTTAATTAAATCGCAACGGCAAATTCGTTTAATTTGGAATTAAGCGAACCCGAGCCCAAGCGAAGTTGCGTGTTGGATTAGCCGACTTAAATTTGGAATTTAATAAGTGGTGGGACCCACTTCACTTACATCATCAAGTTAGACTAATGATGGAAGTTGGTATTGGCAAGTTGTTGGTTGAGTGAAAGGCTTGGTTTACTTGTATTTTACTCTAACCAAAAGCAACACACCACTTGGCTATTTAAACAAATGAATTTTGGAAATTTGTATGTGAAGTTACTATTCACAGCAACACAAAAATTCTCTATTCCTTTCACTGAAGTGGGCGTGAACTTCTCCCTTCTTCTTCTTGAGTTTTGTTGCAAAACCAAGTGAGCTAGCACTCAAAGGAATCAAATGAGGTGATAGGGAAACCCACCCTAGAGTCAAAATCAACAAAGCAAAGCTTGAAGCAACATCCATTGGAGCAATCTTAGAGATTTCTCATCCGATCAATGTGAGTAATTTCGCAACTCTTTTTGATTTTTATTCACACCCGAATCACTCTTAGACGATCTTGGCATGTTCTAGGAACACTTACATTGCAGGCACCTGCTTGCCCGCAAACCATTGATAACAAAAATGAATTATGTGATGGGAAACCACCTCGGATCTTTCTTCAAGAACAAAGAATAAGGGTCGCATGCGCTCAAGGGAGAGAAATAAGGGCCACACCGCATTAGGACCTAAAGGCTATCATTATATATCATCTTGTTGATATGGAGCGCCTCATTTCCCCTTGGGGCAACAAACCGATACAAGTACTTGACCCTCTCATTGGATAACTTGGAGTAGATATGAATGTATACAAGACTAGGAGCTGAAAAGAGAATAAAGGAAAAATAAGTCAAACCCTACGGTTGGCAAAAAAGGTATAAACTCCATACTCATAAATAGAAGCTGGAAAAATACATTGGATCGTCAACAGTCTCAAATGAAAGACAATGCGATCGACGCGGACAGTCTGTCAGTTGTCAGTCACCATTAACAGACCCTTAGAAGACCAATCTGTATCTGAGGTAGACAGCCTCATTAACATGATTATTGACTTTTGGGGTGCGAATGTCTACCTATCCACGCCACTGATAGACCCAGCTGCATCAGATGTAAGTTGCAAAACACGCAGATGTAGTGGAGTAGAGGCTGAAGGGGGAACCGAAGGATCCAGATATGGTATTCCTCCATAACAATGCCACTACAGGAGGCAGCAGCGGAGTGAGCTTCCTTAAGTGATGCACTCTCGGGGAGCGGTTGTAGCTAGATGACCTGAGGACCATCAATATCCTCCCTCATGCATTGGAGCTTGTCGACAGAAGAAGATGAAAAAGCCATTATAGCAGAGAGATTGTGAGCTTGGATTTGGAAGTGAGTGGTGGACAATGATGACCCATAGCATCACTATTTGTCAAAGACATTGTGTTTTGTACAAAATAACTATGTGACAAAAGGAAATTGCTATTTTATCATTATTGTAATTGGATTACTTAGATATATATAATGATAAAACTCCATATGGTTAAATCGGATTAATAAGATATGAGACAGTATTAATCCACGAACGGTTTAATAATTAAATATCCATAGTCGAAGTATTATTGAGAATGGACGTTGATAATGCGGAATAGACTAGTATTACACTTGTGCGAGTTATGAAAGCTTAACAGCATAGTTCTCATATATTTAGGTATTGGATACTTATGCAAGTGTAATAAGAGGTTCTGTTAGCCGTTAGATCGGGAACAGTTCACTCCGGATACACCTACTCGGAATCACATTGGTAGTACGATTATGTGTCTATGGGAATCTGAATCAGGGTAGGTGTATGTGATCTTTAACCTGAGACTTACGTCGATATTACTTGCGACAATCAGTTTACTTTGGTATTGGTCGTCTGAAGCTTTTACAGGTTCTGTGTGTTGGGGTTTTATTGGGAATTACAAGGTTAGCGCAGCGGAACGCGGAAAAACGATTTCTCCGACTTCAAAAATTTTTCTGGGAACAATTAATTAAACTAATTTATTTAATTAACCAATACTTAAATTATGAAATATAACCTAAGAAATCATATTTCTTTTAATTACAAAAATACCCCAAACTTTTGCAAATTAATTATTTTAGTTTTTAATATGTCAATTACATAATTAATTAATTCCAAATTAATCCCAAAATAATTTTTACAAGTTTGCTACAAAACCAGAAATATTTTCCAGATTTGCGCCACTGCCTAGATTTTTTTGGAATTCACAAAACAGCACGGAATTTTAATTAATTGTAATTTGGCCCAATTTGTTCAAAATATGTCAAGATCAAATCCAATTAATCCCAAATTTTACATGCATCAAATATACATCAAATTAAAGCTTATATATGAAAATCCCCAAAATTTGAGTGGGTTAAGAACCCTAATTTCACAAATCGCTCAAATTGAGCAATTTACACTAAATTAATAAAATTCAATACTTTAATCTTCAAATTACTACACCAATTAATTCTCACCATCATGAAATTAATCAAGAACAATTCTAGGCTTATTATGAATGGCTAATTAACTTTAGAATAGAAACTTTAATTTTCTAATTAATTTATTAAGCTTAATTACATTAATAAGCTAATAAATTAATTCTACATGCTTAACATCCTCAAACAAATTTCCAACACAATAATTCACATAATTAAATATTAGGGAAAATATTCTAAACTACACATGTTGAAGTATAGAATCATAGAAACAATTTCTAAGTTGAAGATTGTTGAAAAAACTTACAAAACTCCAAGCTTTTAAAGCTTTTTCTTCAAAATTTCTTCACTTTTCTCTCAATTTTAACTTAGTGAATATGTTTGAAAAACTTATCTCTCACGTTGGAAGATGAAAAAAAATATTATCTATTAAATTTTTGTTGTTGCCGTGAACAACAATAATGATAACAATAAAATATTTTTCTTTTTTAATTTCTATTGGTCCAACATTACAAAACATAAAAGATAACTTTTATCTAATACATAAAGTAAACTAAATGTGTTCCAATAAGGTAATGCCATTTCCAACACTAATCATGTAAAAGATATTTGTTAACTTAATTAAATTAATCATATAACATTTATATAATTAAATAATTAAATACAAATATATTAAATATATGTAATATATTTACATTAAATATCTCAAATACATATATCATGATATAAGTCAAATATCACAATTTGATATTTTATTAATGTGTATTTAATAAAATCAAGTTTTAAATAAAACACACGTTAATTTTGGAAATGACCGTTAGGTCCCGAATGCATGTATTTTTCGTCTAACCATTAAACGAGTTATAAATAATCATTATTATTCATAACAGTTGCCCTAGTGCTCTACGAGTAAATTTCATTAGTGAGACTCTCTAAATTCAGGCATATCCGTCACGAAATCAAATTACGTGTCCATAATTTACCCACCCGTAAATTATGACGAACACGGATAAACTCACCGAATCATACAGGTCGAGGTCACTGTATACATATAATCCCTCCATCACAGGTATCCGGATTAATCCAGAGATATAGATACAAACGTCAAATCTCTATAGATATAATCACGTCGATGTTTCTATTAGCAATCCCTCAAATAACACTTAGAACTAATTTCTAAAGTGTACCACGAGCCCATGGATTTAACAGATTGCTAATACCATATTGAATACCTATACTCTGTACACAGAGTTGACAGATCCTATCTTGAAACACACATGATATCCTGAGCATCAGTCCACACCCAACGAACAGACGGAGGTCTGATCTAAATAGATCGGTGACATGACTGCCATCTAAGTGTGGAGGATAAATCAGATATCTACAGTGGTATCTCAAGTCAAAGAATCACTATGCTCACTCAACCCGAGAAGATTCTTATTGACGATGGTGTACCATCCATTAAGAATCTTCGGTGAGTCGTTCAGTGTTTATCCGCTATAAACACCTACACATCTATACGAGTCTCCAAGACTCATGGTTCACTGAGAAACCATCGGAATCCAAGATTCCAATATACGACATGTACCAGTCTCTACGGGTTTACTTTACTGACCAGGTAGTGTAAACCTTGACCGGGAACTATCTAAGAATGACAACGTCATGATACAACTCAATGTCAGTTGCGACGCTTTTGCAACAGTATCATAACAAATCATTCTACGGTCGGTTACGTCTTTACCATATTAAAGAAGAAGTTATATAAAAGAAACTGTTCATTTTAGTCATAATAAAACGTTACATTAGTATTTACATAGAAATACATAATAAAATTGGCGCTCGGAGCACCAACCCTAACAAAATCTCCCACTTGCTCTAGTGCCAATATCGATTGTATCTAATACCCATCGACTCCACATGTTTATCAAATAACTTTGGAGGTATGGCCTTCGTAAGCGGGTCTGCTACATTATCTTCACTCGGTACCTTGCACACGACAATATCCCCTCGCGACACAATCTCTCGAATGATGTGGTACTTTCGTTCCACATGCTTCGACTTCTGATGCGCCCTTGGTTCTTTTGCTTGTGCAATGGCTCCAGTATTATCACAGTATAACAAAATCAGATTCTCGATACTTGGGACTACTCCCAATTCTGTGATAAAGTTCCTAACCCATACAGCTTCCTTTGCAGCTTCTGAAGCTGCAATATATTCCGCCTCTGTGGTGGAATCAGCTGTTGACCCCTGTTTGGAACTCTTCCAACAAACTGCACCACCGTTAAGGGTAAACACGAATCCTGATGTTGACTTTCTATCATCAGGATCCGATTGGAAATTGGAATCTGTATACCCATTAACTTGTAGTTCGTTTCCTCCATAAATAATAAACTTATCCTTGGTACCTTTAAGATACTTGAGGATATGTTTAATGGCCATCAAATGGTCATTTCCTGGACTGGACTGATATCTGCTCGTCACACTGACTGCGAAGCTGATATCAGGCCTTGTACATAACATGGCATATATGATGCTGCCCAAACACGAAGCATAAGGTTGATTAGATATTCTAATATTCTCATCTTCTGTTTGCGGACACATCTTCTTCGAAAGATGTAAGCCATGTCTGAACGGTATCTTTGTTGTCTTACAGTTAACAAAATTATATCGTTATAAGATCTTATCTATGTACGTTGATTGGGATAACCCAATAAGCTTCCTTTCTCTATCTCTATAGAGTTTTATGCCCAAGACATAAGAAGCTTCGCCCAGGTCCTTCATGGAGAAATTCTTACAGAGGTAAGCTTTGATGCCTTGCATCATCCCAATATCTTCCCAATGATAAGGATGTCATCAACATAGAGAATTAAAAATACCACCATACTCCCACTGGCCTTCTGATACACACAAGATTCTTCCGAATTCTTGAGAAAACCAAACAATTTGATTATCTTGTCGAATTGAAGATTCCAACTTCGTGAAGCCTGTTTAAGTCCATAAATGGACTTCTTCAGCTTACATACCATGCCCGAGTTCTCGCTGGATGCAAAACCTTATGGTTGTTCCATATAGATTTCTTCATCAAGAAATCCATTTAGAAAAGCTGTTTTGACATCAATTTGCCAAATCTTGTAATCATGATATGCGGCAATTGACAATAAAATCATGATGGACTTTAGCATGGAAACTGGAGAAAAAGTTTCATCGTAGTCGACTCCAGGTCGCTACGAGTAACCTTTAGCTACCAGTCGGGCCTTAAAGGTTTCAACCTTTCCATCGGGCCCTCGCTTCCTCTTGTAAATCCATTTACAACCGATAGGAACAATTCCTTCGGGAAGTGGAACCAAGTTCCAAACTTGATTCTCATACATTGAGTCCATCTCGGATTTCATGGCGTCTTGTTGTTGGACAATTATGACCCATAGCATCACTATTTGTACATATCATGGTGTTGTTGTACAAATTAACTATGTGACAAAGGAAATTGCCCTTTTATCATTTGTAATTAGATTACCAAGATATATAAATGATAGAAGGTCATTATGATTAGTTCCGGATTGAGATGATACGAGACAGTATCAATTCACAAAGGTTTAATCATTAAATATCCCTAGTCGGAGTATTATCGAGATTGGACATCGATAATGCGTAAAAGACCAGTATTACACTTGTGCGCGTTGTGGGAGCATAACAGCATAGTTCTCATATATTGGGGTATAGGATACTCATGCAAGTGTAATAGGAGGTTGTGTTTATTGATGGTATGGAAACAGCTTCGCTCTGGATAGACCCCTCGGAATTCCATTGGTAGTATGACTATGTGTCTATGGAAGTCCGAATCAGGGTAGGTGTATTTGGTCTTAACCTGAGACTTGCAACCGCTAATACTTGCGACAATCAATATAATTTGGTTTTGGTCGTCCAGGGCTTTAACAGGTTCTGTGTACGCCTCTTCTGGGTATATTGAGAATCGTAGTGTATTGGGTGTGATGTCGAGATGGAAGTATCACTCCAGTCATAGTGGAGATGATGATCACGTAGGATACGGAACTGGTTCTCTTTTATGCTGCAGCTATCGAGATATTATGACTAGGTCATGTTTATCCGATTATAGAGACTAGTTACCATAGATCCGATATGTGCTTTGCATGGGGCAGACACAATTCCAGCCCCAGGCCTAGCACGTAACATCGGATGCTGGATCGCAATACGCAATACTACGTATACTACACCTGATAAGATTAATATTCCTTTAAGAATATTTCTGGAGAATTGGGTAGGCACGGTGCTTTATAGAAGCCAATCATGTCTTGTAAATCGGTAAAAACGTAGTACTAGGTACGTACGTGTCGGAAGTGCGTACCGGATATGACATACTGATTTACTGCCAACATATTCGGGATCTCATGGGTCGCTTCCCGAAGATTCACCGATGACGTATGACTCGCACTTTATTAATCTGGGATTAATTATAAGAGAGAGAAAATTAATCTGGTTTAATTACGGAGATATTTTAACTGAGATAAAATATTATTTAAAGATAGAGAACGATTAATTTGGAATTAATCGATAAAATAATATTCGATATATTATACGAAATTGGATTTCGACGCGGAATTAAAATTAGATTTTAATTCGGGCGAACGAGTTAATTTAGAATTAATTCGCTAGCGACGTGAATAGTAATTTTGCTAGGCATAATTATTTAATTAAATTTGATTTAATTACGTCGCAACGGAAAATTCGTTAATTCGGAATTAGCGACCCGAGCCCGGGAGTGTTTGCGGGCCTACTCGCATTTCGAATTCAAGTGTGGCCCACAAGTCACATCACTCGTCATTCATGTGATGGATGTCTTGTCACTTTGAGTGATTGAACCAGTCACTATTCATGAGTGATGTGAGTTGTTGGAAGGCTTTAATTGCAAATTTTGGCTCCAAATTTTGGTTTGACTTTTTGAAAGCCTAATACCAAAGTTTGGTAACACTTTTGGATAAGTTGATTTAGGTTTTAGAAACCAAATAACCAACACAACACTTCTCTCTCCCTTACACGGTTTGGAACCAACTTTTCTCTCCTCCCTCTCTCGGCTTTGAAGCCAACTTTCTTCTCCATTTCTTGCTAGGCCGAGAACAAAAAGAAACTTAAGGAAGATTTGTGGCAAATTTTCCAATGCTAGCACATGAAGAGTCATCCAAGGTGATAGGGAAACAAACCCTTGAGCATGGAATCACCAACACAAAGCTTGGAGCTTGGAGATCCATCCATGGTGTTGACCGAAAATGATGGAGCACAAAGAAGCACCATTGCCGAGAGCTTCAAGGATTTTTGTTGTTCCTCGCATCGCAAAAGCCGATCAATGTAAGTATGATTTCGCCATACTTCTTTTGAGTATTCACACATGTTTCTATGCTTGAATTGATCATGGGACTAACCTAGAAATCCAACAATGGTATCTTGAGCCATTTTGAGCATGAAATTGAAATTAGGGTAAAATTTGGGTAAATTGGATTTGAGCATGTTTTGACTAAATTTCTTGTTTGAGCATGCTTGTATATGGATGACTTGGTGTTTTTTGTGATCAATTTTGTGAAAAATGGATTGGATCTATTTTTCCCCAAATATTAAGGCTTGGCCGAAAGTTGGACTGCCCTAAAGTCATGGTGATTTTTGTGTTTTTGATCATTGGATGAGTTGAAGTCACTTGGGTTATGTTGATTTAAGATTTAATTGGATTGAAACCTGAATCAGACAAAGAAATCCCCAAATTGCCGTGACCACTATGCATGAAAATGATTGATTTTTGATTCAAACGTGTTGGACATGTTTTGATGATAATAAGCATAATTAATTGTGTAAATTGATGTTTTGGAAATATTAATTTGGTTAATTAATTATGGCATACACTTTAGGTTAATTAAAATATGAAATTTGGAATTTTGGTAATTTAATTAATTGGGCCAAATTTGGAATTGGGCTTGTAAAGTTGTAATTTGGCTTAATTGGCTTGGTTGGGCAAGTTTGGTTTAGGCTAATTGGTTGGATCCAATTGGGCCCAAAACCATATCCATAAAGTCCAAATATAACTAAATGGACCTTTAATTTTAATTGGGCCTAATGGGCCTAATTGGTTCTTGGCAAATAAGGGTGATTCCTTAAATGGGCTTTGGTATTTGGGTTGACCCATATTGACCAAAGTCCATGCCTTATAATTAATTAAAAGCCCATTGGACTTTAATTAAATCGACATTGGATGTTAATTGGGCTTTGAGACCCGTAAAGATTAGATTTAGAATCTAAGTCGTAAAGGCACATTAAAAAGTGTAATTATTTAATTTAGAATTAAATAAAGAATTAGTATTAAATACAAATTAAATTGGATTTAATATTGTAGTTTAATATAATTCAAGAATTCGTACTTTGAGTACTTATTCGCAAAACGAGTCGGACTCGCGCAAAATCAAATCGTTGTTTGAACATTGGATGGTCATTAATTTCAGATTAAGTAATTGGATTAGATTGATTGATAACATGCTTTGTGTGAATACATGGATGCGATGTATGAATAATGTATATCAGATGGATATTAGATGGGAAAGGACAATTTTGGAAATTATTGTAATAAATTTAGAATTTATTAATTGGACCTGTGTGTCCAGCCTATTACCTCTTGACTCTTTGTATTTCTCTTCTCACCTATTCCCCTCAATGTAAATGAGGTTTCTTTAGAAGTGTTATGTAATCGGGTAGAAGTAATACTTGTGCTAGTGAGAGAGAGGAAAGTGAGAGATTTGTTCTAGGAACAATGTGTTTAAGTATCCATCCGCATATCATTATTATTTTATTTATATGCGCCTTATTATGTTTTTTAGAATGCATGTTTAAGGGTGTATGATGATGAGACCTAACAAAGATAATTAATTGGTTGCCAATTACGCGAAAAAACCCTCAACATATATTAAGTGTTTTTCCTTCCATTGAGTGATTCTTACTCAAGATCCAAGATTGGCACTGGTTTGTTGGCCAAAGTCAAGACCTTTGTCCGTCGCGGATGTGTTTGAATCATGAAAGCTTTGTTCCATATTGGTGTCTTGTCCAAGTTGTGATTTGTTGGCCAAAGTCAAGATCACTTCTTGTCCATCGACATCGATTACGAAGCTTTCCAAAGTCAATGAGTTCCGCTTAACTGGGATCATTAAGTTTGTTGTTCCAAAGCCAAGGCTTAGTTGATTCAGAGGAAAAAGGTTAGGGAATATATTGGATATATTGGCATATATAAGATATATGTTTCGGACTTGGATGTCCACCTACTGGATCTAGGAATTGGATGGGATCCAATTGATCTTAGAGATCTACCTAGTTAATTATCATACTATTTGTTGGCCAAAGTCAAGATTGTGTGTTATTTAACGGGATCCTAGCCCACTAGGAAACAAGGTTTCACGAGTACTCCACAGAGGGTTAGAGGCTCGCCGAAAGATAGTGGGAGGCAAATATTAAATTTGCAATATTCATTTAGTTACTTGCCAATACAAGCTCATTTCAAATTTTTCGTCAATAAATTAATATATTTGTTGGACTAATATTTATTGTTGTTTTAAATTAAACAGTTGGACTATACTCAAACTATTTCAATTAATAGTTGATTTTATAATTGGATTATAGTAATCAATATAATTGAATTTATCCAATTAAATTATAGTTGATTTTATAATTGGATTATAGTAATCAATATAATTGAATTTATCCAATTAAATTATAGTTGATTATATAGTTAGACTGTAGTAATCATTATAATAAATAGTACCTAAAATCGTTGATTCGATAGTTGGACTATTGGAATCAAGATAACTGAAAGATTAACGTTTAGAACATAATCCTGGGTGAAAATGTATTTAAATGGTTTAATTTTCAGATTGGGAATAAAATCTCAGAATAGTCCTGGAGACCGAGAAGTTACTCTATTTGATAGAGTGACGTCTCAAGCCTAAGCCCGGAGTTGAGAAAATAGTAGAACATGATATTTGGAATATTCATATGATGATAACTTTAGTGTTTAATCTTTTATGCTTCCCGCAAAGACTCCTTGATTTCTTAGTCAGAACTAAGGATTAGATCCTTATAGTATGATATTGAAATTGAAGGATCTTCATAGATTTATACTTAGATCTTAGAAGTATAAATTGCATTAGAAAACTCTTGGAGAGTTAATGGCTGTACTCAATGAGACAAAGCCAGAGTTTGTAATAGGACAAGAAACGCAAGGCGCATCTTACATCGACATCCCAGAAGGCCAAGGCTTGGCCAAAGGCTTCTAGGGTGTGGAAAAGGGGCAAAGGAAAAATCATTATAATCTTCTGGGAAGACGTAGGACATATCCCAAAATGTCTGCCTAAACTGTGGCAAACGGGGTCACTGGAAGCGTGACTGCCGTATGGACAAGGCAGACATGAAGGAATTGAAGACGAGCAAGGCTCCGACTTCAAATATGTTTGTCATAAACATGTTCGCTACTAGTATTAAAATTGGATTTTAGATACTGAGTGTGGTACATAAATATGTACTGATGTGCAGAATCTGCTGACAAGCAGGATACTGACTTCAGATGAGATTGATCTGCGAATCGGAAATGGGACGAGAGTCGCTGTTTTGACCGTAGAAACCTAAGTTTAGGAACTACCATTCGGGTGTGTACTTAAATCAGGAAACTATTACAATGTAACTAGTTTGACTAGAAACATTATCTCTATATCAGAATATAATCCGTTGCGGATATACCTTTATATTCTATAACACTAAAATGTTTTATTTTATAAAGATGATATTGAGATAAACACATTAGATGTGAATAACAGTATTTATATTTTGAATATAAATGAATCTCAAACGTATAACATGACAAACAAATAGCTCAAACTGAATAAATCAGTTGAAACTTATATGTGGCATTATTGTCTAGGACACATTAAACAAGACTCGTATATCCAAACTTTCGAAGAGTAGATACTTAGACAGATTTGATTCTATTCAAATAATGTCTACGAATCTAGTTTATTAGGCAAAGTACCTTTAACACCTTTTTTTGGTAAAAGTGCAATTGCCACCGATCTGTTAGCCCTCGTTCATAGTGACGTAAGTGGGCCCATGTCTAGCTAGGCCAGAGCTGGATATGAATACTTCGAAACCTTTACCGATGTGGCATCACGTTATGGTTATGTGTTTCTTGTGAAACACGATTCGGAAACTATTGATAAAATCAAAGAGTTTTGACACGAAGTAGACAGACAGACCGGCTAAAGTATTAAAACCATCACGGTTAGACCATGATGGAAAATACTTAAGCAATAAGTTTCTTAAATACTTGAAATAGTATAGTATTCTTTCAATGAGGACTCCTCCCGGAACACGTCAGTCTGACGGTGTGTCCTAACGGAGAAACTGAATTTTGTTAGACATGATAAGGTTAATCATGAGTCGCTCTGAGCTACCATTTCCTTCAAGGGATACACATTAACAGTGCAAAACTTATTTTGAATAAGGTTCCATAAAAATCTGTTAGACAGACTTTATATTAGATATGAACATGAAAGAAACCGGGTTTTCTGATCCCTGAAAATTTGGGTATGCTAGGCATATGTTTGGATGATACCAAACTAGAACCCAAATCGGATAAGTGCCTAGTTCTGGGTTATCCTAGGGAAACCAAAGTATAGTACTTATACAACTCACTAGAGAATAATGTAATTGTCGCTCGCCATGCGGTTTTCCTAAGAGGAATACCTATATGCAGTGGTAAGTGGGAGGAAATTAAAACTCGATGAAAATCGGAGTAATACTGTTCCAGGCACCGATTCCTTAATGGAACACAAATAGTTCATCAAGGATGAAACTATACCAATAATCTTCAAATACACAAGAACCGCGCAAGTCGGAGAGAGTTAGAAAACAACCTGGGAGGTATAGGTTTCTGATCTCACCTCGTAAAGATGTCAATCTTATTGAGGAAAACAAACTGACTACGTATGAGGAAGTAATACAAGGTATCGACTCCCTATTATGGCAAAGTTCCATGATGTCCGAAATGGATTCCATGTAAACCAACCAAGTTTGGATACTGGTTGTTATACCGGAAGGCATTGTGCCTATTGAGACTATATAAGTCTTCAGGGAAAAGATACATGGAAGACAACATACCAACGTATTAAGCTGGGCTTGTAGCGAAAAGGTATCGTTATCAATATTGTGTCGATTACGACGAAACCTTTTACCTGTTGCCATGGTTAAATCCATTTGGATAATGTTTTCTAATGTTGCATATTTCATTAATGAAATATGGTAGCTGGAACGTCAAAATCGCTTTCTTTAAACGGAAACCTTTTGGAGGATGTTTACAACATCATGACGGTTTTGTCGTACCAAAACGAGCAAACAAGGTTTGCAAGTTAATTGATCCATTTATGTATTGAAGCAAGCATTGCATTCTTGGAATAATCGTTTTGATGTAATCATAATGGTATATGATTTAATTCAAAACGAAATGATTCTTGTGTATATAAGGAGGTTAGTGGGAGCGCGCACTGACAGTGAATGTCCTAAATAATGATGATATAAATTTCTTGGAAATGACAATCCCATAATAAAATCGGTGAAAGTTTGGCTTTCATGAAAAATTCTCCGTAGAATTCTTGGGAGAGACAACCTTTATTCTAGGAATAATGATCTACTATGATAGATCTAAAAGTTTTTGGCACTCTCCGAAAACTCGTACATTGTAAAAATGTACGCGACTTGGTGTCTCATATGCTTTGAGCATATGGAGTCAAAATCGGGCCAATCCAAGTGATAGTCACTGGATTGATGTTAAGAACATCCTTTAGTATCTTAGATGATCTAAGGATGCTTTCTTATACTATGGAGAAGGAGAACTTGAAGTGACTGGGTTCACTGTTGCAAGTTCCTAACCGATAAAATGACTATTAGTCGTAATAAAGGTACTATAAAGTTTGAATAACGGAACAGTGAGATGGAAATCTTCCAAGCAAGATATTGTTGCCGAATAAACAACAAAAGCGGAATATTGATGCAGCTGAGGCAACAATAGAAGCATTTTGGATCGATAATAATCCTAATCAGATTAGGAGTAGTTCTGTTAGCAGCTGAGCTAGGCTACATCGCAGGCTAAAGAATTAATGGTTGTAGGACACAGAAAATGGACGACGCATGTTGTCCCATGCTCGCGGCCCGGTCGGGAGTACGGAGTAGCCACGGGGGACTAAACCGGAGAATAATGGAGTCGCCACCCGGTGTGAACCGGGAAAATGAGATTTAAGGCCGCACTCACCCCTGGCAAGGGAAGACCTCAAACCGTTGGGTTCGGAATGGTCCCTTACTTATGTCACTTGTAAAGAAATGATTTGTGTAATAATTTACTCAAGCTTAAGTAACACTTATTTCCAAGAGTATCATGCTTCTAAATCCATATGCACAAAAATAAAACTTACACCTAAATTTGCATATATTTCACATCTAAGATTGCATGCTTGAAAGTACATCAAAGTAGCAACGAACATACAACTTCATTGGCATATTGTATTCATGGAAACACAGGCACACACTAACCACACAAGCACACATAAGGCGAATCAAATAATGGTGAACATGTGATTTCATAGACATATCATAAACAAATAGCCACTACATGTCCATACACAAATAAAAGAGTCAACTAAGTACATAATGCAAAAAGACACTTAAGGATGCAATTAGGCATTAAAGTAAGAATGCTATGACGTGGTGCAAAAGAAGACAACTAATATGGACACAAACACACATGTGAGCACTTTTCCAAGTGGTACGTGGAATTGTATCCCAAGTATAGACCGCACTACCGTCCATTCGGAATCAGCTACGGAATTTATGTCTGGGTTTCCATCCGATATACAACAAGAAATAATACTCAAATGCTATCATGAAATGGATATATGAATTTTAATACGTTAAGCCAAGACTATGGTAGGTGATGATCCAATATATGAAAACGCGGGCAATAATCGTGGTAAAGGTAGCCTTTTAGGCTTTTCTTCCCCCAAATGGAGAACCTTTTAATCCAACCAATAAGCCCATGCGCCTTTTGTTACAATGCATACAAAGATAAAGATAACCATATGAAATTTAGTATGTCCGATTGAACATAGCTTTATCCAACCGAAAATACAATCACCCAACCGGCGCGGCAAAGTATTGTGGTAAGGGATTTTAACTCCTCCAAATAGGGGACCTTTAATCCGACTTACTAAGCCCATGCGCTCGATCATATCATGCATACAAAAATAAAGGCAATCACATCAAACTTAGTATGCTCGATTGAACATATCTTATATCCAACCGAACACACATCAACCGGCGCGGCAAAGCATTGTGGTAAAGGATTTTAACCCCTCCAAATATGGGACCTTTAATCCGACTTACTAAGCCCATGCGCTCGATTGTATCATGCATACAAATAATGTGCGGAATTCAAATGACGAAATAAATAATCAAGCAATATTAAAGCAAAAGAAAGTGTCGTTTACTAAAGCGGTACGTGGAGTTGTATCCCGAGTACAGATCATACTACCGTCCATTCAGAATCGGCTATGAAATTTATGTCCGTGTTTCCATCCGATATACCGCGAGAGTTGACACATCTCTCATTTTATTCCAAAGCCACAACATACAATATCTCATAATCCATGCATATTTATCTACTCAAGGGCCACAACATGCATTTTAACATAACAATCATGCGAACGATACTCAATAAATAATACAAATAAAACAGAAAACGAATGTGGAAAATACCCTCAGGTCTAACCTTTTATGTCGACTTTCGAACTCGCGTTTCACGGCCGTCGGAAGGGCTATCACACCGCAACTTTTCTGGTTCACTGGTTTGCGTTTTACCTCACTGTTTCGCTGCTCAAGCTATTGTTTTGACTCTATTTTGCTTTGTTTCCTCGCGGTTTCACTGCCGTATTGTTGGTCACTGTTTCAGGTGTATAGCGGACTGTTTTAGGGTAGTGTTGGGTGCAGTTTCGGGACAATTTTGAGGGTAGTTTGGGGACTATTTCAGGGGTATTTTTGGTCTTTACAAGGGCTGTCTCAGGGGCTGTTCTCGGTAGGTTTAGGGGCTGTGCAGGGTGAGTGGCATGATGAGAAGGCATGATTGTTGTGAGTGAGCTGCTGGCTATGTGGCGTGAGTGGGTGATTGGTTTATGCGCTGTGTATTTGTGCTCTAGGTTTGATTGATTTGTGGCCCTTAGCGTGAAGTGAAGAGAGACTGTGATATAGGGGCTGGTGGCTTTGGGCGAGTAATGCGCTGATGGTGGGCTTCACGTGAGGCTAGGTATATTGATGGGTGAATATGTGGCATGGAGCTTGAAGCTAATTGAAAGGAGAGGTAGGTGGCATCGTGGTGTAGCTTAGGTCTTTACATGGACTGTTGGTTTGTTGGTTTAAGGGCTCACGAATTTGTGGGATTAGGTAGCTTAATGGGCAGTCATTGATGAGGGTTAAGCGTGACTATGGCTCACGTGAAGAGGCAATGATATGCGGCGCTGATGGCTTTTGTTTGATATTTTTCGTAAGTGGTTGTGGGTCGTGTCGTTCGGAGAGGGGAATGCTTTGGAAAAGTGTGGTTATATAGAGAAGGGCTAGGGCTTCACCTTGTCTCACAAGGAGGGATTTGGTGCATTCAATTAGGATTGATTTAGTGTTAGACAAGGAAAGCAATGGATTTGATTGGGGGACATGTCTTGGCTAGATTAGGAATACAATATATTTAATTTGTTATGATTGATTTTAATTAGGCATGATATTTGTTAAGTTGGGTGTATAAATATATTTGAATTTATCTTTATTAGGCATGCAATTTATTTAATTTGTGTAAGTATTTTATTATTTTGGGTAGGTGATTATTAGATTTTATTAATTTTATCTAATTACACATGTGTCAAATATATATTTATTAATTACTTTATTTAATTTGGTATATGATTTAATTATTTATTTTATTTAATTTGGTTTGTATTTTGAGGGCCTTGGTTGGGCGTGTGGCCTTGTCTTGGTGGGCTCGGTGTTGTGTTGGTTGGTGAGTGGGTTTGGGCCCCGGTTAAAAGGTTCTGGGTTTTTAAGGCTAAAGGTGCTTTAAAACGGAGGTCCAACGAGTGAGCCTGGAGCTAAACAAGCGAATAAACTTTAACGAAATACCGATTCCCTTCTGACAACCGTTTTCCCGCAACTTCCTCGATTAAAAAGGTAGTGTCTCCGCAAATGAGACTCATCACAGGGACTAACATGCAAAAATGTAGTGCCTACAGTCGCCCCCACTTTGATGGGACTTGTGTAATGTGTAAAAGTGACAATCCTATCAAAGTTATGCAATGCATTTTAACTTACCTGGCTCGCCAGCTGCCACTTGACTTACCATGTGTTGAGTTGATTTGATTTGGTGGTGAGGTGCTACGACCCCTGGTTATTCCCGAACCGTGCTCCATTTTTAGAGCGCCATTTTCACATCTTTTGTGTGTGTGCTCCATTTTGGAACGCCATTTTCCGCATTTGCTGTGTGTGTGCTCTATTTGGAACGCCATTTTCGGCCTTTGCTGTGTGTGCTCCATTTTGGAACGCCATTTCCGACATTTGCTGTGTGTGTTCCATTTTGGAAAGCCATTTTCGGCCTTTGCTGTGTGTGCTCCATTTTGGAACGCCATTTTCGGAATTTGCTGTGTGTGTGCTCCACTTTGGAACGCCATTTTCGGCCTTTGCTGTGTGTGCTCCATTTTGGAACGCCATTTTCGGCATCTATTGTGGGTGCTCCATTTTGGAGTGCCATTTTCGGCATCTGCTATGTGTGCTCCATTTTGGGGCGCCATTTTCGGCATCTGTTGTGGTAGAGGTCCATTTCCGAACCGTATTGTGCGAGAATGTGGCTCATTTGTGAACCGTTATTTGATGAGATGGTCTTTGCCGCTACAAACCAGCGAACACAAAACAAACATTGCATATATGTGATATTGATGCATGTATGCATGGATATGTATCATATTCCGATGGGTTAGGCCTTCATTGGTCCATTTCTGAACCGTACTCCATTTTGGAGTGCCACTTTCGGCGAGATGTGATAGTAGTACATTTTCGAACAATGCTCCACTTTCGGAGTGCCATACTCGGCCAAACTGATGCCGATGTGGGCTCGCCCCTGAGACTCATCCCCAAACTGAAACTGAAGTGGGCCTCGGCCCTGGGACTCATCCCCAAAACTGAAACTAATGTGGGCCTCAGCCCCTAAACTGATGCTGATACTGATGTGGGCCTGTCCCCCAAGCTGATATTGATGTGGGCCTCGGCCCAACTGATACTGATGTGGGCCTCGCCCCAACTGATACTGATACTGATGTGAGCCTCGCCCCCAAGCTGATATTGATGTGGGCCTCGGCCCTAAACTGATGCTAATGTGGGCCTCGCCCCAAGCTGATACTTATGTGGGCCTCGGCCCTAAACTGATGCTAATGTGGGCCTCGCCCCAAGCTGATACTGATGTGGGCCTCGGCCCTGGGACTCATCCCCAAACTGATGCTGATGTGGGCCTAAGCCCCTAAACAGATGCTGATAATGTGGGCCTCGCCCCCAAGCTGATACTGATTCATTCCTGAAACTGACTGTACTGTTGTTGCTTCCGAAGATTCCCCGTGTTCTAAACATCACTGAATTTCATAATACCAAGGTTGAATGCTTTTCTCAAATATACTCATGTTGCAGGTTAAAGGGAGAGACTCAGGCAAGTAAACGAAATGAACGTCTTTATTATCATTTAAGAAATGGTTCGAACAGGTAGACCAAATCAATGTCTATATTAAAAAATGCAGGATCAAATAAACTAGGAGGAACAACTTCATCATTCGCAACATTGCCTTCTTTCTTGACCTACGGTTCTTCACTGTCATCCCCTATCTCCATGTAAAAAGCTTGATGGTTAATGGTTTGGAGGACAAAAGTTTCAGGCAATCCAGAGTTGATCATGTAGGTGGGTGGTGGAACGAAGTGGTAATTTGGTAGGGGGTTCCAATATGTGTTGGGTTGTTCTTTCTCTTGGTCGGGTATTTTGTGAGCATCGATGAGGTTTTGGATTTCATGCCTAAGCCGGGTGCAGTTGTCAGTTTCGTGGCCTCTCCTCTGATGGAAGTGACAATACAGGCTTAGGTCAAGGTTGGGTGGTATAGGATCAGGAAGTGGTTTAGGCTCTAAGGGTTTTAGAAGTCCTTGTCCCTTCAATTTCTCAAGCACCTTAGATAACGACTTCCCCAGGTTAGAGAAATGCCGGTTCTTGATGGCAGTAACCTCGGCAGTAGTGGGTTTAGTCTCAGAATTCCCCCCAAAAGTTCTTCTATTCTGGCCATAAAACTTTCTGTTTTCAGCCTCCTATTCTTCAATATCAATAACAGTCTCTCTCAACTGTCGGAAATCAGTAATCATGGAGGTCATCCTCCTCAGCTTACCATAAATAGAGGTTTGGTGCCCTTGATAATCATCTTAATTTGGTCTTTCTCTGAAGGCCAAGTCTGTATTTTCAAAAGCTGGCTTCTCCAGCGATCCACATACTCTTTGAAACTTTCCTCTGGCTTCTGTTAGTGTTCTCCAAATTACGGAGTGACAAGTCAATCTCTAAGTCTGTAACCATATTGCTTCAGAAAAGCATCAGCTAGTTCCCTCCAATCTTCCTTAACCTTTCTTACAAGGCTATGGTACCACTACAGGTGCCCCCTAAAGTGACATCCCAAACATCTTCTGAGCTTGGCGCTGTGTTAGGCCCACTGAACTCATTACTGACACATATTGTCGGAGGTGGACCCTCGGATCCCCATTCCCGTTGAACTTGGCCATATCTGGCATCTTGAACTGAGCAGACAACATTCCTCAAAAGCCATCGCCTCATAGTCTAGTAATTCTTCGTCCTTACCCTTCATCTTACGGGTAACTGACTCAACCTGATCCCGAAGCTTCTGAAATTCTGCCTGAGACCCAATCACTCTGCATGTTGCATGCTCTGTCATGTCATCATCAAAAGTGGGGATATCATCCCCCAACCCATTCGGAGGCTCCTCACGCCTCATATTCTCAGAATCTCCCCCAGCACGGGGCACAGCCATATTTGTCATGGCAATAGTCAAGGCTTGCAACTGTTCAGTGACCTTGGCGAGACCGTTTTCCAACTGATCCATACGGGATACCTCGATATCTAATTCACTCATGTCTGTTCCCAGTATTTTGGTGAGTCTTCCATTTTCCCTAACCCAACGGGAATCTATAATGGCTTTCAGAACACACGGGTTAACATGATGTATGTATGCATGGGGTGCATGAGATGCATATAACTAAATCAACTAAAATTTTCAAACAAATCGGCCCGTCATCATTTTAGAAGCTTTTGGGCTAACTGTCATAGGAGTGAACTCGTCCCAGTTTAAATGGCCCAATGAGTTCACATCTCATGGCAAGGAGCCCAACTAAATCCAAATGGTAATGTTCCGAACACAAGCACAAAGTGGCCCATCAACACTTAGAAGCCTTTGGCCCAATCGTCATAAAATACGTTCTTGTCCCAGTTTAAATGGCCCAACAAGCCCATATCACATGACAAATGGTCCAAATGGATCCAAACGGCGATGTTCCCAAACACAAGCATAAAAGAAAGATAATGCAAACATAAAACAATAATTTCTACAGCATGGCCCATCAACATTTCAGAAGCTTTGGGCCCAATGGTCAATTGGTCATAAGGTACGAACTCGCCCCAATTTAAATGGCCCAACAAGTCCGCATTTTTGACAATGGTCCGACTGCATCCAAATAAAGATGGTCCACAAGCACATACTCAAGGAAATAATTGTTACTTTAACCATACAACCCCGGTCTATGGGTGGGTTCACAAGAGTGTAGACAAAGGCTCTCATCGGTGAAGGATGGCCAAAAACTAGGTCTCCCCAATCAAGGGTTCGAGCGACCAAGTGAGCGCACCCTTTTTATACACTAAGGTACGTGCCAATGAGCTATGGTGTGTGACTGACTGTCAAATGGATTTCCCGTTGTAGATTCCTCAGAGGGAAGGTGGAGCGAGGCTCACTTAAATACCCAAGACTCTTAGGCTCTTATCGCTTGGTGTCAGGAATAAACAACGAGTCCTCCAAATTAGTCCATCACAATAGGCTACGGGTAGATGGCTATATAGGTGCCTTCACAGCTTTTCCTTTTAGAAAGGTAGTGAGTGAAGGAAGACACCAAACCATTACCTAGCCTCAAAATGCCTTTGGTTAAACCCCCATTTTATCCATTATAGACACGGTCAATTAAAACATAAATCCAAACATTACAAGATAATATTCGGGGCCGATTCTCTATCCCCAGTGGAGTCGCCAGACTGTGGGACACAGAAACTGGACGACGCATGTTGTCCCAGGCTCGCGGCCCGGTCGGGAGTACGGAGTAGCCACGGGGGACTAAACCGGAGAATAATGGAGTCGCCACCCGGTGTGAACTGGGAAAATGAGATTTAAGGCCGCACTCACCCCTCGCAAGGGAAGACCTCAAACTGTTGGGTTCGGAATGGTCCCTTACTTATGTCACTTGTAATGAAATGATTTGTGTAATAATTTACTCAAGCTTAAGTAACACTTATTTCCAAGTGTATCATGCTTCTAAATCCATATGCACAAAAATAAAACTTACACCTAAATTTGCATATATTTCACATCTAAGATTGCATGCTTGAAAGTACATCAAAGTAGCAATGAACATACAACTTCATTGGCATATTGTATTCATGGAAACACAGGCACACACTAACCACACAAGCACACATAAGGCGAATCAAATAATGGTGAACATGTGATTTCATAGACATATCATAAACAAATAGCCACTACATGTCCATGCACAAATAAAAGAGTCAACTAAGTACATAATGCAAAAAGACACTTAAGGATGCATTTAGGCATTAAAGTAAGCATGCTATGACGTGGTGCAAAAGAAGACAACTAATATGGACACAAACACACATGTGAGCACTTTTCCAAGTGGTACGTGGAATTGTATCCCAAGTATAGACCGCACTACCGTCCATTCGGAATCGGCTACGGAATTTATGTCTGGGTTTCCATCTGATATACCACAAGAAATAATACTCAAATGCTATCATGAAATGGATATATGAATTGTAATACGTTAAGCCAAGACTAAGGTAGGTGATGCATCCAATATATGAAAGAGCGGCAAATATCGTGGTAAAGGTAGGGGACCTTTAATCCGACTTACTAAGCCCATGCGCTCGATCATATCATGCATACACAAAATAAATGCAATCACATCAAACTTAGTATGCTCGATTGAACATATCTTATATCCAACCGAACACACATCAACCGGCGCGGCAAAGCATTGTGGTAAAGGATTTTAACCCCTCCAAATATGGGACCTTTAATCCGACTTACTAAGCCATGCGCTCGATTGTATCATGCATACAAATAATGTGCGGAATTCAAATGACGAAAAATAAATAAATCAAAGCAATATAAAGCAAAAGAAAGTGCCGTTTACTCAAGCGGTACGTGGAGTTGTATCCTGAGTACAGATTATACTACCGTCCATTCGGAATCGGCTATGAAATTTATGTCCGGGTTTCCATCCGATATACCGCGAGAGTTGACACATCTCTCATTTTATTCCAAAGCCACAACATACAATATCTCATAATCCATGCATATTTATCTACTGAAGGGCCACAACATGCATTTTAACATAACAATCATGCGAACGATACTCAATAATAATACAAATAAAACAGAAAACGAATGTGGAAAATACCCTCAGGTCTAACCTTTTATGTCGACTTTCGAACTCGCGTTTCACGGCCGTCGGAAGGGCTATCACACCGTAACTTTTCTGGTTCACTGGTTTGCATTTTACCTCACTGTTTCGCTGCTCAAGCTACTGTTTTGACTCTATTTTTCTGTTGTTTCCTCGCGGTTTCACTGCCGTATTGTTGGTCATTGTTTCAGGTGTATAGGGGACTGTTTTAGGGTAGTTTTGGGTGCAGTTCGGGACAGTTTTGAGGGTAGTTCGGGGACTGTTTCAGGGGTATTTTTGGTCTTTACAGGGGCTGTCTCAGGGGCTGTTCTCGGTAGGTTTAGGGGCTGTGCAGGGTGAGTGGCATGAGGTGAAGGCAGGATTGTTGTGAGTGAGCTGCTAGCTATGTGGCGTGAGTGGGTGATTGGTTTTATGCGCTGTGTAGTTGTGCTCTAGGGTTGATTGATTTGTGGCCCTTAGCGTGAAGTGAAAAGAGACTGTGATATAGGGGCTGGTGGCTTTGGGCGAGTAATGCGCTGATGGTGGTCTTCACGTGAGGCTAGGTATATTGATGGGTGAATATGTGGCATGGAGCGTGAAGCTAATTGAAAGGAGAGGTAGGTGGCATTGTGGGTGTAGCTTAGGTCTTCACGTGGACTGGTGGTTTGTTGGTTTTAAGGGCTCACGGCTTTGTGGGATTAGGTAGCTTAATGGGCAGTCAATTGATGAGGGTTAAGCGTGACTATGGCTCACGTGAAGAGGCAATGATATGCGGCGCTGATGGCTTTTGTTTGATATTTTTCGTAAGCGGTTGTGGGTCGTGTCGTTCGGAGAGGGGGATGCTTTGGAAAAGTGTGGTTTATATAGAGAAGGGCTAGGGCTTCACCTTGTCTCACAAGGAAGGGATTTGGTGCATTCAATTAGGATATGATTTAGTGTTAGACAAGGAAAGCAATGGATTTGATTGGGGGACATGTCTTGGCTAGATTAGGAATACAATATATTTAAATTTGTTATGATTGATTTTAATTAGGCATGATATTTGTTAAGTTGGGTATATAATATATTTGATTTATCTTTATTAGGCATGCAATTTCTTTAATTTGTATAAGTATTTTATTATTTTGGTAGGTGATTATTTAGATTTTATTGTTTTATCTAATTACACATGTGTTAAATATATATTTAATTAATTACTTTATTTAATTTGGTATATGATTTAATTAATTATTTTATTTAATTTGGGTTGTATTTTGAGGGCCTTGGTTGGGCGTGTGGGCCTTGTCTTGGTGGGCTAGGTGTTGTGTTGGTTGGGTGAGTGGGTTTGGGCCAAGGTTAAAAGGTTCTGGTTTTTTAGGCTAAAGGTGCTTTAAAACGGAGGTCTAACGAGTGATCCTGGAGCTAAACAAGCGAATAAACTTTAACGAAATACTGATTCCCTTCAGACAACCGTTTCCCGCAACTTCCTCGACTAAAAAGGTAGTGTCTCCAAATGAGACTCATCACAGGGACTCACATGCAAAAATGCAGTGCCTACAATGGTCTCATCAACGATCCAGATATATACTTCAAATATTCATCTGATTCGTTCGGATCATACATCGTGGCGATGTGATGATCGAATAAATCGCATTAGATGATAACATAGCAAATCCGCCGACGAAAGCCTTTTCTCAGCAGAAGTTTGAGCGAACCGTACATAGTTCGGGTGTAGGACACTTGAGTGATTGGCTATAGGGCAAGTGGGAGATTGTTGGACAATTATGACCCATAGCATCACTATTTGTACAGATCATGGTGTTGTTGTACAAATTAACTATGTGACAAAGGAAATTATCCTTTTATCATTTGTAATTAGATTACCAAGATATATAAATGATAGAAGGTCCTTATGATTAGTTTCGGATTAAGATGATATGAGACAGAATCAATCCACGAAGGTTTAATCATTAAATTTCCCTAGTCGGAGTATTATCGAGATTAGACATCGATATTGCGTAAAAGACTAGTATTACACTTGTGCGCGTTGTGGGAGCATAACTGTATATTTCTCATATATTTGGGTATAGGATACTCATGCAAGTGTAATAGGAGGTTATGTTTACCGATGGTATGGAAACAGCTTCGCTCTGGATAGAGTCCTCATAATTCCATTGGTAGTATGACTATGTGTCTATGGAAGTCCGAATCAGGGTAGGTGTATTGGTCTTAACTTGAGACTTGCACCGCTAATACTTGCGACAATCAATATACTTTAGTTTTGGTCGTCCAGGGCTTTAACAGGTTCTGTGTACGCCTCTTATGGGTATATTGAGAATCGTAGTGTATTGGGTGTGATGTCGAGATGGAAGTATCACTCCAGTCATAGTGGAGATGATGATCACGTAGGATATGGAACTGGTTCTCTTTTATACTGCAGCTATCGGGATATTATGATTAGGTCATATTTATCCGATTATAGAGACTTGTTACCAGAGATCCGATATGTGCTTCGTACGGGGCATACACAATTCCGGCCTCAGGCCTAACACGTGACATCGGATGCTGGATCGCAATACGCAATACTACGTATACTACGCCTGATAAAGATTACATATTCCTTTTAGAATATTTCTGGAGAATTGGGTAGGCACTATGCGTTTATAGAAGCCAACCATGTCTTTTAAATCGGTAAAAACGTAGTACTAGGTACGTACGTTTTCAGATAGTCTGACGACTGGATTTACTGCCAACATATCCGGGGATCTCATGGGTCGCTTCCCGAAGATTCACCGATGACGTATGACTCGCACTTTATTAATCTGGGATTAATTATAAGAGAGAGAAAATTAATCTGGGATTAATTACGGAGATATTTTATCTGGGATAAAATATTATTTAAAGAGAGAGAACGATTCTTGAACTACAGGTTCCTCCATGAGTTCGTTGGTTCCAGGTTGTACTTCATCAAGTTCAATCTGTCTATGATCACCACCTTCAGCCAAAAATTCTATTTCTAGAAATTTTGCGAAGCGAGCTACGAACACATTTCGATGCTCGGTATCATAGAACAAATATCCTTTCGTATTTGAAGGATATCCAACAAACCTAAACATCTGCCCTCGAGGCAAAAGCTTATCTTACTGAGCCATCCTGAAATAAACAGGACACCCCTAAATCTTAATATAACTAAGATTTGGTTTCCTACCGGTCCATATCTCATACGGAGTCGTAGGAACAGCCTTGGAAGGAATCATGTTCAAAAGATGTGCGGCAGTTAAAAGAGCATAACCCTATAAATAATAGCGTAAATCTGTATAACTCAACATCGATCTGATCATATCTAATAAAGTCTGATTTCTCCTCTCAGATACTTCATTATATTGAGGAGTACCGGGAGGAGTATATTGAGCGAGAATCCCATTCTCCTTTAAATAATCAGGGAAGTCTCCACTCATATATTCACCGCCTCGATCAGATCGTAGGCATTTAATATATTGACCAGTTTGTTTCTCAACTCCATTTCGGAATTCTTTGAACTTTTCAAAGGTTTCTGATTTATGTCTCATCAAATAGACAAAACCGTACCGTGACAGATCATCGGTAAAGGTGACGAAGTAAGAAAAGCCACTGTGAGTAGTTTGACTTAAGGGACCACATACATCAGAATGTACGAGTTACAACAAGTCACTGGCTTCGGTGTCCAACACCTAAAAATGGGGCTTTGGTCATTTTACCCCGAATACAAGATTCGCAAGTTGGATAAGGTTCAATGGTGAGATCATGTATCAAACCATTCTTAACCAATTGGGTTAGGCGTTTCACACCTATATGACCTAACCTCATGTGCCAGAGTTCAGTATTATTTATATCAGATTGTTTACGTTTATTTATTCCAGTATTAAAGATATCTTGTGAGGTACGCAATATGTAATGACCATGCTCATTTGGACAACAAAGGATCTGAATATTACAACTATCATATAAATACAATGAACGATTCTTAATATTTACATTATAACCTTCAGTATCTAATACAAAAAGGGACATAATATTCGCCACACATCGTGGCACAAAATAGCAGTCATGCAACAAAAGTCTCCCACTGGGTAAGGGAATCTCACATAAGCCCACTGCAACTGCATCCAGAGAGTCGCCACTCCCGAACCGCAACTACATCTCCCCAGATTTCAGTCGTCTACTTCCCGTCAGCACCTGCAACGTATTGCAAATGTGAATAGGACAAGCAGAATCCAAAATCCAATTTGATGTAATATCTTCACAAGCCAAAGCGATATCAATAATAGGAAAAATAAAAGTACCTGATGTGGATGCTCTTTCCTTCCTGAGTTGCGCAAGATAGTCCGGGCAGTTACGTTTCCAGAACCCGACTTTCTGGCAGTGGTGGCACTTGTCTTCAGAAGCTCTATTGGGCTTCGCCGTCTTACCTTGTGGAGGAATATTGAAACCCTTCTTCTTCTTTCCTTTAGACTTCTTCCCTTTCGACTTGGATTGGGAAGAAGCGGAAAGTGAAGTGGGTTTCGGAAGGCGAGTCGGAACTCCCTTCCTTAAATCTTCCTCTGCTGTGAGAAGCATCCTATGAAACTCACGGTAAGTACAGTGAATCCCATTCATGTTGAAGTACATGACGAACTGGCGATATGAAGCCGGGAGTAAACCGAGAATGACACTACGGCCAAGAGTCTCATTCAGAGGGAAATCACGTCGCCTCAACTGCTCGATCAAATCGATCAAGTGAAGCACATGTGGGCTCAAAGCCTGCCCCTCATCAAGTTTAGAATGGAACAATTCCATCGAAACTTTATGAACAACGACTTGTTCCTGGTTCATGAACGATTCACGAAGTTGTGTCATCATGCTATATACATCGTGCATCTCCCAATAAGTCTTCTTAAGCTCAGAAGAAAGTGAACTCATGATGAATGATTTAACCCTTAAATCATCATCCTTCCATTGTTGGAAAGTCTCACGTTCTTCAGGTAATGCATCGGGTGATATAGCAAGCAGTAATGGACCATCCAAAATATACCCCAGTTTCTCGGAATTGAGGGCAATCCTCAAGTCCATATCCCAATCCGCAAAGTTTTCTGCACCTTTCAGTTTGTTCATATCAAGCATACGTGCAAAAAGATTGGGTGGAGGTGCGCCATCGCAAATCTATCAAATAGACAGCGAAACAACGGTTAGTAAATAAGCAGATAAATGATCATAACAGTTTCATAATATATATCATAAAACATTAACTAGATTATGGATTTTTTAATCTAAAAATGCCCATCCCACTATTTCATGCAATACTGTAATCCCCAAATAGAATACAAAACATGCGATAATCAAATCATAACATAATAGTGAAAGGTGGACCCCATGAATATATTTCAGCTCACAGCTTTGGCACGTTCTCGCCTACGTATATTCATTTAGGTAGACAACACATTGTCGATCACTCAATAGTGACTCCTGGATTTTTGGTCCTGGTCGTTTCTCGTTGTGACAGCTTTGGCACGTTCACAAAGAGGCGTACCAAGGTCAAACTTGTCAATGATGAATTCAAGATACTTACGTAACCCTGACAGCTTTGGCACGTTCAGGATTGCGTTTTCGCTTGAATTCACCTAATATCAAATATATCCGGTACAGATAAATTTCTACCGGCCATATCCTCACAGCTTTGGCACGTTCTCGGATATAGTCGTAGAAAATTTACCGATAAGCGGTATTGACAAGACGGACCGATTAATATATATCAAATACATATTAAATTATAAACCTTATTTTAAAAAGAGATTTTCCGCTAAAGATGTATTAATTTATTTAATCAAATTAAATAAGTATAAGCATGCATTAAAGTCAAGATTAAAGTCAATATTGAATATTCAAGGCATAATCATATATCGGGGTTCCAAAATCAGACTCGCTCTGATACCATTATTGTTGGGGTTTTATTGGGAATTACAAGGTTAGCGCAGCGGAAAGCGGAAAAACGATTTCTCCGATTTCAAAAATTTTTCTTGGAACAATTAAATAAACTTATTTATTTAATTAACCAATACTTAAATTATGAAATATAACCTAAGAAATCATATTTCTTTTAATTACAAAATTACCCCAAACTTTTACAAATTAATTATTTTAGTTTTAAATATGTCAATTACATATTTAATTAATTCCAAATTAATCCCAAAATAATTTTTACAAGTTTTCTACAAAACCAGAAATATTTTCCAGATTTGCGCCACTGCCCTGATTTTTCTGGAATTCACAAAACAGCCCGGAATTTTAATTAATTGCAATTTGGCCCAATTTGTTCAAAACATGTCAAGATCAAATCCAATTAATCCCAAATTTTTCATGCATCAAATATACATCAAATTAAAGCTGTATATGAAAAGCCCCAAAATTTGAGTGGGTTAAGAACCCTAATTTCACAAATCACTTTAATTGAGCAATTTACACTAAATTAATAAAATTCAATACTTTAATCTTCAAATTACTACACCAATTAATTCTCACCATCATGAAATTAATCAAGAACAATTCTAGGCTAATTATGAATGGCTAATTAACTCTAGAATAGCAAATTTAATTTTCAAATTAATTTATTAAGCTTAATTACATTAATAAGCTAATAAATTAATTCTACATGCTTAACATCCTCAAACAAATTTCCAACACAATAATTCACATCATTAAATATTAGGGAAAATATTCTAAAATACACATGTTGAAGTATAGAATCATAGAAACAATTTCTAAGTTGAAGATTGTTGAAAAATTTTACAAAACTCCAAACTTTTAAAGCTTTTTCTTCAAAAGTTCTTCACTTTTCTCTCAATTTTAACTTAGTGAATATGTTTGAAAAACTTATCTCTCACGTTGGAAGATGAAAAAAAATATTATCTATCAAAATTTTTGTTGTTGCCGTGAACAACAATAATGATAACAATAAAATATTTTTCTTGTTTAATTTCTATGGTCCAACATTACAAAACATAAAAGATAACTTTTATCTAATACATAAAGTAAACTAAATGTGTTCCAATAAGGTAATGACATTTCCAACACTAATCATGTAAAAGGTATTTGTTAATTTAATTAAATTAATCATATAACATTTATATAATTAAATAATTAAATACAAATATATTAAATATATGTAATATATTTACATTAAATATCTCAAATACATATATCATGATATAAGTCAATTATCACAATTTGATATTTTATTAATGTGTATTTAATAAAATCAAGTATTAAATAAAACACACATTAATTTGGAAATGACCGTTAGGTCCCGAATGCATGTATTTTTCGTTTAACCAATAAACGAGTTATAAATAATCAGTATTATTCATAACAGTTTCCCTAGTGCTCTACGAGTAAATTTCATTAGTGAGACTCTCTAGATTCAGGCATATCCATTATGAAATCAAATTACGTGTCCATAATTTACCCACCCGTAAATTATGACGAACACGGATAAACTCCCTGAATCATACAGGTCGAGGTCACTGCATACATATAATCCATCTGTCACAGGTATCCGGATTATTCCAGAGATATAGATACAAACGTCAAATCTCTATAGATATAATAACGTCGACGTTTCTATTAGCAATCCCTCAAATAACACTTAGAACTAATTTCTAAAGTGTACCACGGGCCCATGGATTTAACAGATTGCTAATACCATATTGAATACCTATACTCTATACACAGAGCTGACGGATCCTATCTTGATACACACAGGATATCCTGAGCATCAGTCCACACCTAACGAACAGGCGGAGGTCTGATCTAAATAGATAGGTGACGTGACTGCCATCTAAGTGTGGAGAATAACTCAGATATCCGCAGTGGTATGTCAAGTCAGAGAATCACTATGCTCACTCAACCCGAGAATAACTTCGGAGGTATGGCCTTCGTAAGCGGGTCTGCTACATTATCTTCACTCGGTACCTTGCACACGACAATGTCCCATCGCGACACAATCTCTCGAATGATGTGGTACTTTCGTTCCACATGCTTCGCCTTTGCTTGTGTAATGGATCCAGTATTATCACAGTATAACGGAATCAGATTCTCGATACTTGGGACTACTCCCAATTCTGTGATAAAGTTCCTAACCCATACAGCTTCCTTTGCAGCTTCTGAAGCTTCAATATATTCCGCCTCTATGGTGGAATCAGCTGTTGACCCCTGTTTGGAACTCTTCCAACAAACTGCACCACCGTTAAGGGTAAACACGAATCCTGATGTTGACTTTCTATCATCAGGATCCGATTGGAAATCGAAATCCGTATACCCATTAACTTCCAGCTCCTTTCCTCCATAAATAATAAACTTATCATTGGTACCTTTAAGATACTTGAGGATATGTTTAATGGCCATCCAATGGTCATTTCCTGGACTGGACTGATATCTGCTCGTCACACTGACTGCGAAGCTGATATCAGGCCTTGTACATAACATGGCATACATGATGCTGCCCAAACACGAAGCATAAGGTTGATTAGACATTCTAATCTTCTCATCTTCTATTTGCGGACACATCTTCTTCGAAAGATGTAAGCCATGCCTAAATGGTATGTTTGATGTCTTACAGTTAACAAAATTATACCGTTCTAAGATCTTATCTATGTACGTTGATTGGGATAACCCAATAAGCTTCCTTTCTCTATCTCTATAGAGTTTTATGCCCAAGACATAAGAAGTTTCGCCCAGGTCCTTCATGGAGAAATTCTTACAGAGGTAAACTTTGACGCCTTGTATCATCCCAATATCATTCCCAATGATAAGGATGTCATCAACATAGAGAATTAAAAATACCACCATACTCCCACTGGCCTTCTGATACACACAAGATTCTTCCGAATTCTTGAGAAAACCAGACAATTTGATTATCTCATCGAATCTAAGATTCCAACTTCGTGAAGCCTGTTTAAGTCCATAAATGGACTTCTTCAGCTTACATACCATGCCCGAGTTCTCGCTGGATGCAAAACCTTCCGGTTGTTCCATATAGATTTCTTCATCGAGAAATCCATTTAGAAAAGCCATTTTGACATCCATTTGCCAAATCTCGTAATCATGATATGCGGCAATTGACAATAAAATCCTGATGGACTTTAGCATGGCAACTGGAGAAAAAGTTTCATCGTAGTCAACTCCAGGTCGCTGCGAGTAACCTTTAGCTACCAGTCGGGCCTTAAAGGTTTCAACCTTTCCATCGGGCACTCGCTTCCTCTTGTAAATCCATTTACAACCGATAGGAACAATTCCTTCGGGAAGCGGAACCAAGTTCCAAACTTGATTCTCATACATTGAGTCCATCTCGGATTTCATGGCGTCTTGCCACTTCACGGAGTCGGTGTCCAACATTGATTCTCTATAGGTAAAAGGGTCAGTCTCTTCTAATAAGAGAACATCGAGACTCTTTTCTTGTATCAAATACAAGCGTTCAGGAGGTCTAGATACCCTTTGTGACCTACGGAGTGTGTGTGTTGAAGGTTCTCCATCTTCTTGAACTACAGGTTCCTCCATTAGTTCGTTGGTTCCAGGTTGTACTTCATCAAGTTCATTTTGTCTATGATCACCACATTCAGCCAAAAATTCTATTTCTAGAAATTTTGCGAAGCGAGCTACGAACACATTTCGATGCTCGGTATCATAGAACAAATATCCTTTCGTATTTGAAGGATATCCAACAAACCTAAACTTCTGCCCTCGAGGCAAAAGCTTATCTTGCTGAGCCATCCTGACATAAGCAGGACACCCCCAAATCTTAATATAACTAAGATTTGGTTTCCTACTGGTCCATATCTCATACGGAGTCGTAGGAAAAGCCTTGGAAGGAATCTTGTTCAAAAGATGTGCGGCAGTTAAAAGAGCATAACCCCATAAATAATAGGGTAAATCTGTATAACTCAACATCGATCGGACCATATCTAATAAAGTCTGATTTCTCCTCTCAGATACTCCATTATGTTGCGGAGTATCGGGAGGAGTATATTGAGCGAGAATCTCATTCTCCTTTAAATAATCAGTGAACTCTCCACTCATATATTCACCGCCTCGATCAGATCGAAGGCATTTAATATATTGACCAGTTTGTTTCTCAACCTAATTTCGGAATTCTTTGAACTTTTCAAAGGTTTCTGATTTATATCTCATCAAATAGACATAACCGTACCGTGACAGATTATCGGTAAAGGTGACGAAGTAAGAAAAGCCACTGTGAGCAGTTTGACTTAAGGGACCACATACATCAGAATGTACGAGTTACAACAAGTCACTGGCTCGGTGTCCAACACCTAAAAATGAGGCTTTGGTCATTTTACCCCGAATATAAGATTCGCAAGTTGGATAAGGTTCAATGGTGAGATCATGTATCAAACCATTCTTAACCAATTGGGTTAGGCGTTTCACGCCTATATGACCAAACCCAATGTGCCAGAGTTCAGTATTATTTATATCAGATTGTTTACGTTTATTTATTCCAGAATTAAAGATATCTTGTGAGGTACGCAATATATAATGACCATGCTCATTTGGACAACAAATGATCTGAATATTACAACTATCATATAAATACAAAGAACGATTCTTAATATTTACATTATAACCTTCAGTATCTAATAAAAAATGGACATAATATTCGCCACACAACCTGGCACAAAATAGCAGCCATGCAACAAAAGTCTCCCACTGGGTAAGGGAATCTCACATAAGCCCACTGCAACTGCATCCAGAGAGTCGCCACTCCCGAACCACAACGGCATCTCCCCAGATTTCAGCCGTCTACTTCCCGTCAGCACCTGCAACGTATTGCAAATGTGAATAGGACAAGCAGAATCCAAAATCCAATTTGATGTAATAGCTTCACAAGCCAAAGAGATATCAATAATAGAAAAAATAAAATTACCTAATGTGGATGCTCTTTCCTTCCTGAGTTGCGCATGATAGTCCGGCAGTTACGTTTCCAGTGCCCGACTTTCTGGCAGTGGTGGCACTTGTCTTCAGAAGCTCTCTTGGGCTTCGCCGTCTTACCTTGCGGAGGAATATTGAAACCCTTCTTCTTCTTTCCTTTAGACTTCTTCCCCTTCGACTTGGATTGGGAAGAAGGGGAAAGTGAAGTGGGTTTCGGAAGGCGAGTCAGAACTCCCTTCCTTAAATCTTCCGCTGCTGTGAGAAGCATCCTATGCAACTCACGGTAAGTACAATGAATCCCATTCATGTCGAAGTACATGAAGAACTGGCGATATGAAGCCGGGAGTAAACCGAGAATGACACTACGGCCAAGAGTCTCATTCAGAGGGAAATCATGTCGCCTCAACTGCTCGATCAAATCGATCAAGTGCAGCACATGCGGGCTCACAGCCTGCCCCTCATCAAGTTTAGAATGGAACAATTCCATCGAAACTTTATGAACAACGACCTGTTCCTGGTTCATGAACGATTCACGAAGTTTTGTGATCATGTTATATGCATCGTGTATCTCCCAATAAGTCTTCTTAAGCTCAGAAGAAAGTGAACTAAAGATGAATGATTTAACCCTTAAATCATCATCCTTCCATTGCTGGAAAGTCTCACGTTCTTCAGGTAATGCATCGGGTGATATAGCAAGCGGTAATGGACCATCCAAAATATACCCCAGTTTCTCGGAATTGAGGACAATCCTCAAGTCCATATCTCAATCCGCAAAGTTTTCTGCGCCTTTCAGTTTGTTCGTATCAAGCATACGTGCAAAAGGATTGGGTGGAGGTGCCGCCATCGCAAATCTATCAAATATACAGCGAAACAACGGTCAGTAAATAAGCAGATAAAAGATCATAACAGTTTCATAATATATATCGTAAAACATTAACTAGATCATGGATTTTTTAATCTAAAAATGCCCCTCCCACTTTTTCATGCAATACTGTAATCCCCAAACAGAATACAAAACATGCGATAATCAAATCATAACATAATAGTGAAAGGTGGACCCCATGAATATATTTCAGCTCACAGCTTTGGCACGTTCTCGCCTACGTATATTCATTTAGGTAGACAACACATTGTCGATCACTCAATAGTGATTCCTGGGTTTTTGGTCCTGGTCGTTTGTCGTTGTGACAGCTTTGGCACGTTCACAAGGAGGCGTACCAAGGTCAAACTTGTCAATGATGAATTCAAGATACTTACGTAACCCTTACAGCTTTGGCACGTTCAGGATTGCGCTTTCGCTTGAATTCACCTAATATCAAATATATCCGGTACAGATAAATTTCTACCGGCCATATCCTCACAGCTTTGGCACGTTCTCGGATATAGTCGTAGAAAATTACCAATAAGCGGTATTGACAAGAGGGACCGATTAATATACATCAAATACATATTGAATTATAAACCTTATTTTTAAAAGAGATTTTCCGCTAAAGATGTATTAATTTATTTAATCAAATTAAATAAGTATAAGCATGCATTAAAGTCAAGATTAAAGTCAAGATTGAATATTCAAGGCATAATCGTATATCGGGGTTCCAGAATCAGACTCGCTCTGATACCATTTTGTTGGGGTTTTATTGGGAATTACAAGGTTAGCGCAGCGGAACGCGGAAAAACGATTTCTCCGATTTCAAAATTTTTTCTTGGAACAATAAAATAAACTAATTTATTTAATTAACCAATACTTAAATTATGAAATATAACCTAAGAAATCATATTTCTTTTAATTACAAAATTACCCCAAACTTTTACAAATTATTATTTTTAGTTTAAAATATGTCAATTACATATTTAATTAATTCCAAATTAATCCCAAAATAATTTTTAAAAGTTTGTTACAAAACCAGAAATATTTTCCATATTTGCGCCACTGCCAGATTTTTCTTTAATTCACAAAACAGCCCGGAATTTTAATTAATTGCAATTTGGCCCAATTTGTTCAAAACATGTCAAGATTAAATCCAATTAATCCCAAATTTTTCATGCATCAAATATACATCAAATTAAATCTTATATATGAAAAGCCCCAAAATTTGAGTGGGTTAAGAACCCTAATTTCACAAATCACTTTAATTGAGCAATTTACACTAAATTAATAAAATTCAATACTTTAATCTTCAAATTACTACACCAATTAATTCTCAACATCATGAAATTAATCAAGAACAATTCTAGGCTAATTATGAATGGCTAATTAACTCTAGATTAGCAACTTTAATTTTCAAATTAATTTATTAAGCTTAATTACATTAATAAGCTAATAAATTAATTCTACATGCTTAACATCCTCAAACAAATTTACAACACAATAATTCACATAATTAAATATTAGGGAAAATATTCTAAACTACACATGTTGAAGTATAGAATCATAGAAACAATTTCTAAGTTGAAGATGTGTTGAAAAAACTTACAAAACTCCAAGCTTTTAAAGTTTTTTCTTCAAAAGTTCTTCATTTTTCTCTCAATTTTAACTTAGTGAATATGTTTGAAAAACTTATCTCTCACGTTGAAGATGAAAAAAAATATTATCTATCAAAATTTTTGTTGTTGCCGTGAACAACAATAAATATAACAATAAAATATTTTCTTGTTTAATTTCTATTGGTCCAACATTACAAAACATAAAAGATAACTTTTATCTAATACATTAAGTAAACTAAATGTGTTCCAATAAGGTAATGACATTTCCAACACTAATCATGTAAAACATATTTGTTAATTTAATTAAATTAATCATATAACATTTATATAATTAAATAATTAAATACAAATATATTAAATATATGTGTTGGTGGTGTAAAAAGGCCCTATGACAGTTAAGTAGCACGACAGGGGTAAAAGGGGTAATTCCCATCTTGGTCAAAATCATTAAATGCCGACCCGACCACATGAGTAAGAGACCGAGCACTTGACGATAGGCGACCGACCACTTGAGACCAGGTGACAGCACTCTCCGCTCAGAAGCCCATGATGGCCGACCATATCTAGACTGACCAGATGGCGAAGCATGCCCAGAAGATAAGACCTCATATTTCTACGGGGAAAATGGATAAAATTATCCTACTTTCATGGGGTAAACTAGTAAGTCAGTGTCCTAGTAGGATAAAGAAAGTGAAGTCAGTTTCGGATTAGGAATCCTCATATGAAAAAGGGATTGTTTCAACTGGGAATCCTTATGCTAGAAGGAATCTGATTTCTCTGTTATTATAAATAGGAGGGTAAAGTATGTGTAAAAGGCATGACAATCATTACCATCAGACTTGTAAAAAAAACCAGAAGCAGAGCCGAGAAGCGTGTTTGAAGTAATAAAAGTATCATCTTTTTTGTGCCCGTGGACGTAGGTCGGACCAAGATCCGCCGAACCACGTTAAATCTCTTTGTCGATTGGCGTATTAATTGTCTTTTGCTAAGTTTGCTTTTGGTCCCCCATAACCAAACAAATTCACTATTGAGGGAGAATTGGTCTCGGGAGTAATATTCCCATATTGCCCTGAGACCAAATCAGCCGTCAACAGTTGGCGCCGTCTGTAGGGAACTCAACAAAAAGCAGGTTCGCGTAGTAAGACGATGGCAGAAGGCGAAAATCACCAATCGTCGGGGAATCCGGCCACAGATTGGATGAAGAAGATAGAAGAAAGCATAAGGAAGGACAGGGAGGATAGTCAGGCCCTCCTAAAAACCATGATGGACCGACTAGAGAGAATGGAAGGGGGGAGCCGCGAGAAGCCTGAAACCAGAGCTAATCAAAGAAGATGAGAGATAGCAGATGGAAAGAGGGTTGTGGATACAAGTGAGGACGATGGACCTAGGAGGATGGGGCCTTACGGGATAAAATCCATAGTGGTGGAAGAAGATTCACAAGCAGAGGACACATGGGAAGAAGAAGAAGAGAGACGTTCGACAGATTCCTCTTATGATAGTCTCCGCTACACTAGAAGAGGAGGCACAGAGTATGACGAGACTGTTCGGGAGATCCCAAGGTGTGAGGAACACCGCACCCGTGGCAACAGGCATGAAAAAGAGCGCAGAAGGCGACATGGCGGCCCAAATAGTGAGGTAAAATCTAGGTTAAAGAAAGAGATGGCCAAGTGGGGGGCAAGCCTCAAACCAGCTACAGGAGACGCCCGAGATGACAAAGAGGAATCCCCCCTCACAGAAGTAATAAAATCGGCAAAATTCCCGAAAAGGTTCAACATGCCGACCATGACGCCCTACAAAGGCCATACCGATCTAAAAACCCATATTGAGAGCTTTGTATTATTTATGGAGGTCCAATGAGTGACAGGGAACACCGTGTGCAAGATATTCCCCCTAACCTTGGGTGGATCCGCCATTCTATGGAATAGAAGTCTAGCCCCAGGGAGCATCGGTAGCTTTGCACAACTCAGAAAGTCGTTCGTACGGCACTTCAAAAGGGCCTGCGCCCCTAAAAAGACAATCGGAGAGTTAAGAATCATGAAGCAGGGAGACGACGAGCCACTAAAAACCTTTATTGAGAGGTATCATAACATGGTGCTCGAAGTCGGGGGGTATGAGTCTCCCGAGGCCTTGGAAAGCCTGAAGGGAGCCTTAAAAGTCGGAAGATTATGGACCCACCTAAGGATCAAAGGCACCCCAGACTACGCAACCGCTCTGGAGGTAGCCTGAAAGTTCGTCTCGTTAGAAAATGAGGAAAAAATCTACCGGAGAGGGACGACCATCAGAGAGAGGACGATAAGGGCAGAGGCCCCCCGACGAGCAGACAGGGAGCCAAAAAACCACCCCCAAAGCACAAGGAATTCAAGCCGATACCTCGGAACAACCAGGAAAGAGGAGCCCCGACCCAAGTAAACCATATCTTCAGGGAAGTTGCGTACATTCCCCTGAAAAAGCCACTGGGGCAAATCGTCATGGAGATCCAAGGAAAAGGCCTCTTAATAGAACCTGTCTAAGGAGATTCCCCCCTGACAAGAGAAATCAAAAAGCCTATAGCGTACATCATAATCTGAAAGGACACGCGACAGATAGGTGCAAAAATTTACGGGAACAGATGGAAGACCTGGCGAGGAATGGATATTTAAACAAATTTATTGACCATGAAGTCATGACGGCTAGGCAGAGGGCGCATGACCGACAGATAAATATCATCGCAGGAGGGAAAACCCTGGCCGGAGATTCTAATCGGTCGAGAAAAAACTATAGCAGAGCTCGAGGGACAGACGTGCTAGAAAAAAAAAAAGCCCTGGTGTAGACAACAGAACCTGGGCGACGCTGTTCTAGGCTCGCGGCCTAGTTGGGAGTACGAAATAACATGGAGTTGCCACCCGGTGTGAACCGGGACAAAGATTTAAGGCCGCACTCACCCCTCGCAAGGGAAAACCTCAAACCGTTCGGTTCGGAATGGTCCCTTACTTATGTCACTTGTGATGAAATGATTTGTGCAATTAATCAACCGAGTCTACTCAATAATCATGCTCAAGGGTACTTAGATCTAACATGCTTTCATCCAAATAACTCCACACAATATAACTCAACGAGCATATTGAACCATTAAACCAAAGTAAACAAATAACTAATTAAACATAAACATAAACTAAACGAAACATCATGCTTAAAGAATGAAGAAACAACATGCCTAAATAACACAATCATGCTTTGAAAATTAAATAACAAGACTTAATTAAATCATGCTTAAAATAATAAATAAACGGCCTAGAACTATGACATGCTCAAATACAAATTTGGATGAGACGAGATACGTGCATCTTAAGTGGTACGTGGCGTTGTATACCGAGTGCAGACCGCAATACCGTCCATTTGGAATCGGCTACGGAATTTACGTCCGGGTTTCCATTCGATATACCACAAAAGGGAACACACATCCCGCCCATCCAACAATCACATCATGCCTCAAACGACTCTCATGCAATAATATTTTTTTAAAAAAAAAAGAAAAAGAAAGAAGATAAGTAAGAAGGTGCCCTCAGGTCTAACCTCTTTTGTTGTCTCACGAAAGGGCGTTACACGTTCGTTGGAAGGGTGAATGATCCGCAACTCTTTTGGTTCACTAATCCAACTTTTTCCTCGTTGTTTCGCTGTTTGGGGGCCGCTATTTTCACTCCGTTTCGCTGCTGTTTTTGTTGTATTTTCGGGTCACTGTTTTTGGTAATTAGGGGACTATTTTGAGGATTATTTGGACTGGTTTGGGGGTAGTTTTCGAAGGGTTTCGGGGGCAGTTTTCGTTACTATTTGTGGCAGGTTTTGGGGACTGATTTGGGCGTGCAGAGAGGGGTTTTATGCGGCAGTTTGTGAGGCAATTCAGGAACGGTTTATGGTGTGGTATACGGCAGTTTGTTTAGTGAACGTGCGCTGTGTGTGGTCTGTGGCGTGCAACCGTGTTGAGTGAATTAAAACGTGCAGCTGTGATAAGGGGCAACGTGTGAAGCAGGGGTGGTGAAGGTTATGGCCAGACGTGAAGGCTGTGGCTATTGGTTCCTTTGAAGTTGGTAGTTGATTGAAGCGGTGAGGGCAGTTGATTGAAGCGGTTAATTTGTGACTAAGGGTTGATGGGCAGTAAGCGTGGTTTGAGTGAAGGCAGGTGTGCGAATGGAGGGGCTGTTGATGGGCAGTATGGCAGGTTTGAGTGAAGGCAGGTGTGCGAATGGAGGGGCTGTTGAGTGTGTGCGTGAGGCAGGTTAGTGGGCTAGGTGTTGGCTTATTTTTACGTGTAGTTGTTGAATTGTGGCGTGGCTGTTCTTGTTTATTTGTGGCTCACGATTAGGGTTTATTTTTTTTGTTTTGTGATTTTTCGTGTCAATCTGCCAGCCAGCCAGCCAGGGTTTTGAATGTGTGGAGATGGGTTATTTTTATAGGCCAATGGAGGGGATTTACCTTGTTGGGAAAGGAATAGGATTTGTGTATTAATTAGGGATATCTTTTAATTTAGTATGTGATAAGGAAATCTTTTAATTTAGGGAAGTGATTTGATTTATTCTTTTTAGTTAGGATATGATTTATTTAAATTGGTAGGTGATTTAATTAAATTAGGAATGTGATTTATGTATTTTAGGAAAGAGATTTAATTAATTTAGGAAGGTGATTTATTTAAATTAGGAATTTAATTTAATTTAATTTAAGTTTAATTTTAATTGGTTTTAATTATTTAATTTGTGAGATTTGTTTTAAATATTTTAATTATTTAATTTGTGAGATGTGTTTTAAATGGGTTTGGTGTGTTTTAAAACAGAGGTCCAACAAGCAACCCGAAGCCAAACAACGAGGTTAAATCCAACAAAAATTCCATTTTCCAACTTTACCCTTCCAACGTCCGTTTCCCGCGGCTTTCACAACTAATAAAGGTAGTGTCTCCATACGAGACTCATCATCGGGCTGATATGCAAAAATGCAGTGCCTACACCTGGGATTACAAAGTGGGCGGTCGGTACCAATAATGTTCACTGACGAGGACGCCCAAGGGGTAAGCTTCCCCCACGACGATGCCTTAATTATCAGGGCAATGATCGGCGTCTCCGAGGTGAACAGAATCATGGTGGACCCCAAAAGTGCGGTAGACATAATCTCCAAAGAGGCCCTGGACAGCCTTGAAGTAGAGTATGCGGCTCTGACCAATGATAGCACCCCCTTATATGGCTTCGGGGGCTCAACGGTCGTCCCGTTAGGGAGGATACAGTTAGCAGTAACAATCGGGACTCATCCCCGAACTCGGACAATCATGATAAATTTCACCGTAGTGGACTGCATGAACAGCTACCAAGTCATCGTTGGTCGGCCTTTCATGATGAAGACAAAGGCCGCAATGTCTTTCTATCACTTGAAACTGAAATTCCCCACCCGGGAAGGGATCGGGATCGCATACGGAAGTCAGAAGGCAGCCCGCAGCTACTTTGCAACTCTCTCACGAGAAACCCTCTGCATTGAGGAGGGTACCAAAAAACGGCAGAGGAATGAAGACGGAGGAAAATCCAGTGGAGATCCTAGTCCTCGGCCAAACAGAATAGCCCGGCTAGCGGCGGCTGAGGAATTAGAAGGGATAGAACTATTCGGACCGGGAAAAAACATAAAGATAGGGGGAGGCTTGGACAAGACCCTGAGACAGAGCCTACTAGAATGTCTAAAAGAGTATCCGGACATCTTCACATGGGGACATAACGACATGCCCGGGATTGAGCCAAAATTCATCAACCATCGCCTAGCAGTAAACCCTGCGCGTAAACCGGTTAAACAAAAAAGAAGGAACTTCAATCAAGAATGGAGCAAAGCAGTGGCCACCGAGGTGGAAAAATTATTAAAAGCCGGTTTCATCAGAGAAGTAAAATACCCGAAGTGGGTATCAAATGTAGTGCTAGTGAAAAAACCCAATGGAAAATGGAGGATGTGTGTAGATTTTACCGACCTCAATAAAGCATGCCCAAAGGACAGCTTCCCTCTACCAAACATAGATCGGCTGGTAGATGCAACAGCCTGCCAAGGATTGCTAAGTTTCATGGACACCTTCTCAGGATACAACCAGGTCAAGATGCATCCGGCAGACGAGGAGAAAACAACTTTTATCACCGATCAAGGGCTTTTTGTTATAAAGTAATGCCCTTCGGACTAAAGAATGCAGGGGAAACTTTTCAGAGGTTAGTAAATAGAATTTTCAAGCCACTTATCGGCACATCAATGCTGGTATACGTCGACGACATGATAACAATGTCCGAAGAACCGAGATGTCATGTTACCGACCTAAAGAAAACTTTTGAGCTACTGAGGAAACACAATTTAAAGCTCAACCTAGAAAAATGTGCTTTCGGGGTGGCCTCGGGAAAATTTTTAGGCTACATGGTAAGCTCCCGAGGCATAGAAGCAAATCCACAGAAGATCCAAGCTGTATTGGACTTAAAATCCCCCAGGACAGTAAAAGAAGTACAAAGTCTGACCGGCAGGATGGCCGTACTCAACCGATTCATTTCCCGAGCAACTGACATATGCCACCCTTTCTTCAACGTCATCAAAAAAGCAAAAAATGAAATCGACTGGACGCCGGAATGCGAGGAGGCCTTCCTGCAGTTAAAACAATATTTAACACAGCCCCCACTCCTAGCAAAACCGCTCCCAGGAGAAACCTTGTACTTATACTTGGCTGTCTCAAAACACGCAGTAAGTTCGGTACTAGTAGAAGAGGCCGACAAGGTCCAAAAGCCAGTGTATTACACCAGCAAAGCTCTTATAGACACCGAGACCCGGTATCCAGTACATGAACTGATTGCCTTATCACTAGTCACCGCAGCCCGGAAACTGCGACCTTATTTCCAGGCCCATCCTATCGGTGTCTACACCGGCTACCCTCTAAGTCAGATCCTGCAGAAGCCGGATGTCTCCCGTCGGTTAATAAAATGGTCAGTAGAACTGAGTGAATACGACATCTCTTACCTCCCAAGAGCAGCGATATAAGGGCAAGCCTTAGCAGACTTTGTCGCCGAATTCACTGAACCTCAGGTCATGACTGTAAAGGATGACAAATGGGAGATGTCTGTAGACAGGTCCGCCAGCTCACAGGACAATGGAGTAGGAATCGTGCTAAAAAACCGTAAAGGAGAAGAAGTATTACTCGCCATAAGATTCGCCTTCGAGGCTACGAACAATGAAGTAGAGTACGAGAAAATCCTGTAAAGGAGAAGAAGTATTACTCGCCATAAGATTCGCCTTCGAGGCTACGAACAATGAAGTAGAGTACGAGAAAATCCTGGCCGGATTAAGACTATGCACGGTGATGGGAGTCCGTGACGTAGTGGTAAAAAGTGACTCGCAGTTAGCAACACAACAGCTAAAGGGGGAGTTTCAAGCCCGAGAGCCAAACATGATGGCCTACTTAACTGAGGTAAGAAAGTTGGCGGAAAAGATGGGGAATGTACGCTTCGAACAAATTAATCGAGAAAAAAACTATGAGGCAGACTCCTTGGCATGGCTCGCATCCTCAACGAAAGAAGAAAACCCTAGAGTAATCCCTATCATCTGCCTCCGGGAGAAGAGCATAGGGGAGCTCGAAGTAGAAATACTAAGCAAAGAAGTCGAAACCTCGTGGATGTGGCCAATTAGGAGATACCTGGAAGCATGAGTAACGCCCGAGGATAAAAAGGAGGCCAGAAAATTAAAGTACAAAATCACCAAATTTTCCCTAATCGACGGGGTGCTTTACCGAAGAGGCTACACAGTACCTCTCTTAAGATGTTTAGTGGAAGAAGAAGCGGATTACATACTTAGAGAAATACATGCAGGCATCTGTAAGGAGGGCAGTATGTCCCCAAATATGAATAAAACCTTCTCTTTTAAAAAGAAAATTTTTTTTCCATCTGCTTTCTTAAATCAAAGTTGAAAGCCATATAAAAAAAACGGGGGACATACTCAACGCCCATTACAGAGGACAGTTGGGGCGAGGCCCCTTCAAACAATCGGCTTAGGGCTGGAGTTCATTCAGCCAAGGCCCCTTCAACAATCGGCTCGGGGCTGGAGTTCGTTTCGCCGAGGCCCCTTCAACAATCGGCTCGGGGCTGGAGTGCGTTCCGCCGAGGCCCCTTCAACAATCGGCTCGGGGCTGGAGTTCGTTCCGCCGAGGCCCCTTCAATAATCAGCTCGGGGCTAGAGTTCGTTCCGCCGAGGCCACTTCATCGGCTCGGGGCTGGATCTCGTTCCGCCGAGGCTGCTATACTATTCGACTCAGGGGTCGGGATACGTCCCACCGAGTTGTGCTTATTGGCCTGAGGACGGAACATTCCCCCAGAACCAAATGTCTCTTTAGCTCGGGGTCCTCAGAATATTCAGGGACATAAAAGATGCATAGGATCCGTGAGAAGCATAGCACGGGGAGGGATGATACCCCTGTGGCGATTGCTTGCTCCAGTGTTACCGAACATAAGGAGGAATATGCCCTTAATGTTTCGAAACACTCTCTGATCCTCACTTACCCGATGTAATGGATCCGTGAGAAAGCATAGCACGGGGAGAGATGATGCCCCCGTGACGATTGCTAGCTCCAGTGATGCCAGACCTAAGGAGGAATGTGCCATTAGTATCCCGGACACTCTTTGATCCATTCATCATTTGGATCCAAGAGAGGCGCAACACGGGGAGACGTTGTGCACCTGTGGCGTGTGCCTACTCCAGCGCGGTAAGGAGGAGCCCTCACACAAATACACAGGCTCCACAGTGACCTGACGTATAGAGGATGTGCCCTTACCATTTTAAAACGCTCTCTGATCCAATTCCTGGTTCACCGGGACACTAAATTGAAAGATTCAGAATTTTGTTTTGGAGACCTTGGGCAGGACGCTGCTTTGAGGCATCCGTGTTGTTGTTTATACATACGAAACGTTTTATTTTGGGACAAGCGCTAAGTCGCCCCCGCCCTTTAATTTTATTTTTTCAAAGTTTTGTTTTCATTTTCCACTGGTCTGGTAGGGGGACGCCAGTGCCAGACTCAGTAGGGCTTTAAAAGGTTGATTCACTTCCCTTCTGAATAAGTCCCACCTAATTAATCGATTCGGGCTGGATTCGTTCCGCCGAGGCCACTTGATTAATCGGCTCGGGGCTGGATTCGTTCCGCCGAGGCCACTCGATTAATCGGATCGCCGAGGCCAGTTTGTCTCTCTCAGCTCGGGGTCGGGTTACGTCCCACCGAGTCCATCCACTATTCGACAAACTCGGGATCGATTCTCGTCCACCGAATAGTCCCATATTCAGTACATGTTATCCCCTTACAGAACGAGTCTCAAATTGTTCGTTTAAAGGGAGTCGTGCAGAGCAAATTATGAAAAACAGGAGAAAAAAGCAGAAACACAAAAACAAATTTAAATAAAGTATGAAATGTTATTACAAGAAAAAATAAAGTTTACACAGGGACCCGTTCGGGTTACCCCTTATCAGTCAGCCCGCGTAGGGGCAGGCGGTTCTTCCTCAGCAGGCTCAAATAACAGATGGCTCGGCTCGGCCTTGGAAGGTGGGATAATATCTTCTGAATCGACAACTGGGGAAGCCCCAACAGTTAAAGCATCAGAAGCAGGAACAAGAACCTCAAGCCGGGCCTCTTAAGGACCCGGAGCGATCGAAACAGGGTCGGGATCCATCACTTCTTCGGGAGAATGGGGTAGCCACCTCTTAAACTCCTCCTCAGATATATCCCCCTTACAGAAGCGGATAGCCGCATGGATGGGACCCATATCCAGGTCAGGCAGTACCATCGGAATAATTTCCGCGCAGTCACCAACTCCTTCAAGACGGATTGAGTCCCTCTCGGCCTCCAACTCAAGTTCCATTCCCTCAAGCTCGGCACGGGCCCGTTCCAACTCCTCATCTTTGGCCCGCAGCTTTGATTCAACACTACATACCTCCACCTTTAAAACCCTGATCTCGGACTGGGCATTTGCCAAATCCTTTCTAGCGGCTTCAGCATTTTGTCGCTCCAGACTAGCAGAGGATTTAAGAGTCTTGTTTATCCTAAGGGCATAAACTGCAGCCAGCTCCTGATTCTTTATCGTCTCCTCCACATTAGCCAGCGTGGTCTCCACTTCAGAAAGCCGATTCTGGAGCCTCTGAGCTTGGCCGCCCTCGGATAAAAGGCTCAAAAAGAGGTCCTTATTCTTGGCCGTAAGGTAGTTTGCTTGCCAAGAAGAAACAAAAGAATCAGAAAGTAAACTAAGTCAGGAAGACATAGCAGGAATGAGGGAAAGTAACACAACTTTAGCCATCTAAGAACTTAGCTCCGTAACCACCTCCTCGGGGGAAAGGTCATTGTACCCCGGAATCTTCTCTGGAGGTACGGCCTCGGCCAGCTCATTAAAAGCCGGCACCAGATGGGAAGTATCTTCCCTCATATCCTTCCCGAGTTCGTCAATGCCAAGGATCACAGAGCCCTTATGTTTCTTAGAAATACCCCCCGACGCCCTCCTCTCCTGCCGAGCAGGAGTCCATTGCTCTGAGCCTGCTCCTCCTCCAACTCCTGATTTAGTATTGGGTCCACGGCACCAAATGGACGCTTCCTTCTTCTAGAAGACCTTGGAGGATCATCAGGGCGGGTAACATCAACCAGTGGCGCCCCAGAAGACGAAGAAAAGCCCTGAGAAGTCGATTGTTCTACCTCCTCGATCACTTTACTGGTCTCGAAAATTTCAGGCCGTCTCCGAGAAGTCCCGGCTCCACCATGGCCGGTTTTCTTCGCAGCACCAGTCAACCGATCAAGGTATTTTGGTCTCTTCGACATACCTGCAAAAGCAAAGGCAAAAGAAGGGTACAGGACCTGAGCATACAAAAAAAAAAAGACAACATCAACATGCTAAATAAATGTGGGAGTTAGCTATAAGATCAATAAGACTCTACCTATCCGACCCGGGACCTTGGGAGGAACGGCCCGAATAAGTCCCGATTCAGCAAATGCCGTATCATTTACCAACTCCCTCCAATGGGCGGCATATCACCGAGCCCAGCCTACCCGCTTCCGGACCTGGCGGGAGACCTTGGGAGAATCCCTCCAACAAGCTAGGAGGAATATAAAAAAGGGGTGAGAATCCAAACATAAGAACTAAGGGCAGGAAAACTAAAGGTTAAACTCCTAACCTCCCGCTTTAAAGATGTCTGGGACCAAGATCTCCTCTTCATACGATCTCAGGGCCCGTCCCCAATCTCCAGTGGCCCAGAACCAAAGATCTTTGAAATTCTTGTTGGAGTCGGGGAGTTTGCGGACAATGTTTGACGAGTCGGCATAGGCAGAAAGGTAGTACCAACCATGGTGAGTCTTTGGGTTGGCCTTCAACCGGTATAACCTCTTCACTTCTTCAAAAGAAGGTTCACCGAGCCCCGCCCGATGCCAAGCTACATACAACCCGGCCAAGATCCTCCAGCTATTTAGACTCAGTTGACAGGGGGTAATCTCAATCTCGGCCAGCATCCAGGCGAAGTAGGGATGAATTGGCAGCCGGAGCCCACACTAGAAGAAAGCTGGAAGAAGGGCCACGGAACCTTCGTCGGGCTGACTGGCACAGTCGCATAGGAGAGGAACCTCAAGAGCAATATCTATCGGGATGTCGTACCGTTGCCGAAGCAGTGCTAGATCATCCTCGGTTATCTTGGAAGGCCGATCCATGTCCATAGCCGAGCTTTCCAAGCCACCGGGCTCCAGATCCTTCCGAGGAACCCTCTGATGGTACGTGTCCTATTCGATTTCAGAAGGGGTGGGGGTAGTGTCGAGGTCTTCTACACTAGGTGCTCCCGAGCTAGAGGAGAGCTCTTCAGCGAGTGGAGTCAAGGGTTTTGCAGGGTTTGCAGAAAGAGACCAGTCGTCAGACATCCTAGGCATCCGAAAAATAAAAGGGGAAGGTCAGTCTGCAACCATATTTTTTGAAAACGACTAAGGGTTCGCAAGCTATCCTAAGTTTCCAGGAAAACTAAATCTATGAAGTTCTAAGTACCCTAGCAACATCCGACAAAAAACCATGAAATCTACAACAAAAAACACAGCAAGCAAAGAAAAAATGGAGAGGAAGAAGGTCGTTCGGGAAACTTACTTGATCTCTGCTCAGAAAATGGAGAATACGTTGAGAAGCTTTGGGTAAAACTGAATCAGACGTTTCGTAGCTGAAGGGAAGAATAGTTTTTGAAGTTGATGAAGTTTTTGCCAAACAGATGCAAGGATATTGATTCACCTTCTCATTACAACGTCGGAATAATTCTGACCGTCGGATCATAATAGAGTCTCGGATGTGCGCCGGGTGTCGACTTCAGGAGCAGTTCCAAAAAAATGAATTAATGGTTGGGATCGAAAGCATTTTGGTAATAGCAGCGGACGGCTAACCTTGTTCACTTTTGGCGGGAAACAGGCAGATGCTCGACAAGTGTCTGGTTGGGGGTAAAACCCTAAAAAGTGATTTGATGGGCATTTAAAGCAGATGTGACGACTGCGCGTCTCGAGAAGGAAGTGCCTGAAAAAAGGTTTTGTTTTGACGGGAGAAATGAATCAAAGCCGAGCACTACATTCGAAGCCGATCACTACATAGCACGCCAGTAAGACTACTCTTTTTATAGTTCCCAGCACCAACTCACATACTCGTCGGAACCAAGAACTAGGGGACAGATGTTGGCGGTGTAAAAAGGCCCTATGACAGTTAAGCAGCACGGCAGGGGTAAAAGGGGTAATTCCCATCTTGGTCAAAATCATTAAATGCCGACCCGACCACATGAGTAAGAGACCGAGCACTTGACGATAGGTGACCGACCATTTGAGACCAGGTGACAGCACTCTCAGCTCAGAAGCCCATGATGGCCGACCATATCTAGACCGACCATATGGTGAAGCATGCCCAGAAGATAAGACCTCCTATTTCTACGGGGAAAAGGGATAAAATTATCCTACTTTCCTGGGGTAAACTAGTAAGTCAGTGTCCTAGTAGGATAAAGGAAGTGAAGTCAGTTTCGGATTAGGAATCCTCAAAGGAAAAAGAGATTGTTTCAACTGGGAATCCTTATGCTAGAAGGAATCTGATTTCTCTGTTATTATAAATAGGAGGGTAAAGTATGTGTAAAAGGCATCAGAATCATTACCATCAGACTTGTAAGAAACCAGAAGCAGAGCCGAGAAACATGTTTGAGTAATAAAAGTATCATCCTTTTTGTGCCTGTGGACGTAGGTCAGACCAAGATCCGCCGAACCACGTTAAATTTCCTTGTCGATTGGTGTATTATTTGTCTTTTGTTAAGTTTGCTTTTGGTCCCCCATAACCAAAAAAATTCACTATTGAGGGAGGATTGTCTCGGGAGTAATATTCCCATATTGCTCTGAGACCAAAATCAGCCGTCAACAATATGTAATATATTTACATTAAATATCTCAACTACATATATCAGGATATAAGTCAAATATCACAATTTGATATTTTATTAATGTGTATTTAATAAAATCAAGTATTAAATAAAACACACATTAATTTTGGAAATGACCGTTAGATCCCGAATGCATGTATATTTCGTTTAACCATTAAACGAGTTATAAATAATCAGTATTATTCATAACAGTTGCCCTAGTGCTCTAAGAGTAAATTTCATTAGTGAGACTCTCTAGATTCAGGCATATCCATCACGAAATCAAATTACGTGTCCATAATTCACCCACCCGTAAATTATGACGAACACAGATAAACTCATTGAATCATACAGGTCGAGGTCACTGCATACATATAATCCCTCCGTCACAGGTATCCGGATTAATCCAGAGATATAGATACAAACATCAAATCTCTATAGATATAATCACGTCTAAGTTTCTATTAGCAATCCCTCAAATAACACTTAGAACTAATTTCTAAAGTGTACCATGGGCCCATGGATTTAATAGATTGCTAATACCATATTGAATACCTATACTATGTACACATAGCTGACGGATTCTATCTTGATACACACAGGATATCATGAGCATCAGTCCATACCCAACGAACAGGTGGAGGTCTGATCTAAATATATCGGTGACGTGACTGCCATCTAAGTGTGGAGGATAACTCAGATATCCACAGTGGTATCTCAAGTCAAAGAATCACTATGCTCACTCAACCCGAGAAGATTCTTTTTGACGTTGGTGTACCATCTATTAAGAATCTTCGGTGAGTCGTTCAGTGTTTATCCGCTATAAACACCTACACATCTATACGAGTCTCCAAGACTCATGGTTCACTGAGAAACCATCGGAATCTAAGATTCCAATATACGACATGTACCAGTCTCTACGGGTTTACTTTACTGACCAAGTAGTGTAAACCTTGACCGGGAACTGTCTGAGAATGACAACGTCATGATACAACTCAATGTCAGTTGCGACGCTTTTGCAACAGTATCATAACTAATCATATTAAGGTCGGTTACGTCTTACCATATTAAAAAAGAAGTTATATAAAATAAACTGTTCATTTTATTCATAATAAAACGTTACATTAGTATTTACATAGAAATACATAATAAAATTGGCGCTCGGAGCACCAACCCTAACACTGTGTACGCCTCGATTGGGTTTACTGAGAATCGTAGTGTATTGGATGTGATATCAAGATGGGAGTATCACTTCAGTCATATGGAGATGATGGTCACATATGATACGGAACTAGTACTCTTAAAAGCTGCAGCTATTGAAAAGGTATGACTAAGTCATGACTTTCCGATTACAGAGACTAGTTACTTGGGATCCGATATATGCTTCGTACGGGGCAGACACAGAGCCAGCCCTATGCCTAGCATGTGATATCCGATACTGGATCATATTACGCATTACATTGTATTACTACGCCTGATACAGATTATATTCCTCAACAAATATTTCTGGAGAATTGGGTAGGCACGGTGCTTTGCAAGAAGCCAACCATGCCTTGTAAATCGGTGAGAACATGGTACGGGGTACGCACGTGTTCGGATAGTCTGATGACCGTATTTACTGCCAACATATCCATGAATCTTTTCACCAATGACATTTGACTCAAATAGAATTAATCTTGGATTAATTACGAGAGAGCAAATTAATATGGGATTAATTGCGGCACGAATTAATCTTGGATTAAATTCGTATAAAAGAGAGAACGCGATTAATTTAGAATTAATCGATAAAATAAATTTATTAGTTTAATTGGATTTTTCTATTTAATTTATTTATTTGGGGCTAAAATAATATATTGGATATATTAATTGAAATCGGATTTCACTATAAATTTAAAATTGGATTTTAATTCAGGCGAACGAATTAATTTAGAATTAATTCGTAAGCGACTATCGTAATAATTTTATGAGGCATAATTATTTAATTAAATTAGATTTAATTATAGCGCGACAACAAATTTATTAATTCGGAATTAAACAAATCTGGGCTCAAGTCTAGTTGTGTGTTGGAGAAGCCAACTTAAATTTTGAATTTACATGAGGTGGGACCCATGACTTACATCAAATGTCTCACTTTGATGGAAGTAGTTGGCATTAATAAATTGTATTCATTTAACACACACACCAACTTTTGGAAAGAACTATTTACTCAGCTCTCTTATTCTCTCATGGCTGAAACTCTCTCAACTTGGAGAAGAAATTTTTGCTTCAAAAATTTCTAAAAGCTAGCACTGGGAGAGTCAAATGAGGTGTTAGGGAAACTCATTCAAGGGTCAAACAACACAATCAAAAGCTTGGAGCTTCATCCAAACAAGGAATTTTGGAAATTTCTCCCAAAATCAATGTAAGTATTTCCGCAACTTTACTTGATTAATTCACACTTAAAATCATGTTTACGATCTTGGAAGCATGTCTTAGAGACTAACAATGGTATCAGAGCCTTCTAAATGTGATTTTGAATTCTAGGGTTTATAAACTTTATTTTGGTATTTTTGCTTGGAGCATGAAAATTCAAAATTGAGTGTTTGGTTGATGTTAGATGAAGATAACTTAGAGTTGTGCATCATTGATTTGTTGAAAAATTGATTGGATCAAATTTCCCCAATTCCTTTAGGTTGGCCGAATTTACCCTAGTTTAAGCTCATGGTGATTTTTTTTTTGAAATTAGACACTTGGATGTGTTATAGGCATGAAATAAATGTTGAATGTTGATTTAATTGGATTGAAATCAAATTGAATGTTAATTTCTTGCTTATGCCGTGAGTATGCATGTTGTTGGAGACTTGATTTTGCTTCAATTTGTGTTGGACATGAATTGGAATGATTAAGCATGATTAATTAGATTAATTAATATTTTGGAAATGTTAGATTAATTAATTAGTTGTGTTAATTACACTTAAATTGAATTAATGTAATATTTGGAATATTGTATTAATCTAATTTGGTTATATTTGAGCTAATGGGCTTGGTTGGGCCAAGTTTGGTTTTGGACAATTGGGTTGGATCCAATTGGGCCTAAACCATCTCCATAAAAGTCCAAAATATGACTTTTGTGCCTTGAATTATTTAATTGGGCCTAATGGGCCAAAATTAATTTATGGCATAGTGTGATTCCTAAATGGGCCAATGCATTATGGGTTTGATCCGTAATGGCCAAAAGTTCATGCCTAAAGAATTAATTAAAAGCTCATTGGACCTAATAGAATTGGCATTGGCTGCTAATTGGGCCTTTGAGACCCATTTGGATTGGATTTGGAATCCAAGTCTAAAAAGGCATTATAATAAATGTAATTGTTTAATTTGGAATTAAACTTGAATTAGTATTGAATACAATTAAAATTGGATTTAATATTGTAGTTCGATATAATTCAAGAATACTTACTTTGAGTATTTATTCGTAAACGAGTTGGACTCGAGCAAATCAAATCGTTGTATGAACATTGGATGGTCATTAATTGAAGATTTAATTAATTGGATTAAATTGATTGAGAACAGGTTATGTGTGAATACTTGGATGTATTTGTTGAATAATGTATATCGGATGGATATTAGATGGGTGGGGGCAATTTTGAAATTTTTTGTAAATATGGTATTTATTTGAAATTGGACCTGTGTGTCCAGCCTATCACCTCTCATTCTCATTGTATTTCTCTTCTCACCAATTCCCCTCAATGTAAATGAGGTTTCTTATAGTGTTATGTAATTGGGTATAGAAAAATGTAAAGTGCTAGCGGGAGAGAGAAAAGAGAGAGATTTGTTCTAGGAACAAATTGTATATATTCATCCGCGTATCATTATTAAATTTATCGCGCCTTATTATGCTTTTAGAATGCATGTTTAAGGGTGATGATGAGACCTAATCAAAGATAATAAATTGGTTGCCAATTTACGAAAACGCCCTCATATTTATTATTAAGTGTTTCCTTCCATTGAGTGGTTCTCTCTCAAGATCCAAGATTGGCTTTGATTTGTTGGCCAAAGTCAAGATCATTGTCTATCGCGGATGTGTTTGAACCATGGAAGCTTTGTTAACATCGCATGTCTTGGGCAATTGTGACTTGTTGGCCAAAGTCAAGGTCACTCATGTTCATCGACGTGGATTACGAAGCTTTCCCACTGTCAATGGGTCGCGCTTAACTGGAATCATTAAGCTTGTTGAGCCAAAGCCAAGGCTTAGTTGATTCAGAGGAAACAGGTTAGGAAATTTATTGGATATATATTTCGGACTTGGATGTCCACCTACCGGATCTAGGAATTGGATGGGATCCAATTGATCTTAGAGATCTACCTAGTTAAATTTTATACAGCTTGTTGGCCAAAGTCAAGGTTATGTATTATTTAACGGGATCCTAAACCACTAGGAAACTAGGTTTCTCGAGTACTCAACAGAGGGTTAGAGGCTCACCGAAAATTAGTGGGAGGCAAATATTAAATTTTCAATTTCGTTTAATACTCGCTAAAATGCGCGCTCTTTTATTATTAATTTTCGTTGTTATATATATTAGTTGGACTAATATTTCTTTTATTGATTTCGTTGAACAGTTGGACTGTACTCAACACTACTCCATTTGTTGTTGGTTATATAGTTGGACTATAGTAATCATTGCATTTGAGTGTACCTGAAACACTTGATTGGATAGTTGAACTATAGCAATCAAAATGGCTGGAAAGATTAGCGTTAGGGACATAATCATGGGCGAGAATGTCTTTAACGGCGTAAATTTTCCAGACTGGGAAATGAACCTCAGGATAGTCCTGGGAGCTGAGAAGTTGCTCTATGTAATAGAGAGACCTTTCGGACCTGAGCAGCCAGTAGAGCATGAGCTTTGGAAGACTCATCGTGATGATAACTTTACTGCGCAATCTGTTATGCTTGCTGCAATGACTCCTCAATTTTATCGTCAGAATAAGGGATTTGATCATTATAATATGATGTTGAAGTTGAATGATCTTCATAGATCTAATCTTAGATCTCAGAAGTATGATTTACAGAAGAAGCTCTTTCGCTCTCGTATGTCAGAGGGTACATCTATCGAACACTACGTGTCGTAGATGATGTAGGGGTTTTAGGGGGTTTTAGGGGTTAGATTATAACATGCATGTATAAAGTCAAGAAAACATGATTAAACATTTAATAAAACAAGCTAATCATTTATGGAGGCCTAGAATCAGACTCGCTCTGATACCATTTTGTAGGGGTTTTAGTGGCTAAATCTGGTAACGCAGCGGAAGCGGTGGAAAATCAAATTTTCCGATTTCAAAATTTTTTCTCGGATTAATTAAATAAACATATTTATTTAATTATCCAATAATTAAATTATGAAATAAAATTCAAATAAATCATATTTAAGTGAATTTACCGAATTACCCTTATACTTGGTATTTAGTCCATTTTAGTCCGAAATTGATCTAATCAATTTTGAATGATTCTAAATCATTTATAAGATGAACTTAACATGTTCAAAACATCAAAACACCAAAAGCAACACAAAAGCCCAAAATTCATCATTTGGCCGAATGCCTCCCAAAGGTGGGCAACTTGTGCATTTTGTCATTTCATGCATCAAAACACATCAAGATGTAATCCAATGAACATGAAACTTTATATGCATCATATACACATCCAAATACAAACATATATTAAAATCCCCAAATTTGGAATTGGTCATGAATCCTAATTTTTCAATTTCATCAAATTGGACAAATTAGACCAAATTGGTTAAATCCAATACTTCAATCATATTTCTTCCATCCAATCAAAGTCTCAACACAATGAAACAACTCAAGATCAAATCTAGGTCATCTAAGAGCGGGTCAACAACTCTAGATTAGCAACAAGTTTTCCAAAACCATAAAAGAATACTTATAACTACACTAGTCACAAGCTTTCTCCATTATACATGCTCAACACTTTCACCAAACTTTTATCCATCAAAGACACAAAGAATAAAGAATAGAAAAAATCAAGAAATCACAAGATGTTTCCCACAACAAGAGGAACAAATTACTCTCTAATGGAAGGTTGGAAATACTTACTATTTTCCAAGCTTTTCTTGATTTTTCTTTCTTTTCTCTCTAGCATTCTTTGCCTTCCTTTAAGGGAGTTTTTGGTTAAAGTGTATTAGGTTAAGAATGAAATTAAATAAAAACAATATATACTTAGACAACATTTGCCTTGGCCGAAATTACCTAGCCAAATACAAGTTTTTGCAATTTCAATTTCATTTCACTTTACATTTGGTCAACTTGCATAAATATCCAAATAACACTTTATTAGATATTTAATTAAGTCAACAAATGCAACTAAGAAAAATATAACTCTTATATTAAGTGTTATGGCCGAATTTAATGAAAAATAAAGGAAAAAGATATTTTCATTTTCAAACAATTTTGAACAAATATCTTAAGAAGTCAAAATCAATTTGACAACATTTTCCTTTAATGTAAAGTCAAACTTTTACACTTATAATCATTTCCTAACTTTATCATTTGGTGATATATTTATATTTTAATTATATTAATCATTTAACAATTAAATAATTAATTAATTAATTAAATACAAATATATCAAATATATGTATTATATTTACTTTAAATATCTCAAATACATATATTGATGATATATGTCAAATACCTTTATTTGACTATTTATTAATGTGTATTTAATAATATCATATATTAAATACAAATACACATTAATTAGGAAATGACGGTTCGGCCCGTTCGCATGTATTTTTCGTTTAACGATTAAACGATTTATAAATAATCATCATTATTCATAAATGTTGCTCTAGTGCTTTACGAGTATGTTTCATTATTGAGACTCTCAAGATTCAGGTATATCCGTCACGAAATCCAATTTCATGTCCATAATCTATCCACCCGTAGATTATGACGATCACGGATAAACTAGCTGAATCAACAGGTCGAGGTCATTGCATAAGTATAATCCCTCCATCACATGTATCCAGATAATCCCAGAGATATAGATGTAAACGTCAAATCTCTATATGTATTATCTCGTCGACGTATCTATTAGCAATCTTTAAATAACACTCGGAACTTACTTCCGAAGTATACTGTGGCCACAGATTTAACAGACTGCTAATTATATATGGACTACCTATGCTCTGTACACAGAACTGACGGATCCTATCTTGACACACACAGGATATCCTGAGGATCGGTCCACACCCAACGAACAGGCGGAGGTCTGATCTAAATAGATCGGTGACGTGACTGCCATCTAAGTGTGGAGGATGTCTCATACATCCACAGTGGTATCTCAAGTCGAATGACCACTATGCTACTCAACCCGAGAAGATTCTTATTGACGTTGGTGTACCATCCATTAAGAATCTTCGGTGAGCCGTTCAGTGTTTATCCACTATAAACACCTACATGTCTATACGAGTCTCCCTAGACTCATGGTTCATTGGGATAAACCATCGGACCAAGTCTCGATATACGACATGTACTGGTCTCAACGGATTTGACTAACCGACCCGTGTTAGCAAATCTTGACCAGGAACTATGTTTGATAATATTCATATAGCAGTGACACTTCCCAATGTCAATTACAAACTAACTTTGTAACTGTGTACTGCATTATATATTATCGGGCCTTGTCTAATATATACATATCACTAAACCACATTTAGTTTCAATCTAATCGTAATCAGATCGAATACGTATATAAGAACAAGAGGTGCAACCATAAATAAGTAATATTATGGAATAAGAGGATGTTCGTATTCATGAATCAGACATAAATACGGTCCGGATTGGCGCTCTGAGCACCAACCCCAACAATTTCTCCCACTTGCTCTAGTGCCAATCCACGGTATCATATACTCATCTCAATGTGCATCGTATGCACATGGCCATCAAAAGCTCACCCAGTACTTAAGAGGTAAGAAACAAGTAGCAAGTCCGCTATGACATATTGAGTTTGTCAAACAAACTCCATCGTTTCTCATAGTTAGCATCATTCATATTTTGTAGAATCTAAATTATACATTAATATGACACTGATGCTACATCAGTATTATGCTATAGCTACTAAGTTGTCCAAGTATTTAGGGATCGAATCCAAAATACTATATGGACAACCGCAAGCACAACACCAATATAAAACTTCTAATTTATAAGGTCACTATACAACTTCATAAGTCAATACTTCATAAGTTGCATCTAATTCCACTGAAAGAGTAGAATCATTCGTGACACTCCACTGCATCTTTTGTGACTCTTTATGATGTAGACTGTCTAACGTCATAATTAGTCTCAAAACTAATATGACCCTAATGGTTGCAGACTGTATTCTCCATGAATTAGAAACTCGTTCTTAATATCTCAAATATCACAAAGAACGTGTTTCAATATCCATCCTATGGTTATAGGATATCAAAATAACTCGTAACAATTTACGATTAAATCGACATCGTTGATCGCACATAATAAAGTATTCATTATGTCATCATCAAATGATGCATAACATTGATTAGACATTCTAATCAATATTCTTTCGAAAAAGGTATCATCATTTACGAAAGATGAATACTATGTATAAGACATACAATAACTGTCAAACAGTTATACTAACTGTCATACAGATAGCCTTGTTATGTCCTTTATTAGATCATATCTAATGCACGACTAATAGGAGTATCTCACAAGTCTTTTAGTTTTATATCTTATATAAAACTTTATATCAAATATAACAAAGACTACTCCCACTGTTATCACGGAGTAAAACGAAGACTTAGGTAAATCTTTTACCTTACAAACATCTCATTATTACCATAATAATGATAATGTGTTAGGATATATAACACTAGAAAGTAATTTGTGCGCTCCCACTAACCCTTTTATCACATATGTATTCTATATACTTTGACAAGATCAGACAATCTGACGATATCAAAAATAGAGAACACATATTCTGGAAGACTTATCCGAGTCTACAATAGGCTCTGTAAGCTAGAACAAAACTGCGATCTCAACAGAACACAAACTCTAGGGCCATTCCAGAATGAACTCTTCAAACAAAGAAATCACAACTGATCTCTTATCTGAATAAGTCATTCAAAAAATGCCACTTTGCATTCTTTAGCTAAAATGTACAGTTTAGTATCAACATTAACCAATATATCTCTAATTGTTCATTTAGTTTGACTAGAGATAAGTTTTCTCAAAATCTACAATGGATTGCTGAGTATAACTTTTCTCACTGTCATACTGTAAAGGTCAAACCTTTAATAAGCTCACACTGCTTTCGCTGCGCAAACAATTAGCACATATACATGAACTGATTCATAATGAAAGCTTAATCAAGTTCAAAACTTGATCGTAGTAAGCTATGAACAATCTTAGATCTATGGTCCAATGGTGAACTTCCAGAATCGATATCAAATATCGCTTCCATTATAAGTTATAGGATATTTTTCTTCAATAAGAAAACAACAAAATCATTAAGTATCAAATACTTGTAAAAGATTCTGATATCCTATTAGACTTATATAGAAGATGTATAAGGGTTGTTTCATCTTATTAATTACATAGTTCCAATTATAATTTATCATTCTCACATTTGACTTCAATAAGTCAAGTCTTTTTCTACAATAGTTAACATCCGATGTTACACACCAAGTAATAAAACGATTTTATTGCTTAGAATCGTAGGAAAGATATTCTATTAAATAGAATACAATATTCTATTAAACAGAATAAACGATAAACTTTTACTTATACCTCCGAGGTGTAAGTAATTTCCATTATATAACTATTATATAAAAGAAAGATTGAAATCTCAAACTTTTCAAGATTCAAATTTTCTACCTATACATATCATATATGCAATTGTAGAAAATAATGGAACATTAATTAAAGAGATGAATTAGTGTTACTGGAGTATAACCCCAAGAGTATTGAAACTAATTCGGTAACATTCAATATCAAACGAACCAAATCATATAAGATTCGATTGCTCCCACTACTCAATTCCATCAAGATGGAATCATGGAAGAATAATATTGAATATGAATCATATTCACTAAATAACCTTAGAACTAATTGCTTTAAATTCATATGTTTGATCGTATCAAAGATCTTTGAACAGTTCAAAGACATGTTATGAATTTTGAGGATAGAATTCTCTAAAACCTTTAGATTGAATATATTTGAACAAGTCAAAAATGTTCAATCTACGTTTCATCAGAACGGATTGAAAGTACTTGATACTTTCAAGACTTTCAATATGTGTTCCTTCAGAAACACATAACTAAGTTATGACAATTCATCAACTAAGTTACGAAGTATAGAAAACTACCTTAAGCAATTATTATTCATTAAACTACATACATCCAATGTATCAGTTAAATAAATCTGGTGGTCCAATGACAATCATTGATTAAACGAGATCTTAATCACTTTCCTGAATACAATATTCATTAAATGGATAAGGATATGTGGTGTGATCTAGTATCAAACCATCCTTCACCATACGGAATAAGCATCCAATGCTTAAGTGATTAAACCCATAAAGCACCGTTCTAAATTATTTACTTTACCGAATAATTTTTCTTAATGTTTATCTCTACGTCAATGACACTACTAGTTATTATAAAATATGTAACAATTGTTATAAAGAACAAGTGACTATCCAATAGTCGCAAGTTCCGATATCAAATATCAAAACAATCGTTAACCAATATTTCAAATAACTAGACGGAAGATCTGGTATCCAATACCTATAGTTGTAGTATTGTGAAAATCGATATTTTCTATACACAAATATACGCATCTCCTTTCTTTAGCTTTACTATTTGCATTCAACGATTCATAACAATTGTAAATAACTGATTCGCAAATTGTGTCAGACATATTACCTCTAAAGGTAATTAAAGCTTAGAAATGTCATTACTAGATAAACAAATACCTAATAGGGCTTTCTAAATGCCATTCAAGAATCTCGAGACATGAACTAATTCAAGTCAATTCTTACTGCATAAGAAACTATTGTCTCTAAAGTATTATATCCTAAAGGGGATATCTATCTAGATTATCTATCATGACTTAGAAACTAAGTCATTAACCATCTTTTTTTTCAAGAAAATCGGAACAACAGTTCCCGATGGTTTAGACTAATCTAATAATATCCTAGTCTATTAGTATCTAGAACCTATTCTAGAATAACTGCAACCAAGAGTCTAGTCAGATAACATATCAAAATATGTGTGCAGTAAATAAAAGTTTAATTCTATCTACTATAGAATAAGGAAACAAACAAGCGGCAATTTCCATAATAACATACACTGCCTAAGTTATGGAATATTTTAAACTTAGCAGTGCCTCCCACTATTTACGTAACCGTAATCCCCAACGGAAAGACGAGAATTCAATAATTAAATGAATTCCATAATGGGAAGAGGACCCCATGAATATATTTCGACTCACAGCAGAGGCACGGTCTCGCCTACGTATATTCACAGGTAGACAACTAATTGTCAATCACTCACTAGTGACTCCGAGGTTCCGGTCCTGGCCGTTTCTCGTTGTCGCTGCGAAGGCAGGCCCACAAGGAGACGTACCAAGGTTAAACTCGTCAATGATAAACTCAAGTTACTTGCGTAACCCTGACAGCTAGGGCACGTTCAGGATTCGCTTTCGCTTGAATTTATCTAGTATCTAATATACATTCGGCATAAATAAATTTCTATCAGCTACATCCTCACAGCAGAGGCACGGTCTCGGATGTAGTCAACGAAAAGATATTTATAAACCGTATTGACAAGACGGACCAAGAAACAAGTATTCCAAATACTAGTTACTTTAAAACCTTATAAGCGGGGATATTCCATTAAGTGTCATACACCCTAAATCTAATCAAATTAGATTATAACATGCATGTATAAAGTCAAGAAAACATGATTAAACATTGAATAAAACAAGCTAATCATTTATGGAGGCCTAGAATCAGACTCGCTCTGATACCATTTTGTAGGGGTTTTAGTGGCTAAATCTGGTAACGCAGCGGAGCGGGGGAAATCAAATTTTCCGATTTCAAAATTTTTTCTCGGATTAATTAAATAAACATATTTATTTAATTATCCAATAATTAAATTATGAAATAAAATTCAAATAAATCATATTTAAGTGAATTTACCGAATTACCCTTATACTTGGTATTTAGTCCATTTTAGTCCGAAATTGATCTAATCAATTTTGAATGATTCTAAATCATTTATAAGATGAACTTAGCATGTTCAAAACATCAAAATACCAAAAGCAACACAAAAGCCCCAAATCATCATTTGGCCGAATGCCTCCCAAAGGGGGCAACTTGTGCATTTTGTCATTTCATGCATCAAAACACATCAAGATGTAATCCAATGAACATGAAACTTTATATGAATCATATACACATCCAAATACACAACATATGAAAATCCCCAAATTTGGAATTGGTCATGAATCCTAATTTTTCAATTTCATCAAATTGGACAAATTAGACCAAATTGGTTAAATCCAATACTTCAATCATGTTTCTTCATCCAATCAAAGTCTCAACACAATGAAACAACTCAAGATCAAATCTAGGTCATCTAAGAGTCGGGTCACAACTCTAGATTAGCAACAAGGTTTCCAAAACCATAAAAGAATACTTATAACTACACTAGTCACAAGCTTTCTCCATTATACATGCTCAACACTTTCACCAAACTTTTATCCATCAAAGACACAAAGAATAAAGAATAGAAAAACTCAAGAAATCACAAGATGTTTCCCACAACAAGAGGAACAAATTACTCTCTAATGGAAGGTTGGAAATACTTACTATTTTCCAAGCTTTTCTTGATTTTTCTTTCTTTTCTCTCTAGCATTCTTTGCCTTCCTTAATGGAGTTTTTGGTTAAAGTGTATTAGGTTAAGAATGAAATTAAATTAAAAACAATATATACTTAGACAACATTTGCCTGGCCGAAATTACCTAGCCAAATACAAGTTTTGCAATTTCAATTTCATTTCACTTTACATTTGGTCAACTTGCATAAATATCCAAATAACACTTTATTAGATATTTAATTAAGTCAACAAATGCAACTAAGAAAAATATAACTCTTATATTTAAGTGTTATGGCCGAATTCAATGAAAAATAAAGGAAAAAGATATTTTCATTTTCAAACAATTTTGAACAAATATCTTAAGAAGTCAAAATCAATTTGACAACATTTTCCTTTAATATAAAGTCAAACTTTTACACTTATAATCATTTCCTAACTTTATCATTTGGTGATATATTTATATTTTATTAAATTAATCATTAACAATTAATTAATTAATTAATTAATTAAATACAAATATATCAAATATATGTATTATATTTACTTTAAATATCTCAAATAAATATATGATGATATATGTCAAATACCTTTATTTGACTATTTATTAATGTGTATTTAATAATATCATATATTAAATACAAATACACATTAATTAGGAAATGACAGTTCGGCCCGTTCGCATGTATTTTTTCGTTTAACGATTAAACGATTTATAAATAATCATCATTATTCATAAATGTTGCTCTAGTGCTCTACGAGTATGTTTCATTATTGAGACTCTCTAGATTCAGGTATATCCGTCACGAAATCCAATTTCATGTCCATAATCTATCCACCCGTAGATTATGACGATCACGGATAAACTAGCTGAATCATACAGGTCGAGGTCATTGCATACGTATAATCCCTTCATCACAGGTATCCAGATAATCCCAGAGATATAGATGTAAACGTCAAATCTCTATAGGTATTATCTCGTCGACGTATCTATTAGCAATCTTTAAATAACACTCGGAACTTACTTCCTAAGTATACTGTGGCCACAGATTTAACAGACTGCTAATTATATATGGACTACATATGCTCTATACACAGAACTGACGGATCCTATCTTGACACACACAGGATATCCTGAGGATCGGTCCACACCCAACGAACAGGAGAGGGTCTGATCTAAATAGATCGGTGACGTGACTGCATCTAAGTGTGGAGGATGTCTCATACATCCACAGTGGTATCTCAAGTCGAATGACCACTATGCTACTCAACCCGAGAAGATTCTTATTGACGTTGGTGTACCATCCATTAAGAATCTTCGGTGAGCCGTTCAGTGTTATCCACTATAAACACCTACATGTCTATACGAGTCTCCTAGACTCATGGTTCATTGGGATAAACCATCGGACCAAGTCTCGATATACGACATGTACTGGTCTCAACGGATTTGACTAACCGACCGTGTTAGCAAATCTTGACCAGGAACTATGTTTGATAATATTCAATAGAAGTGACACTTCCCAATGTCAATTACAAACTAACTTTGTAATGTGTACTGCATTATATATTATCGGGCCTTGTCTAATATATACATATCACTAAACCACATTTAGTTTCAATCTAATCGTAATCAGATCGAATACGTATATAAGAACAAGAGGTGCAACCATAAATAGTAATATATGGAATAAATCGTATTCATGAATTAGAATAATTGAAGGGTACGATAGGCGATCCTTGAGGCTCTGCATGAGACCAGACATACAGACGGCTTCGGATTCGCTCTTGGAGCACCAACCCCAACAGATGATGCTAACATCGAATAGCTAGGTCAGCTAGGCATTACCTTTGAGGCCGAGACTTCTATAGATTTGATCTTACAGTCTCTGCCAGACTGCCGAGCAGGTTCATCATGAAACTACATATGATGAACCAATTAGAAACTCTTGGAGAGGTAATGACTATGCTGAAAGAGGCAGAGCCAGAGCTTTCTGAAAGGCAAGAAGCGTGAGGCGCATCTTACTTCGACATCCAAGAGGCTAAGGCTTGGCGAAGCTTCTGTGGGTTGTTGATGAGTGGTAAAATATATCAATATTACCACCCATTTGACCTTAATATTTGTATAGTTTCTCGGGTTTGATGAACGTTTTGATGTGTTTTAGTTTATTTTGCAGATAAAATAATATTGGGACTTAATGAAATCATTTAGGATGAAATGTGGTCAAATAAGGGCAATTATTGGATTTGATATATTAATTTTGGAGATTGGAAACTTGAAGGGCGTTTTTGACGAAGTGCAGTTTTGGAAATTCCAGTTTTGCGCATCTGTTGTATTTTGGGCATAACTTTTACTCAGATATCGGATTGGGCTGATTCAAGTTCCAGATTAAAGAAGACTCCAAGATCTACAACTTTGAAAGAGAAAATATTTTCAAATTCTGATGATTTCATGACCGAAATTGATGAACCATCCAGAAGTGTGTGGAGTGTAATTATTAAAAGTCATTATCAATCTTCAAAGCAAAATATTAATTAATAAATAATTAATAAAAATTATCAAATCACCACCAACAAGATAAGAAATTAGTGAGAGCAATATGGATTTGGTGGAGCAATTAGATAAGCAATTAGTGGAGCAATTAATAATTTATTTGGTGGATGATTTGATGGTGGCAAAATTTTGCCTATAAATACCAAGCCATTTCATTTGTAAAATTCATACTTTCTTCTAAGGAATTCCTTAAGAATACTAAGAAGATTGTATCTTGTTTGTTTATTTACAGCTTTCAGTAATTAATTTCCGCTTTCGCACTTTCTTTTCTTTACTTTTTCAGTTTTTACTTTCCGCAATTTACTTTTACGCACAAGTACTTTTCTTTCTTTAATTTTCAGTTTTTACTTTTCAGTAATGAGGAGGTAACTCCCCTTTGCTGGGGTAAAAGGTAAAACTTTTATTACTAATATTTAGATTAATCTCCTTAATTATAATATATAAACGTTAAACCTGACTTAACGAGGATACCGCCATATTGGTCGGTTGGTATTATTTAAATGGTTTAAACCTGACTAAACTGGATACCGCCTGATTGGTCGGTTGGTAATTAATTATTAATTTGACTTAATCTGGATACCCCCTATTGGATGGTTGGTATTATCATGCGAAGTTAATATATTAATTAAGGGAGATATCTAATAGAAATAATAAAAGTGGATCCTTTTACCTCAGCATTTTCTTTTATTGTAATTTACTTTATTTACTTTTCAGCAATTTACTTTTCAGCAATTTACTTTTCAGCAATTACTTTTCAGCATTTACTTTTCAGTATTTAATTTTTAGTATTTTACTTTATGTCTTTTCTTTTATTTAAGTTTTTACTACCTGTAAATATGTGTCGTAACTAAGCCAGTTATCTGGGGTTGTGATGAAATCCAATATCACCGGTTTATAAGGGGTTAAATTATAGTTTGGGTAATATAAAGGTTTATTTATTGAGTCTTAATCCTAATGCTTTTTATTAACTGGCCATTAATAAAATTGAACTGGTAAATCTAAAATGAACTAGACATAGGGATTTTAGGTTTAAGACCTTAGACTTAATAGCCCACGATCTTCCTTGAGGATAGATAACCCTTTAATAGATTTCCTTACAGGATAGGAATATACCTGTCGGGGCGGGGTAGCCATAATTGGAACTTAAACTTAATGAATCCAGATAATTTGGTTGACATAGACATATGGTTCAATTGGTTTAAACTGGGTATTTGTGTCTGACCATCGACAGAGGCTTACACATAATTTAGTGTTCCAGGTTAATAAATCAATATATTACCCAACTTTAAGATAACCACTTCATCTTTAAAATGATATTGGAAGAAATCACAACCCTAGATAGTTTTTAATATTGAATTTTCTTAAAACATATTTTCGACAATTTTATTTACTTGCTTTAAATTTAGAATCGTCACCATTTCAAATCAATCAATCAAACAATCTGTTAGATACTAGTAATCATTTGACCTCATAAAATTAATAGTTTTGATATTAAGTCCTCGTGGGATCGATATTTTTATACTACTTGAACGATACGTGCGCTTGCGTTATACGTGTGTGTTTACGCCGGTCAAGTTTTTGGCGCCGTTGCCGGGGACTTATTTATCTTTCTATTAGTTTAGGGTTAGATACCTTTACTTGTATCTAATTTCTTTTTACTTATTGTTTTTGTTTTCTTGTGTTACAGGTTCTTAGACACTTCATGAGACGAACCAGAAGCTTTGAACTCCACCGCTTGACCCTAGAAATTGAAAGAACCATCAGACAGTTGAGAAGGGAAAGGCGAGAAGGCCAAGAAGCTTTAGTCAACATGGAACCTGAACCTTTGATCGTTGCACCACCAATTCCCATTCGAGACAGAACCATTCCGGTGGTTGATGACTCATTTCATGTATTGTACTTCCTCCCTTACCAGCAAATGCGGTGACATCAAAACATGCATTCAGATGATTCAGCAGTCAGTTCAATTTGGGGGGAATGCAACTGAAGATCCTAACGCCCACATCAGCAACTTCCTGGAAGTTTGCGGCACTTTCAATTACAACCGAGGAGCTGAAGAAGCAATGAGATTGCGGGTTTTTCCATACTCTTTGAAAGACAGAGCAAAGGCTTGGCTACATTCACTACCAGCAGGTTCCATCACAACATGGAACACTCTAGCCACCAAATTCCTTGCAAAGTACTTTCCACCAGCCAGAACTGCAAAGTTGAGGAATGACATCACATCCTTGTGCAGCAAGATTCAGAATCCCTGTACGAAGCTTGGGAAAGATACAAAGATCTGCTCCGGAAATGTCCTCACCATGAGATTCCAAAATGGCTTCAAGTCCAAACTTTCTATAATGGACTTTCTGGATTGATGAGAAACCACTATTGATGCTGCTGCTGGAGGAGCTTTGATGTCAAAAGGAGAAGATCAAGCCTGGGACCTAATCGAAGAGATGGCCAATAACAATTCCTTGTGGCCAACAGAAAGGAGCTTGATTCAAAGAATTGCAGGAATTTATGAAGTTGGAGCCAACACAGCAGTTAGTGCCAAACTGGACCAGATATGCAAATTCATGGAGACTCTCAACACTCAAAGCAATATTGGAGCAACAAGTTCAACATATGGAGGAGCACCAGAGCCAACTCAACCTGAAGAAACGGTGAATTATGTCAACAATTTTAACAGACAGGGAAACAATCCATATTCCAACACCTACAACCCAGGGTGGAGGAATCATCCCATTTTTCATGGAGCAACAATTCTGGACAAAGGAACAATCCACCACCAGGATTTCAACAGCAGAACTATCCACCACCTGAATTCCAACAGCAGAACAAAAGCCAGAGCAGACAAATGAACCAGGCATAACAGAAGTGCTGACTCAGTAAAAAAAGTATGATGCTATATTTCAATCTCAAGCGGCATTAATTCAAAGTCAATCTGCTTCTATTAAAGCACTAGAGAATCAAATGGGACAACTGGCAAATGCTCAGAGTTACAGACCGCCAGGTACCCTTCCCAGCAACACAGAGCCAAATCCAAGAAACATGGGGAAGGAACAATGTCATGCCATCATGTTAAAGAGCGGTACTGAAATCAACAAAGATGTTGGAGTCAATTCAACTGCTGAGGAAGTTCCAAAAGAAACAAAGCAACAAATGGAAGAAAAAGAAGCAAAGGAAAAAGAACAGATCACTCCACCTCCACCTTTTCCTCAACGTCTTCAGAAGAATAAATTGGACAAGCAATTTTCCCGGTTCCTGGAGATCTTCAAAAAGCTGCATATCAACATTCCATTTGCAGAAGCGTTGGAACAAATGCCCACCTATGCCAAATTCATGAAAGATATTCTTTCACGAAACGGAGATTGGGAGATTACGAGACAGTAGCATTAACAGAAGAATGCAGTGCTATCATTCAGAGGAAACTTCCCCCAAAGTTGAAAGATCCTGGCAGTTTCACTGTTCCTTGCGTCATAGGAGAACATAACTTTGGTAAGGCTTTATGTGATTTAGGTGCTAGTGTTAACTTGATGCCTTTTTCTATTTTCAGGAAATTACAGATTGGAGGGAGAAACAATGCCAACTTCAGTCTCACTGCAACTTGCTGATAGAACGCTCGTATTTCCAAGAGGCGTAGTTGAGGATGTGCTGGTCAAGGTTGACAAATTCATTTTCCCAGCAGATTTTATTGTCCTTGATATGGAAGAAGACGCAGACGTACCAATCATCCTTGGGAGACCATTCTTGGCTACAGGTCGAACCATTATTGATGTACAAAAAGGAGAATTAACCATGAGGGTACAGGACCAAGAAGTAACATTCAATGTTTTCAAGGCCATGAATTTCCAGATGATGAAAAGAAGGAGGAATGTTTCAAACTCGATGTGATACACAGTACCATTCAGAACTCCAATGCAATGCAAAGTTCTACTGACAAACTTAAAACATGTCAATTGCCTGTGGAGCCTAAAGATAAAGCGTCTTTTGTACTGAAAGAGCCAATTCTTGCACTACAAGCAACAGAAGAGAAAAAGTTCCACCAGCTCAACGAATTGGAGGAATTTCACAATCAGCCTTTTGAGGATGCCAAATTGTACAAAGAAAAGGGCAAGAAAAGACATGATGAGAAGTTAGTGCGCATACAACTGGAACCAGGGCAGAAGGTATTTAAACAAATCAAGGGTGAAATTCTTCCCATGGAAGCCAAAATCACGGTGGTCAGGTCCATTTGTGATCACCAAAGTTTTACCAAATAGAGCCGTTGAGATACATGATCCTGACGCTAACAAAACTTTCAAGGTTAAAAACAAGCGTGTCAAGCACTACTGGGGGAGAATCATTTGAGCGACAAAAAGAAAGTGTTACACTTTCAGATCCAGCTTAACGTTCGAGAAGTCACGTCTGGCTGACGACTTTAAACTTAGCGCTAGCAGGGAGGCAACCCATGCAATTTGTGTATATATTGTGATTTGGTGTGTTTTATTTTTGTGTGTTTAATTTTTGCAGGATTAGTCATTTCAAAATGGAAGAAGCTCTCGCAAATCTTCACAAGCAATTTCCTTCTCTCCCTCAAAAATCTCTGATGAAAGTTTACAAAGCTCGCTTGGAACGGATGAGGTTACTGACAATCCGGTGTTCCTAATGATATTCGTTGGGTAATTGAAGCACGAGTCCGATTGGCAGGTGAGTCTTCTGACTCTTTTATTTCACATCTGCCTGGTTTTGGAAGAAGCACTATGCAAAGAAACGTAGAGCTAAGCAAATGGGTGTTTGTTTCAAATGTGCACGATTTAATTGTAACACTCGTTGTCGTTCTTTAGGAATGGTGTCTGATAATCGCGAAGACAAAATTAAATTCATTAGGGATGGCTTGAGTAAGGAGTCTTTAGATGATATATCTTCGACTCTTGAGACGCATCCCAGTGGATATGTTCATATAGCCATTCGTAAATTACATACACAATTTCAAAAAGAAAGACAACAGTTAAGTCTTGGGAATCTGACTCAAAAAGACCCTGTTTGCCAATTTATAAGAAAATTGGATGGGAAGCTTGTCCCTGACGCATAGACGTCAATCAAGCCGTTACTTTTCTTGTACATATTATATCTCTTTGTCTTTTTCTAATAATTGTGATTTGTTTTGTTGTTTTCTTTTATTTTCTCCGACAGGATCCAGACCTTTTTGACTATCACGATCTATTTTACTATGCTACTAATCGTCCTTTGGAAGATACTTGTGCTATTTTTACTCACCCTTTTCAGGTATTATAAATTCAACTCATCATTGCACCTTTGAAGTCATCCAGAGTTGAGAAAGAAAAACATAAAAATGGAAGCCACTTCAAGAAGACGAGTTGAAAACATCTGTGTGTTTTGCGGTAGTAGTAGTGTTGGTACTAAGCCACAATACGTAGAAGCAGCACAGGAATTGGGTCGAGTCTTAGCTGCAAGAAATATGCACTTAATATATGGCGGAGGCAATCTTGGACTTAATGGGGATCGTTTCAAAGGCTGTACAGAAGGAGGCAGTCATGTTTTGGGAATCATCCCAAAACCCTTGGCAGAGGCAAATCTTATTGGATCATCAAACGGAGAGGAACTGATCGTGCCAGGTATGTCTGAACGATTGGTAGAAATGATTAACCGTGCTGATGCTTTTATTGCTTTGCCAGGTGGCTTGGGCACATTGGAGGAAATTTTTATTGTACTATCTTGGGCGAACCTGAACATACACCAGAAACCACTTGGACTGTTTAATGTTGATGGATTTTATGATTTTCTTTGTGTGTTTCTTGATGATGCTCGGAGAAATGGGTTCGTGTCAAAACCTATGAAAGAACTCCTCTTCACTGCCAGAACTGCTCCGGATCTAATAGACCAACTCATAGCCTATGAACCACAAGTTGACCCTATCCTTTCAAAGATAAATTGGTCGAGGACGATCGTGGTAAGAGGCGTCGGATTAATCTGGATCTTAACCTTTAATTTCCTGTAGATTTTCAGCTAACCAGGTACGACCTTCTTAACTCTCCTTTTACTGTTTAAGACATTGGGGACAATGTCTCATTTAGGTTTGGGGGAGGGAATTAGTTGATTAGTACCTTGTTTTTAGTTTGTATGTTGTTTTTATTTTTAGTCCAAAATTTTTCGAAAAATACAAAAAAATTGGAAAATTTTCAAAAATTACAAAAATATTTTGTGTTTTTGTGTTTTTATTTTGACTAAAAAGGTGAAATTGGTAAGAGATAGCTGAGTAAGGAGTTTCCACTCCTGAGACGTATCTCAAACCTATTTCGAAACAAGTTAATTTTGTTTATTTCCTTTTGAATTATTTAATTTGTGAATTCTCCTTAAAACTGACTAAAAGGAATCTTCATATGCTCATTGACAGATATTATCAAATATATAGTAACATACGGACATGAGCTAAATTGAAAAGTTTGTAATATTCAGTGCTCTAGTTTAATTGGAGGAAGCATCTCAAAAGCAGTGGAAAAAAAAAAAAAAAAAAAAAAAAAAAAAAAACGTCCGAGATCCGAGTTATTAAGTCTGTAAGGGGGTGTTTTAACACCTAGTGCCCTAAAACCAACTGGTTTGGGAGTCACTGGCCCAAAGCTCGTTACATGGATCAAAGATTCTGCAAAATATATATATATATATATCTGAAGTCTGGTAATTAAGTCCGTAGGGGTGTCTTAACACCTGGTGCCCTAAAGCCAACTGGTTTGGGAGCCACCGACCCAAAGCTCGCTACATAGATGGAAGATATTGTATATAAATAAAAAATAGAGAAAATCAAAGAAAAAATCAGAAAAATGAGAAAATTATTCCATTGCTATAAAAAAGGTGTGAAATCTGATAGAACTTTAGGACAAAAATATTACTCTCTTATCAACTGCACTTATGACTGTTGTGGGCAAAAATGAGTTGATTAATATTTGTTGGCTGTGTATATGAGAATGGTAAAAATAATCGGAGAATTTACTTATTCAGTAATTTAGAAAAACAAAACAACTAGTAACTTGGTAGTAGAAGTTCACCTGATTAGTCAAATCTTCTTTATTCTCTTTTCGCTTGTCTTTTTGCTTTTGTGTGCATTAGTTTTACTACCTTTTTACTTTTGTAAAATGTTTGTGGGTATCATTGCTGTAAACCCTCACGAGACTACAACTCGTCCACTAGGGACACCTAGGGGTTTAAAGGCTTGTTGCATACGCTAAATGCAACCGTGATCCCTACGAAAGTGGCTTAGTTAATTTATTTACATATTTTATTGTTGTTTTGCTCGAGGACTAGCAAAATGTTAGGTTTGGGGGTGTGATGAGCGGAAAATATATCAATATTTCCCGCCCCTTTTACTTAATATTTTGTTTAGTTTCTCGGGTTTGATGAACGTTTTGATGTGTTTTAGTTTATTTTGCAGATAAAATAATATTGGGACTAATGAAATCATTTAGGATGAAATGTGGGTCAAATAAGGGCAATTATTGGACTTGATATATTAATTTTGGAGATTGGAAACTTGAAAGGGCGTTTTTGACGAAGTGCAGTTTTGGAAATTCCAGTTTTGCGCATCTGTTGTATTTTGGGCATAACTTTTACTCAGATATCGGATTGAGCTGATTCAAGTTCCAGATTAAAGAAGACTCCAAGATCTACAACTTTGAAAGAGAAAATATTTTCAAATTCTGATGATTTCATGACCGAAATTGATGAACCATCCAGAAGTGTGTGGAGTGTAATTATTAAAAGTCATTATCAATCATTTTCAAAGCAAAATATTAATTAATAAATAATTATAAAAAAATTATCAAATCACCACCAAACAAGATAAGAAATTAGTGGAGCAATAATGGATTTGGTGGAGCAATTAGATAAGCAATTAGTGGAGCAATTAATAATTTATTTGGTGGATGATTTGATGGTGGCAAAATTTTGCCTATAAATACCAAGCCATTTCATTTGTAAAATTCATACTTTCTTCTAAGGAATTCCTTAAGAATACTAAGAAGATTGTATCTTGTTTGTTTATTTACAGCTTTCAGTAATTAATTTCCGCTTTCGCACTTTCTTTTCTTTACTTTTTCAGTTTTTACTTTCCGCAATTTACTTTTACGCACAGTACTTTTCTTTCTTTAATTTTCAGTTTTTACTTTTCAGTAATGAGGAGGTAACTCCCCTTTGCTGGGGTAAAAGGTAAAACTTTTATTACTAATATTTAGATTAATCTCCCTTAATTATAATATATAAACTAGTTAAAACCTGACTTAACGAGGATACCGCCATATTGGTCGGTTGGTAATTATTTAAATTGGTTTTAACCTGACTAAACTGGATACCGCCTGATTGGTCGGTTGGTAATTAATTATTAATTTGACTTAATCTGGATACCGCCTATATGGCTGTTGGTAATTATCATGCAAAGTTAATATATTATATTAAGGGAGATATCTAAAATAGAAATAATAAAAGTGGATCCTTTTACCTCAGCATTTTCTTTTATTGTAATTTACTTTATTTACTTTTCAGCAATTACTTTTCAGCAATTACTTTTCAGCAATTTACTTTCAGCATTTACTTTTCAGTATTTAATTTTTAGTATTTTACTTTATGTCTTTTCTTTTATTTAAGTTTTTACTACCTGTAAATATGTGTCGTAACTAAGCCAGTTATCTGGGGTTGTGATGAAATCCAATATCACCGGTTTATAAGGGGTTAAATTATAGTTTGGGTAATATAAAGGTTTATTATTGAGTCTTAATCCTAATGCTTTTTATTAACTGGCCATTAATAAAATTTAACTGGTAAATCTAAAATGAACTAGACATAGGGATTTTAGGTTTAAGACCTTAGACTTAATAGCCCACGATCTTCCTTGAGGATAGATAACCCTTTAATAGATTTCCTTACAGGATAGGAATATACCTGTCGGGCGGGGGTAGCCATAATTGGAACTTAAACTTAATGAATCCAGATAATTTGGTTGACATAGACATATGGTTCAATTGGGTTAAACTGGGTATTTGTGTCTGACCATCGACAGAGGCTTACACATAATTTAGTGTTCCAGGTTAATAAATCAATATATTACCCAACTTTAAGATAACCACTTCATCTTTAAAATGATATTGGAAGAAATCACAACCCTAGATAGTTTTTAATATTGAATTTTCTTAAAACATATTTTCGACAATTTTATTTACTTGCTTTAAATTTAGAATCGTCACCATTTCAAATCAATCAATCAAACAATCTGTTAGATACTAGTAATCATTTGACCTCATAAAATTAATAGTTTTGATATTAAGTCCTCGTGGGATCGATATTTTTATACTACTTGAACGATACGTGCGCTTGCGTTATACGTGTGTTTGGTTCGCCGGTCAGGTGTGAAGAAGAAAAAGAAGAAGGGGAAGACGCAATCGTCACGGTCTTCTGGGAAGACAAATGACATATCCAAGACGTCTGCCTACACTGTGGCAAATGGGGTCACTGGAAGCGTGATGCCGTAAGTACAAGGCAGACTTTAAGGAGCGAAGGCGGGCAAGGCTCTGCTTCAGGTATGTTGTTACTGAAAATAAACATGTCCACTACTGTTTTAAAAATTGAATTTTGATACTGGATGTGGTACTCACATTGTACTGATGTGCAGGATCTGCAGATTAGCAGGAGACTGGCTTCAGGAGTAATCGACCTCCGAGTCGGAAATGGGATGAGAGTCACCATTTTGGCCATTGGCACCTATGTTTTGAACCTACCCTCAGGGCATGTACTTAGATTATGAGACTGTTATTTTATACCTAGTTTGACTAGGAATATCATCTATGTATCTAGCTTAACCCGATGCGGGTATACCTTTGTATTCAGGAACACTGGGTGTTTTGTATATAAAGATGATATTTTGATATGTACAGCAGATGTTAATAATGGTCTTTATATTTTGAATATAAATGAATCTCAAACATATAACATGACAAACAAAAAGATTAAATTGAGTAAAACGGATGAGACTTATTTGTGGCATTGTCGTCTGGGACACATTAAAAAAACTCGTATATCTACACTTTCGAAGTATGGATACTTGGACGGATGTGATCATAATTCATATGATATCTGCGAATCTTTGTTTGTTAGGTAAAATGCATAAAACAACCTTTTAGTGGTAAGGTGTACGTGCCACCGAGCTGTTAGCCCTCGTTCATAGTGACATATGCGGGCCCATGTCTAGCCAGGCTAGAGGTGGATATGAATAATCTTGTAACTTTACAGATGATGCATCGTGTTATGGTTATGTGTATCTTATGAAACACAAGTCGGAAACTTTTGAGAAATTCAAAGAGTTTCGACACGAAGTAGAAAAACATACCGGTAAAAGTATTAAAACATTACGGTCAGACCATGGTGGAGAATATTTAAGCAATGAGTTTCAAGATTACTTGAAAGAATATGGTATTCTTTCATAGTGGATTCCTCCTGGAACACCTCAATTGAACGGTGTGTCCGAACGGAGAAATCAAACTTTGTTGGACATGGTTAGGTCAATGATGAGTCGCACAGAGCTACCAATTTCCTTCTGGGGATACACATTAAACAGTGCAATATTTATTTTGAATAAGGTTTCATCAAAGTCTGTTGAACAGACTCCATATGAAATATGGACATGAAAGAAACCGGGTTTCTCATTCCTGAAGATTTGGGGATGCTGGGCATATGTTAAACGTTTGAATGATACCAAACTAGAACCCGAATCAGATAAGTGTCTATTTGTAGGGTATCCTAAGGAAACAAAAGGATATTATTTCTACAACCCACAAGAGAACAAAATATTTGTTGCTCTTCATGCAGTTTTCCTAGAAAATGAATTCATGAATGCAGTGGTAAGTGGGAGGAAAGTAGAACTCGATGAAAATCGGAGTGATACTGTTCCTTGCACCGATCCCCTCACGGAACACAAACAGTCCATCAGGGATGAGACTGCTCCAAAATCTTCTAATACATAAGAACCGCATAAGTCGGAGAGAGTCAGAAAATAACCTGAGAGGTATGGGTTTCTGATCTCACCTCATGTAAACATTAATCTTATTGAGGAAGATGAACCGGCTTCATATGAGGAAGCGATACAAGGTATCGACTCCGCTTTATGGCAAGAAGCCATGAAGTCCGAAATGGATTCCATGTATACCAATCAAGTTTGGACACTGGTTGATGTACCAGAAGGCATTAAGCCTATTGGTAGTAAATGGGTCTTCAAAAGGAAGACAGACATAGAAGGTAACATACAAACGTACAAAGCTAGGCTTGTAGCTAAAGGTTATCGTCAATGACATGGTGTCGATTACGACGAGACTATTTCACCTGTTTCCATGATTAAATCCATTCAGATAATGCTTGCTACTGCTGTATATTTCGATTATGAAATATGGCAGATGGATGTCAAAACCACTTTCCTTAACGGAAACCTTTTGGAGGATGTTTATATGCAACAACTTGATGGTTTTATCGTACCAAAATATGCAAACAAGGTTTGTAAGTTAAACCGATCCATTTATGGATTAAAGCAAGCATCACATTCTTGGAACCAACGTTTTGATGAGATCATAAAAGAATATGGTTTCATTCAAAACGAAGATGATTTTTGTGTATATAAGAAGGTTAGTGGGAGCACACTGACATTCATTGTCCTATACGTTGATGACGTATTGCTTCTTGGCGATGACATTCCCATGCTACAATCGGTGAAAGCTTGGCTTTCATTAAAATTCTCCATGAAAGACCTGGGAGAGGCAGCCTTTATTCTAGGAATAAAGATCTACCAGGATAGATCTAGAAAGCTGTTGGCACTCTCCCAGAGCTCATACTTTGATAAAGTGTTGAAGAGATTCAACATGGATCAGTCTAAGAGTGGGCTGCTTCTGATGTCACATGACGTCTCTCTATCGAAGGACATGTGTCCTAAAACTCAAGATGATAGAGATGCAATGATTCAGATTCCGTATGCTTTAGCAGTCGGATCGATCATGTACGCCATGATATGTATGCGACCTGATGTCTCATATGCTTTGAGCATGTGTAGTCACTATCAGGCTGATCCAGGTGATTGTCACTGGATTATTGTAAAGAACATCCTTAAGTATCTTAGACGAACTAAGGATGCTTTCTTAGTCTATGGGGAAGGAGAACTTGAGGTGACTAGGTTCACCGATGCAATTTTCCAAACCGACAAAGACGATTGTAAGTCGCAATCAGGGTATATATTTTGTTTGAACAACGGAGCAGTGAGCTGGAAATCTTCCAAGCAAGAGACTGTTGCTGATTCAACAACAGAAGCGGAATATATTGTTGCAGCTGAGGCAGCAAAAGAAGTAGTTTGGATCCGTAAATTCCTAATTGGATTAGGAGTAGTTCCTTTAGCTGTTGAGCCTGTACCTTTGTATTGTGACAATAATGGGGCTATCGTACAGGCTAAAGAACCACGGTCTCATCAACGATCCAATCATATACTTCGACGATTTCATCTGATTCGTGAGATCATACATCGTGGCGATGTGAAGATCGAAAAGATCGCATCAGATGATAACATTGCAGATCCGTTGATGAAAGTTATTTCTTAGCAAAAGTTTGAGCGACATGTACATAGTTCAGGTGTTAGATACCTGAGTGATTGGCTATAGGCCAAGTGGGAGATTGTTGGACAATGATGACATATAGCATCACTATTGGTAAAAGATATTGTGTTTTTGTACAAATTAACTATGTGACAAAAGGAAATTGCTATTTTATCATTATTGTAATTGGATTACTTGGATATATATAATGATAAAGTCCACATGGTTAAATCGGAATAATAAGATATGAGACAGTATTAATCAACGAACGGTTTAATCATTGAATATCCCTAGTCAAAGTATTATCGAGAATGGACATTGATAATGAGGAATAGACTAGTATTACACTTGTGCGTGTTATGGAAGCTTAATGACATAGTTCTCATATATTTAGGTATTGGATACTTATGCAATGGTAATAAAAGGTTGTGTTAGCCGTTAGACCGGGAACAGTTCACTCTGGATAGACCTACTCGGAATCTCATTGGTAGTATAACTATGTGTCTATGGGAATCTGAATCAGGGTAGGTGTATGTGATCTTTAACATGAGACTTACGTCGCTATTACTTGCGACAATCAGTTTACTTTGGTATTGGTCGTCTGGAGCTTTAACAGGTTCTGTGTACGCCTCTATTAGGTTTATTGAGAATCGTAGTGTATTGGATGTGATGTCAAGATGGGAGTATCACTTCAGTCATGTGGAGATGATGGTCACACAGGATACGGAACAAGTACTCTTCAAAGCTGTAGCTATCGGGAAAGTATGACTAGGTCATGACTTTCCGATTACAGAGACTAGTTACTCGGGCTCCGATATATGCTTCATACGAGGCAGACATAGAGTCAGCCCTAGGCCTAGCTGTTGGACAATTATGACCCATAGCATCACTATTTGTACAGATCATGGTGTTGTTGTACAAATTAATAATGTGACAAAGGAAATTGCTCTTTTATCATTTGTAATTAGATTACCAAGATGTATAAATGATGAAAGGTCCGTATGATTAGTTCTGTATTGAGATGATATGAGACAGTATCAATCCACGAAGGTTTAATCATTAAATATCCATAGTCAGAGTATTATCGAGATTGGACATCGATAATGCGTAAAAGACTAGTATTACACTTGTGCGCGTTGTGGGAGCATAACAGCATAGTTCTCATATATTTGGGTATTGGATACTCATGCAAGTGTAATAGGAGGTTGTGTTTACCGATGGTACGGGAACAGCTTCGCTCTGGATAGACCCCTCGGAATTCCATTGGTAGTATGACTATGTGTCTATGGAAGTCCGAATCAGGGTAGGTGTATTTGGTCTTAACTTGAGACTTGCACGACTCATACTTGCGACAATCAATATACTTTGGTTTTGGTTATCCATGGCTTTAACAGGTTCTATGTACACCTCTTCTGGGTATATTGAGAATCGTAGTGTATTGGGTGTGATGTCAAGAGGGAAGTATCACTCCAGTCATAGTGGAGATGATGATCACGTAGGATACGGAACTGGTGCTCTTTTGTACTGCAGTCATCGGGATAATATGACTAGGTCATGATTATCCGATTATAGAGACTAGTTACCGGAGATCCGATATGTGCTTCATACAGGACAGGCACAATTACAGCCCCAGGCCTTGCACGTGACATCCGATGTTGGATCGAAATACGCAATACTACGTATACTACGCCTGATATAGATCACATATTCCAATAAGAATATTTTTGGAGAATTGGGTAGGCACGGTGCTTTGCTAGAAGCCAACCATGTCTTGTAAATTGATAAAAACGTAGTACTAGGTACATGCGTGTTCGGATAGTCCGACGACCGGATTTACTGCCAACATATCCGGGGATTTCATGGGTCGCTTCCCGAATATTCACCGATGACGTATGACTCGCACTTTATTAATCTGGGATTAATTATAAGAGAGAGAAAATTAATCTGGGATTAATTACGGAGATATTTTATCTGGGATAAAATATTATTTAAAGAGAGAGAACGATTAATTTGGAATTAATCGATAAAATAATATATTCGATATATTATACGAAATTGGATTTCGACGCGGAATTAAAATTAGATTTTAATTCGGGCGAACGAGTTAATTTAGAATTAATTCGTTAGCGACATGAATAGTAATTTTGCTAGGCACAATTATTTAATTGAATTTGATTTAATTACGTCGCAACGGAAAATTCGTTAATTCGGAATTAGCGAACCCGAGCCCGGGAGTGTTTGCGGGCTCACTCGCATTTTGAATCGAGTGGGGCCCACAAGTCACATCAAGCGTCACATCACTCGTCATTCATGTGATGGATGTCTTGTCACTTTGAGTGATTGACAATCAGTCACTATTTATGAGTGATGTGAGTAGTTGGAAGTCATTAATTGCAACTTTGGCTCCAAATTTTTATTGACTTTTTGAAAGCCTTTTACAAAAATTTTGGTATATGTTTTATTTTTGATTTTAGAAATCAATTAAGTGTATTAGATACACAACACAAAAACCAACTCCTCTCTTTTCTCTTCCAACTCATTCGGCCAAGGGCCATTCTTTTCTCTCTTTTGTTTCTTCAAAACCGTGAGTTACAAGAAGCTTAGGAAATTTTGTGGCAAAATTTCCAAGGAGCTAGCACACTTATGGGTCATCCGAAGGTGATAGGGAAACCCACCTGTGGGCATGGAATCACACACAAAGCTTGGAGCTTGAAGGATCACCATGGCCGAATTTTTGGAGCACAAAATGGAGCAAATGCCGTGAGCCACCTTGGAGGAAAGCTTGAAGTTTTTGTTGTTCCTCGCATCGTCAAATCCGATCAATGTAAGTATGATTCTGCCATTCTTCATTGTTGTATTCGCACATGTTTCTTGCTTGAAATCGATCTTGGGACTAACTAGAAATCCAACAATGGTATCTTGAGCCATTTTGAGCACGAAATTGAAATTAGGGTAAAATTGATTTGAGCATGTTTGAGTGAAATTGATTGTTTAAATATGCTTGAATGATGGTAACATGGTGTTATGCATGATCAATTTGGTGAAAATTGGATTGGATCAAATTTTCCCCTAAACATTGGCTTGGCCGAATGTGTAGTGTTGCCCTAAATCATGGTATTTTTTGATTTTGATCATTGGCTAAGTTGAAATCATTTGGGAAATGTTGATTGTGGATTTAATTGGATTGAAACCAAATCGGACAAAGAAATCCCTAATTGTCGTGACTAACTATGCATGGAAAATGATTTATTTTTTATTCAAATGTGTTGGACATGTTTTGATGATGATAAGCATAATTAATTGTGTAAATTGATGTTTTGGAAATATTAATTTGGTTAATTAATTATGGCATACACTTTAGGTTAATTAAATTATGAAATTTGGAATTTTGGTAATTTAATTAATTGGGCCAAAGTTGGAATTGGGCTTGTATAGTTGTAATTGGGCTTAATGGGCTTGGTTGGGCCAGTTTGGTTTAGGCTAATTGGTTGGATCCGATTGGGCTAATAAAACCATATCCATAAAGTCCAATTATAACTGACCGGCGTAAACACACACGTATAATGCAAGCGTACGTATTGTTCAAGTAGTATAGAAAGAATCGATCCCACGAGGACTTAATACCTAAGTTATTAATTTTATGAGGTTAAATGATTACTAGTATCTAACAGGTTGTTTAATTGATTTGAAATAGCGACGATTCTAAATTAAAGACAATAAAATAAAATTGTTTGAAGGTAGATTTTAAGAAAATTCAATATTAAAACTATCTAGGGTTGTGATTTATTCCAATATTATTTAAAGATAAAGTGGTTATTTTATAATTGGGTAATATATTGATTTATTAACCTGGAACACTAATTTATGTAAAAGCCTCTTCCGATGGTCAATTACAAATACCTAGTATAATCCAATTGAACCATATGTCTATGTCAACCAAATTACCTAGATTTATTATGATTAAGTTCCAATTATGGCTACCCCCGCCCGACAGGTATATTCCTATCCTGTAAGGAAATCTATTGAAAGGGTTATCTATCCTTAAGGAAGATCGTGGGCTATTGAATCTAAGGTCTTAAACTTAAAATCCCTATGTCTAGTTCATTTAAGTTTACCTAATCAATTTAATTAATGGCCAGTTAATTAAAGAGCATTAAGATTAAGACTCAATAAATAAATCTTTATATTACCCAAATTATAATCTAACCCTTATAAACCCGTGACATTGAATTTCATCACAACCCTAGATATTAACTTAGTTATGACACATAGCTAGGGCTGGTAAAAACTTGAAAATAAAAGACATAAACTGCTGAAAAGTAATTGCGGTAAAATAAATACTGAAAAGTAAAAATACAATAAAAATGAAATGCTAAGGTAAAAGGAATTACTTTTACTATTACTAATTTAGATATCTCCCAATAAAATAATATATAAACTTGTGATATTATTTAATCAACCGACCAATCTGGCGGTATCCTGATTAAGTCAAATTAAGTCCAACCAGCCATATAGGCGGTAATATTGTCCATAATCCAGCCATAAAGGCGGTACCAAAATAAATTTACCAACCGACCAATCTGGCGGTATCCTTGATTAATCAGGTTCAAACCAACAGAAAATAAATTTACCAACCGACCAATATAGCGGTTTCCTTTATTAAGTCAAGTTTAAACCAGATTAAATTAAATTGCCAACCGACCAATATAGCGGTATCCTTTATTAATCAGTATTTTAAATAGTAAATATATCATTTTTAAGGGAGATTAATCTAAATAGCAATAGTAAAATAATTACCTTTCACCTTAGCATAGGGAAGTTACCTCCTCATAGTGAATAGTAAAAACTGTAAAATAAGAAAGTAAATTACTATTATTACAAAAAGTAATTAAAATTATTACAAAAGTAAAAACTAAAAATTAAAATGAAACTTAGAGAGAGAAGAATTTCCTATTTACATCAAATAAGAGAGAGGGAATGGTACACTGAAATCAGAAATTTCGAGCTCTATTTATAGGCGCGAGTAAGGTTCCAGCGTCGCGACGCTGGGTACAGTGAGACGTGGCCCATTCTCTGCTTGACACGTGGCAAGGCGGCTAAGAGGATAAGGTCGACACGTGTAATGGCGGCTGGAACTCAATTATGAAGCTGACGTCATTGATGACGTGGCACTGTTCATGACGTCATTGGTGACGTGGCACTGTTCATGACGTCATTGGTGACGTCATGATGATGTGGCGTGCGCACGTTAGCGGATCTTCTGTGGTGGTGACACGTGGCACGGCGCATGTTAGCAAAGTCAAACTTCTCAAATTCTGATCCGTTGACCCGGCGCACGTTAGCAGATTCGGAGCATGTTGGGCGTCGCGACGCTGAAGGTCTTGGCGTCACGACGCGGAAAAGACTAAAATATCCCTGTCGACGCATTTTTGTCTGGTTTTGCCCCAAATTGCCTCCAGTGCTATCCAAATTTTATTTATCTGCAAAATAACAACAAAACACATCAAAACGTTCATAAATCTTGAGAAACAATACAAAACATTAGGTCAAATGAGTGAGAAATAGTGATATAAATACCACTTATCAATAACTTAATGGACCTTTAACTTTAATTGGGCCTAATGGGACTAAATTGATTTCTTGGCAAATAAGGGTGATTCCTTAAATGGGCTTTGGTATTTGGGTTTGACCCATATTGACCAAAAGTCCATGCCTTATGAAATTAATTGAAAGCCCATTGGACTTTAATTAAATTGACATTGGATGTTAATTGGGCTTTGAGACCCGTAACGATTAGATTTGGAATCTAAGTCGTAAAGGCACATTAAAAGGTGTAATATTTAATTTAGAATTAAATATAGAATTAGTATTAAATATAAATTAAATTGGATTTAATATTGTAGTTTAATATAATTCAAGAATTCGTACTTTGAGTACTTATTCGAAAAACGAGTTTGACTCGCGCAAAATCAAATCGTTGTTTGAACATTGGATGGTCATTAATTTTCAGATTAATTAATTTGATTAGATTGATTGATAACATGCTTGTGTGAATACATGGATGCGATGTATGAATAATGCATATCGGATGGATATTAGATGGGTGAGGGCAATTTTGGAAATTGTTGTAATAAATTTAGAATTTATTAATTGGACCTGCGTGTCCAGCCTATTACCTCTTGACTCTGTGTATTTCTATTCTCACCTATTCCCTCAATGTAAATGAGGTTTCTTTAGAAGTTTTATGTAATCGGGTAGAAGTAATACTTGTGCTAGCGGGAGAGAGGAAAATGGAGAGATTTGTTCTAGGAATAATGTGTTAAGTATCCATCTGCATATCATTATTATTTTATTTATACGTGCCTTATTATGTTTTTTAAAATGCATGTTTAATGGTGTATGATGATGAGACCTTAACAAAGATAATTAATTGGTTGCCAATTTACGCGAAAAACCCTCAACACATATTAAGCGTTTTTCCTTCCATTGAGTGATTCTTACTCAAGTTCCAAGACTGGCACTGGTTTGTTGGCCAAAGTCAAGACCTTTGTCCGTCGCGGATGTGTTTGAATCATGAAGGCTTTGTTCCACATCGGTGTCTTGTCCAAGTTGTGATTTGTTGGCCAAATTCAAGATCACTTCTTGTCCATCGACATCGATTACGAAGCTTTCCAAGGTCAATGGGTTCCGCTTAACTGGGATCATTAAGTTTGTTGTGCCAAAGTAAAGGCTTAATACATTCAGAGGAAAAAGGTTAGGCAATATATTGGATATATTGGCATATATAAGATATATGTTTCGGACTTGGATGTCCACCTACTGGATCTAGGAATTGGATGGGATCCAATTGATCTTAGAGATCTACCTAGTTAATTATCATACAATTTGTTGGCCAAAGTCAAGATTGTGTGTTATTTAACGGGATCCTAGCCCACTAGGAAACAAGGTTTCCCGAGTACTCCACATAGGGTTAGAGGCTCGCCGAAAAATAGTGGGAGGCATGTATTAAATTTGCAATATTCGTTTAGTTACTTGCCAATACGCGCTCATTTCATTTTTCGTCAAATAAATTAATATATTAGTTGAAATAATCGTTGTTTTAATTTAAAACAGTTGGACTGTATTCAAACTACTTCACTATATAGTTGATTTTATAATTGGATTATAGTAATCAATATAATTGAATTTAAACCAATTAAATTATAGTTGATTATATAGTTAGACTATGGTAATCATTATAATAAATAGTACCTAAAATCGTTGATTCGATAGTTGGACTATTGGAATCAAGATAACTGAAAGATTAACGTTTAGAACATAATCCTGGGTGAAAATGTATTTAAATGGTTTAATTTTCAGATTGTGAATAAAATCTCAGGATAGTCCTGGAGACCGAGAAGCTACTTTATTTGATAGAGTGACGTCTTGAGCCTAAGCCCGGAGTTGAGCAAATAGTAGAACATGATATTTGGAATATTCATGTGATGATAACTTTAGTGCTTAATCATTTATGCTTGCCGCATAGACTCCTTAATTTCTTAATCAGAACTAAGGATTAGATCTTTATAGTATGATAATGAAATTGAAGGATCTTCATAGATCTATTCTTAGATCTTAGAAGAACAAATTGCAATAGAAAACTCTTGGAGAGTTAATGGCTATACTCAAGGAGACAAAGCCAGAGTTTGCAATAAGGCAAGAAGCGCAAGGTGCATCTTACTTCAACATCCCAGAAGGCCAAGGCTTAGCCAAAGGCTTCTGGGGTGTGGAAAGGGGGCAAAGGCAAAATCATTATAATCTTCTGGGAAGATAAAGGACATATCCCGAAATGTCTGCCTAAATTGTGGCAAACAGGGTCACTGAAGCGTGACTGCCGTATGGACAAGATAGACATGAAGGAATTGAAGATGGGCAAGGCTCTGACTTCAAACATGTTTGTCATAAACATGTTCATAACTAGTATTAAAATTGGATTTTAGATACTGAGTGTGGTACATAAATATGTACTGATGTGCAGAATCTGCTGACAAGCAGGATACTGACTTCAGTTGAGATTGATCTGTGAATCGGAAACGGGACGAGAGTCGCTGTTTTGACCATAGAGACCTAAGTTTGGGAACTACCCTTCAGGTGTGTACTTAAATTAGGAAACTGTTAAAATGTAACTAGTTTGACTAGAAATATTATCTCTATATCAGAGTATAATCCGTTGCGGATATACCTTTATATTCTAGAACACTAAAGTGTTTTATTTTATAAAGATTATATTGAGATAAACACATTAGATGTGAATAACAGTATTTATATTTTGAATATAAATAATCTCAAACGTATAACAGGACAAACTAATAGCTCAAACTGAATTAATCAGTTGAACTTATAAGTGGCATTGTTGTCTGGGACACAATTAACAAGACTCGTATATCCACACTTTCGAAGAGTGGATACTAGGATGGATTTGATTCTATTCAAATAATGTCTACGAATCTAGTTTATTAGGAAAAGTGCCTAAAACACCTTTTACTTGGTAAAAGTGCAATGCCACCGATCTGTTAGCCCTCGTTCATAGTGACGTAAGTGGGCCCATATGTCTAGCTAGGCTAGAGGTGGATATGAACACTTCGTAACCTTTACGGATGTGGCATCGCGTTATGGTTATGTGTTTCTTTTGAAATACGGATCGGAAACTTTTGATAATTCAAAGAGTTTCGACACGAAGTAGACAGACAGACCGGAAAAAATATTAAAACCGTCACGGTTAGACCATGATGGAAAATACTTAAGCAATAAGTTTCTCAAATACTTGAAAGACTATAGTATTCTTTCAATGAGGACTCATCTCGGAACACGTTAATCTGACGGTGTGTCTGAACAGAGAAACCAAATTTTGTAGGACATGATAAGGTTAATCATGAGTCGCTCTGAGCTACCATTTCCTTCAAGGGATGCGCATTAAACAGTGCAAAACTTATTTTGAATAAGGTTCCATAAAAATCTGTTTGACAGACTTTATATTAGATATGAACAGGAAAGAAATTGGGTTTTCTCATTCCTGTAGATTTGAGAATGTTGGGCATACGTTTGGATGATACCAAACTAGAACCCAAATCGGATAAGTGCCTAAGTTGTGGGTTATCCTAGGGAAACCTAAGTATAATACTTATACAACTCACTAGAGAATAATGTAATTGTTTCTCGCCATGCGATTTTCCTAAGAGGAATACCTATATGCTGTGGTAAGTGGGAGGAAAGTAAAACTCGATGAAAATCGGAGTAATACTATTTCAGGCACCGATTCCTTAATGGAACACAAATAGTTCATCAAGGATGAAACTATACCAATAATCTTCGAATACACAAGAACCGCGTAGGTCGGAGAGAGTCAGAAAACAACCTGGGGTATGGGTTTCTGATATCACCTCATAAAGATGTCAATCTTATTGAGGAATACGAACTGACTACGTATGATGAAGTGATACAAGGTATCGACTCCCTATTATGGCAAAGTGCCATGATGTCCGAAATGGATTCCATGTATAACAACCAAGTTTAGACACTAGTTGTTGTACCGCAAGGCATTGTGCATATTGGTACTATATGTGTCTTCAAGGAAGACATACATGGATGGCAATATACAAACGTACTAAGTGGGCTTGTAGCGAAAAGGTATCTTTATCAACATTGTGTCGATTACGATGAAACCTTTTACTCGTTGCCATGGTTAAATCCATTTGGATAATGCTTGCTGATGCTGCATGTTTCATTTATGAAATATGGCAGCTGAATGCCAAAACCGCTTTCCTTAACGGAAACCTTTTGGAGGATGTTCATAACATCCTGACGGGTTTGTCATACCAAAATAAGCAAACAAGGTTTGCAGATTACTCGATCCATTTAAGGATTGAAGCAAGCATTGCGTTCTTAGAATTATCTTTTGATGTAATCATAATGGTATATGATTTAATTCAAAACGAAAATGATTCTTGTGTATATAAGAAGGTTAGTGGGAGCGCACTGACAATGAATGTCCTATAAAATGATGATATATCATTTCTTGGAAATGATATTCCCATAATACAATCGGTGAAAGCTTGGCTTTCATGAAAATTCTTCGTAGTATACTTGGGAAAGACAACCTTTATTCTAGGAATAAGGATCTACTATGATAGATCTAAAGGTTGTTCGCACTCTCCGAGAACTAGTACATTAATAAATGTATGTGACCTGGTGTCTCATATGCTTTGAGCATATGGAGTCACAATCAGGCCAATACAAGTGATAGTCACTGGATTGATGTTAAGAACATCATTTAGTATCTTTGATGAACTAAGGATGCTTTCTTAAACTATGAGAGAGAGAACTTGCAGTGACTGGGTTCACTGCTGCAAGTTTCCTAACCGATGATAACGACTATTAGTCGTAATAAAGGTACTATAAAGTTTGAATAACGGAACAGTGAGCTGGAAATCTTCCAAGCAAGATATTGTTACCGAATAAACAACAAAATCGGAATATTACTGCAGCTGAGGCAGCAATAGAAGCCATTTGGGTCGATAATAATCCTAATCAGATTAGGAGTAGTTCTGTTAGCAACTGAGCTAGGCTACAGCACAGGCTAAAGAATTAATGGTCTCATCAACGATCCAGATATATACTTCAATTATTCATCTGATTCGTTCGGATCATACATCGTGAAGATGTGATGATCGAATAAATCGCATCAGATGATAAACACTGCAAATCCGCTGACGAAAGCATTTTCTCAGCAGAAGTTTGAGCAAACCGTACATAGTTCGGGTGTAGGACACTTGAGTGATTGGTTATAGGCCAAATGGGAGATTGTTGGACAATTATGACCCATAGCATCACTATTTGTACAGATCATGGTGTTGTTGTACAAATTAACTATGTGACAAAGGAAATTGCTCTTTTATCATTTGTAATTAGATTACCAAGATGTATAAATGATGAAAGGTCTATATGATTAGTTCCGGATTGAGATGATATGAGACAGTATCAATCCACGAAGGTTTAATCATTAAATATCCCAAGTCAGAGTATTATCGAGATTGGACATCGATAATGCGTAAAAGACTAGTATTACACTTGTGCGCATTGTGGGAGCATAACAACATAGTTTTCATATATTTGGGTATTGGATACTCATGCAAGTGTAATAGGAAGTTGTGTTTACCGATGGTACGGGAACAGCTTCGCTCTGGATAGACCCCTCGGAATTCCATTGGTAGTATGACTATGTGTCTATGGAAGTCCGAATCAGGGTAGGTGTATTTGGTCTTAACCTGAGACTTGCACCACTAATACTTGCGACAATCAATATACTTTGGTTTTGGTCGTCCAGGGCTTTAACAGGTTCTATGTACGCCTCTTCTGGGTATATTGAGAATCGTAGTGTATTGGGTGTGATGTCAAGACGAAAGTATCACTCCAGTCATAGTGGAGATGATGATCACGTAGGATACGGGAGTGGTGCTCTTTTGTACTGCAGTAATCGGGATAATATGACTAGGTCATGATTATCCGATTATAGAGACTAGTTGCCAGAGATCCGATATGTGCTTCGTACGGAGCAGACACAATTCCAGCCCCAGGCCTTGCACGTGACATCCGATGCTGGATCGAAATACGCAATACTACGTATACTACGCCCGATATAGATCACATATTCCAGTAAGAATATTTCTAGAGAATTGGGTAAGCACGGTGCTTTGCTAGAAGCCAACCATGTCTTGTAAATCGGTAAAAACGTAGTACTAGGTACGTACGTGTTCGGATAGTCCGACGACCGGATTTACTGCCAACATATCCGGGGATCTCATGGGTCGCTTCCCGAAGATTCACCGATGACGTATGACTCACACTTTATTAATCTGGGATTAATTATAAGAGAGAGAAAATTAATCTGGGATTAATTACGGAGATATTTTATCTGAGATAAAATATTATTTAAAGAGAGAGAACGATTAATTTGGAATTAATCGATAAAATAATATATTCGATATATTATACGAAATTGGATTTCGACGTGGAATTAAAATTAGATTTTAATTCGGGTGAACGAGTTAATTTAGAATTAATTCGTTAGCGACGTGAATAGTAATTTTGCTAGGCACAATTACTTAATTGAATTTGATTTAATTACGTCGCAACAGAAAATTCGTTAATTCGGTATTATCGAACCCGAGCCTGGGAGTGTTTGCGGGCCCACTCGCATTTCGAATCGAGTGGGGCCCACAAGTCACATCAAGTGTCACATCACTCGTCATTCATGTGATGGATGTCTTGTCACTTTGAGTGATTGACAACCAGTCACTATTCATGCGTGATGTGAGTAGTTGGAAGTCATTAATTGCAACTTTTGGCTCGAAATTTTTGTTGACTTTTTGAAAGCCTTTTACAAAAATTTTGGTATATGTTTTATTTTTGATTTTAGAAATCAATTAAGTGTATTAGATACACAACACACAAACCAACTCCTCTCTCTTCTCTTCCAACTCATTCGGCCAAGGGCCATTCTTTTCTCTCTTTTGTTTCTTCAAAACCGCGAGTTACAAGAAGCTTAGGAAATTTTGTGGTAAAAATTTCCAAGGTGCTAGCACACTTATGGGTCATCCGAAGGTGATATGGAAACCCACCCGTGGGCATGAAATCACACACAAAGCTTGGAGCTTGAAGGATCACCATGGCCGAATTTTTGGAGCACAAAATGGAGCAAATGCCGTGAGCCACCTTAGAGGAAAGCTTGAAGTTTTTGTTGTTCCTCGCATTGCCAAATCCGATCAATGTAAGTATGATTCTGACATTTTTCATTGTTGTATTCGCACATGTTTCTTGCTTGAAATCGATCTTGGGAATAACTAGAAACCCAACACTAGCATGTGAGATCCGATATTGGATCGTATTACGCATTACATTGTATAACTACGCCTGATACAGATTATATTCATCGGCGAATATTTCTGGAGAATTTGGCAGGCACGGTACTTTGCTAGAAGTCAACCATGTCTTGTAAATCGGTGAGAACGTGGTACGGGGTACGCACGTGTTCGGATAGTCCGATGACCGTATTTACTACCAACATATCCAGGAATCTCTTGGGTTGCTTCCCAAAGATTCACCAATGACATTTGACTCAAATAGAATTAATCTATGATTAATTATGAGAGAGAAAATTAATATAGGATTAATTGCGGCATGAATTAATCTGGGATTAAATTCGTATAGAAGAGAGAACGCGATTAATTTAGAATTAATCGATAAAATAAATTTAATAGTTAAATTGGATTTTTATATTTAATTTATTTATTTGGGGATAAAATAATATATTGGATATATTAATTGAAATCGGATTTCAATACAAAATTAAAATTGAATTTTAATTTGGGCGAACGAATTAATTTAGAATTAATTCGTAAGCGACTATCGTTTGCGAGACATAATTATTTAATTAAATTGGATTTAATTATAGCGCGACGACAAATTTGTTTAATTCGGAATTAAACAAATCTGGGCCCAAGTCTAGTTGTGTGTTGGAGAAGCCAACTTAAATTTTGAATTTACATGAGGTGTGACCCATGACTTACATCAAATGTCTCACTTTGATGGAAGTAGTTGGCATTAATAATTTGGATTCATTTAACACACACCAACTTTTGGAAAGAACTATTTACTCATCTCTCTTATTCTCTCATGGCCGAAACTCTCTCAACTTGGAGAAGAAATTTTTGCTTCAAAATTTTCTAAAAGCTAGCACTTGGAGAGTCAATTGAGGTGTTAGGTAAACTCACCCAAGGGTCAAACAACACAATCAAAAGCTTGGAGCTTCATCCAAACAAGAAATTTTGGAAATTTCTCCCAAAATCAATGTAAGTATTTCCACAACTTTACTTGATTAATTCACACTTAAAATCATGTTTACGATCTTAGAAACATGTCTTAGAGACTAACAGTGAGAGTGTTAGAAGGAAGCGGTTTCGCAAGAGAGGAAAGTACAAGGGTTTGAAATTGAAAACTTTGAACTGGTGAAGCTGACAGAGGCAGTGAAATCGATATTTAAGGGACGTGACGGTCAAGTTCCCGAGAAGATAAAGATGCAGACCATAACACCGAGAAGTCTATCACAAGCCCAAACTTTGGAGTATGAATGGTGTGAACCATGCATCTGGACTATGAAAATTCAAATTACCTAAAAAAAGACCATTTGTTCCCATCATTCTATTCAAAATAATGCAAACAAAATGGGAAAATATTTGGTAGAAAATCAAGTATCTGACATGTGGCCAAATGCACTACGAGAATGAGTCAGGGTCCCTCGTCAGAGTCTGACCTCAAGACCCTCAGTCAGAGGTTGGCCCAGGAGTCTCGCTAGAATCTGAATTCAGGACCTCTCAGCGAAACGACTGCTTCAAACTCACTTCCAGGAAAGGCAAGTAGGGGTCGCGCGAGGAGTTAGCCCAATGAATCAGCTCCTTAATCACGTGAATCTTATAAACAAAGAATCAGACAGTCAATTAATTACTTTCTTTTTTTAAAACTGGACAACCGTCCAGAATCGGGAGTTCCGAGATTCTAAGGAGTAGGCCAATTAATAGGAAAAGTGACTGGAATATAACCGCTATCAGATTATTTTCTTTGTAATAAAATATTATAAATAATATGAGAATCTCCAGAATAAGGAATCGATCTTTTATCTTACTAAACAATAATATAATACTTCTAGCCAATATTTATATTTTTATTTGATTCTATTGTACACAAGATTTTCCAAATTGTCATATGTTTCGGTAATATACTCTTTGATTGTCAATTGAAAATTTGAAACATTAGAAATAGATGATGCAACCTTGTTGGATAACCTTTTATGAGTTATATTGACCATGAATTTTCTATTATATTTAGGTTTCTCTGTTTTATTTGAGTTATAAATGTCATGTATTTATTGAAACGGTATTAATCATTGTGAAGTTAAAAGAGGAAATTTGTCAATTACTTGGGGAAACACCATGTGTCTAAAATATTTGATCTAAAAGTGATAAATATAACCCAAACTAATTCAAATTCAAACTATTTTACGGAACAACAATCATATTGTTAAAACTGTAACATATTTTAAAAGAGAGTATCATTTTCCTCCCTAGTATTTACAATATATAACATTTATCATTCTATTGTTTTTATAATGCCCTAACACCTCGTATGGTCACAAAGTCAAAAAAAAATTAGTGTTTTGTTTATATATTTACCTTTATAATAAAATAATTAATATTTTTACATTATTATTAAATTGACATCTCTCATATATTTTTTTATAAATTTTTGAGTTGTAATTTTGTAAATTATTTTAGGGAAATCATTTTTTTAATGTCAATTTATAGATTAATAGATCTATAAATTATATTAGTAGTTTTATTTTATTTATTCATTATATCATTTAGTGTGAATTTAAATATGAAAGCATTTAACATAAAATTATACTAAAATGTAATATAATAAAAAAAATTATGTAAAAATACTAGAATTTACAAAAGTTTTGTATAAAAAATATCATATTTTATAATTTTATTAGTATTTTATAATTATTTTAAATGAATTAATGATTATACAAAAATGTTAATTATTTTATAACAAATGGTAATTATGTAAAAGCAAAAAATATTTTTTTGAATTTTAACTTCAGTGGGTGTCGGAATATTATAAAAATAGTAAGAAATAAGTAGTATATATTATGGTAGGAAATGACAATCTCTCTTTTAAAAATTATATAACATGGTCGACATCATATGATTGATGTCTATGGATATTAAAGAGAGAATTTATGTCAATGATGCTATATGTCCTGCGAGTTTGCCCCAATACTTGACCAAATTTGTGGCTCAATAACCATTTTTAGTCAATTTCCTTAACCAAATGTTAATCACCTAACATGAATTGAACAGTTACTTCATGCGATCCTCACCTCAACTATCATTTGTCACACTCAACTTAATTTTATGTTGAAACTTGTCATTGATTCTATTAAAGAGAAAAATAATGTCAATGATGTTATACAGAGATGGTAATTGAAATGTTTCTTCCAATAAAACCTCATTATGATTCGGAATAAAAAAAATTATCTTAAATTTTAATCGGTTTTTTGAATTTGAATGAAAAATCATCTGGAATCTCGAGTTAAATGATTGAGATTTTTTAAACTAAATTGCGAGATACATGATAATTTATTAGCCCCAGAATATGATCTATTTTTTTATTCATGATGAAAAATTATCCCCACATTCTAGATTTTTTCCGATATGGTGTATCTCATAGCTCACTAAAAGCTCAATTTAGCTTCGCTGATTCGCTATTCTTTAAAATATTTTTTTCAAAAAACACCAGTTATGAGATGTCATCATCTATGAGTTATGCCCATTTGTTTTTCTTTTCTTCCCCAGTCCCCACTATGCCCATTTTTTTTTTCAGTTTAATCAACACTGCATTTCATTTCATTGTCTTTCCATACAAATACAACTTTCTGCATAACTGCCAGCAAGTGGAGCCATTAAATTCGGCGCCACTATCAGTAACTGCCCCTAATGGAACTTAACTGAACTTCAAACAACAATTGGAAAAATACAATAAAATGAATAGAACAAAAGAAACTGATAATAAAATAAATACAACAAAAGAAACTGATAAAGGAAATTAAATAACTAGACTTGACATATCAATTGGGCTTGGGCCCATAGCAATCCTTCCCCCTTTCAGAAAACCTTGCCCACAAGGTTGGGGTATTTCGCCTTTAGAGCATCATACTCTTCCCAGCTTGAGTTTTCCACTGGAATGCCCTACCATTTAACCAGGACTTCAACCACGGCTCGATTACTCTTCTTCTTGATTCTCCTGTTTAAAATAATTTCCGGTTCTGACTGAATCATTCTGTCATCATCAACAGGTGGTAAGGTCTGGGAGACTGGGATGTTATCTCCAACGCGTTTTTTGAGGAGGGAGACATGGAAGGTTGGGTGTATCTTGGAATGGGCTGGGAGATCCAAACGGTAAGCCACCTTGCCAATTCGGTGAAGAATTTGGAAGGGCCCAAAGTATTTCGCAGTGAGCTTGTGGTTACGTCGGAGGGCCACTGTCATCTGCTTGTAAGGACGAAGCTTGAGGTAAACCCAATCCCCATCTGCAAATTCTCTCTCAGTCCGTTGACGATTTTCAAACTTGCGCATGCGTTCTTGTGATTCTTTGAGGTTTTGATGCAGGAGGGCTGAGATGTCATCTCGGCTTTTAAGTGCGTCCTCCACAGCCGGGACTCGAGTGGTGCCTGGCACATACGAGAGGAGTTTGGGTGGGGGTTGACCGTACACCACTTCGAATGGGGTGAGTTTAGTGGCCGAATGTGTAGTTGTGTTATACCACCATTCTGCTAATGGGAGCCATTGTGCCCAAGACTTAGGTTTGTCGCCCACAAAGCTGCGGAGGTACTGTTCCAAAACCTTGTTGATTACTTCGGTCTGCCCATCTGTCTTCGGATGATAGGAAGAGCTGAAATTGAGTTTAGTTCCCTGTGCGGCAAATAGTTATTTCCAAAATAGGCTAATGAAAATGGGGTCCCTATCACTGACAATTGATATTGGCATACCATGTAGGTGAAATATTTGGTGCATGAAGAGTTGAGCTACCTTCTGGGCTGTGAATAGGTGAGAGAGACAAAGAAAATGAGCATATTTTGATAACCTGTCAACCACAACCATAATTGAGTTTGCTCATTGGGATGTTGGGAAGCCTTCAATGAAATCCATGCTCAGTTCAGTCCAGTTGCGTTCTGGAATTGGTAAGGGCCGAATTAAGCCTGATGGATGTACATTTTCTGCCTTGTTTCTTTGGCAGACATCGCATGTCTTAATGTAGTTCCTTACAGATAGCTTGAGTCCTGGCCAGTAAAACTCCCGTTTGATTCTGCTAAAGGTCTTGTGGAAGCCTGAGTGCCCTCCTTGAAGACTATCGTGGTAGTGCTTTAAGACTTGCTGTTGGAGATCAGTAACTGTGCCCAAGTGAATTCTGCCCTTGTAGGTTAAGACTTGTCCCATCATCCCATATTTGTCAGCCTAGAGTTGTCCAGTCTGGAATTTCTGCAGTAAGTCGTTCAACAGGGAGTCAGTGGTGTAATTAGAGGGAATCTGGGAAAGCCAATCAGCAATAGGGTATGATATAGCTTGAAGCATTAATGAAGTATCTGTTGATTCTCCATGGAGCCGTGAAAGGGCATCAGCCGCATTGTTTGTCTTTCCTGGTTTGTACTCCACTACCAAGTCATACCCGAGTAGTTTTTACACCCATTTATGTTGGAAGGGAGTGCCAATCTTCTGATCTAGGAGAAATTTTAGGATTCTTTGGTCAGTAAGAACCTTGAACTACTGCCCCAATAAGTAGGGCCTCCATTTCTTGACAGCCGTAACTAGTGCCAGGAGTTCTTTCTCGTAGGTGGACATTGTAAGGGCCCTGCCTTTTAGAGCCTGGCTAAAGAATGCAATAGGTCTTCCTTCTTGAACCAATACTGCTCCAATTCCAATTCCCGAGGCATCACATTCCACAGTAAATGGCTTAGAGAAATCGGGAAGGGCTAGAACTGGTGGGCGAGACATAGTTTGTTTTAGGGTCTCGAAGGCAGTTGTGGTGTCATTTGTCCACTGGAACGCATTCTTCTTTAGTAATGATGTGAGAGGGGCAGCAATAGCTCCATAATTTTTAATAAACCGTCTATAATAGCCAGTCAATCCAAGGAAACACCGAAGAGCCTTCAAGGAAGTGGGTAGAGGCCAGTTACTCATTGCCTCAATCTTAGAAAAGTCAGTCTTGACTCCCTCCTTACTGATCACATGACCTAAATAATTTATCTCTTCCCTTCCAAATTGGCATTTTGACAACTTCCCAAATAGCTTGTTATTCCGTAGAATTTCAAGAGTCAGCTGTATGTGTTCAAGGTGGGTAGTGGGGTCTTTACTATAGACTAGGATATCATCAAAGAAAATGATAATAAACCTTTGGAGGTGGGGCTTGAAAATGGTATTCATAAGGCTTTGGAATGTTGAAGGAGCATTGGTGAGGCCAAACGACATTACTAAGAACTCATAGTGGCCCTCATGGGTGCGAAAGGCAGTTTTAGCAATATCCTCACATTTTACCCTAATTTGGTGGTACCCCTATTGGGTTTCTATTAAGTCCCAAGGATCATTTTAAAGCAATGAAACAAGTATGAATACACAAAGAAGTATGGTGGAATCGTACTCACAATGAACGGATTGGATGCTACGAAGAACAAAAACTCCATTTCTGCCCACTGTCAAGCTCACAGCAGTCCACAATTTGTCCTCCTCCAAAATCGGTCATGGTCCTCCATTGATGTCTTCAAGCTCCAAGCTTCCAAAATGGATTCCAAGCTCACAAAATTACTGCCCTATCACCTTGGTATGTCTCATAGAGTGTGCTAGCACTTTGATTTTGCAACAAAATCACCTATTTTCTTTCTTGTGTTTCACGGTGATGAACCAGAAAAAAAAGAACAAGAATCGGTCCAAGACCGAGAGAGAAAGATGAGGGAAAAAGAGAGAGAGAAAGAAATGTGTAAATTAATTAATTATTTTCCAAAAACAATTAAACAAATACCATATACCACTTTCAAAAAGTCAACAAGGTTTTGGAGCCAAAATTTGGCAATTAATTGCATCCAACAACCTACATCAATCACATCAATCAATCAAATCAAGTGACAAGTTGTCACATCACTCAAAGTGACTAATGATTCGACGCTTGATGCGACTAGCGACTTGACGCTTGATTTGACTTGCGTGCCGCACTCGAATTTTAATGCGAATGCGCTCGCAAATAATCCCGGGCTCGGGTTCGCTAATTCCAAATTAACGAATTTTCTGTTGCGATGCAATTAAATGATTATGCCTAGCGAAATCACTATTCACGTCGCTAACAAATTAATTCTAAATTAACTCGTTCGCCCGAAATAAAATCTAATTTTAATTCCGCGTCGAAATCTAATTTCGTATAATATATCGAATATATTATTTTAATCGATTAATTCCAAATTAATCATTTTTTCTCTTTTAATGATATTTTATCCCAGATAAAATATATCCGCAATTAATCTCTTATTAATTTTCTCTCTCATCTAATTAATCTCAGATTAATAAAGTACGAGTCATACGTCATCGGTGAATCTTCGGGAAGCGACCCATGAGATCCCCGGATATATTGGCAGTAAATACGGTCTTCGGACTATCCGAACACGTAAGTACCTAGTACTACGTTTATACCGATTTACAAGACAAGGTTGGCTTCTAGCAAAGCGCCATGCCTACCCAATTCTCCAGAAACATGCTTACAGGAATAAGCGATCTATATAAGGCGTAGTATACGTAGTATCGTGTATATCGATCCAGTATCGGATGGTCACGTGCTAGGCCTGGGGCTAGAATTGTGTCTGCCCTGTACGAATCACATATCGGATGTCTGGTAACTAGTCTCTATAATCGGATATACATGACCTAGTCATAATATCCCGATAGCTGCAGCATAAAAGAGAACAAGTTTCGTATCCTACGTGAACATCATCTCCACTATAACTGAAGTGATACTTTCATCTTGACATCACACCCAATACACTACGATTCTCAATATACCCAGAAGAGGCGTACACAGAACCGGTTAAAGCCCTGGACGACCAAAACCACAGCATATTGATTGTCGCAAGTATTAGCGGTGCAAGTCTCAGGTTAAGACCAAATACACCTACCCTGAATTCGGACTTCCATAGACACATAGTTATACTACCAATGGAATTCCGAAGGGGTCTATCCAGAGCGAAGCTGTTTCCCGTACCATCGGTAAAACACAACCTCCTATTACACTTGCATGAGTATCTTATACCAAAATATATGAGAACTATGTCGGTGTGCCCTCACAACGCGCACAAGTGTAATACTAGTCTTTTACGTATTCATCGATGTCCAATCTCGATAATACTCTGACTAGGGATATTTAATGATTTATCCTTCGTGGACTGATACTGTCTCATATCATTCTCAATCCAGGAACAAATCATAGGGACCTCCTATCATTTATATATCTTGGTGATCTAATCTCAAATGATAAGAGTGCAATCTCCTTTGTCACATAGTTAATTTGTACAACAACACCATGATCTGTACAAATAGTGACGCTATGGGTCATAATTGTCCAACAATCTCCCACTTGGCCTATAGCTAGTCACTCGAGTGTCTCACACCCGAACTATGTACGGTTCGCTCAAATTGCTGAGAAAAGGCTTTCGTCAGTGGATTTGCTTGATTATCGTCTGATGCGATTTACATGATCATCATATCACCATGATGTATAATCCGAAAGAATCAGATGAATAATCGAAGTATGTATCTGGATCGTTGATGAGACCATTAATTCTTTAGCATGTGTTGTAGCCTAGCTCATCTGCTAACAGAACTATATCTTATCTAATTAGATTTGTATCGACCCAGAAGGCTTTTATTGCTGCCTCAGCTGCAGCAATAACCCGCATTTGTTGTTTATTTGGTAACAGTATCTTGCTTGGAAGATTTCCTAGCTCACTGTTCCGTTATTCAAATTTTATAGTATCGTTTGCGACTTATAGTCGTTTTAATCGGTTAGGAAACTTGCTGCAGTGATTCTAGTCACTTCAAGTTCTCCTTCTCCACAGATTAAGACAACATCCTTAGTTCTCTAAGAAACTAACGGATGTTCTTAATATCAATCCAGTGACCATCACTGGGATTGGCCTGTTTGTGAATCCATATGCTCAAAGCGTATGAGACACCAGGTCGCGTACATTTTTCAATGTACGAGTTCTCGGAGAATTTCATAAAAGCCAAGCTTTCACCGATTGTTTTATAGGATTATCATTTCCAAGAAATGACATATATTATCATTATTGTGTAGGACAGCCACTATCAGTGCGCTCCCACTAACCCTCTTATATACACAAGAATCATTTTCGTATTGAATTAAATCATAAACTATTATGATTACATCAAAACGATAATTCCAAGAACCTAATGCTTGCTTCAATCCAAACATGGATCGAATAACCTACAAACTTTGTTTGCCAGTTTTAGTACGACAAAACCGACAGGATGTTGTAAACATCCTCCGAAAGGTTTCCTTTTAAGGAAAGCGATTTTCTCATCCAGCTGTCATATTTCATAAATGAAACATGCAGCATTAGCAAGCATTATCCAAATGGATTTACCGTGGCAACAGGTAAAAGGTTTCGTCATAATCAACACAATGTTGATAACGATACCTTTCCATTAAAAGCCTAGCTTTATACGTTGGTATGTTGCCATCCATGTATGTCTTCCTTGAAGACTCAATAGGCACAATGCCTTGCGGTACATCAACTAGTATCCAAACTTGGTTGATCTACATGGAATCCATTTCGGATTCATGGCACTTTGCCATAATAGGGAGTCGATATTTTATATCACTTCCTCATACGTAGTCAGTTGATATACCTCAATAAGATTGACATCTTTATGAGGTGAGATCAGAAACCCATACCCTAGGTTATTTTCTGACTCTCTCCGACATACGCGGTTCTTGTGTATTCGAAGATTACTGGTATAGTTTCATCCTTGATGAACTATTTATGTTCCATTAGGATTCGGTGCCATGAACAGTATCACTCCGATTTTCATCGAGTTATACTGTCCTCGCACTTACCACTGCATATCGGTGTTCCTCTTAGGAAAGCCGCATGGTGAGCAACAATTAAATTGTTCTCTTGTGAGTTGTATAAGTACTACACTTATGGTATCCCTAGGATAACCTACAATTGGCACTTATCTAATTTAGGTTTTAAGTTTGGTATCATCCAAACATATGCCTAGCATACCCAAATATTCAGGAATGAGAAACCCGGTTTCTTTCCTGTTCATATCTAATATGAAATCTGTCAAACAGATTTTATGGAACCCTATTCAAAATAAGTTCTTGCACTGTTAAAGCGTATCCGTTGAAGGAAATGGTAGCTCAGAGCGACTCATGATTAACCTTATCATGTTCAACAAAATTCGGTTACTCTTTTCGGACACACCGTCAATTGACGTGTTCCGGGAGGAGTCCTCATTGAAAGAATATTATACTCTTTCAAGTATTTGAGAAACTTATTGCTTAAGTAATTTCCATTACGGTCTTACCATGACAGTTTAATACTTTAGCCGATCTGTTTGTCTATTTCGTGTCGAAACTGTAAAAGTTTCTGATTTGTGTTCTTCAAAAGAAACACATAACCATAACGCGATGCCACATCCGTAAAGGTCACGAAATATTCATATCCACCTCTAGCCTAGCTAGACATGGGCCCACTTATGTCACTATGAACTAGGGCTATCAGATCAGTGGCATTTGCACTTTTACCAAGTAAAGGTGTTTTAGACACTTTGCCCAATAAACTAGATTCGTAGACTTTTATTTGAATAGAATCAAATGTGTCCTAGTACCCACTCTTCGAAAGTGTGGATATACGATTCTTGTTTAATTGTGTCCCAGACAACAATGCCACAATATGTTTCTTCTGATCATATCAGTTTGAGCTATTTGTTTGTCATGTTATATGTTTGAGATTTATTTATATTCAAAATATAAATTATGTTATTCACATCTAATGTGTTTATCTCAATATCATCTTTATATAATAAAACACTTTAGTGTTCTAGAATATAAAGGTTCACCCGCAGCGGGTTAAACACTGATATAGAGATGATGTTTCTAGTCAAACTAGTCACATTATAACAGTTTCCTAATTTAAGTACACACCCGAAGGTAGTTCCTAAACTTAGGTATCTACGGTTGAAACAGCGACTTTCGTCCCGTTTCCAATTCGCAGATTAATCTCAACTGAAGTCAGTATCCTGCTCATAGCAGATTCTGAACATCAGTATATATTTATGTACCACACTAAGTATTTAAAATCCAATTTTAATACTAGTAGTGAACATATTTATGACAAACATATTTGAAGTCAGAGCCTTGTTTGTCTTCAATTCCTTCATGTCTGCTTTGTCCAAACGGCAGTCACGCTTCCGCGATCCCTTTTGCCACAATTTAGGCAGACATTTTGGGATATGTCCTTTTATCTTCCCAGAAGATTATAATGATTTTGCATTTGCCCTTTTGACATTCCAGTAGCCTTTGGCCAAGCCTCGAGTTTCTAGAATATCAAAGTAAGGTGCGCCTTGCGCTACTTGCCTAATTGCAAAGTTTGACTTTGTCTCCTTGAGAATAGTCATTAACTCTCCAAGAGTTTACTATTGCAATTTATTACTTCTAAAATCTATAAATAGATCTATGAAGATCCTTCAATTTCTTTATCATACTTTAAGGATCTAATCCTTAGTTCTGATTAAGAAATTAAGGAGTCTACTGCGACAAGCTTAATGGATTAAGCATTAAAGTTATCATCACATAAATCTTCCAAAGATTATGCTCTACTATTTGCTTAACTCCGGGCTTAGGCCTAATATGTTATTTTATCAAATAAAGTAACTTATTAGTTTCCAGGACCATCCTGAAATTATTCCCAATTTTTAAAATTAAATCATTTAAATACATTTTCCCTAAGATTATGTTTTAAATGTCAATCTTTCAATTTTATCTTGATTCTAATAGTCCAACTATTTAATCAACGATTTCAGGTACTTTAAATATAATGATTATTATAGTCCAACTATATTAATCAACTATACTTTTAATTTGTTTGAATACAGTTCAACTGTTAATTAAAACAACAATTTAAATATTAGTCCAACTAACATTTAATTATTTGACGAATGATATTTGATTGAGCGTGTATGGCAAGTAATTAAACGAATATTGCAAATTCAATTCTTGCCTCCCACTATTTTTCGGCGAGCCTCTAACCCTCTGTCGAGTACTCGGGAAACCGTGTTTTCTAGCGGGCTAGGATCTCGTTAAATATCACACAATCTTGACGTTGGCCAACAAATTGTACGATAATTAACTAGGTAGATCTCTAAGATCAATTGGATCCAATCCAATTCCTAGATCCAGTAGGGGGACATCCAAGTCTGAAACATATATCTTATATATGTCAATATATCCAATATATTACCTAACCTTTTTCCTCTGAATCAACTAAGCATTGGCTTTGGCACAACAAACTTAGTGATCCCAGTTAAGCGTGACCCATTGACCATGGAAAGCTTCGTAATCAATGTCGATGGACAAGAAGTGGTCTTGACTTTGGCCAACAAACCACAACTTGGACAAGACACTGATATGGAACAAAGCTCTCGTGATTCAAACACATCCTCGACGGACAAAGGCCTTGACTTTGGCCAACAAGCCAATGCCAGTCTTGGATCTTGAGTAAGAATCACTCAATGGAAGGAAAAACGCTTAATATTTTGCGAGGGTTTTTCGAGTGCAAATTGGCAACCAATTTATTATCTTTGTTAGGTCTCATCATCATACACCCTTAAACATGCATTCTAAATACATAATAAAGCGCGTATAATAAAATAATAATGATATGCGGTTGGATACTTTACACATTGATCCTAGATCAAATCTCTCCATTTCTCTCTCTCCCGCTAGCACATGTATTACTTCTACCTGTTGCACTACACTTCTAAAGAAACCTCATTTACATTGAGGGGAATAGGTGAGAAGAGAATACAAAGAGTAAGGAGGTGATAAGGCTGGACACACAGGTCCAATTAATAAATTCCAAATTTATTACAACAATTTCTAAAATCGTCCCACTCATCTAATATCCATCTGATATACATTATTCATGCATCGCAATCATGTATTCACACAAGCATGTTATCAATCAATCTAATCCAATTAATATCTGAATAATATTATGACCATCCAATGTTCAAACAACGATTTGATTTTGCGCGAGTCAAACTCGTTTTGCGAATAAGTACTCAAAGTATGGATTCTCGAATTAAATTAAACTACATAATTAAATCCAATTCAATTTGTATTTAATATTAATTCTCTATTTAATTCCAAATTAAATACTACACTTTATTAATGAACTTTTACGACTTAAATTCCAAATTTAATCGTTACGGGTCTCAAAGCCCGATTAACGTCCAACATTAATTTAATTAAAGTCCAATGGGCTTTTAATTAATTTCTTTAAGGCGTGGGCTTCAACAACCAAAGCCCAATCAAGGAATTACCCCATAAGCCTAGAAATCAATTTAGGCCCATTAGGCCCAATTAAATTTTAAAGGTCCATTAGTCGCATTTGGGCTTTATGGAAGCGGTTTTGGGCATAATTGGATCCAACCAATTAGCCTAAACCCAACTTGGTACAACCAAGCCCAATTAGCCCAATAACAACATTTAAAGCCCAAATCCAATTTAAGCCTAAATAATTTAATTCCAAATTTCTCAATTAAATTAACTAAAGTGTATTACACAATTAATTACCCAAATCAATATTTCCAAAATACAAATTTGTACAATTAATCATGTTTATTTACAACAAAACATGTCCAACACATTTCATCAAAAAATCAAACCCATTACATGCTATATATGTCTCGGCTAAATGAGGATTTTTATGTCCAATTTTAAATCCAATCCAATTGAATCCAATCCAATTGAATCCAATTAAACATTAAATCATCATTCCAATTGATTTCCAACACATCCAATGATCAAAAAATCAAAAAACCAAGACATTAGGGCATAAGGAGGATTCGGCCAAGCTAATCCAGTTGGGGAAAATTTGTCCAATTCAAAATTCATCAAATTGACAATGCATAACACCATGTTATCAACAATTAAGCATACTCAAACATCCAATTTCATCCAAATATGCTCAAATCATTTTTACCCAAATTTTAACCCTAATCAAGTTTCATGCTTTTAATGGCTCAAGATACCATTATTGGGTTTCTATTAAGTCCCAAGGATCATTTTAAAGCAATGAAACAAGTATGAATACACAAAGAAGTATGGCGGAATCATTCTCACAATGAACGGATTGGATGCTACGAAGAACAAAAACTCCATTTCTGCCCACTGTCAAGCTCACGGCAGTCCACAATTTGTCCTCCTCCAAAATCGGTCATGGTCCTCCATTGATGTCTTCAAGCTCCAAGCTTCCAAAATGGATTCCAAGCTCACGAAATTACTGCCCTATCATCTTGGTATGTCTCCTAGAGTGTGCTAGCACTTTGATTTTGCAACAAAATCACATCTTTTATTCCTTGTGTTTCACGGTGATGAACCAGAAAAAGAAGAACAAGAATCGGTCCAAGAGCGAGAGAGAAAGATGAGGGAAAAAGAGAGAGAGAAAGAAATGTGTAAATTGATTAATTGTTTTCCAAAAACAATTAAACAAATACCATATACCATATACCACTTTCAAAAAGTCAACAAGGTTTTGGAGCCAAATTTGGCAATTAATTGCATCCAACAACCCACATCAATCACATCAATCAATCAAATCAAGTGACAAGTTGTCACATCACTCAAAGTGACTAATGATTCGACGCTTGATGCGACTAGTGATTTGACGCTTGATTTGACTTGCGTGCCGCACTCGAATTCGAAATGCGAATGCGCTCGCAAACAATCCCGGGCTCGGGTTCGCTAATTCCAAATTAACGAATTTTTCGTTGCGACGCAATTAAATGATTATGCCTAGCGAAATCATTATTCACGTTGCTAACGAATTAATTCTAAATTAACTCGTTCGCCAGAATTAAAATCTAATTTTAATTCCGCGTCGAAATCTAATTTCGTATAATATATCGAATATATTATTTTAATCGATTAATTCCAAATTAATCGTTTTCTCTCTTTTAATGATATTTTATCCCAGATAAAATATCTCCGCAATTAATCCCAGATTAATTTTCTCTCTCATCTAATTAATCCCAGATTAATAAAGTGCGAGTCATACGTCATCGGTGAATCTTCGAGAAGCGACCCATGAGATCCCCGGATATGTTGGCAGTAAATACGGTCGTCGGACTATCCGAACACGTAAGTACCTAGTACTAGGTTTATACCGATTTACAAGACAAGGTTGGCTTCTAGCAAAGCGTCATGCCTACCCAATTCTCCAGAAACATGCTTACAGGAATAAACAATATATATCAGGCGTAGTATACGTAGTATCGTGTATATCAATCCAGTATCGGATGGTCACGTGCTAGGCCTGGGGCTGGAATTGTGTCTGCCCCGTACGAAGCACATATCGGATGTCTGGTAACTAGTCTCTATAATCGGATATACATGACCTAGTCATAATATCCCGATAGCTGCATCATATAAGAGAACAAGTTATGTATCCTACGTGAACATCATCTCCACTATAACTGAAGTGATACTTCCATCTTGACATCACACCCAATACACTACGATTCTCAATATACCCAGAAGAGGCGTACACAGAACCGGTTAAAGCCCTGGACGACCAAAACCAAAGCATATTGATTGTCGCAAGTATTAGCGGTGCAAGTCTCAGTTAAGACCAAATACACCTACCCTGAATTCGGACTTCTATAGACACATAGTTATACTACCAATGGAATTCTGAAGGGGTCTATCCAGAGCGAAGCTGTTTCCCGTACCATCGGTAAAACACAACCTCCTATTACACTTGCATGAGTATCCTATACCCAAATATATGAGAACTATGTCGTTGTGCCTTCACAATGTGCACAAGTGTAATACTAGTCTTTTACGTATTCATCGATGTCCAATCTCGATAATACTCTGACTATGGATATTTAATGATTTATCCTTCGTGGACTGATACTGTCTCATATCATTCTCAATCCAGGAACAAATCATAGGGACCTCCTATCATTTATATATCTTGGTGATCTAATCACAAATGATAAGAGTGCAATCTCTTTTGTCACATAGTTAATTTGTACAACAACACCATGATCTGTACAAATAGTGACGCTATGGGTCATAATTGTCCAACAACCCCGACCTAAGGTCGATTTTTGAAAAGACCGAAGCACCATGTAGTTCATCAAGTAATTCCTCAATGATCGGAATTGGGAATTTGTCCTTAATAGTTTCCATGTTCAATGCCCTATAATCAACACACATTCTCCAACTTCCATCTGCCTTTCTAACCAATAAGACCGGGGAAGAAAAAGAACTCTGGCTAGGTCTAATAACTCCACTTCTCAACATTTCATCTACCAATTTTTCTATCTCAGCCTTTTGGAAATAAGGATACCTATAGGGTCTTGCACATACAGTTTTGGTTTCATCAACTAGAGGGATACTGTGGTCATGGCTTCTAAGTGGGGGCAAGCCTTGGGGTTCCTAAAATATGTCAGTGAATTCTTGCAAGAGGGTTTGTATCGCAGGGGTATAGGTCGTGTTTGGCTGGGGTGGGGTAGACATAGCACACTGGATGAGTTGTAAAATTAACCCTTTTGGAATCCCCTTTGAATTCTTACAGAAATCCTCCCCTTCCTATATTGTCCACTCCGTGGGGGTTAGCCCTCGCAACACCACCTGGTTTCCATCCCACCGAAACAACATGCTCAAGTTACCAAAGTCCCACAAAATTGGGCCAAGCTTTTGCAACCAAGTAATTCCCATTACTGCATCACAGCCCCCTAAGGGCAGTAAATAAAAAGGCACCAAAAATGAATTACCTTGTATGTCCAGAGTCACCTCCTCACATAAGCCATGACAGGGAACTTTATCTCCATTAGCAACGGTCACATGTAGTTGTCCTCCTTTCTGAGTCGGCAGCAGTAACTTTCTTGCCACTTTTGCATCTATAAAGCAATGGGTGTTGCCAGAATCAATAAGCACAATAAGAGGCTGATTTCCAAACTTCCCTATTACTCACATGGTCATGGGTGAAGGGGAGCCCGTAACAGCATTGAGGGAAATCTCCACCTTGTCTTCTTCCAATGGTACAGGTTTCTCGCCAGTCCAGTCTTCCTTGACTTCTCCATTCTCCAACACATGATCAACTCCAAAACTGACACCTTCAAGTAAGAAAATTGTTGGTTTCTTGCACCTATGGCCACTGTGGGTTAAGGTGAGGTATCGCTCCTGTAGTTTTTCCACTCCAAAGGCTTGGGTGACATTGGTCGGGTTTGCAAGACGGACTGGAATTTCTAGCTATTCTCTTAAACCGGCTAGAAAGCAACTTAGTTTATACTCTTCGCTCAAATTGGGAAGCCGATTAGACAAGAATTCAAATTGTGCCTTGTACTCATCCACGGTTGTATTATGGGATAGACGTTTGAATTGTGCAGCGGGGTCATCGTAAGCAGAGGGACCAAATCGAACCATGACAGCCCTTGAAAGATTCTCCCAACCTGTAAGTTGTCATGTGTTCTCCATTTCTTGAAACCACACCAAGGTTGGGCCTTCCATATAATAGGAAGCTAACATAATACGGTGTTGTGGATGAGTGTTATGAATTGCGAAAAAATGATTTGCTTTATACAACCAGCTCATGGGATCCTCCCCCTCAAACCGGGGAAATTCAACTCGGGGCACTGCTAAACGAATGCCCTGGATGTCATTGTTGCGGGGTACTACTTCTTCCAATTCACCACCTTGTTGTCTTTGATTTTGTAGGAGATTGTCAAGTCGGGTGTTCACCCCTGCCAGTTGCTGCATCATCCTCTCCAAAGAGTGTTGCTGCCTTTCTAAGGATTGCTGTTGGAGGGCTTGTGCTTGGTCAATGGTGCCATGAGCTTGTTGAAGTCCTGCCACAGCCTCAGCTAGCTGAGCAAGACGAGTGCCTTCTGCCAAAGGATCTTGGCTCTGAGATACCACTTGCTATGAACTTCACTGTCTAAAATCACAATTACTAGTAATTTTGGCTTCTTCGAGGGAGCCAACCTCCAGTTATAATTAATAGAAGAATTTGTGAACTCAACACTGCATTTCATTTCATTGTCTTTCCATACAAATACAACTTTCTGCATAACTGCCAACAAGTGGAGCCATTAAATTCGGCGCCACTATCAGTAACTGCCCCTAATGGAACTTAACTGAACTTCAAACAACAATTGGCAAAATACAATAAAATGAATAGAACAAAAGAAACTGATAATAAAATAAATACAACAAAAGAAACTGATAAAGGAAATTAAATAACTAGAATTGACATATCAATTGGGCTTGGGCCCATAGCATTCAACCATCAGAATTTCCAAGGACCTTCGTGTCTGCGGTGATTGTCATTCTGGTTACAAATTAATCAGTAAAATTATCCGACAACATTCATATTTAGAGACCCTCGTCGATTTCACCACTTTAGACATGGCGAGTGTTCTTGCTCTGATTATTGGAGATCAGACTACTACATATAGAGCTTAAAAGATCCGTCTCTGTAATGGTTTCATGACAGTGACCATCGAATATCACAGAAACACAAGTGTAGAACATAACAAGAAAATCCCAATTTTATATTCATCAAAGATGCAAATAATTCCCAATACAGAACATCACATTCAAAGTCTATGGTGACTGCTTAGCACTTCGCTTTCACCAAATTCAATCTCTCACAATACTTCCATTTCAACGAAATACCAAATAACATCAGTTTCTACTATAAAAGAAAAGCAAATTACTCTACTTCAGCCAAGTAATCATCGATTTCAGCTGGAGTCAACACCCTGCAGCAAAATGATCAGGATGAAAAAGGAGGTCAGCTAAGAAAGCATGTGGAATTTCATCATTATAACATAAATAACTAACTATTTAGCGTTAAAACTAAATTTTCAGAAACTGATTTTTCTATAGATTCTCAGGTAAAGATCAAACAAATCCTCAACATGTTAAAAGTGGAAAAACACTGCTCATATGGCTTTGGTGAACACTGAACACCCCCATGCATCACACACTAAGAATCAATTAGAACACGCACATGGGACAAAAAATGGCAACTTGCCTGAACTTTTTGTCAGCACCAATTATACCAATCTCGATGTTTTTGCCAGAAATCTGTCCTTCAAATCTTCAACATGGAAAAAGAGGGCTATGTTAGACAGTTAAATAGGAAGAACAAATCTTTATAAATAACAAGGAATAGGAATCATGAACCAAGCTTTCAATTTTTTAAAAACACAACAGAGACGGCTAATCATTTAACTTTCCTACTAGCAATATAAAAGGTAACCCCTTTAAGCTTATGTTGGTTGAATATAACTTCACAAAAAAAGACACTATATAGGGTAGGCATGTTGCTGTTAGATGCCAGCCATGAAAAAGGACCCTCATAATTACTATAAAAACAAATCCAATTTAAGGAGCGGGGAAGTGAGATGCTTACCCTTCCTTAAGTGTCAATATTGCCGTGTGTACAGCATCATCAAGCTCCATGTCCTCTGTATACCTATAAGACAACACATAATGTTCAAAATTATGACTGAAATAATGTTGAATGTTCAAAATGATGACCAAAAAAATTTGGCCAGGAACAACTTTAATAGAAACAAGGATTAAAAGATTGACAACTGACGGAACTTCCTGAGTATAGAATTAAATTTACATGACTTAGGCTCCAAATACATAAATTTATGTGAGTGAAGTCCCATTACTATGGGTCTGTATTTCTTCTTGACACAGGTAACACAGGTTTTCGTAAACGCGTAATTTTAAATGTTCTTCAAAATCACTCACCTCTTCTCAAGAAATGTCTTTGCATTGGAGACATTTTTCCCCATTGCTGAAGCTTTCCAAGAGAAATATGAACCTGAAGGATCCACCTAGAACAAAATTCACATAAAAGAAATAATAATAATAAGATTGCATTGCATATACTAATTTTTGCAAGGGAGACTCAATAATACCATTCCATAAACTGGATACGGGGAAACTGAAATACCTGATACAACTGTGGACCTTTGTCGTCAAAACCAGCAACCAGCAATGAGACTCCAAAAGGCCTCACACCACTAATAGAAAGAAACAAACAAATCAATATTCAGAAAGAAACAGACAGCACAAGTTTGGCCAACGATTTGTTGACTTTCCTCTGCCTATTTTTCCAATACATTACAAATCCCAAGTTTGATACAAACATGCCCACAAATAAGATAATAGGAGAGTTTCCTTTCCACTGTTACAAAGAAATGTAATATACCAGATACAATAGGTCAAAATCAAATACGTTGAGAGCATATAAAGGCTTGATTATTCCTGATACAAGTAGATGGTTAAAAAAAAATCAGTAACAAGGAATAATTACCCTGACTGAGTGAACTCCTGCATCACAGCAGCAGTTTCCCTTACAAGTTGTGTAACAGGGATTGGCTCCTGCAAAACACCAACATCACATCACATATAAAGTCAGAGCGACCTAAAGTTTTCAAGTAGTCAAGTCAATCATTTCAAGTATGAAGTATCAAAGAACAAGAATCAGTATGCACTTATACTGTATTGATCAATGTTGCTTCACTAAAGGTTCTAAATGTGATTATCTGACTTTAGATGAATAGATAGAAGATGAATGGATATTTGAAATTTAGAGAGTAAGAATATCATAGAAGGGAAAAATACACAAGTAATGGTGAATAGAGTGGTACTTTGTACAGTCGGTGATATTGCTCTGCCTGCTTCCTACTTTTTCGAACAAGGACTCGAAAATCTGGACCCATTCCACTGCACCGCAAACAAGAGGAAAAAATTAATGAGGTTCACTCTTTAACTTATATACCCACCACAAACATAAATGATCAACATTCTACAGTGATGGATGATGAAAAGAATGTACAAGGCCACATATCACTCACTTTATGGAATACATATTTTTAAGAACACACTAAGTGTTAAATGAAATACATAACCAAAAAAAAAAAAAATTAGTTCTAGCCACAAACAGCACATTTGTCAAAGTCCATGATGTCAGACAATAATGAGGAAATATAACACCGAATAAACATCTATTTTCATATATTTGAACTTATTAAACATCTAGACAAGAAGAAGAAAACAAACCTGTACACAACTCCAATGTTTGGTGTTAATGACTGAATCTTTTGAACCTACAATCAATTAAAAAAAGATATCATAACTACATCTCGAAATATAGCAACAAATTACAAGAGAATACACCCAAAAAAAAAAAAAAAACTTTACTCACAGAAGTTTCATCAACCAAAATAGACGGTAGTTTCTTCTCAGTAGCAATGACAACGCCATTAGCAGCTGCAACCACCACCAGCCAAATGCAATAAGCCATGACAAAACCCATTAACAGAGATAGTTAATAATTGAATAACTTAGATAATCTCAGAAATAATCCAACAAAAGCACCTTTGATTCCCAAGGATGTTTGGCCCGATCCAACGGCTGTTAAGGCATGTTCAATCTGAACAAGCTTCCCAGAAGGACTGTAACATTAAATTTACATTATCATTGTACAAAATCAAAACTTTATTTAAAAATCAATTATTTTAACTCAAATTTATACCTAAAAGTGGTCAAAGAGAATGAGTACTGACTATCACCCATATTTTAAAATCAAATGAACCTGCACAAAAAACAAAGTGTTACTCAAAATATCGCAACTTTAGTACAATTCTTAAAATGATAAGCAACGAGAGAAAGATCAGAAAATAATTATCTAATTTTTTCGATTTTAAATTTTTATCAAAACGCAATGTAAATTAGGGTTTATGTGAAACTAATTATTGGAATGAAACGACGGAGTTTTGAGCTTACCTTGCAGAGCAAAAATCGGTGTGGTTTACGATAGAGAGTTGCAGAGAGTGGATGCCTTTCTAGCCCTTGAGAACAGGAGGACACAAAATGAATCAAAGAGGCGACGTCGTTTTGGCTTACACTTTCGTACGCAGTCTCCTGACCGAGTCGCTTGAATTAAAAATGATAATAACATTAGGATCCCTATGTTTCACTAGAATCACATTAAAAGAGATAGTTTACCATTGCTTTAGCATAAGTCTGTGCCGTACCATCACATATTCACATTCACGTTTGGCGGTTTGGGTATAATTTAATAAAGATAAATTATTATTTTTACACTCAAATCTTGGTTTATTTCTGAAAACACTCAAAAGTTTTAAATAAATTTAATTTTATATCCAAAATTTGAGTCATTATATTAATTTATATTTTTTTAGTATAAATTAGTACAATATCTAAAACTTTTTAGGTGTAAATTAGTATGTTGACTAAAATTTTATATATAAAATTCAAAAAATATAAATTAATACATTGAATGAAATTTCGAGTATAAAATTTAACTTATTTAAAATTTTCGGATATTTTCATTTATAAACTAATTCCTTTGGTAGAAAATGATAATTTCTCTTAAATAAACTGTATTTATAATCTCACCCACGCTGTTCAACCATGACTAGGGGTGGCAATTTTGGTTAGAATATATTTATTTGTTCGATTTGATTCGCTTTAAAGTAAATACGAGTTTGAAAAAATGGATTCGTTTAATAAATGGGTCAATTCAATTCGATTCGTTTATTAAACGAATTGAATCATATTGATTCGTTTTATTATTTTATTTTACCAGTTATTATTATTTTTCAATTAAGATTCGAGAAATTATGGTTAATTACTATAGAAAAAATAATATTGTCGATATTTGGTGAGATATTTTTAGTACATATATTAACTACATATTTCATATGTATATATTTATGAAAAATTAATGTAAATAAATTGTGGTAATTATGTTATGAAATAATATCATGACTAAACAAATATTCATATTCGATTCGTTTAATTAAACGAATCGAATACGAATCTATCACATTTTGATTCGATTCGTTTAAGATTCGATACAAATTCGATTCATTAATTCGTTTTGGAGAGATTACCTTATTATAGGGTTAAAAATAATGATTTTGGGAGAGAAAAATTAACAAGAATATTCAATTGAAATCCTGAAGATTGAAATAAGGGTTCTTATCTCGAGTTTTTCTTCTCTCTTAATCTTTCTAGTTTTATGTTGTCTTTCATTATATTCATGAATTATATGCTATTATGGAATATAAATATGAACTAATTTATTATATTAGGGTTATAATGGAACATGCACATTATTGAATATTGAAGTTTTCTTTCTGAATTAAGTGATTTTTGTTAGGTTGTTTATCTTTCCCTATTCTTGTTGGGTAAATATAGAGAAAGCCTGTCGGCGGGCGAAATCGATTTTTAAAATACTTTTAATCCAGATAAATTAAATGATATCATATGCTTTTAATTTATCCGTATGTCGCCCTAATCACTCATTAATATCAAATATTGTGAATAATCACGCATAAAAACTTAAGACAAAATTTTCGAAAATACTTTCCGCGGTTACACATTAACCGGTTTACCAGTTAATCGAATCTACCAATCAAGATAACCGAACAACTAGATCAGTCGTGAAACCAAACCAGCCCACTGCTACAGTGATCAGTTAACCGATTTATATTTATATCGTTATACTTGTAAAAAGGACTTTGTTTTGGCTATAAAAATAGCAAATGAACTCTAATTGAGTTGATTCTTAAACCATCAGACTCGCTTTTCTGAGATGAATAACTTTCGTGTTGAACACTTTTCGAAATTTATATCAGAAAGGCTTTAAAAATACGTATTTTCGACGAAGTTCCATGACATGGGCCTGATTGTAATTTTCGAGGGTCAGAATGTAATTTTCAGAAACTTTCTTATAAATACCCTCAAGTTTCTGTAATTGAGAAAAAAATCAAAAGTCTATCTCATTCGACCTCCCCTTCGTTTTTAGTATATGCGTGTGCCGACGGCCAGCCGACCCGCCGACATAGAAAAGAGCGCCGGCTCACCCCAAACCACCAGCTGCCAATGGCCGGCCTAAAGTCGCCAGATTCCGGCGAAACCGAGAATAAATAGGTGCATGAATGGGTATTCCAATCTCTGCTCATCGCTTCATTTAACAACCCGAGTCACCAGTTAAATCGAAGCTCTTGGAGAGTACTACAAGTTAGCGGTGATAGATTTTCCATTCCGTGAACGGTTGCACGCGAAACAAAAGAGAAAGATTTTGTGAATAGTGACCCCCACGAATGAACAGTACCTCTGATCGGAATTCTGTCGATTCTGGTGCGTTCGTGGGGTCGTTTGGAGTCCGTATATGCCCTCAAAATCTCGGTAAGACGTCACGGTAAAAACTCACAAATTTCAAGTTTCCATTAAAAATACGGATATTTCCAGTAGTTTCATAAAGTAGCGTATTGATATAAATTGAATTGTTTGAGCATAAATATATTGAATATGTGCATTTGGTAGAATCCGAGTGAAAATAGAACAAGTTGGATCGATCCGACAGAATATGCGAGTTTAGATGTGTTTTGATTTTTATGATAGTTATGAATTATATATGATATTACAAAAATGTTTATATAAATCCGGACAGGTTCGGAGGGTTTGGGACCCTTCCGTAGTGTTTTCGGAAATTTTTTCGGAAGATTTTCTAAAAATGCGTAAACCAAGGATTCAAGTTAACTGGTGGCATGAACTAGTTTCTAATGATGTTTTAAGATAATAGAACTGAAATAATTGAAATCGGACTTAATTTGATTGTCCCAGAAAGATCCGGAATTTTATCTTAGTTAACTCAAGAATTCTATAAAGTTACGATTCTGATGGTATTTCACCATTTGTTTTGGAAGAATTGACTAGGACCTGAAGTGCTCATGAAGCCAGGTAAGTAATCCATGCGATGAGTACTTGGATGATGATTTGCATTTAAATATATGTATGTATCGATGATTGAAGTATTTAGGATAAGACGAGGATAGTTAATGGACATTCTTGTGAATAAAGTTCGAGATTACGTATGGTTAGGATAATCGACCACCACAGGTATGAATCTTTGTTATTGATATGATATGAAGTGAGATATGAAATGAGCTTAACATTTATGTGTATGTATAGATGTATGAACATGTATAAATCGATAATGATATATATCCATCTGTGTAAATGTATGAGTATGTATAAGTATATGTATAAGCACATGTATAAGTTTATGAACATGTATTCGTATACGCATATGATGTTAGATATGTATAGGTTGGGTATACAGAATCGGTAATTAGAACAAATCGTGATGTTTGGATTGGTATAAGCTAAGCTCTTTTAAATGGATAAAGTACGTGTGCGAAATGATATGTTTATGAATGGATGTCTTAACTTGTAAGTTTTTGAACAAGGATGTTTCTGAATAGAATTTTGGAAACTGGGTGTATTTGATTGATAAGTAAAAGGCATGAAGATTGTTAAAGACTATGGTATCTGATTTCGAAGTGATATGTATATTCATATGATTGGTGTATATACGTGTATTATAATTATTACAAATATTTCGGTAGTTACAAGGAAATCCGAATTAGACTTAAATTTAGCCCAGCAGACCCTATCGGTAGACCCTGAAATCATACTTTCTCAGCAGACCCTGAAATCAGACCCACAGAGCAGACCCTCACGGCAGAGGCTGAGAGCGGAGGCTGGCGAGCAGAGGCAGAGGCTGGTGAGCAGAGGCAGAGGCTGGCGAGCAGAGGCTGAGGCTGATGAGCGGAGGCAGAGGCTGATGAGCGGAGGCAGAGGCTGATGAGCAGAGGCAGAGGCTGGCGAGCGGAGGCAGAGGCTGATGAACAGAGGCAGAGGCTGATGAGCAGAGGCAGAGGCTGATGAGCAGAGGCAGAGGCTGGCGAGCGGAGGCAGAGGCTGGCGAGCAGAGGCAGAGGCTGATGAGCAGAGGCAGAGGCTGGCGAGCAGAGGCAGAGTGTGGGAACACAAACTGGGCGACGCATGATGTTCCGGGCTCGCGGCCCGGTTAGGAATACGGAGTAGCCCGCGGGGGACTAAATCGGAGAATAATGGAGTCGCCACCCGGTGTGAACCGGGACAAAGATTTAAGGCCGCACTCACCCCTCTCAAGGGAAGACCTCAAACCGTTTGGGTTCGGAATGGTCTCTTACTTATGCCATTTGTAATAAAATGATTTGTGCAATAATCTTACCAAGCCTAAGCAACATATTTCCAAGGATAATTTACTCCTAAGTTTGCATGCATAGGTACAAAGCTCATATCTAAGTTTACATATAACACATTTTCATATTTGCATACAACCTATTTGCATATAATCTATGTCCGAATTCATGCATAAAGATAAATTGACATACGGAAAGCATACAATTTCACATTGGTAGACACAGAAACACAAACAAATAACATTCTTACAAGCATGCATATTAAGGAAAGACAATTAAGCGCATAATGGAAATAGATAACTAAAGAGGTAATACAAATGCATAAGGTAAAAAGAGACAACTATAACGCTAAAATAGACATGTCGTGATGTGATGCAGAAAAGATATCTAGAATTGACACACACGTGTGTGAGCCTTTTTTCAAGTGGTACGTGGAATTGTATCCCGAGTACAGATCATATTACCGTCCATTCGGAATCGGCTATGAAATTTATGTTCAGGTTTCCATCCTATATACCACGAGAAATAATGCCCAAATGCTATCATGACATGGGTACACAATGATAATAGATCGAGCCAAGACAAAGATAGATGATGCAATCAATAGATGAAAGACGCGGTAAATATCATGGTAAAGGTAGCCTTTTAGGCTTTTCTTCCCCCAAATGGAGAACCTTTTAGTCCAACACCATAAGCCCATTGCGCTTTTCATTACAATGCGTACAAAGATGAAGACAACAATATCGGACTCCGTGTACCCGATTGAACACATCTTACATTCAACCGAATATACATCAACCGACGCGGCAAAGCATTGTGGTAAATGATTTTAACCCCTAAGAATAGAGGACCTTTAATCCAACTTACTAAGCCCATACGCTCGATCACATAACGCATAAATAAAAAAATAAAGACAATAATATCGGCTTCGTATACCCGATTGAACACCATCTTACATTCAACCGAATATACATCAATCGACGCGGTAAAGCATCGTGGTAAAGGGTTTTAACCCTCAAAATAGGGGACCTTTAATCCAACTTACTAAGCCCATGCGCTCGATTACATCATGCATATAAAAATAAAGACAATAATATCGGACTTCGTATACCCGATTGAACACGTCTTACATTCAACCGAATATACATCAACCGGCGCGGCAAAACATCGTGGTAAAGGGTTTTAACCCCTCAAAATAGGAGACCTTTAATCCAACTTACTAAGCCCATGCGCTCGATCACATCATTACATAAACAAATAACATGCGGAAATCAAGTAGCGAATAATAAACAAATCAAAACAACATAAAACAAAATATGCGCCGTTTACTCAAGTGGTACGTGGAGTTGTATCCCGAGTACAGATCATACTACCGTCCATTCGGAATCGGCTATGAAATTTATGTCCGGGTTTCCATCCTATATACCACGAGAGGCGACACATTTTTCATTTTATTCAAGGGCCACAACATGCATCATTTCACAACACATACATTTTTTATCTATTCAAAGGCCACAACATGCATCACTACACAATACATGCATTTACTATCTATTCAAGGGCCACAATCATGCATCAATAAACGACTCTCATGCGATAAAAACGAATAAAACAATTAAAAAGATAGATGGAAATAATAGGAAAGTACCATCAGGTCTAACCTTTTATGTCGACTTTCGGACTCGCGTTTCACGACCGTCGGGAGGGCTATCGTTCCGCAACTCTTCCGGTTCACTAGATTAACGTCTTAGCTCGCTGTTTTGCTGTTTTGGTCGCCGTTTCACTCCGTTTCCTGCTGTTTTGGACTGCCGTTTCTGGTTACTGTTTTGGTGTTTAGGCTACTGTTTTATGTGGTTTTTCGGGGACTATTTTAGGCTGTTCGGGGACTGTTTCGGTGGTCAAATGGGCTATGTTTTCAGTGCAGTTTTCAGTGGGTAAGATGCGGCAATTTAAGGCTTATTGAGTGGCAGTTTTGGCGTATTGAGTGGCAGTCTTGTGAAGTTGAGGCTTTCGCTGAATGGGGCTTTGATGCGCTGAATGTTGGGCTTCACGTGAGGTTTGGTTAATGTGGCGTGCAGCTGATTTGTTGAAGTGGTGAGGGACATGTGGCGCTAAGTGTGTGCAGTTTGAGTGGGTTACGTTGAGGAAGTGTTTTTGGCTAAGTGGGCTGGTTCGAATGGGCAGATGATGTGTGGGGTCTGTGGCTAGTTGATGCGTGAAGTTGTATTTGAGTGTTTTAGGTTTTTGTCTTCTTGTTGTTTGGTCAGTGGCGTTAAGGTTGAGCAGGTTATTGGTGAAGGGGCTGAGTGGCGTGTGGAGAGAAGATTAGAGGCAGTGGACGTGTAAGGTTTATTTTTTTGGTCTTTGCCCTCTGAGAGAGGGGAGGTCTTAGGGGTGAGAAAAGTGTTTCTTTTATAGACAAAGGTTAGGCTTGACAAGGAAAGAGATTTGGCTAATTAAAAATGGATATGATTTAGTGTCATGTAAGGTAAATACAAGATTGAGGGGGGACAAATTTAGGCTTGATTAGGAAGTTAGTATATTTAGTTTGTGTTGATTAGGCATACAATATTTTAAGTTAGGAATAATATATTTTTAATTAGGAATAATATTTGATTGATTGATTTTAACTTGGTATGATTATATTTCATGTTTGTTTTATATTTGTATATGACTTAATTAATATTTAATTTAATTTGGTATCTGTTTTATATTTTATTTAGTTTGTATATGTTTTAATATTTATTTAATTGGGTTGTATTTTGAGGGCCTTGGGCGTGTGGGCCAAGTGTGGTGGGCTAGGTGGTTGTTTGGTTTGGTGAGTGGGTTTGGGCCAAGGTTAAATGGTTCTGGGTTTTTTAGGCCAAAGGTGATTAAAACGAAGGTCCAACGAGCGAGCTCGGAGCTAAACATGCGGATAAAATTAACGAAATGCTGATTCCCTTCGGACAACCGTTTCCTGCAACTTCCTCGACTAAAAAGGTAGTGCCTCCAAATGAGACTCATCATAGGGTCTCACATGCAAAAATACAGTGCCTACACAGAGGCTGATGAGCAGAGGCAGAGGCTGATAAGCGGAGGCAGATGCTGATGAGCAGAGGCAGAGGCTGATAAGCGGAGGCAGAGGCTGATAGAAAAAGTTAGACCCTGAAATTGATGAAGTTCTTCACTTTCTCGAGGCTTGTTGATGTCAACAATATCCTTAAAACAAATTCGTCCCCTACCGTAGGTGCAGTAGAACGTGAGATGATTGTTTCCCAGGATACAACGGAAAAAACGTACGAGTAAGGGCACCACCGAACTCGTATCCAACGAACCACAAAAGTGTTTGAACTCTCCCTTAACAAAACAAAGAAAAACGAGCTGTTGTGTGTGATGTTTTTTCTCTGTATTGTAAACAAAATCTGAATGTTGTTTATATAGGAAAACGAAAAACACAGCTCATTTAAAGGAAATAAACATGCCAATTATATCTCATAAATGGGAGGCCTTTCACTGGTTGTAACCACCAAGCTAATTAAATTAGCTGTTATGGAAATTCAACTTTTGTAACCACCAAGCTAATTAAATTAGCTGTTATGGAAATTCAAAAGGCTTGGAAAATTGAAGAGATTAGTAAAAATTCGGCTGGGCCGGGCCCGCACAATTTGGTCCGGCATTCGTGTACGCAGGACACGTGGGTGCACACGAGCCAAGCCTGTTTGGATTTTGATTTGCACCCCCCTGCGCGCACGTAGAAAGAGCCTCTATCCTTATAACTCTTACCCATATACTTATGAGCAATCATATATAAGCACAATTTTCCCTCTATAGCTTTCTCATATGGGACAAGCTAACTTCTCTTTATTTTCCAACACCAATGGGTGAACTTTGAGTAACAATTTCTCATTCACCCAAACACCATTTTAAGCATATGAATATACCATTTCGAAGTACTCACGGAGGAGTATCCGAATCATTCAATAACAACCACTAACACGAAGTGGACCATGCTTAAAATTGAGCCTCAAAATGCTTACTCATAAGCATTTTTCCAACAATCCCCCACATGAATGAAATTGGCGAAAAACGTCAAATAAAATTATTTTATAAAACATTTTATTTTGACCTAGAAGAGTTCAACGGTTCAACACCTGCATAGGATAGGTAGACCTCAGCCTTTGAACCTTCCCTTGTGAAAATATATCTCATTTACTGGCTGACAGTGGACGTGATGTCATTGAACTGTACTGCCGTTCATGTAAATGAAGAACATATATCACACAGATATTTTACCTAACACATCTGAGTTCTCATTATTATGTTCATTTTGGCCATGAACATTAACCTGGTTCTGCAAGAGTTTCTAAGAATTGTGCCCCGTACAATTCCCTTTGAAGCGGCCCCACTTCTCTCTTACATAGGTGATATCTTATTTAAGAGTATCTCGTAATACTCTGCTCGGATTCCCGACGCATAAGAATCATTAAAAGCTTTTGCTTAACCTCCATCTATACGAGCATCACTGTTTCATTTCACCATAGGAATGGACTAGAGGGTAACCCCCACACTGAACCAATTATGTCCTTTACGAGTAGGTTGTCCCATTGAACCTAGATCTTGGGATCTCCAGTCAACAATGTTGGGTTTTCCTTCGTAATAAACATTTATCTAATGGGCTTTAGTCCCATTCCCCTCGATGATTTCACAACCAACTCTCTATTTAACCCTTTGGTTAGCGGATCCGCAATGTTATCATTTGACTTTACATAGTCAATCGAAATAACTCCAGTAGAGAGTAATTGTCTAACAGTATTGTGTCTACGACGAATATGTCTAGACTTACCATTATACAGATTGTTATGTGCCCTTCCAATTGCAGATTGACTATCGCAATGAATGCAAATTGCTGGCACTGGCTTAGGCCAACTTGGAATATCCTCTAGAAAATTTCGAAGCCATTCTGCTTCTTCAGCACACTTGTCTAATGCAATGAATTCTGATTCCATTGTAGATCTGGCTATCACAATCTGTTTGGAGGATTTCCATGATATAGTTGCACCTGCTAGTGTAAACACATAGCCACTGTTAGACTTTGAGTCTTTCATGTCAGATATCCAATTAGCATCACTGTATCCTTCGACTACAGCTGGATATCTATGATAGTGCAACCCATTATTACGAGTAAAACGTAAGTACCTAAGTACTCTCACTATTGCTTTCCAGTGATCAACCCCTGGATTACTCGTATATCTGTTGAGCTTGTTTACTTTACAGGCTATATCTGGCCTTATACAACTCGATAGATACATCAAACTCCCGATCACTCTAGAGTATTCTATTTGAGATATACCCTCTCCCCTATTCTTTGATAGGTGTAGACTCACATCTAAAGGAGTTCTTGCCACAACAGAATCATCATTGTTGAATTTACCAAGAATCTTGTCCACATAGTGCGACTGATCAAGAATAAGTCCCTCTGGACTTCTCGAGATCTTTATTCCCAGAATGACATCTGATAGACCCATGTCTCTCATGTCGAACTTAGATTTCAGCATATTCTTGGTAGATTTCACCATTTTAACATTACTCTCCACGACAATTAGTATGTCATCAACGTAGAGACATAAAATGACATAGCCAACTTCTGTCTCTCTGACATAAATACACTTCACATTCATTGATTTTGAAACCATTTGCCAACATGGTGTCATCAAACTTTTTATGCCACTATTTCGGGGCTTGTTTCAATCCATACAAGGATTTAACTAACTTACAGACTTTCTTTTCTTGTCCTGGAGCTATAAAGCCTTCAGGTTGTTCCATGTAGATTTCTTCATCTAAATCTCCATTCAGAAAGGCTGTTTTCACATCCATCTGATATACCTCAAGATTGCGCAAAGCTGCAATTGCTAGTATCATCCTTATGGAATTTATTCTCGTTACAGGAGAATAAGTATCAAAGTAATCAAGACCTTCACGTTGTCTGTAACCTTTAATTACAAGTCTTGCTTTGTACTTGTCAATTGATCCATCTGCCTTTATTTTCTTTTTGAAAATCCACTTGGACCCTAAAGGTTTACATCCTGGAGGAAGATCCACTAACTCCCAGGTGTGATTTTGTAAGATGGATTCAATTTCACTATTGATGGCATCTTTCCACAAAGCACCATCAGCTGACCTTACAACTTCGTTATAGCTTTGAGGATCATTCTCTAGCAAAAATGTCAGAAAATCTGGACCAAATGATTTTTCTGTTCTAGCTCTTTTGCTACGTCTTGGTTCAAGTTCAACAACTTGTTGATCCTCTGGAACATTTATGTGTTCTTGGTCCTGACTATCTTCAATGATAGTCTCATGTGCCCGTTTGTGCACATTTGAATTCGAATTAGTTTTACAGGGAAAAACGTATTCGAAAAATGATGCATTCCTCGACTCCATTATCGTATTCTTGTGAATATCTGGTACATTAGACTCATACACAAGAAATCGATAAGCATTACTGTTATGTGCATATCCTATGAAAACACAATCAATAGTTTTTGGTCCTATCTTCACCTTCTTAGGTGGAGGAATGACTACCTTGGCAAGACACCCCCACACTCGTAGGAATTTATAGGAAGGTACTCTTCCTTTCCACATTTCATAAGGAGTTTTCCCTACTTCTTTCCGTGGTACCTTATTTAAAAGGTAATTAGCTGATAAGACAGCTTCTCCCCACATATTCTGAGGTAAGCCAGAGCTGATTAACATAGCGTTCATCATCTCTTTCAAGGTATGATTCTTCCGTTCCGCAATCCCATTGGATTGAGGTGAATAAGGAGCTGTGGTTTGATGTATGATTCCATTTTGTCACAAAGTGATTCAAAAGGAAAAACATACTCACCACCACGATCACTTCTTAACTTCTTAATTCTTTATTCAGTTGGTTCTCAACTTCATTCTTATAGAGAACAAATTCTCTATAGCTTCGTCATTGCTTTTAATCAAATACACATAGCAAAATCTTGTGCAATCATCAATAAAGGTAATAAAATATTTATTACCGCCTCTCGATTGTATTGAATTAAAATCACATACATCGGTATGAATTAGATCAAGTGGTTCAGAGTTTCTTTCAATACTATGAAAAGATGATCTAGTTAGTTTTGCCTCAACACAAGTATCACACTTATGTCTGTTATCAATTTTAAAATTGGGAATGTGATTCATGTTAATTAATTTTCGCAATGAATTAAAATTAACATGTCCTAATCTACCATGTCATAGATTAGAGTACTCAACAATATAAGCAGAAGAACTAGCTTTATTGATATTTTTGGGTTTAACAACCATTACATTGAGCTTAAATAGCCCATCAGTTACATACCCTTTTCCCACATACATCTCATTTTTAGTCAAAACTACTTTATCAGACTCTCGAACACCATCCGAAATCCATGCTTGTTCAGAAGCGATCCAGACACAAGATTCTTCCGTATTTCAGGTACATACAGAACATTGTTCAAAGTCAACTCTTCCCCGAGGTCATCTTCAGAATCACCTTTCCTTGACCTTCAATCTCAGATGTTGCTGAATTTCCCATGTATATCTTTTCCTCATTACCAGCAGGCTCAAATGAAGAAAACATGCTCATGTCCGAGCACACATGTCGAGTGGCACCAGTGTCAATCCACCACTCTCTTGGGTTAGAACCCACCAGATTCACCTCAAAATCACAGCAGAAAGGTTAATGTCTGAAACATCTTGAGTCATGTTTTCCAGCACATTAGCCTATTGTTTCTTTTTCTTCTTCGGCAGTCTGCACTCAGAAGACTTGTGACCCATTTTGTCACTTGAAGAAGCATCTTCCTTGAAATTTGGATTTCTTGGAAACTCCTCATTTAGGGCCCATTTTTGACCCTTTGTTCTTGAGGTTCTTGTTCTTATGGCCATGTTCGACAACATTTGCTTTGGCCTCATGAGTCATTCCTCTCTTGTCAGAAACTCGGTTATCTTCCTCAATTCTCAGCTTAAGAACCAAGTCTTCAATGCTCATTTCTTTTCGCTTATGCTTTAGATAATTCTTGAAATCTTTCCAACCAGGTGGTAGTTTCTCAATTATCGAGGCTACTTGGAAGGTTTCACTTAAACTCATCCCCTCAGCATGAATTTCTGCTAGAATAATCTGCAGTTCTTGTACTTGGCTTAACACGTTTTGGAATCAATCATCTTAAAATCTAGGAAACGGCCTACGACAAATTTCTTAGTACCAACATCCTCAGTTTTATATTTTCGATCTAAAGATTCCCAAAGCCCTTTAGCTATTTTCATTCCGGCGTACACATTGTACAAGGAATCACTTAGCCCATTCAGCACATAATTCCGACATAGGAATTCAGAATGTTTCCAAGCATCGATGGCACTGATGACTTGGATATCAATCTCACCCTCTTTGGGTACATGAGCATCTTCCTTTAGAAACCTCGCAAGGTTTAACGTGGTCAAGTAGAAAAACATTTTCTGTTGCCACCTTTTGAAATTCTGACCACTGAATTTTTCAGGTTTTTCCGCAGCAGGATTGACATGGCTCACATGTCCAACAAGTTGGCTAGCCATAGAGGCAGCAACACCTTCGCCAGCCACATCGGCTACCATATTAAGCCCAGAGGCTTAAACAAGTTGGCCAGCCGAAGAGGCTGCCACTGCACGTTGGTCAGCCACGGGGGTTGCCACAACATTCTGGCCAGCCGAAGAGGCTGCCATATTCGGATCTACTGTGTTTGGACTGATTTCCATATCCACAGAATCAAACTTTTTTTTAAGACTGTATTACAATTATTACAAATATTTCGGTAGTTACAAGGAAATCCGAATTAGACTTAAATTTAGCCCAGCAGACCCTATCGGTAGACCCTGAAATCAGACCTTCTCGGCAGACCCTGAAATCAGACCCACAGAGCAGACCCTCACGGCAGAGGCTGAGAGCGGAGGCTGGCGAGCAGAGGCAGAGGCTGGCGAGCAGAGGCAGAGGCTGGCGAGCAGAGGCAGAGGCTGATGAGCGGAGGCAGAGGCTGATGAGCAGAGGCAGAGGCTGGCGAGCGGAGGCAGAGGCTGGCGAGCAGAGGCAGAGGCTGGCGAGCGGAGGCAGAGGCTGGCGAGCAGAGGCAGAGGTTGGCGAGCAGAGGCAGAGGCTGGCGAGCAGAGGCAGAGGCTGATGAGCAGAGGCAGAGGCTTATGAGCAGAGGCAGAGGCTGATAAGCGGAGGCAGAGGCCGATAGAAAAAGTTAGACCCTGAAATTGATGAAGTTCTTCACTTTCCCGAGGCTTGTTGATGTCAACAATATCCTTAAAATAAATTCGTCCCCTACCGTAGGTGCAGTAGAACGTGAGACGATTATTTCCCAGGATACAACGGAAAAACGAAGAGTAAGGGCACCACCGAGCTCGTATCCAACGAACCACAAAAGTGTTTGAACTCTCCCTTAACAAAACAAAGAAAAACGAGCTGTTGTGTGTGATGTTTTTTCTCTGTATTGTAAACAAAATCTGAATGTTGTTTATATAGGAAAACGAAAAACACAGCTCATTTAAAGGAAATAAACATGCCAATTATATCTCATAAATGGGATGCCTTTCACTTGTTGTAACCACCAAGCTAATTAAATTAGCTGTTATGGAAATTCAAAAGGCTTGGAAAATTGAAGAGATTAGTAAAAATTCGGCTGGGCCGGGCCCGCATAATTTGGTCCGGCATTCGTGTACGCAGGACACGCGGGTGCACACGAGCCAAGCCTGTTTGGATTTTGATTTGCACCCCCCCTGTGCGCACGTAGAGAGAGACTCTATCCTTATAACTCTTACCCATCTACTTATGAGCAATCATATATAAGCACAATTTTCCCTCTATAGCTTTCCCATATGGGACAAGCTAACTTCTCTTTATTTTCCAACACCAATGGGTGAACTTTGAGCAACAATTTCTCATTCACCCAAGCACCATTTTAAGCATATGAATATACCATTTCGAAGTACTCACGGAGGAGTATCCGAATCATTCAATAACAACCACTAACACGAAGTGGACCATGCTTAAAATTGAGCCTCAAAATACTTACTCATAAGCATTTTTCCAACAATACGTATGTGTATGACTATTCTGATGATAAAGTAGTGTTTGTCGTGAATGTACTTATGTATGATCGTGTGATGAGTTTGAGTTACGTGTTATGTGTGAATGTGTGTATGTTTATTGGTTGATGATTTTGTGGTATATGAGTCGAGCTGGATAGGAATCTGTTCGGTCAGAATTCATCTCATACCATTCTAAAATAGGCAATGAATCTCGTACGAGCATTGTATGAGTAATCCAGCCATATGTTTGTATTGTTTGACGATGTGTTCTCTGATGTACTGATTGTTATATGTGCTTCATTATCAGTGGTACGATGATTGTGTGTATGTAGTGTATATGTGTGTGTGATAAAATTCATGATATTTTTGAACTGTGTATGCTATTGTAGAATGAATGAATGATTTGAAAACCAGTGTGAGTATAGGTTGCTATAAAATGTGTTTGCTAAGTTATTATCGTATGTACGTATATATGTAAGAATTCTAAAATTGTATTTGCATGAATATAATAGAAGTGAGTTATGATATGTATGAATGAATATGAATCACGCATGTTAAGTCACAGTGAGGCTATCAGAATTGAAGGAAATTTGCATTGAATTGAAAGAGTTTGTTTCAAATGAAGAAAGTTTGATTGACTTGTCGATTTGATGATATTTCAAAGATATATATTTATGATAAAAGTATAGATGTATAACTTCATGTTTCACATGATTGAAATGGATTTGATATTAAACGATATACTTTATGGTATTCGAGTTTTGCATTGTATACTTTGGATGTTAGCTATTAAATTGGCATATATCACTACAAGAAAATACAGATTTAGCGATAGATATTAGCGACGGAATAATCCGTTTCAAAATGGAATAGCGACAAAATTGAAATGGATTACAACATTAGCTACCGAATTTAACGACGGGACAAAGTTCTGTAACTAATAGTGGCGAGAATAAAATCGCGGGAAAAAAATCGACGGAATAGCGACGGATATTTGAATCTGTCTCTATATATTGAGACGGAATTAGAATTTTGTCGCTATTCAGAGACGAAATTAATAATCTGTCGCTATATTTAGCAACAAAAATAAAATTCCGTCTCTATTTAGAGACGAAATTTTCTTTCCGTCGCTAAATATAGCGACGAACAAATAATTCTGTCTCTAAATAGTGACAAAATTTTATTTCCGTCACTATGATAAATATCCGTCGCTAATTTTACTTAAATAAAAAGATTTCCCTATCATTTTCCCATGTCTCACCCAATCCCTAAATCCCTCAAATTTCTTTGCCCTCTCTCACTCTCGCTCTTGGTGACGGTGAGGTCTCCCTCTAAATTCATTTTCTCGCTTCTCGCTTCTCGCATCTCACACTCTCACGAAGAAGCCAGGTAAACTTGATCTTGTTGTTTTTCATTTTTTCACTTAATGGGTTTTGTTTGAAGCTCGGGTTCATGACTTGAATTCTTAGCAAGATTCGTTAATGATTGAGCATTTTAAGATGGAGAAATCATTATTAATATTGAAGAGTGATAAGCAAAATATAACGGAGAGAATCTCAAAATTTTGATCAAATCGCCGTGTAGTGTAATCGTGACCTCATATTGCGAGCAATACAACCAATCCCATTCGACGAGAAAAACAAAAGAGAGATTATTTGGGGATGTTTATGGGGGTCTGTCAGCTGGGTTTGTGTCTTATCTGGGTTTTACTTGTGTGCTGGGAAAATTAATGGAAGAGGAAAAGAATTGTATTTGTTATTATTATTCATTCTAAGTTTAATTTATAACTTGGGTTTTAGTGAATGAGAATAATTTCAATTGTGTGATTGTTTTATTATGTTTTTGCTATATTGTGTAATTTTTGTTTCAAAGTTGCCAAATAATTTTTTTTCCTTAATCCTCCGTTAGTTTTACTTGTGTTTAAGATTAGTTAATTGGAGATGTCTATACTTGATTGTTGCATGTTAATTTAGTTTGGTTTCTAATAAAGTTATATATAGGAGTGTGACAAATTCTCAAAGTTACTTATGGCTAATTAATGGGACGCTGACTAAAGACTAGTCTATGGAGTACTTCACCTCTTTATTTTTGAAAGTAAATTGGCTTTGTGATTGCATGAGGCTTTGGAACCCAACTAGTTGTTTCTTATCTCATTTAGATTTGAACAGGGCTGATGGTCTTTACGTCGGTCCACACTTATTTAAATTAAGCTTATGCATGTTATTGCACTATGTATCTTTTTGATTCTTTGAATTGTTTAGCAGTTTTCTGTTTTTCTATAGTTCATTTGAGTGGACACCAATTAGCCTAGGTCGGGGAGGACCTCAAATAACTAGTATGCGTCCTGAATATCAAGTAGTTAATTTTAACCAGTGAGAAAGTACATAATCGTAAGGTAAGTTATTACACAGGATTTTGAATTTTCAGTTACCTCTGCCATGGTGCTTGCTGATTGACACTTATAAACTCAGGCCTGTACCCTACTAATCTCTATTTGACTAGAGAAATCATTTTCCAGTTTGTTTCATCGTCTGTTGATTCAATACTCGGAAGAAGCTTAGTTCAACACTATTTCTTAATTCGTTCCAATCATGATGTATTGTATGCAGAAATAGTGGAGATATTCACTGTTGATATCTTAGTCCATTGTTTTTTCTCATTCATTAGTAAATTATCAGGGGTTAGTCAATTTGTTCACTGTAATGGATTGGATTGGATTGTATATTAATAACAAAATATATTATTGGATTGTGTTATTTTTTTAGGATTGAACTGAATTTATACCGAGTACTCTTTTTTTCTCACTTTCTGTTTATTTCATTTTCTCCCCTGTGTTATATTAGAAATAAAGATCAAAAGTTACAGCCTTGTCAACAATACAATTTGAGCAAAATATTCTATGCTGTTTTCATTTCATAAGATCTTAACAAGCTATCCAAACATATAACTAGTCAAAAGGTACCAATACCAGATTTGAGTTCAGTCTAGAAAATAAGATATGGTGGAGAATTAAACAAACTAAATTAACCAATATAAAGCTGTAATATGATTGCATTGGCACATCCTAGCTACAAAAAATAATTCGCCTCGGAATCAGATATTCATCACTAGCTCAGGCCTGCTATATACATTACTCTGCTCATCTTCCAGGCACTACAAGAAAACTGTGAATTAGAGACGGAAATATTCGTCGCTAATCCGTCGCTACTGGATAGTTAGCGACGAAATAGAGACGGACAAATTCTGTCTCTATTTTATTGGTCGCAATAAAATACCGTCCTTGGAATTTGGGTTGCTTGAATACATGCATTTTTTTATATATTAACTTGTGAGTTTGTAACAAATTAGGGTTTTGGAATTTGGGTTGCTTGAATACGTGCATATTTTTATCTATTAACTTATGAGTCGTTTGCTTCCTTGCACCAATTATTTATTGACTGTAGCTCGGTCTCTCACTTTCTCGTAGGTCGCATCTCGCAGCTCGCCAGCCCAATCACTATCCGTAGTCGCCTCATCAAGCATCAGATATTTGTTGTTTTTCTGCTATTTTGTTCTATTTTGGTTGTTTTAATTATAATAGTCCGGCAATGACTTGGCAATTTACTTAGATGTGTGAAAATTGAATTTAATTTTCATATAAGGTAATAAATATTTTCAGTGATTAGTTTAAACCTCAAGGTAGAACTTGGTTGATAGGATCCAAAATTAAGCTGAAAATTAAGGTTTGTAATCAATATATTGGTTGTATGGTTATTGGTGAAGGCAGTAGAATAAGCAGTAGAATAATATACTTTCTCATTTATGTTGAATAAGTAGTAGAATAGAACTCGGAAGTAATTGCAAGTTAGTTGCGAATCCTGTCTCTCTATTACGTCTATTCTATTGTATGCCAAAAGTTGAGTTTAATGAACCATGTCATAATTTTTACCAATAAAGTCACAATTTATATTTTCATCAGTTATCAGCATAACATTGACCGTACTGAAAGATAAGATGAGATTAGATCGGCAGTGGATCGATGCTAGGTTAAAAGATGGGTATCTGACGAATGAGTTTATTGCGGGTATTGAGGAGTTTATGCAGTTAGCAGAAAGTCATCCTACATTTATGGACGAAATGAAAATTAAGTGTCGATGTAACCAACGTAGGTGTCAAAATCGAAGTTTTTTTTTACCCTGATACTGTGAGACTCCATCTTGTAAAATATGGATTTGTACCAAACTATTATATATGGTGTAAACATGGGACTGAACAATGAGATATCTCAGAACTAGATATTAAACTAGATATTTGTCAAAGTCCAGAACTCGAGTATACCCAAGTGAACAACGCAATTCAAGAAATGGTATTGGATGTTGCAGGACCTACTTTCAATCAAAATGATAGTGAAGAGACCCCAAATATCGCGACACGAAAACTTTATGACATGCTTAGAGCATCAGAGTAGGAGATTTGGCATGGAAACCCTTACGGGCATTCACAGTTATCAGCGGTGGCTAGACTCCTGAATTTGAAGGCGGAACACCATTTTTCGGAAAGGTGTTACGATGATATTTGTCAATTTGTACATAAAATGATTCTAGAGGATAATGTAATGACTGACAACTTTTATAGCACAAAGAAGTTAATTGAAGCTTGGGTCTACCAGTAGGAAAAATTCACTGTTGTCATAATGGTTGCATGATATATTGGAGTGATGATATTGACCTAACAAGTTGCAAGTTCTGTAACCACCCTCGGTATAAGAAGCAGAGACGAGGATCAGGAAAGCAGAAAATAAATGTTCCTTATAAGAAAATGTACTATTTTTCACTAACACCCCGTTTGCAGAGATTGTATGCATCTAATTCCACTGCTAAGGACATGAGGTGGCACGCCGAGCATGATACTGAAGAGGGTGGTGTCATGAGGCATTGCTCAGACTCCCCAGCCTGGAAGCATTTTAATAAGATGTATCCATCTTTTGCAGCTGAAACTCGAAATGTTAGACTGGGTCTTTACACTGATGGATTTCAACCATTTGGACAAACAGGGCAACAATACTCTTCATGGCCAGTGATAGTGACGCCATACAATTTGCCACCATGGATATGCATGAAGGATGAATACATGTTTCTGTCTGTAATAGTGCCTGGGCCGAGAAACCCTAAAGAGAAGTTGGATGTGTTCTTGCAACCTTTGATTGCTGAGTTGAAAGAATTGTGGGGGGGTGGGGGTAGAGACATATGATATATACAGTAAATAGAATGTTCATATGCGAGCTTCTCTATTGTGGATTATCAGTGATTTTCCTGCATATTTTATGTTGTCAGGGTGGAGTACTACAGGTAAGTTAGCTTGTCCCTATTGCATGGATGATTCAGACTCATTTAGTTTGACAAAAGGTGGAAAGACTTCATGGTTTGACAACCATCGCAAAATCTTACCGCCAGAGCATCCATTTCGAAGAAACAAGAGGTCGTTCATGAAAGGGCATGTAGTACATAAAGTGGCACAACCTGTGAAGTCAGGTTTTGAGATATTAGAGCAGATTAGAGGATATAGACTGAAAAAGGTTATAGATCTTGATGCTGGTCATAATAATGCTCGAATAGTCAGGAACTACAGGTGTGGTTGGAAGAAACGAAGCATATTTTGGGATTTGCCTTATTGGAAAACTTTATTAATTCGACATAATTTAGATGTCATGCACATTGAGAAGAATTTCTTTGATAATATTTTTAACACTGTCATGAATGTGGAAGGGAAAACAAAAGATAATGCCAAGTCTGAAGAAGACTTGAAGAAGTTCCGTTCACGTCTGGAGTTACATCGGATTGAAAAAAATGGAAAATTTGTGTATCTTGAAGCTTGTTACATGTTGAATAAGGCTGCAAAAGAAGCATTATGTAAATGGTTGAAAGAACTCTGATTTCCTGACGGATATGCATCTAATATGGGAAGATGTGTTGACATGAAAAAGCTCAAGTTGTATGGAATGAAAAACCATGATTGCCATGTGTTTATGCAAAGGTTAATACCCATAGAATTCTGTGAATTACTTCCAGCAAATGTGTGGTAGACATTGACATAATTGAGTATTTTTTTCAAGGATCTTACTTGTACTGTCATTACTGAAAAAAAATGGAGCGGCTAGAGAAAGACATTCCTGTCATTATATGTAAGCTTGAGCTATATTCCCTCCAAGTTTCTTTGACTCTATGGAACATCTTCCGATCCATTTGGCTTATGAAGCAAAGATAACGGGTCATGTGCAATATATATGGATGTATCCATTTGAGAGGTATCTTCGTCGAGTGAAGAATAATGTCACCAATAAAGCTAAAGTCGAAGGCTCAATATGTAATGCATATTTGGTTGAAGAGGCTTCATCATTTTGTGCTCATTACTTTCAGCCACATGTTTACACTAGACATAGAAAAGTTCCACGGACGATGATACTCGTGGGGGTGAAGGGGAAGAACATGAAGGATGATCTCAATTTTCAGAAATTCGAACGATCATATGGCAAGGAGAGATCTAGATTCTTTATAGATGATAAAGATATCATGCAGCTCGCACATATATTTTGCTGAATTGCGAGGAAATTAAACCCAGTGTTCGAAAACGCGCCGCCTAGGCGGCGCGTTTTCGCTAATCGGGCATTAACCGCCGTGATTACCACCAAATCGATGGTGGTAATCGCGCGGTCGGCTGGTCGGCGTGAAATCGGCGCCTAGGCGCCGATACACGGCCACTAATCGGCCGTGTATCAGCGCTGTATTTTTTTTTTGTTTTTTTTTACCAAAACGACGACGTTTTGGTCTTATTCAAACGGCTAAAACGACGCCGTTTTGGCCGTTTAAATAAACAGCCAAAACGACGTCGTTTGGCGTGTGTATATTAAAAAAAAACCCTTTTTTCTCCAGTCCTCTGCCTCTCTCTTATGCGTGCGTTTCTTCTTTCCTTCAGTCTTCTCTTCTGCGTGGTGCGTGCGTTTCTTCTTTCATTTCTTTTCAAGGTATTTTACTTTTTTTTTTATTTCAATAGAAATAACCAGTGTTTTTCTCCACTAACCAGTGTTTCTTTTATAGGTTTGGTATGTAGTAATTATAATTCTTGGATTAATTTGACCTAAAATCGATTTTAATTTTCGTTTTGATTTATTTTTTGTTAATAATTAAAATTAATTGCATAGTTATGAAATGAATGTTAAGAGGCTATGTAATTATTATCACGTTTGTGAAATGACAATGAATTTGAAATTTGAGTGATTATATTGACATAGAAACTGCAATTTTGCAATGTTGTTGCCTTGGAGTTGTTTATACTGAGTACTGACTTTAGTCTTTAGTGGAAGTGGAATGACGATTTCATAATAAACCACAATATAGGTTTATCGGTGTCAAGTAGCTGATATTGTCTGTTTATGGTGCTAAGGTATAGCTGCATTCTACTTTTGAGCCTAAACATGCAACTTAAACTGAATAACTGGTGTGTTTGTGTGTAAGTTATTAATATTAGTAGTTAGACTAGTGCCTTTAAATTATTAATTAATTGTTAATTGTATTTGTGCATATTAATTGGACCTCTTTTTTATTCTTTTTTTTTTTAAACCATTGTTGAAGTTTTCTGTTGTTGGCTTGTTGCAGTTGGTTATTGTTTTTCTGCCATTGTTGTAATGCTTATTAGTATTTTACTATTGTTATTAAAATGTATTTATGTTAATAATGATTATGCTTATTAAATTAATTGATTTATACTATATAGGATACGACATTCTTCTTCCGCGGCTTCTAATTCGGAGTGTAGTCCCGTTCTTAAACGGAATTCAAATGATGTTGGATGGGAGTATGAGGCTTTAGTGGATCCGAATAACTTGGATAAAGTGAAATGCAAGTTGTGTTCAAAAATTTTTTTCCGGTAGAGTTTACCGAATGAAAGAACATATTGGGCATATATCGGGGAATGTTGCAAAATGTCCAAAGTCTAGTAAAGAAGATCAAGAGAAGTGTAGACAAGCCATTTTAAAGGCAAAAAAATAGGAAAAAAGAAAAGAAAGCATGTTTAGTGAGATAAGGCAAGGAGCATATTGGGGGCGATGAAGAGGAAGCTGAAATTCGTGAAATAGAAGAAGGGTTAGATTCAAGACCCCATCGGCATCGCGGCCCTTTGGATAGGTGGACAGTGGTAACCCCTCCTGATTCTTCACTGGTGATGGAAAAACAATGCGGCAACAAAATATTAATGAAGCGTTTTTTAAAGAAAAACTCATAATGTCAAGCGATTTGTTGCTAAGTGGGTGTATGAATCCGGAATTCCTTTCAATGCTATTGACAATGACAGTTGGATAGCGATGATTGAAGCAGTTGGTCAATTTGGACCGGGTTTCAGAGGTCCTAGCCAATATGAGTTGAGGGAGCCATTGTTGAAAGAGGAAGTTGCAAGTGTTAAGATTTCCTGAAACTACATGAGAAGGAGTGGATGGAGAACGGGTGTTTTCTATCATGACAGATGCTGGAGTGATAGAAAAAAGGAGAAGCATTATGAATTTGTGTATTAATTGCACAATAGGCACCACTATTCTTTCTTCCAAGGAAAGTTCTGATGTGGCGCATACTGCGGAGCACATTTATGAGTAGTTGATGACGGGCATTGAACAAGTGGGGGCGGAAAATGTGGTTCAAGTTGTAACAGACAATGCCTCGAACAATATGGCCGCGGCAAAGTTGTTGAAGGCGAAGATGCCAAATATTTTTTGGAGTTCATGTGCTACTCACACCATCAACCTAATGCTTGAAAGTATTGGGAAATTGCCGAGATACAAGAAAACCACTGATAGTGCCAAGGCTTTCACCATTTTCGTGTATGCCCATCACAAGACTTTGTCCCTGATGAGATCGTTTACAAAACAAAGGGACATAGTCAGACCGGGAGTAACTAGGTTTGCTTCAGCTTTCTTATCCTTACAAAGTTTGATCGAGAAAAAAGAAAGTTTGCGAACCATGTTTGCTAGCGCGGAATGGGATGAGTGCATATGGTCGAAGCAAGCTAAAGGGAAAGTTGCATTTGCCACGGTGATGAGTATCTCTTTTTGGAATGGGGTGACCCAATGTTTGAAGGTGTTTGCACCTTTGGTGAGAGTGCTTAGATTAGTTGATGGGGATAGAAAGCCATCCATGGGGTTTGTTTATGGAGAGCTAAAGATTGCAAAAGAAGAGATCAAGATGCATTGAACAATATTGAGAGTAATTATCGGCCAATCTTGGAGATTATTGATAGTAAAATTGAAGGGCGGCTTGATACTCCATTACATTGTGTTGCTTATCTTTTAAATCCTTACTATTACTATAAGGATTCAAGTATCGAGTACGATGTGAAAGTAATGGATGCAATATTTACGGTTGTGGAGGTTTTCTTCCCCAATGACATCGACATGCAGAGTAAGGTGATAAATGAGGAGTTGGCTTCATACAATGCAAAAGAAGAAGCTTTTGGTAAAGAAGTGGGGGTAAAAGCATGTCGGGTATCGATTGATGTTTTTAATCCAGGTAAAAACAAAGTATTCATTTGAATTATTTTGCAAAATATATAAAAAATCTTATATTTCATTCAAACTATTTATGTTCATTTGTAGTTTCATGGTGTCGTACATATGGACATCATACAACGAACTTGGTAAAAATGGCAAAAAGGATATTGTCATTAACCACTAGTTCATCCGGGTGAACGAAATTGGAGCACTTTTAAGGGGGTAAATATTTAACATTAGCTAAATTTTGATTATTTTATTTTGTAATTATTAATATTAATTGATTTATTTAAATTATTTATGTAGATTCACACGAAGAATAGACTAGATGTGAATCGATTAAACAATCTTGTCTATGTTTCCTTTAATGCCAAGTTGAAGAACAAGCGCAAAATGGAGAAGAATTTGAAAGTTGATGTATTAGAAGCCAAAGATGCTACTAATGCACAAGGATGGATGGATCGTTGAGGGTGGTGACTCTCACTCTGGTGATGATGAAGAAGTCGAGCCGGCCCGGTTCAGGGCTTACTTGGAGGATGGTTGGAGAAGCATCTGGGGCTGATGACATATTACAACCTCGAAAAAGTGCCAGAAATGTTGAATACAGAGAACTTGATGAAGATGATTTTGATTCTGATAAAGAACTTCAAGATGATGAGTTCGAATTAGATGAAGAATTAGATATTTAGTGTAGTTCAACTTTGTTATAGGATGATGAACATGAACTTAATTAAATGATATTTTATATCATTATGTGGTTGATTGAGTTTGATTAATGGTTTTATGTTTATTACATTTTGTTTGAATTTATATGATTTGGATTATTTATAATGAATTATGATGTTGGAAAATATTATATTTTTAACTGTCTGCCGACTAATTGTCTAGGCCACGCTTAGGCGCCCTAGGCGCTAGGCGCTGGGTCGCCGCCCGACTAGCGCCTAGCGCGTTTTAGAACACTGATTAAACCTTATATTGAGTAAGTGTGGTTAATTTTATGAATTTTTATAAGTTTATTACACATTAATTTGATAATAAGTATCTTATAGAAGATAACATATTCTGTTTGTTAGTGTGTACATTGCGGAGTTAAGGGAAACTCAAACCAGATATTGATGAAGCTGTGGTTGACAACAAACTTGACCAAGAATTCGCATTGTGGTTCGAAACATATATTAGTATAAAACAACAAATTATTGTATTTTATAATTTAAAAATAAAAGCTTATGGAAATATGTTATTCAAATTATTATCTTGTGTAGGCACGTAATCCATCCTCGAACATCTCTAACAAATTCATAAAGGACTTAGCAAAGGGGCCATTGCGAAAAGTCAAAACATTCCCGGTATATTATGTGAATGGATACAAGTTTCACACAGAACATCACAGTTCAGATAGAGCAACAATGAATAGCGGTGTCTGCATTAAGAGATCTAATCACAGTGCAAATGAGACAGATTATTACGGCGTGTTATTGGAAGTTGTTCGGTTAGAGTTTCATGCCTTACCGATTAAAAGAACAGTATTATTCAAGTGTAAATGGTTTGATCTGACTCTGAATGTTGGTACATGAATTCACGAGCAATACAAGCTTGTAGATGTGCATCATAAAAGGAGTTATCGAAAATATGATCTGTTTATTATGGCAGGGCAAGTGTATTACACCACTTATCTAACCATACGGAAAAATCCAAGCGATTAGTGGTCTGTGTCTAAATTAAAAGCCAGTGCTGCAGTTGAAGTTCCTGAACCATCTTTGACAACCTCGATGTCACGTGGAGTTGCGTTTCAAGAGGATGTTGTAGAAATGCATGCAATAGAAATTGTGGCAGATGCTGAACCTCAACGATTAATTGGTGAATAAGACAATTATATCGATATTGAGGACATGGATATTGAGGAAGACGATGAGCCATAAATAGAAATTGAATCAGATGAAGAATCTGAAGAATTGGAGGAAAATGAAGATGATGAACAATTTGATGATTCAGACAATGAGTAGTGTATTAAATTAATATTAAACAACAATAGCTTTTGTGGTTTCTCCTTTTGTATTTTATTAAATTAATAATAAGCAACAATGTATTGCTTTCTTTGAGTTTTCAGGATCTTCTTGCTTCTTATGTTTGGTCTAACATTGATGACCTAACCTTTGTCATATGGAATATAATATTACAAACTGGATAGTTTTGCAGGGGATAAATTAGTTAGCACTTTCATGTGTTTAGTAGATAGCTTGCTCTTCTTTTCTGTTAATCTCCATGTCTACCAATACAATTTTTTTTTTCCTTTTTATTTAAGCTGCCGTCTCCACAAATGTATTTTGACTTGAGGACTGGTGATTGCTTTAACTTATTTCATGATGTGTAGTTATTTCATGATGTGTTGTGAATTTGAGAAACATTATCTCTCTTGTAACTTTTATTTTGTTTTATTTTACAGTGATTTGGCTGATTGGTTGGGTGTTGGAGACATTAGGCTCTTCAATTTCAAGCCAAGTGTGAGGCCTATACCTCTTGAAGTTCATATTCAGGCAAGTGGGTCTATTGATATATGTATTTCATAGGAGTGCTTGAGAAGTAGAAACTTCAAATTATAAGTTGCTTCAACTATAAATTTATAATCAGTGTTTGATAAATGAGAATCGTTTGGTCTGGGTTGATGCATATTAACTTGTCATTTGGTAGGAACTAGGGAGAAAATTGATAGAAGGTGAAGGAAAGTAGAGAAGTTTTCTGTGGTAGTTATCTTTTCTAAATATTGCTAGTTTTGACATGAAACAGCTGGACTAAACTAAATTGTTAACAAGGTTTATGTTTTTGGATTTCTCATATCATATGTTGGATTTCCAGACATGGAGATGTTAAACCAAATGGCAAAGTTTTTCGCTTATTATCTTTTGTGTTTATATTTGATATACCATATTGTAAGTAACATGTTTAATTGTTTGATGATATATATGGGTTCGGATCTGAGAATTCTACTACTAGTTTGCTTAAAATGAGTGTTTTAACATGTTTTATGTTTTGTTTCATTTGATTTCAAGGCTGAAGCATGCAATAGTTCTGAGTTTCAGTTTATTGTGAAAAAATGAGAAATCTCATTTTATTGTGAAAAACATAGAATATTTGCATCACTAGTTTTAAAATCATTTACTGTAGATTGATTACAGATATGGTACGGGAAGCACAACCAGCTGGTCAAGGATGAGGAGTTGAGCGGTCAGGCCAAAGGTCCTCATCACATTCCACACCGGAGGACAATAGACCCTCTGCAGTCTCACCTACCTTTTTTTCTACTACTCAGACATCAGCAGGATCGACTTCAGCTGGATCATCTCATGCAGCACAAAGTTTAATGAGTTGTACCAAACTTATGATTATACCTGCTACTAATGATCAGTATGATTTTTGGAAACTTATATTATTATTATTATTATTATTATTGTTGTTGTTGTTGTTGTTGTTATTATTATTATTATTATTAAAAAAACTTCTAAATATTTATTTACTATTTCATACGCAGGTTCATACCTGCAGTCTCTCGCAGGATAGGAGAAATATTTAAGGAGAAATTTACAGTTGAGGGCACGCAGTGGACTAAAGTGCCTAAAGACATAAAATAGTACTATTGAGATGAATTTCAGATATATTATTATTGGGATGAATTTCAGGTATATGTAATGTATTATTTGTCATTGTTGATTACTAATTATTTATTCAAATTGTTTTTAATTTTACAGAAATTTTATCAGTGAGATTCTGCGCATGCGGTCGTTGTGAGGACTATATGGAATAATGTGTGTAAGAATCGGTATAACGATAAACTCTGTAAATGGCGCTATAAATATAAAGAATAAGGGAAGCCACTCTGCATTCCAGATAATGTTTGGAATAAATGGCAGGAGTATTTGAGTAGTACAGAGTTTAAATTAAAATCTCAGCAAGCATCAAAAAAATAGAAAGACTGAGAAGGCTGGCGAAGGATCAGGTGTTTCTAAACACACCGGTGGCTCGAGGTCTACCATTCAATATTCTATTGATATGGTTAGATTTTTTAAATATGCGAATATTTTTTATTACTTTTATTAAACTTATTTATTAATTCTTTATTTTTTTTAATTAGGAATCTCAGTTAGGACGTGCACCCACAGGCTATGAGGTGTTTAAGCATATGCACACAAAGAAGGATGATACTTTTGTTGACAAGAGATCGAGCGACATTAATGTAAATTTTTGTTTATAAATTAAATATTTTTATTTTTTTCGTTTCAAAATCATTTTGCTTTCTTATATATATTTTTTATTAATGATAGGCTGCTGTAGAGCAAATAATAGCGATTACATCTCAGTTTTCAAAGGAGTCTGGTGAGCATGAGACTCAGCCCGACACCAATCGCTATACTTAGATGTCGTTGGAGCGGATACTAAGAAACGCCGAGTGTACGGTCTCGGCTCTCTTGCATCGCTTTCATATCCAGATTCGTTACATAGCTCAGGTAGATCGTACTACGGTACAAATTTTGATGATACATTTGAGCAACGGGTACAAGAGCGAGTTAGGATTGAGATGCAGACTATGCAACAATGACTGAATGAAGAGATACACCGCCGACTAGAGGAAGAGCAGCAGAAGAGAAATGAAGAGGTGTTTGATCTCAAACAGAAGATCGCAGATATGGAGCGTTATTTTCAGATGATGAGAGACTTGAGTTCACAGCTTTCCTCTTCAGGTCCACCTGATCCACCGACTAATTGTGAGCAGAGAGATAATGAGGATTAACTTATATGTATTTTTTATGACTTTTTTTTACACATTATTACGTTTATGTAATAAATTTTTATTTTATTATGTTGTGTTTATTTTATAATTTAAGTAATTAATATATTTATTTTATAATTTTACTAATATTAATAATATTCTGTTTAAAATAAATTTAATTTCTTAAAATATAAAAAAATGACCAATTTATTTAAAAAAAGGCATAGAAAGGCAATAGAGACGGAATATATTCCGTCGCTCTTTAGAGACGGAATATGCCGTCCCTAAATAGCGACATATATTTTGTCGCTATTTAGCGACGACATATATTCCGTCTCTATTCTGTCTCTAATTTAGCGACGAAAATAAAAATTCGTCGCTATTATGTTTGAGACGAACATAATAGAGACATAATTTTTCTGTCTCTATTCTGTCGCTAATAGGCCAGTAGCGACAGAATAGAGACAGAAAAATTTGTCTCTATTTCACAGTTTTCTTGTAGTATATGTAGATATATAAATATGAAAATTTGATATGGGTTAAGTATAAAGGATAAAACAAGTAATAAATTTGAACTTGTAATAATTTAATAATTTTGATAAACTACTGATATGTTTGACTTGTTCGTTTGTAGTTTATGTTTGACTTATTTGTTGTAATACTAGCATGGTTACTTACTGAATTTTATAACTCACACCAAACCAGTTTGCTAGTTTTGCAGGTTGCCTTCAAGATTGGTCAACCACGACAGCTTTGGAAGTCATGCTCGAGACGCAGATCACCCAAGCGGCAGTCACCCTCGCAAGTGTCATGGGAAGAGTTTTAAAGGTCTAGGATTTATGATTGATATTTTATTTGTCGTGCTGAGCATTTTATTTGTATATTTTAAGTAAATTTTTTGATTGCTTATGATATTATGGGCACAGAGCCCTTAAGTGTTGATAGATGTTGTAGGCACGGAGTCCTAAAGTGTTGATTTGATGTGTTTTGGTGGACCTGAGGTCCTTTTGTTTGTTTGTTATTTTTCTTAGATTTTGTTTCGTTGTTGGACTATGATCCATGTTGTCCAGTTTTATGATACATCATACCCGATTATCTGTAAATTTGGAGGCTTATGGAGATAGGTTAATCCTGTCTCCTACCGGTAGCACCTTGCCTCTGCCGGGGTGTTACATAGTCAACCATCATAAAGCAACTCAAGAAAATTTTTAGATCACCAGGGAATGGCTTAGGCAACTCTAGAATGGTAATTTGGTTTGCTACATTGTAATTAGGCCTAATTACACTAATTAGCCTAATTAATTTTACACATATGTTAATTAATTTGGTTTCTATCATTCTACACATATCAAACAAGGAGGAATTAAAGCTACATCTCGTGTAACTAACTTGAAACTAATTGTAAATAATTTACAACACAAAAGATAATAGGAATTACCTTAAATTTCTTTTGTAAGCCTTTGTTAAGGCTATTAAGTAATCCATTCATGCTTCCAATTTGAGGCTTGAATTAGCCAAATTAAAAGCCCTAATTTTTTGCTCTCTCTTGATCCCTTTCAAGCTTAAGCTGAAACCTAAAAATGAAAAAAAATAATTTTTGTTCCTCACCAAGCTTAGCCGAAATTCATGGTATTATGAAGGGATGAGTACTTTTGTCATTTAAACAATTTAAATACATGGCGAAAAAAATAAGCCAAATATCATTCAAATATATGGCTATTATTTTGCCATATTTCAAAGCTTATCTTATAAGCTTGGAATATTCCAAGAATATTCCATAATAAATAATTATTAAATTAATTAAGTTTTAATTAATTAAGTAATTATTTATTGACATGTGTCAAAATTCTAATGTATATCTAATCAAATTATGTATCATATCCATATACACATTAGTGTAGGCACTGCATTTTTGCATATAAGTCCCTATGATGAGTTTCATTTGGAGACACTACCTTTTAAGTCACGGAGGTCACGGAAAACGGACATCGGAAGGGGGAACTCAGAATAAACAAGGTTCACTGCTTTCGTTCGTGCTGCGTTCGTGTATACGTTCGAACGCCAAACAGATTGCGGGCGTTCGAGGAAGCGTTCGAACGGTGTCGGTAATTCTGGTTTTGCTGCTAGCCTCACATCAAGCCCAATTCGCCCTAGCCTTGGCCCACACGCCCAAGCCCACTTAAAACACATATTTAACACATGGTGAAATCAAAACAAATCTAAAAATCACATACCAAATTAAAATAAACATTAAAATCAATCAAATATTTTAATTCCTTAATTAAGATATTCACCCACCAATTACACAAGATTCCTTCCTAATTAAACAAAATCACATACTAAATTAAAAAGATGTCATGCCTAATTAAAATCAATTATAACAAATTAAATATTTTGTATTCCTAATCTAGCCAAGATTTGTCCCCCCTCAATCTAATCCTTTCCTTGTTGAATACCAAATCAAATCCTCATTTTAATGCCAAAATCCCTTCCTTGTGAGACAAGGTGAAGCCCTAGCCATTCTCTATATAAACAACCCCTAACCAAGACATGCAGGCTCCCCTAGCTGATTCATACAAGAAAAGCCTCCCCTAGCTCATACACATAATATACACACAACTCACACAAATCATAAGACACAAAAGAAAATAACCCCAAGCCTTCACATTAAAAGCACCTTCACAAACCGATCAGCCCTACACGTCCATAAGCCTCACAAATCTGCCCATGCCACACAGCCCTTCAACGCCATAAACACAACACAATTAACAAACTGCCTCACCTTCGCCCCTTCAACACACTGCCCCTACTTCGTCAGCCACATAGCAGCCCTAAAACACACATAAAACAGCCCCCGAACCACACCATAACACCACCGAAAATCACACCAAAAACAGTAGCCAAAACACCCCAAAAACAGTAACTAAGATACACCAGCAAAGCTGCAGCGAATCGGAGTCAAAAGCAGCAGCAAAAGACGGAGAACGACGACCCAAAACAGTAAGACAACGAACGAGAGCAGTGAACCAGTGAACCGGAAGAGTTGCGGAGCATCCACCCTTCCGACGACCGTACACCGTACTACCGAGAGACGACATAAAAGGTTAGACCTGAGGGCACCTTGTATTTATTATCTTTCATTTGTCTTTTACTTATTCTAATATATTTTTTATTGCATGAGAGTCGTTTTGTTGAGGCATGATGTGAATTCCGGATAAACGGAATGCATGTTCTCTTTTGTGGTATATCTGATGGAAACCCGGACGTAAATTCCGTAGCCGAATCCGAATGGACGGTAGTACAGTCTGCACTCGGGATACAACTCCACATACCACTTGAGAGATACATATATTCTGTTTCATCCAAACTTGTATTTGAGCATGATGTAGTTAGTACGTTATTTATTCTTAAGCATGATTTAGTCCTTAGTATGTTAATCTTTATGCATGGTTTAGATATCCATGTGATTAGATATGTCGTTGTTGTGATCCTGTTTGAATGCGGTATCTAAAACCATATGAATGTATGCAATTTGCCAGTTTCCGTTCGAACGCGTCATCGAACGCAACTCGAACGCGAACCTTTTGTTTACCATTCGAACGCGTTATCAAACGCTACTCGAACGCACATGCATTTTGTATCATCAGGTCTGGTCCCGTTCGAACACGTTATCAAACGCTACACGAACGTGAACCTTCTATTTACCGTTCGAACGCATTTACGAACGCTACACAAACGCGCACACATTGAACTGAGTCTTTCTCATCATATTTCATGCACAATTGCCTTTTGGGTGATCTCTCTTGCATTATGTAGTCAATCATATTATTTGTATTCCTGCATTTATCCATTCGATGTATTCATGAGATAGTACCCAAGCATGATTAGGTTGTTCTTAGTTTTCCATATCATATGATTGAGAATATGTTCATGAGATTGCCATTTGATGTTGTATGTTGTGATGATTAATTTCATGCATGTGAATTTAGAAACATGATACTCTTGGAAATAAGTGTTACTTAAACTTGATTAAATTATTACATAAATCCTTCCATTACAAGTGACATAAGTAAGGGACCATTCCGAACCCAACGGTTTGAGGTCTTCCCTTGCGAGGGGTGAGTGCGGCCTTAAATCTCATTTTCCCAGTTCACACCGGGTGGCGACTCTATTATTCTCCGGTTTAGTCCCCCGTGGCTACTCCGTACTCCCGACCGGGCCGCGAGCCCTGGACATCATGCGTCGCCCCAGATCCTGTGTCCCCACAGTCTGGCGACTCCACTGGGGATAGAGAATCGGCCCCGAATATTGTCTTGTAATGTTTGGATTTATGTTCTAATTGACCGTGTCTATAGTGGATAAAATGAGGGTTTAATCAAGGGCATCTTGAGGCTAGGTAATGGTTTGGTGTCTTTCTTCATTCACTACCTTCCTAGAAGGAAAAGCTGTGAAGGCACCTGTATGGCCATCTACCCTTAGCCTATTGTGATGGACTAATTTGGAGGAATCGTTGTTTATTCCTAACACCAAGCGATAAGAGCCTAAGAGGCTTGGGTATTTAAGCGAGCCTCGCTCCACCTTCCCTCTGGGGAATCTACAACGGGAAATCCATTTGACAGTCAGTCACACACCATAGCTCATTGGCACATACCTTAGTGTATAAAAAAGGGTGCGCTCACTTGGTCGCTCGAACCCTTGATTGGGGAGACCTAGTTGTGGGCCATCCTTCGCCGGTGAGAGCCTTGTTCTACACTCTTGCGAAACCACCCATAGACCGGGGTTGTATGGTTAAAGTAACAATTATTTCCTTGAGTATGTGCTTATGGACCATCCTCATTTGGATGCAGTTGGACTATTGTCAGAAATGCGGACTTGCTGGGCCATTTAAACTGGGGCGAGTTCGTACCTTATGACCATTGGGCCCAAAGCTTCTGAAATGTCGATGGGCCATTCTGTAGAAATTATTGTTGTATGTTTGCATTATCTTTCTTTGTGCTTGTGTTTGGAACATTACCATTCGGATTTAGTTGGGCTCCTTGCCATGAAATGTGTACTCATTGGGCCATTTAAACTGGGACAAGTTCACTCCTATGACAGTTAGCCCAAAAGCTTCTAAAATGATAACGGGCCGATTTGTTTGAAAATTTAGTTGATTTAGTATGTTATATATGTTACATGCATCTCATGCACCCCATGCATACATACATCATGTTAACCCTTGTGTTCTGAAAGCCATCATAGATTCCCGTTGGGTTAGGGAAAAGGGAAGACTCACCAAAATACTGGGAACAGACATGAGTGAATCAGATATTGAGGTATCCCGTATGGATCAGTTGGAAAACGGTCTCGCCAAGGTCACTGAACAGTTGCAAGCCTTGACTACTGCCATGACAAATATGGATGTGCCCCGTGCTGGGGGAAATTATGAGAATATGAGGCGTGAGGAGCCTCCGAGCGGGTTGGGGGATGATATCCCCACTTTTGATGATGACATGGCAGAGTTTGCAACAGGCAGAGTGATTGGGTCTCAGGCAGAATTCAGAAGCTTCGGGATCAAGTTGAAACAATTACCCGCAAAATAAGGGGTAAACATGAAGAGTTGTTAGATTATGAGGCAATGACCTTCGGAGAACAGCTGCCCGCTCAGTTTAAAATGCCCGACATGGCCAAGTTTAATGGGAATGGAGACCCGAGAGTCCATCTGCTGCAATATGTCTCAGTCATGAGTTCAGTGGGCCTATCACAGCGCCAAGTCCAAAAGATGTTTGGGATGTCACTCGAGGGGGCACTTGTGGTTTGGTATCATAGCCTTGAGAAGAAGGTTAAGGAAGATTGGAGGGAACTAGCTGATCGTTTTCTGAAGCAGTATGTTACAGACTTAGAGATTGACTTGTCACTCCGTGATTTGGAGAACACTAAACAGAAGCCAGAGGAAAGCTTCAAGGAGTATGTAGACCGCTGGAGAAGCCAGCTTCTGAAAATGCAGACTCGGCCCTCTGAGAAGGACCAGATTAAAATGATCATCAAGGGCACTAAGCCCTCGATCTATGGCAAGTTGAGGAGGATGACTTCAATGATGGCGGATTTCCGACAGTTGAGGGAAACTGTCATGGATATTGAGGAAGAAGAGGCTGAAAACAGAAGGTTTTATGGCCAGAATAGAAGAACTTTTGGGGGGCATTCTGAGACTAAACCCGCTACTGCCGAGGTTGCTGCCATCAAGAATCGGCATTTCTCAAACCTGGGGAAGCCGTTATCTAAGGTGCTTGAGAAGTTGAAGGGACAAGGACTCATAAAACCCTTAGAGCCTAAACCACTTCCAGATCCTATACCACCCAACCTTGACCTAAGCCTGTATTGTCACTTCCACCAGAGGAGAGGCCACGAAACTGACAACTGCACCCGCCTTAGGCATGAAATCCAAAACCTCATCGATGCTCACAAAATACCCGACCCAGAGAAAGAACAACCCAACACATATTGGAACCCCCTACCAAATTACCACTCCGTTCCACCACCCACCTACATGATCAACTCTGGATTGCTCGAAACTTTTATCCTCCAAACCCTTAACCACCAAGCCTCTTACATGGAGATAGGGGATGATAGTGAAGAACCGTAGGTCAAGGAAGAAGGCAATGCTGCGAATGATGAAGTTGTTCCTCCTAGTTTATTTGATCCTGCATTTTTAATTTAGACATTGACTTGGTCTACCTGTTCGAACCATTTCTTAAATGATAATAAAGACGTTCATTTCGTTTACATGCCTGAGTCTCTCCCTCTAACCTGCAACATGAGTATATTTGAGAAAAGCATTCAACCCTGGTACTATGAAATTCAGTGATGTTTAGAACACGGGGAATCTTCGAAAGCAACAACAGTACAGTCAGTTTCAGAAATGAATCAGTATCAGCTTGGGGGCGAGGCCCACACCATCAGCATCAGTTTAGGGGCTTAAGCCCACATCAGCATCAGTTTGGGGATGAGTCCCAGGGCCGAGGCCCACATCAGTTACAGTTTGAGGATGAGTCCCAGGGCCAAGGCCCACATCAGTATCAGTTTAGGGGCTGAGGCCCACATCAGTTTCAGTTTTGGGGATGAGTCACAGGGCCGAGGCCCACATCAGAATCAGTATCAGTTATGCCGGGTATGGCATTCTGGGGGCGAGGCCCACATTGGTTCAGTATTAGTTCTGCCGGGTATAGTACTCTGGGGGGCGAGGCCCACATCATTATCAGTAACGGTTTGGAAATGGACCATCTCTCATCAGCAACGGTTCGGAAATGGACCATCATTTCATCACTTGCCGAAAATGGCACTCTAAAAATGGAGCAACGGTTCGGAAATAGACCATTATCACATCTCGCCGAAAATGGCACTCTAAAAATGGAGCACGGTTCGAAATGGACCATCATCTCATCTCGCTGAAAATGGCACTCTGAAAATGGAGCACGGTTCGGAAATGGACCAAGGAAGGCCTAACCCATCGGAATATGATACATATACATGCATACATGCATACATATCACATACATGCAATGTTTGTTTTGTGTTCGCAGGTTTGTAGCGGCAAAGACCATCTCATCAAATAATGGTTCAAAAATGAGCCACATTCTCGCACAGCACGGTTCGGAAATGGACCGCTACCACAACAGATGCCGAAAATGGCACCCCAAAATGGAGCATTCACAAGAGACGCCGAAAATGGCACTCCAAAATGGAGCACTCACAATAGATGCCGAAAATGGCGCTCCAAAATGGAGCACACACAGAAAACGTCGAAAATGGCGTTCCAAAATGGAGCACCCACAACAGACGCCGAAAATGGCACTCCAAAATGGAGCACTCATAACAGATGCCGAAAATGGCGTTCCAAAATGGAACACACATAGCAAATGCCGGAAATGGCGCTCCAAAATGGAGCACACACACAAAAGATGCCGAAAATGGCGCTCTAAAAATGGAGCACGGTTCGGGAACGAACCAGGGGTCGCAGTACCTCACCACCAAATCAACTCAACTCAACACATGGTAAGTCAAGTGGCAGCTGGCGAGCCAGGAAAGTGAAAATGCATTGCATAACATTGATAGGATTGTCACTGTTACACATTACACAAGTCCCATCAAAGTGGGGGCGACTGTAGGCACTGCATTTTTGCATATAAGTCCCTATGATGAGTCTCATTTGGAGACACTACCTTTTAAGTCACGGAGGTCACAGAAAATGGACATCGGAAGGGGGAATTCAGAATAAACAAGGTTCACTGCTTTCGTTCGTGCTGCGTTCGTGTATACGTTCGAACGCCAAACAGATTGCGGGCGTTCGAGGAAGCGTTCGAACGGTGTCGGTAATTCTGGTTTTGCTGCTAGCCTCACATCAAGCCCAATTCGCCCTAGCCTTGGCCCACACGCCCAAGCCCACTTAAAACACATATTAACACATGGTGAAATCAAAACAAATCTAAAAATCACATACCAAATTAAAATAAACATTAAAATCAATCAAATATTTTAATTCCTTAATTAAGATATTCACCCACCAATTACACAAGATTCCTTCCTAATTAAACAAAATCACATACTAAATTAAAAAGATGTCATGCCTAATTAAAATCAATTATAACAAATTAAATATTTTGTATTCCTAATCTAGCCAAGATTTGTCCCCCCTCAATCTAATCCTTTCCTTGTTGAATACCAAATCAAATCCTCATTTTAATGCCAAAATCCCTTCCTTGTGAGACAAGGTGAAGCCCTAGCCATTCTCTATAAACAACCCCTAACCAAGACATGCAGGCTCCCCTAGCTGATTCATACAAGAAAAGCCTCCCCTAGCTCATACACATAATATACACACAACTCACACAAATCATAAGACACAAAAGAAAATAACCCCAAGCCTTCACATTAAAAGCACCTTCACAAACCGATCAGCCCTACACGTCCATAAGCCTCACAAATCTGCCCATGCCACACAGCCCTTCAATGCCATAAACACAACACAATTAACAAACTGCCTCACCTTCGCCCCTTCAACACACTGCCCCTACTTCGTCAGCCACATAGCAGCCCTAAAACACACATAAAACAGCCCCCGAACCACACCATAACACCACCGAAAATCACACCAAAAACAGTAGCCAAAACACCCCAAAAACAGTAACTAAGATACACCAGCAAAGCTGCAGCGAATCGGAGTCAAAAGCAGCAGCAAAAGACGGAGAACGACGACCCAAAACAGTAAGACAACGAACGAGAGCAGTGAACCAGTGAACCGGAAGAGTTGCGGAGCATCCACCCTTCCGACGACCGTACACCGTACTACCGAGAGACGACATAAAAGGTTAGACCTGAGGGCACCTTGTATTTATTATCTTTCATTTGTCTTTTACTTATTCTAATATATTTTTTATTGCATGAGAGTCGTTTTGTTGAGGCATGATGTGAATTCCGGATAAACGGAATGCATGTTCTCTTTTGTGGTATATCTGATGGAAACCCGGACGTAAATTCCGTAGCCGAATCCGAATGGACGGTAGTACAGTCTGCACTCGGGATACAACTCCACATACCACTTGAGAGATACATATATTCTGTTTCATCCAAACTTGTATTTGAGCATGATGTAGTTAGTACGTTATTTATTCTTAAGCATGATTTAGTCCTTAGTATGTTAATCTTTATGCATGGTTTAGATATCCATGTGATTAGATATGTCGTTGTTGTGATCCTGTTTGAATGCGGTATCTAAAACCATATGAATGTATACAATCTACCACTTCCCGTTCGAACGCATCATCGAACGCAACTCGAACGCGAACCTTCTGTTTACCGTTCGAACGCGTTATCAAACGCTACTCGAACGCGCATGCATTTTGTATCATCAGGTCTGGTCCCGTTCGAACGCGTTAGCAAACGCTACACGAACGTGAACTTTCTGTTTACCGTTCGAATGTGTTTACAAACGCTACACGAACGCGCACACACTGAACTGAGTCTGTCTCATCATATTTCATGCACAATTACCTCTTGGGTGATCTCTCTTGCATTATGTAGTCAATCATATTATTTGTATTCCTGCATTTATCCATTCGATGTATTCATGAGATAGTACCCAAGCATGATTATGTTGTTCTTAGTTTTCCATATCATATGATTGAGAATATGTTCATGAGATTGCCATGTGATGTTTATGTTGTGATGATTAATTTCATGCATGTGAATTTAGAAGCATGATACTCTTGGAAATAAGTGTTACTTAAACTTGATTAAATTATTACATAAATCCTTCCATTACAAGTGACATAAGTAAGGGACCATTCCGAACCCAACGGTTTGAGGTCTTCCCTTGCGAGGGGTGAGTGCGGCCTTAAATCTCATTTTCCCGGTTCACACCGGGTGGCGACTCCATTATTCTCCGGTTTAGTCCCCGTGGCTACTCCGTACTCCCGACCGGGCCGCGAGCCCGGGTTAGCATGCGTCACCCCAGATCCTGTGTCCCCACAATTGGATATAAGATTATCATGGCATGTGTAACATTACGAATAATCCGTATTATTCGTAAATAATTGCCTTAGTGCTTTACAAGTGTACTTTATTAGTGAGACTTTTTAGATCCAGATATATCTGTCACGGAACACATTATATATCCATAATTCGCCCACTCATAAATTATGACGATCACGGGTAACCACGTTGAACCATACAAAATGAGGTTTAGGCATAACTTATAGTCCATCTGTCATAGGCTATTCGAATTGTACCAAAGATATAAATTAGAACGTAAAATCTTTGTAATGTACAATTCATACATGTGTCACGACATATTCGTGATCTCTCAATCAATATTCGAAACTCGTTTCCATAATGTACTCTGGCCAGAGACGTGACTGTTGTCAAAGTGTGGAGGATCATTCATACATCCACGGTGGTATCTTAAGTCAATGAACTAGATATGCTACTCAATTTGGGAAGATTCCTATTGATGTTGGTGTGTCATCTATTATGAATTCTTCCGGTGAGTCATTCAGTGCTCATCAATTGAACACCTACATGTCTATACGAGTCTCCCAAGACTCATGATTCATTGAGATAAACCATCGAACCAAATCTTGATATACGACATGTACTGGTCTTAACAGATTTTACTAACTGACTCGTGTAGGCAAATCTCGGCCAGAAACTTTATTTGAGAATATACCACAAGTAGTGACACATCCCAATATCAATTACAAGCCTCGTTGTAACTGTGTGACTATTGTATATTCTCGAGTCTTTGTCTAATATACACATCACTGAACCTCAGTTAGTTTCGATCTAAACTAAATTAGATCGAATATGAATATAAAAAACAAGAGATATTACTATTAAATGGGTAATATTATGGAAAAAGTAATTACCTGTATTCATGAACATGTCATAAATACTATATGGATTGGTGCTCATGATACCAACCACAACAGTTCTTAATGTATTTTGGGATACACTCTAACAAACTTGAAAAATTGAGTTTGTGTTTAGCATTGGGATTGGGAAAGCATGATCTTATTGTTTAGGATATTATTGAATAGATTTCTATGCTAATATATGAATATACTTGTATGGCATATGTAACTCTGATTAGAATGTGTTCTTAATGAATTTATTTTAGTTCAATTAACATATGAATATATATAGTTAATTGAATGAGATTGATATGTCTACTTGACCATCGAAAGAGGCTCGTAGGCAGTTCCGTGTTATAGGTTAAAAATCCATACATGTTGTTCAATTAAAAGAAAAAGTACTTTATTCATACAACGTGCTAAGGGAAATTACAATCCTAAATCTTTCTCACATAAGTTTTTTTTTTTAATCATAGTTTCTTATTCTCAAATTTTGATTTCGATTGCTTTAGTTTCATATACTTTTAATCTCATAATTGATTTTTTAGATAAGAGTAGGATTAATATCATTTTAGTAGGATTAATAATAAATTTTTGTGGAATCGATAATTTATTTTACTAATTGTGTGATGTGTGTCCTTGCATGCTAGACAAAATTATTATCAAGTTATTAACATGATAAATGGACATATTATGATTAATTTCTTTTGTTGTTATATTCTTTAACATGTCAAATACAATAATAATCATTGTTTGATTGTTTAGGGGTGCATATTCATGATTTATTATGCAAGTTCATAGTGTGCAAGAATGCGATATCAAGTTAACTTATTTGAGTTGGAAACGTGATTTAGGCAAATCTATATAAATATGGACATCTAGCATAGTTTCAAAAATTATTTTGGGAGGTAATTAAGCCCTCCTTAGAGGCACAAACAACATGAAAACTCAATAACTAGACAAGAACAAGTGAGAAGATCTAGGAAAAAATCAATAAGGATAAGATTATGGCTGAAGATTGGAGCTTGACAACCTTCAATAATTAGTTTACAATATCCCTCTTATTTATTTATTTTTTGTATTTAATGAATATCATAATTATTATATTTATCTTTTTTATCATAATAAACTAAACCATTATTATATGATTGTAATGGAACCCAACATATATCTTTTATTGGTTAAATCTTTCTATAATTGATTTTGTCACCTATATATATATATATATATGTATGTATTTATGTATTTATTTATTTATTTGTCTTGTTCTTCATGTTTTCTATTGATTAGCTACCAATAGAATTGATTTCGTAAGCATAATGAACTTGGAAAAGAGATTTATGTGTTCAAATCAAGATAGAATAACATATAATCTAGTTCATTGAAGTGATTGATGAATTGATTTCACAGGTCTTGTTGAAAAGATAATAATATTTTTGTCCTAAAGTTATATCGGAATTCACACATTTTGGCAATGACAGTTTATTTATATACAAAATAGTTTTTTTTAGTAATAATACATATTTAACCCTTGTAACAAGCTTTAGGCCAGTGACTCCCAAACCAGTTGGCTTTAGGGCACTTGGTGTTAAGACACCCCTACAGACTTAATTACTCGGATCTCAGATGACAAAAAGAAAAATGTATGATTGTCTCAAACTTTCTCCTTAACCTATTTAATGAGCTTTGGGCTAGTGACTCTCAGACTAGTTGGCCTTAGGGCACTAAGTGTTAATACACCTATACGGACTTAGTTGCTTGAGTTAGAGAGACTACGAAATCGAACTTATTCACACTTTTTTTTTCTTTTTTTCCTCTTTTTTAACTCAAGCTCTATCATTTTACGCGAACAATCACTACTTGCTGAGGTAAGATGTCCGGTTACTAATTATAAATTTGTTTTTTTAAATAAAAATAAAAACTTCATTACTTTTAGGTGCTGCCTCCAACAAACTAGAGAACTGAATATTACAAAATTTTTATTTTCAACCTATGATCATATGTTACCGTGTATGGTGATAATACTTGTCAAATGAGCATGTGAAAATCAAATTTAAATAATTTATGTAGAATTCACAAATTTAAATAATTCAAAAGGAATGAACTTGGATTTAAGTTGCATTGAGTACTTTAAAAGTTCTCTGATTTCATTGATAAGCATTCTTTGAGGACAATAATATGTGTAATTATTGGGACTATTTTATTTTATTTAGATATATATATATATTATATGCATGTTTGTGAGTGACGTTTGTGGGTGTCGTCGCTGTAAGTCCTCACGAGACTATAACTCGTCCACTAGGGTCACCTAGGGGTTTAAAGACTTGTTGCATACGCTAAATGCAATCGTGATCCCTACGAAAGTGTCCTAGTTAATTTTGTTAAATTTATTTGTTTATTTGTTTATTTAGTTTTTATTTAGTCTTTTGCTTGGGACTAGTAAAATCTTAAGTTTGAGGGTGTTTGATAAATGTGATTTATACCCACTTATTCCCGCACTCTTAGCTTATTATTTTGTTAGATTCCGTATCATTTAATGTATTTTATAGTTTATTTTATGTTTTATTGATAGGAAGAATTGGAACATGGATCTTGGGGCAAATGGACTTATTTTGGGACCTTACGGACCCATCAAAAGCACGCGGGAAAGTAGACTACTCGAAAAATCACATCTAGAAAATTTGATCTGGTGTCGTGACACCCATTGTAGCATCGCGACGCCCATATAGACTCAATATATGATTCCCGCGAGTTCAGCATCACAACGCCACTTCCAGCGTCGCGACGCTGCGGCAGATGTCCAGAATCTTCAATATTCAGTATTCTACATGCATAAGGACTTAAGGACTATCCTATAAATATAGAGGCTCGTCTAAAACCTTAAAGAGGAGAAAAATACACAACCAAGAAATCTAAACACATATTTTAGAGAGATCCAATGGGGAGGATTGAAGAGCGAGAAGAGGAGACGAAGGTGGTGACGTCTGAAGACGAAAGGATTCGATTCGAGTTTAATCTTCTAGTTTCCTTCTTTAAACTCTAATGATGTCCATTATGTTCTTAACCGTAATTTCATTGTTTTTATCTTTAGGCATGAACTAACTCCATTATTCTAGAGGATGATGTAACCTATGCTTGAACCTATGTGTTGTTTGTTAATTTGATTTATATAAAGTTTTCATTCAGTTTATTTATGTTTTCTTGCATTTAATGCTTCTTATTTATTGGCCACAAATTGAGATAATCAATGTTTAGAATCTATCGCTCGGGAGAGAGGGATTTTGAATAGGATCTAGGGAATATAATCTAGGATTTTTATAGATTTCGGGAGAATCCATAATTCCTTTGAAGTCGTTAATAAAAAATCACAAGGCATAAAGAATTATTAATTATTAGATTTTTATAGGGATATCGAAGTCGGTAATTAATAATATTTTCACTATTGCTCGGGAGATGAAGTGGAATACTCTAAGATTCTTAGCTTATAAAATACTAAACTGAATAAGAATTGATTGGCATAACAAATACATATGGAATAACTAGGTGAAATCAGACTCTAGAATCTCTTTTATCTTGGTTTCTCTTCATTAAACCTTTTTAATATTTTGTTTATTTATCTTTAATTTTATTTTAGATGATTTTAAAATCGGTTTGTAAATAAAGTTAAGTTTACTAATTATAGTACTTAGTGTGAGTTTGATTACAATAACTGTGGGTTCGGCACTATATATTCATTCTCTACTAAAATTTGACACCGTACACTTGCGGTACGATATAAAATATCACAACATTCGTTAATTCCATAAGTTACAGCCTGAGGTGGGTTTTTCCCCCATGCCTCCAAAAATAATAAAATCATGTTTTTAAAATCATGCTTCTTAAAACATTCTTTTTCATGAAATAATTGTAATAAAAACGGCTAACGCCTTATGTGCGTAAAAATAAGTTAAAATAATATAAATGAAAAGTCAACTTGGGAAGAGAGTGTCCACTCACTGATTTAGAATCTGGCTAGTCTTGCTCACTTTGCTGAAGGAGATTGTGGTTCCTACGATGATTTATAATTGATAAACTTGATTATCATATAGGCTGGGGAATTTCTTAATTCAAACAATTTCTATCACTACATGGTGTATCATGCTTGTGTCATGATGTAATTATTGGGATATATGCCTAGAGCTTCATGTATTGTAAACGAAATTGATTATTATTATAATAATAAATGCACTATTCATTTATCAAAGTTGTTTGATTTATATTGCATATTGTTTAATTGTCTTGTTTACCTTGATTACTCTTGTATTTTCAGACTCAGTGTATGTTTGATGCACAAGAGGATTTAAGTCTGAAGTTAGTAAGAGAGCAAACAAATAGGGTACTTTATTTGTGGTTTATCTACATCTGCGGTCCATTCTATATATGTATGACGACCTTGATCCGGGATCGTTCATGTGTTGACATGGGAATTGAGGCACCTTATATGATGAGATCATATAGGACTGGACTCAGATAAATATGAATTTCTTTTAATATTCGTTAACCGAAGAAATTCAATTTATCTATTTGATGGTCATATATGGATTCGATCTTAATCCTGAGTGTATTAAGAACTCATTTGATTTACTATGGTGAGATTGGTGTAGCATTCCCGGCCAATAACTATGTATTTTTGGGATATGGTTTGGTGTGTACCTATGAACGTTTTACACATATATGGAATTCACTCCTTCTTACGGGAAACAAAAGAATATCTCTTTTAAGAGATTGATTCAGGACTTGAACAATTTGAGCACTCGACTTTTCTATTGCGAATAGAAAGTTTTATATTCATAATTGTTATGAATTAATTGTTCATTATAGAATCAATGGCGCTTAAGAGACAAAATATTTAGAGGAGTATAACAGACTTATGACCCAACTCTATTTATGAGATATTCGTGAAGGGCTATATCCATATGTAATAACTATATCGATGGACACCGAAATTGTTCGGCTTATTTTTTCCATCTATGGTAATGAGAGTTCAACTTCGAGTTTTTAGTGGAATAACGCAAAATTAATAATTCGTAATATTTGATTAAAAGAGTTTAATTAATATTTCAGGATTATTGGAGCTCGGAACCGTAGGTCCATTTGGTCCCCGTGCTAGCTCGATTAACTGTAGCAAACCTATATAATTAGATTATCTAATAATATGCTAACATTATATTTATATAATATTAATGAGATTAATAATATTTTTGTCACAAATGGAAACTATGTTAAATTAGTTTAACTTAATATTTTCTAGAATTATTTGATTATGAGATAATCAAATGATGATTATAAGATAATCATGTTATAATAATCATGAGATAATTATTACAACATAATTGAAGGTAATTAATTCATTATTATGATAATGATTTTTTTATTTACCTTGGAGACAAAGCCATATGGCTTACCATGCTCTCCAACTTATTATGTCTATTAGGTAGTATGTATACACCTAATGGCTTTGTCATTAGCTAAACAATTATTATGCTTTGGTATGGCCTTCACATTAATGTGTTTGCCATTGCAAGAAATCATTAGATGCTTAATGACAAAGTCTTTATCTTTAGCTTAATATTTCTTATGCTTTGGTATGGCATTCACATTAATAATTTTGCCATTGCAAGAAAGCATTAGATGGTTAATGAAAAAGTTAGTTGGCTTGTCTAAAAGAATATAATATCTCTACCATCTCTCCTCATTTGATAGAGTTACCATTTTCATTCATTCACACAAGTGCAAAGTAGAGAAAAGAGAGATAGTTCAAACATTCTCAATTGTTGTGAGAGTGTTTGAAAGAAATTTCCAAAAGCCAAACACATTTTGTGACACATATATTCTCTAAATTGTTTAGAGTTGATCTTTGTGAGTGAAACCCATACTTCGGTTTGTTGGTTTCGAGTCATAGTTCGGAAGATCGGGTGGTTGATCCAAGCGTTGGACATCAAAAGAAACTCATCTGCATTGAAAGGAGCAAAATCCATTCTCCAAGAGTTGGAGGATTTCGGCTACAGGAAATGGAGAAGGCAAAGAAATTTTAAAGGTCCATACCGGAGCCGGTGCCCACATTAGCAACTTCCGTTGTGCTAAGGAAAGTCGTTTCCTACAATTGGCATCAAGAGCTTAAGGTTGAAAAGTGTTCTTAACCCTTCTCCTTTAAAGTTTTTAAGTTATAATAATTTATATGAGATATAGATTATTACTATGTATGTTGTGATGAGTTGGAACAATTAGATTCATGAGATGAATGATTTTTAATGTTCATGTGATGAATGTTTATTTTGATTCATGTGATGAATGTATTGCGTTGATCGTTATTTTTTCTGGCTCTTAATTTTTAGTATTGGGAATGTAAGACCATAAGGTCATATTCTTTCAAGTGTTGTAAGTTCATTTCCTTTGTAATAAATTCTATTTTAACCTTATTTGTAACTTGGAGGAGCCGATACCGCAAAGGACTTATGACGAAGAAATTCTGCGAAGAACTCAACAACACACCATGGAGCAAGATTTGAAGACCAAGAGATGTCTTGGATTTATTGTACTAATTAGATTAGTATAGAAAAATAAGAGCCCGGTTAACGCAATTTGTTATGTGTATGTTTTGTGAAAATATACCCTTGGAATAACGTCTGCGTGGCGACGTGCACCCATGTGCGTCGCGATGCTGACCATTCCAGTGCCACTGGATGGCCACTGTCTCGCGTCGCGATTCGACCCAGAGCTGAAAAAATTCTAGCTAATGGAATTGTGGGCGTCGCGACGCCCATGCCTGGGAAATATGTATGTTTTAAAATGTTTATTAACATGTCATATAACCTAGGGTGCCTACTCTTGCATTTTCACATGCCATAACATGTAGACATGCATGATATTCTAGTCATAAAATATGATTTTATGTAAATTTAAAAGTTAAATAAGAATATGAGATGTATGCAAACAGATTAATAAAATTAATTGGTTTAAAGGTTTAAAAATTATGAATTCAAGTTTAATTACAAATGGACCCTATGAGTAAATTATTTTCCTTGGTATATCAGATGGAAACCCGAACGTAAATTCCATAGCCGATTCCGAATGGAAGATATTATGGTCTGCACTCGGGATACAATACCACGTACCTTAGGAATAAATAATGTGCTTTTATCAATTAACTGGTTTAATGACATTTGGTTCGTTCGTTGATTTCTAAATTTTAAAAAACTAATATTGGACTAATAACTTAATAGTTAAATTGATTAGATCACTATAGCAACTTGATTAAATTAGTTTAATTAAGTAAATAATTAGTAGAGACTAATCAGAATTAGTGAATAATATTTTAAGAGTTAAAATTGGTTAGATCACTAATAATCCACTAGTATTAATAAGGTTATGTTTTTAGCCAAGCGTAATCTTAATACATTAAGAAACTAGTGAGATAGAAACCTTAAACTTCAAAATAGTGAGCGGGAGAGGGGTATACCACAATATATCCCGCGATCTCCATTGTTATCCAGAAACGTGAGATTCAAAAGGCACCTCGAGTCGGCTTTGATTTCGTCCCTCTACAAATGGTGTCCATTTTGGGTCAATATCAGGTTTGGATTCCGTGAGGATAGAGACTCTAGATGTATCTGGTGATTTGACCTGCCCTACGGCGGTACTTCACTAGTTAAATCCAAGGGTTGAGAAATAATGGGTCACACTCACAAATGAATGATTAAGTTGTTAATCAAAGCTTCATTGATCAAAATAACGGTAGTTGATTAATATAGGAATAAGAGTTATTTCAAATATATTAATCAATTGAGAATGTCTCAATCTATCATGCGAATACTTGACCTACCATACGGCGGCACTTATTTGTAGGATGATAGATAACCGTGACATAGTAATTCTTTTAGGTTTATAATTCATTATACATTGATCATGCATCATGTTTAATTTTAAGCCTAAATGTTTGACAATTTTAATATGCGAGGAATGAATGTTGAATGCGCGTTTATTATTTTTTCAGCCATGGCATCTGCAATTATCTCAATTCTCAAACAACAAGAAAAATTAACCGGGGAAAATTATGTTAAATGGAAAAGTGACATGAATTCTACTTTGGTATGCGAAGACCTTAAATTTGTCCTAATTGAGGAAGGTCCTCCTGAGCCAGCACCTAATGCTGGCAGAGCTGCACGCAATGCCTATAATAACTGGATTAAGGCCGATGAGAAAGCTCATAGCTATTTGATAGCATCCATGTCTGAGGTTCTTGCTGCACAGCATCAGCCTATGGTGACAACATCATTGATTATGAAGTCTTTACATAACATGTTTGGGCAGCCTTCCGAGCGGGCACAAAATGAGGCTATTGCCTCTATATTGACCGCTAGAGTGAATGAAGGTACATCATTCCGAGACCATATGTTAAGGATGATGTATCATCTAAATATGGCTGAAACCCATGGTGCACGTATCAATGTGAAAAGCCAGGTGACAATGATCATGGAAACACTTCTGGAGAGTTTCCTACAGTTTAAAAGCAACTGTTCTATGAACAAGTTGACTTTTACATTGACTGAACTGCTAAATGAGCTCACCAATTACGAGTTGATGATGATGGGTCCTTGTAGGTCCAATGTTGAGGCAAATGTTGCTGAATCTTCTCAATCTGTAAAGAAAAAGAAGAAAGGCAATTGGAAGGCAAAGGCAAAGCCAATGAAGAAGAAAAACACCAAGGCTCTAAAACTGCCAATGCCAAAGGAAAATGTTTCCATTATGAATAATAAGGGCATTGGAAAAGGAAATGTCCAAAATACCTAGCTGAGCTTAAGGAGAAAAATAATGCAAGTAAATATGATTTTCTTGTTATTATGTCTCTTTTAGTGGAGGATGATAAATCCGCTTGGATTGTTGATTCTGGTGCCACTAACCATGTTTGTTGTTCTTTGCAGCTACTTAATTCATGGAAGGACCTTGCTGAAGGTAGATTTACCATGAGAGTTGGGACAGAGGATGCTATTTCAGCTAGAGGAGTGAGAGTTTCCAAATTAAACTTTAATAATAGTTATTTATGTTTGAATGATGTGCTTTATATTCCTGGTTTTCGCAGGAATTTGATTTATGTAACAAAACTCATGGAACATGGTGTTTCTTTTTCATTTACTAATAAATCAGTTATTATTAGTAGAAATGGATTAAAAATATGCACATGAAACTCTGAGAGTAATTTATAGGTATTAAGGTCGTTAATACATGAATCACTGCTTACTACTAAAATGTTTAAGATTGAAAAGTCTAAAATAAAACGACAAAAGATTTCTCATGAAGACACAGATCTACGGCATCTTATACTTGGTCATATTAGCCTTGACCGGATAAATAGACTAATTAAGAACGGAGTTTTAAATCAGTTAAAACTTGGTACTTTACCTGTTTGCGAATCATGTCTAGAAGGAAAAATGACTAAGAGACCTTTTACTGGAAAATGGATAAGAGCCAAAGAAACACTTGAGCTAATACATTCGGACATTTGTGGACCGATGAATGTAAAAGCCCGAGGTGGTTATGAATACTTCGTCACTTTTATTGATGATTATTCAAGATATGGGTATGTTTACCTAATGCAGCAAAAGTCAGATACATTTGAAAAGTTCAAAGAGTATCGTGCTGAAGTTGAGAATCAATTAGGTAAAAGCATCAAAATTTTACGATTAGATCGTGGAGGAGAATACCTTGATAGAGATTTCGAGGAATTATTGGTTGAGCATGGAATTATTTCACAGCTCACAACACCAGGAATACCACAACAAAATAGTGTTGCAGAAAAGAGGAATCAGACCCTACTTGATATGATGAGATCAATATTTAGTTATAGCACTCTGCCTAGTTCATTCTAGGGGTATGCATTGGAAACAACAATGTATATCATGAATGTAGTTCCTTCTAACTTTGTTCCTAAGACTCCCTTAGAGTTATGGAATAGTCGTAAAGCTAGTTTGTGACATTTCTGCATATGGGGGTGTCCAACACATGTGCTAAAGAACAACACTACTAAGTTGGAACCACGTTCACATGTGTGCCTATTTGTAGGTTATCCTAAGGAAACTAGGGGTGGATTCTTTTATAGTCCAGAAGATAATGAAGTATTTATGTCGATAATGCTACATTTCTTGAGGAATACTATATGAGAGAGTTCAAACTTCGAAGTAAAGTGTTACTTGAGGAGTTACTTGCTGGTACGACCAGTACACCATAGTCAAATATTGACAAAGACATAACACCTTCGACATCTGAGAGTCAGCAAGACATAACACCTTCGACATCTGAGAGTCATAACACATTCGACATCACACCTTAGTCAAATATTGACAAAGACATAACACCTTCGACATATGAGAGTCATAACACCTTCGACATCATACCACATAGACATAGTGGGAGTGTTGTACAACAACCTGAACGCTATCTAGGAAATGGAGAGGTGCAAGTTATTACATCTTGTGATGGTATAGATGATCCATTGACCTATCATAGTGCAATGGAAAATACTGATAAAGAGGAATGGCTCAAAGCCATGAACCTTGAGATGGAGTCCATGTACTCTAACTCAGTCTGGGAACTTGTAGACCAACCCGATGGAGTAAAACCCATAGGTTACAAGTGTATCTATAAGAGAAAAAAAGAGGAATAGATGGGAAAATACAGACTTTCAAGGCTAGGCTAGTGGCAAATGATTATACCCAGAAAGGGGGAGTTGACTATAAAGAGACTTTCTTGCTAGTAGCCATGATTAAATCCATCAGGATTCTTTTTTCCATTGCCGCATATTATGACTATGAGATTTGGCATATGGACGTCAAGATTGCATTCTTGAATGGAAATCTTGATGAGAGTATCTATATGGTACAACCAGAGGGGTTCATAACCCAAGGTCAGGAGCAAAAAGTTTTCAAGTTGCAAATGTCCATTATAGACTTAAGCAATCATCTAGATCTTGGAACATAAGGTTTGATACTATGATCAAATCTTATAAATTTGAGCAGAACATCGATGAGCCTCGTGTCTACAAGCACATCATTGATGGTAATGTGGTTTTCCTTATGTTATATGTCGATGATATTTTTCTCATTGGGAATGATGTAAAGATATTATCGGACTTGAAAATCTGGCTAGCTAACTAATTCTAAATGAAAAGATTGGGGAGAGGCAAGTTATGTACTTGGGATCCAGATCATTAGGGATCACAAAAAACGACTGTTAGCAATGTCTCAAGCATCCTATATCGATAAGATTCTTATGCAATTTGATATGCAGAATTCCAATAAAAGTAATTTACCTTTCAGGCATGGAATTCATTTATCTAAGGAACAGTCTCCTAAGACACCTCAAGTATTGAGGAGATGAGACATATATCATATGCTTCAGCAGTTCAAAGTCTTATGTATGCTATATTATACACGAGACCGAACATCTATTTTACAGTGGGAGTAGTCAATAGGTTTCAATCCAACCAGAGATTAGATCATTGTGTGGCAGTGAAACATATTCTCAAGTATCTTATGAGAATGGGAAATTATATGCTTGTATATTCTAGTGAGGACATGATCCTGAGAGGATATAATGACTCTGATTTTTAGACGGATGCCGATTCTAGGAAATCAACATTTGGATCAGTGTTCACCCTATGTGGTGGGGCTATAATATGAAGAAGCATTAAGCAATCTTATGTTGCTGACTCCACCATGGAGGCTAAATATATAGCAGCTTGTGAAGCAGCTAAGGAAGCAGTTTGGCTCCGTAAGTTCTTAGTAGATCTGGAAGTTGTTCCAGATATGGATAAACCACTCATACTTTATTGAGATAATAGTGGTGCAGTGGTGAATTCCAAAGAACCAAGAACCCACAAGAGGGGTAAGCATATTGAGAGAAAATATCACCTTATCAGGGAGATAGTGCAGAGAGGAGATGTCGATGTCACGCAGATTCCATCCACATATAATTTGGCTTATCCGTTTACAAAGACCTTATCCGCTAAAGGTTTTGAAAGTCACCAAAAGGGTTTAGGATTACATGACATGTCTCATTTGCTCTAGTTTAAGCGGAAGATTGTTTGTAAATGGAATTGATTATTGTAATAATAATAAATACATTATTCATTTATCAAAGTTGTTTGATTTATATCGCATATTGTCCAATTGTCTTGTTTACCTTGATTACTCTTGTATTTTCAGACTTAGTGTATATTTGATGCACAAGAGGATTTAAGTCTGAAGTTAGTAATCTAAATAGTCCATAAAGAGCAAACAAATAGGGTACTTTAGTCCCCAAGGGGTGTGGCTTGGTGGTGTAGGGTCCAGGATCTCACCTTGAGGTTCTGGGTTCGAATCCAGGGGGTGCACTTCTTGTAAGAGCCTGGGATAGCCGGTGGTTTTACCTACGCCGCGGCCCAAAATGGGTGGTTTGGTGGCGGGGTTTCCATCGTTTCCAAAAAAAAAAAATAGGGTACTTTATTTATGGTTTATCTATAGCTGCGATCAATTCTATATATGTATGACGAATTTGATCCAGGATCGTTGATGTGGTGACCTGTTAATGAAGGCACCTTGTATGATGAGATCATCTAGGACTGCACTCAGATAAATATGAATTTCTTTTAATATCCGTTAACCGAAGAAATTTATTTTATCTAATTGATGGTCATATATGGATTCGATCTTAATCCCGAGTGTATTACGAACTCATGCATGACAGGCTATGTCCTTTGATTTACTATGGTGAGGTTGGTGTAGCATTCCCGGCCAATAACTACGTATTTTTGGAATATGGTTTGATGTGTAGCTGGAAACGTTTTACACAGATATGTAATTCACTCATTCTTACGGGAAGCAAAATAATATCTCTTTTAAGAGTTGATTCGAGACTTGAACAATTTGAGCGCTCGACTTTTCTATTGCGAATAGAAAGTTTTATATTCATAATTGTTATGAATTAATTGTTCATTATAGAATCAATGGCGCTTAAGAGACAAAATATATAGAGGGGTATAACAGACTTATGACCCGACTCTATTTATGAGATATTCGTGAAGGGCTATATTCTATGTAATAACTAAATCAATGGACACCGAAGTTGTTCGGCTTATTTTTTCCATCTACGGTAACGAGAGTTCAACTTCGAGTTTTTACTGGAATAACACAAAATTAATAATTCTTAATATTTGATTAAAAGAGTTTAATTAATATTTCAGGATTATTGGAGCTCGGAATCGTAGGTCCATTTGGTCCCCGTGCTAGCTCGATTAACTGTAGCAAACCTAATATAATTAGATTGTCTAATAATATGCTCACATTATATTTATATATTATTAATGAGATTAATAATATTTTCGTCACAAATGGAAACTATGTTAAATTAGTTTAACTTAATATTTTCTAGAATTCTTTAATTATGAGATAATCAAATCATGATTATGAAATAATCATGTTAGTAATAGTTATGAGATTTACTACAACATAATTGAAGGTAATTAATTCATTATTAAGATAATGATTTTTTATTTACCTTGGAGACAAAGCCATATGGCTTACCATGCTCTCCAACTTATTATGTCTATTAGGTGGTATGTATACACCTAATGGCTTTGTCATTAGCTAAACAATTTTTATGCTTTGGTATGGCCTTCACATTAATGTGTTTGCCATTGCAAGAAAGCATTAGATGCTTAATAACAAAGTCTTTGTCTTTAGCTTAATATTTCTTATGTTTTAGTATGGCATTCACATTAAGGTGTTTGTCATTGCAAGAAAGCATTAGATGCTTAATGACAAAGTTAGTTGGCTTGTGTAAGAGAATATAATCTCTACCATCTCTCCTCACTTGATAGAGTTACCATTTTCATTCATTCACACAAGTGCAAAGTAGAGAAAAGAGAGAGAGTTCAAACATTCACAATTGTTGTGAGACTGTTTCAAAGAAAATTCCAAAAGTCAAACACATTTTGTGACACATTTATTCTCTAAATTGTTTAGGGTTGATCTTTGTGAGTGAAGCCCACACTTTGGTTTGTTGATTTCGAGTCATAGTTCGGAAGATCAGTGGTTGATCATAGTGTTGGACATCAAAGAAAACTCATCTGCATCAAATGAGCAAAATCTATTCTCCAAGATTTGGAGGATTTCAGCTACAACAAAGAGAGAAGGCAATGAAAATTTTAAAGGTCCATACCGAAGCTGGTGCCCACATTAGTAACTTCTATTGCGCTAAGGAAAGTCGTTTCCTACAGTAATATATGTGTACAATGTGATACGAGACCCTTACGGTAGCCTCAACCATGCTAGGGTGAAACTGTAATGAACTAAAACTAGTTCTGGAAAAATTCTAGTCACGCGTTGCGACGCTGTTCTTTTGGCGTCGCGATGCTTCACATATGCCACTGAACCAGTAAGCATCCTCTGCATCTGCATCGTGAATCTAATCCATGGGCGTCGTGACACCCACACGCGTCGCAACGCTAAGTGTTAAGCGTCGTGACGTCTACCAACAGAGATTAGGCAGTGAGCTTCCTCTGTTTTCCATGTCGCGACGCTAGTCCTTGGGCATCGTGATGCTCAAATTCCATAACTGAATCATGGAGAAATTTTTCAGAACGCGTCGCGTCGCTAGGGTGCGTGTCACGACGTTAGTCTATTTTCAGGACCCAATAACAATCCCCTAACTCCATTTCAAAACTTATCACCAGAACTTAGCAACTTAAGCACAAATATAGAAATCCTCATTCACCTACCTTCTAACATTTCACCACATCCAATCTTAACCAACCTCAACTTAACTCATTATTTAGGGTTTCCTCATTGGGGATTTTTCATAAGCATTAACTTCTTAACACATTAATCATATAAACTACATCAATCACAACCCAACACAACTATTGAACATCAAACATCAAAAGAAACCAACACTTCAAATCTTTGGTCAAGTTTCTTATTACCTTGGATAAATTTTCTTCTCCATTAGAGTCCACAAGCCTTCATTTTTTCCTTTCTAGACTTGGTTTGTGTTGGATTTGTTGGGGTTGGTGCTTAGAGCGCCAATCCGGACCGTATTTATGTCTGATTCATGAATACGAACATCCCCTTATTCCATAATATTACTTATTTATGGTTGCACCTCTTGTTCTTATATACGTATTCGATCTTATTACGATTAGATTGAAACTAAATATGGTTTAGTGATATGTATATATTAGACAAAGGCCCGATAATATATAATGCAGTACACAGTTACAAAGTTAGTTTGTAATTAACATTGGGAAGTGTCACTACTATATGAATATTATCAAACATAGTTCCTGGTCAAGATTTGCTAACACGGGTCGGTTAGTCAAATCCGTTGAGACCAGTACATGTCGTATATCGAGACTTGGTCCGACGGTTTATCCCAATGAACCATGAGTCTATGGAGACTGGTATAGACGTGTAAGTGTTTATAGTGGATAAACACTGAACGGCTCACCGAAGATTCTTAATGGATGGTACAACCACGTCAATAAGAATCTTCACGGGTTGAGTAGCATAGTGGTCCTTCGACTTGAGACACCACTGTGGATGTATGAGACATCCTCCACACTTAGATGGCAGTCACGTCACCGATCTATTTAGATCAGACCTCCGCCTGTTCGTTGGGTGTGGATCGATCCTCAGGATATCCTATGTGTGTCAAGATAGGATCCGTCAGTTCTGTGTACAGAGCATAGGTAGTCCATATATATTTAGCAGTTTGTTAAATCTGTGGCCACAGTATACATCGGAAGTAAGTTCCGAGTGTTATTTAAAGATTGCTAATAGATACGTCGACGAGATAATACCTATAGAGATTTGACGTTTACATCTATATCTCTGGGATTATCTGGATACCTGTGACGGAGGGATTATACGTATGCAATGACCTCGACCTGTATGATTCAGCTAGTTTATACGTGATCGTCATAATCTACGGGTGGATAGATTATGGACATGAAATTGGATTTCGTGACGGATATACCTGAATCTAGAGAGTCTCAATAATGAAACATACTCATAGAGCACTAGAGCAACATTTATGAATAATGATGATTATTTATAAATTGTTTAATCGTTAAACGAAAAATACATGCGAACGGGCCGAACCGTCATTTCCTATTTAATGTGTATTTGTATTTAATATATGATATTATTAAATACACATTAATAAATAGTCAAATAAAGGTATTTGACATATATCATCAATATATGTATTTGAGATATTTAAAGTAAATATAATACATATATTTGATATATTTATATTTAATTAATTATTTAATTATTTAATTGTTAAATGATTAATGTAATTAAAATATAAATATATCACCAAATGATAAAGTTAGGAAATGATTATAAGTGTTTAATGTTGACTTTAAAGTAAAGGAAATGGTAGTCAAATTGGATTTAACTTCTTTGATATTTGTTTAAAATGTTTAAAATTGAAATATCATTTTTCTTTATTTTTTCTTCAAAATTTCGGCCATGACCTTAAAATATAAGAGTTATATTTTTTGGTTGCCTTTGTTGACTTAATTAAATATCTAATAAAGTGTTATTAGGATATTTATGCAAGTTGATCAAAGATAAAGGTGAAATGAAATTGAAATTAATATAACTTGTATTTATCTTTGCAATTTCGGCCAAGGCTATTTTACAACAAGTATATATTGTTTTCATTTCACTTTCATTTGATAACCTAATACACTTTAAAGAAAAACTCCATTAATGGAAGCAAAGGAAGCTTGTGAGAAAGAAAGAAGAAATCAAAGAAAGCTTGGATTTTAGTAAGTTTTTCCAACTTGCTATTAGAAATTAAAATGTTCCTTAGGATCTAGGCTTTAACATATGATGTTCTTAGGTTATTTCTTTCTTTATTCCTTGTGTTTTTGTTGATGGAAGTTTTGATGGAAGTGTTGAGCATGTATGATGAAGGAAGGTTGTGACTATTGTAGTTATAAGCTTTCTTTTAAGGTTTTGGAAACCATGTTGCTAATCTAGAGTTGTTGACCCACTCTTAGATGACCTAGATTTGATCTTGAGTTGTTTCATTGTGTTGAGACTTTGATTGGATGGAAGAAACATGATTGAAGTAATTGATTTAACCAATTTGGTCTAATTTGTCCAATTTGAAGAAATTGAAAAATTAGGGTTCATGACCAATTCCAAATTTGGGGGTTTTCATATATGTTGTGTATTTGGATGTGTATATGACGCATATAAAGTTTCATGTTCATTGGATTACATCTTGATGTGTTTTGATGCATGAAATGACAAAGTGCACAAAATGGCACCTTGGAGGTGCGTTCGGCCAAGGATTAGAAATTTGGGATTTTTGGTGCTTTTGGTGTTTTGATGTTTTGAACATGCTAAGTTCATCTTAGAAATGATTTAAAATCATTCAAAATTGATTAGATCAATTTCGGACTAAAATGGACTAAATACCAAGTGTAAGGGCAATTCGGTAAATTCACTTAAATATGATTTATTTGAATTTTATTTCATAATTTGATTATTGGATAATTAAATAAATATGTTTATTTAATTAATCCGAGAAAATTTTTTGAAATCGGAAGATACGATCTTCCGCCGCTTCCGCTGCGTTACCGGATATTCCCCCTAAAACCCCTACAGGATTTCCTCCATTCTTCTTCAAGATTTCTTGTCAAATTGCAAGTCTCTCTCTCTCTCTTATTTCCTTCAAATTTTCGGCCATGTAAGGGATTTGAGGAGCTAGATGGCTTTTAATTTTTATTAAGATTTTCTTTGCTCTCTCTAGAGAAATCTAGGAACTTTATGAGATATTTAAATTATTAGGCCATTTTGAGCTATTGGGCCAAATGAGAAATGTAATGGGCTTACAAGTTGGACCTATCACCTTAATCTTGGCCATTCCCGAATTCTAAAATCTCAATTTTTGACCCGCTTTTGATTCGATTTCGGAAAGATGTCTAACACGAAAGTTGTAGATCTCTATCTTAGCTTTCCAACAATGTAAAGTTCATAAAATCAGAGATCGTAGGAAAATGTTACGGCCCAAATACCCTAGGTTGTCTGGTTTTATTCTTGGAATAAATTCTATATCGGAACTACGAAGAATTTACTGAATGTCCAAAAAGTCATCTAAAAAATATATACGTGTTCGTATATGATTTGTATCATGTATCATGTGTCCCATAATGTAATAGTCGTCAAGATTACCGGGGTGTTACAAATTCTCTCCCCTAAATAGGATTCGTCCTCGAATCCCTTCTGACGTTAAACTTTGTAGATTCGTCTTGGTTGAAGATATTTGGTCTCTATTACTCTTATCTTCCTTTACTTGCTTTCTGTTATTCTGCTCAAGAACTTCATACTATAATTTATGGGAATCTCTTATCCTGGTATACTATATTCGATTTTTGTCTTAACATTTGATTTATGTATAATACCTCTCTTGTTATGCTTGCGCATTCTACTCCAAAGTTCGTGGGCTCTAGTGAATAATTCCTTAAATTCTTGACTGATTGATAATTCCTCGTTCTCATCCTATGAAACTTGACACGCTCAAAAAGTGGTTCTTTACTCCCAAGTATAAGAGTGTCGGAGTAATAAAATAACCCGGTAAGTCTGGGGTCGATCCGCAGTGAATAGATTTAGTATGATAAAGTAATAATTAGAGTGAAAAGAAAAAGAATTGAATCGTTTGAAGTTTTTTGGAGAATTTAAATTAAATGACAACAATAAAATAAAATATTGGGGTTATGAGATCCACTTTTAATATTTTATATTTAGAAATCTCATTTTTTAGAATATATAAATTATCATTATAACCCAATTAATTTACTTCCGGAATTACCTATGCCAAAACATATAAAAACGGCCATAAAGTCATTAGTCATTTCTGTCGATAACTAGTCCTGCCAAGGTACTAAATATGCCAAAAACATAAAACCAGCCATAAAGGCGGTGATAACATTTGTAGACAAGTCCAATTAGGTACTCAATTATGCCAAAATCGTATAAAACCAGCCATATAGGCAGTAGAAAAGTTTTTCAATAATTAGTCCAGATCTCAATTAATTATTAATGATTATAATTTATAAATTATAATATAGGTGAGATTAATCTAAACTTAAATAATAAAAGTTTCACCCATTCCCCCAGTGGAAAGAAATTAGCTACTCATACTTTAATTAAAAACACACATAATTTTATTACTAAAATGAAAAGACATTACAAAAAATTAAAACAAACACGATACTTTCTAACAAACTCTTATTCAGAATTCAGAGGAAATGTATGAAGAAAATGAATTCAGAACTCTTCAATTTATAGGCAAAGAAAAGCTTCCACCAATTTCTCCACCAAACACTTAACCAAACATGCCACCAAACATGCTTCCACCAAGCATGCAAGCATGTTTGATGGAAGTTTGAAAATTGTAAATTGTCATTTTCCATTTTTGTTTGTGATAATGACTTTAATAATTACACATAACACATTTTGGATTTTTCATCAATTTCGGCCTTGAAAAACTCAGAATTAGAAACTCTTATGAACTTCAAAGTTGTATATGTTTGAGTCTTCTTTCATCTTGAACTAGAATCACTTCAATTCGATATCGGAGTAAAACGTTATAGCCAAAATATGAAACTTGAGCCAAGTTGGAATTTCCGAAATTGTATATTGTCATAACGCCCTTCCAAGTTTCCGACCTCCAAAATCCAAATGTCAAGTCCATTTTTCTAGTTATGCATACAAATTATTATTTCACCTACATAAAATATAAAAATCACAATAAACATAAATATAATTATTATTTAACAAATGTGCTAAATTAAGGGGGTTAGTGAAACCACAAGTGTAACGTGATATATTATTCTCTTAATAATATGCACTTTTTAGTCTCAATCACACCCTCAACCAGCTTATTACTAGTCCATAGTAATTTAAGCGAAAACTAAAAAGTGAAATTCTTATCCAAGTTAGTAGTTGTTTTCTTTCTTTCTAAATTACCAAATAAGTAAATTCTCCTATATTTTTTACCATTCTCCATATACACAATTAACAATGTATTAATAAATTCATTGTACCCACAATATTCACAGGTCTTGTTGAAAAGAGAGTAATATTTTTGTCCTAAAATTACTTTAGAGTTCACACCTTTTGGCAATGAAAGTTTATTTATAAATACAAAAATAGTTTTTTTTTTTAAAATAAAAAAATACATCTTCAATCATTATAATAAGCTTTGGGCCAGTGACTCTCAAACCAGTTGGCTTTAGGGCACTAGGTGTTAAGACACCCCTACGGACTTAATTGCTCAGACCTCATTTATTAAAAAAGAAAAAAATGTCTGATTTCCTTAAGCTTTCTCTTTAACCCATGTAATGAGTTTTGGGCCAATGACTCCCAGACCAGTTGACCTTAAGGCACTAAGTGTTAAAACACCCCTACGGACTTAATTGCTCGAGTTAGAGAGGCTACGAAATCGAACTTATTCACACACCTTTTTTTTTTCAAGCTCTACCGTTTTATGCGAACAATCACTGCTTGCTGAGGCAAGATGTCCGGTTACTAAGTAAAAGCATGGTTAGTTTTTTTGAATAAAAACATAAATTCCACTGTATTTAGGTGCTACCTCCAATAAACTAGAGACCTGAATATTAAAAAATTTTCACTTACAACCCATGTTCATAAATTACCGTATATGTTGATAATACCTGTCAAATGAGAATATGAAGATCAAATTCAATCAATATTATGGAGAATTCGTAAATTTAAATAATTCAAAAGGAAATGAATGAAAAATAACTTGTTACGAATTAGACTGAGATACGTCTCAGGGGCGAAAACTCCTTACACTGTCATCTCTGAACAACAATTTCACTTGGTTAGTAAAAATTAAAATAAAAATTTTTTTTAATAAAAAACACATAAATAAAACAAAAACAACAAGTCAAATATCCCTCCCCCAACCAAATTGAGACATTATTCCCAATGTCTGAATAAGAAGAAGTAGGGTTTAGAAAACATCACCTAGTTAGTGTGGAATTGACAATTGAATCTACAACTAAAAGAAAAATTACAGATTAAGATTCAGGTTTACTCTATAATTCTTGCCACGATCGTTACCAGACCAATTCAACTTGGAAAGAATATGGTCGATTTTTGGTTCATAAGCTAAGAGTTGGTCAATTAAATTATCAGCTTTTCTTGTAGTTAGGAAGATATCTTTTACCGATTTTGAAATAAACCTATTTCTTTTGGCATCTTCAAGAAATACAAAAAAGAAAATCGAAAAATACATCAACATGAAACAGTCCAATGGGTTTTTGGTGAATGTTCAAAATCGCACATGATGCAACTGTGAAAATTTCTTCCAAATGCCAAGTCCACCTGGTAAAGCAATAAAAGAGTCAGCATGATTGATCATTTCAGTAAGTCTTTCCGACATACCTGAGACAATGCATTATTCTCCATTTGATTTTCCGATGAGATTTACATCTGCCAAAGGTTTTGGGATGATCCAGAACTTGACTGTCACCTTTTTGTACAGCTTTTGAAACATATCCCATCAATCCAAGATTGCCACCACTGTGCATGTTTCTTTCCGCCATAACTCTACCCAATTCTTTTACAGCTTCAAAAAATTCTAATTTAGTTCCATAGCTAGTTCCACAAAACACATATATATTAGTAACTCGTCTTCTTGAAGTTGTTTCCATTTTTATTTTCTTTCTTATTTAGATGTGTCGAAGAAAGAAATGTCGAGCTGAATTTATAGATCCTAAAAAAAGCTGAGTAATAAATACACTAGTACCTGTAAAATGATAGTTGTCATATGAACAATAAAATAGATCGTGAAAGTCAAAAAGTTTAGATATTGTCGGTGAAAATTTAAATTAAAGGAAATAAAAACAGTAAATTAAAGAAAAATAAATCAAAGCAATAACTGAAACAATATTTACAGATAGTTGTGATTGTAGCTCTTATGTTTCTCTAGTTTTACGTCTAGTAATGGCTTGAACGCCCTCTATGGGTCGGGGATATGCTTCTCATCCAATTTTCTTATAAATTAGTAAACATAGTCTTTTTAAAGTCAGATTCCCGACACTATATTGTAGTCTTTCTTTTTGAAATTGTGTATGCAAATTGTGAATTACTCGATGAACATGTCCTCTAGGATACGTCTCAAGAGTCAATGATATATCATCGAAAGACTCTTTACTCAAGCCATCTCTAATGAATTGAATTTTATCTTCGCGATTGTCATACACCATTTCTGCCCAGGGAACCCTTGCTTCAATTACCCAACGAATATCACTAGGAATACTATGGTTCATAAGAAGCCTCATTCTTTCAGTGCGTGCTTTGTAAATTTTCATCAGAGCATTTCGGGGAAGAGACGGAAAATGATTGTGGAGTTTTGCAAGAGTTTCTTCTATGCCTTGATGATTCAAGTCTGGATGTATTTGTCTTTCTTGATCGCTTGTAAGAGAGGAAAAACTTCCCAAATGATAAGTTTGTTCATCTCCAAGAAATGCATTCTTCAATTCTCCTGGCAAAGGCTTCAATTCCAAATTAGGTGCTTCCTCATGTTTTCCTTCTTCCATTATTTCTAGTTCCTCAAAATTTTGGTTCTCTCCATCTTCTTCCAGTACCTGTGTAGAATCAAGTAAGAAATTATTAGGAATATCTGAATCTAATTGCATACTTGATTCAAGAAAATTAGCTGTATAAATTTCTGTAAGGTCAGATAAACTCTCATAAATATATTCCTCCACAATTGGTTTAATTAGATCCATGCTCCCATCTTCATTGTCATCATCGTATGGTTGTTTGCATATGTCAAAAATATTAAGCTTCATCGTCATATTGCCAAAAGATAAATTCATGATTCCATTCCTGCAATTTATTAAAGCGTTAGCTATTGCTAAAAATGGACGACCAAGTATTACAGGAACTAGCTTATAATTATTTACTTCAGGTTGTGTTTCTAAGACAATAAAATCCACAAGATATATGAATTTATCGACTTGTAATAACACATCTTCTACAATTCCTTTCATTACCTTGACTGATCTATCGGCAAGTAAAAGAGTAGTTGAAGTTGGTTTTAACTCGCCAATATTAAGTTGTTAGTAAATCGAAAATGGAAGAAAATTTACACTGGATCCAAGGTCAAGCAAAGCATGTTCAATATTTTTATCTCCAATAATACATGAAATAGTTAGACAACCAGGGTTTTCATATTTTAAAGTATTATTGATGGAGAGAATGGAACTTACTTGTTCGGCTAGAAAAGCTTTCTTTCTTACATGATGTTTTCTTTTAACGGTGCACAAGTCTTTCACAAATTTGGCATAAAATGGTATCTATTGGATGACATCTAACAAAAGAATATCAATCTTTACCTGTTTGAATATTTCATAAATCTCTGGGGAATGGTTCAATTTCTTTGTTTTTAATGTTTGAGGAAATGGAGGTGCATGTGACAAATTGTTATCATCAACAATAGGTACTGGTTCATTAACATATTCATTACCCTCTGAATCTGATTTATTTTCAATTTCATGAGGTTTAAAATTAGGTTTGTGGATAACCTTACCATTACGAAGAGTACTAACAGATTTGACTTGGTCAATGTGTTGACTATCAGAACTACTCTCGTGAAGGTTTTGATGACTCCTGGGGTTTGACTATGGTTGTGCAGAAAACTTACCTTTCTCATGAATAGTCAATGCAAATGTGATTTTGGAAAAAGTATCTTTCAGATCAATCAATGTTTGTACATGTTGGTTATTGATGGCTTCTTGTTTCTCAATGAATGCATGCAAGGTATTCTCAAGGGTTTTCCTAGGTGGTGGGACATATGGTGCATAATTATGGGTGTTTTGGAAATTCTGGTGTACCTGGGGAGGTTGTTGCAATTGTTGTGCTTGATTATCATTCCTCCAATTGAAGTTTGGATGGTTTCTTCAACCAGGATTGTAGGTTTATTAGTATGGGTTTGGAATTGGTCTATTAAAAGTGTTTCTGGAACTGACTTGGTCGTGGAGACATTCTTGCAGGGCTGATAAGGTTGGGAAAACTTGTGTGACATGTTCATTTGAATTACAGATTTGACAAGTGACTTCTTGAATTGACTTGACATGATCACTCTTCCTCAATTCTAATGCCTCAACTTTTTTAGCTAGAGATGCATACTTAGCAGAAAGGTCATGGTCCTCCCTAAGGTTAAACATACCTCTACCATATGGTTATGGTTTTACAGATGACTCATAAGTGCCAACTGTGTCCTAGTGTTGTGCATTCTCTGCTATGTGTTCTAAGTAATCTAGTGCATCTTCAGGATTTTTGTCCCTAAACTACCATTACACAACATTTCCACTACTTGTCTATCTTATGGTGTTAACCCCTCGTAGAAATAGGCAACTAGACTCCATGTTTCAAACCCGTGATGTGGACAAATATTTAACATTTCTTTAAATCTCTCCCAACAATGGTAAAGTATTTCCTGACTCTTGTGTGAAAGTTGTGATTCTCCTCTTAAAGGAATTTGTCCTGTGTGGGGGAAAGAATTCTTGCAAATCATCTCATGTTCTAATGGATCCCGACCTAAGGTTTTGCAACCAAATTTTAGTCTTATCCTTTAAAGAAAAAGGGGAAAAACTTAAGTCGAATTATGTTCATGCTGTAACTTTGATTTGTCCAAGTATTACATACCTCTTCGAATTCCCTCAAGTGCTGATAAGGATTTTCTGATTTAAGACCGGGGAATGTGGGTAAAAGTTGAACGATATCTGGTTTGAAGTTGAAATATGATGCATCTGGGAGAAGGCAATGCAAGTTGGTGATCCTGTCCTGGTAGGATTCATGAATTCTCTGAGTGTCCTTGGATAATTAAGATCGCCATGCTGAGACTCGTTTTCTTCCTGATCAACAGGATTTTGAATTCGAACAGGTGGATTTCCATTTCGATTCTCAGCCATTTTGACTGATGACGAAGTTGATGGAGACTCTCTAATTAATCTTCCGCTAGATGATCGAAACCAATGTATTATGCAACCTGCAATACTTACAAAAAAATAATAAAGATAAGAATAACTAAAAAGAAAGAACAAAATTACAATTCTATCTACTAAATTGTATTCTCCGGCAACGGGGCTAAAAACTTGAAACCCTCAAAAAGTGGTTCTTTACTCCCAAGAATAAAAGTGTCGAAGTAATAAAATAACTCGGTAAGTCCGGGATCGATCCACGGGGAATAGATTTAGTATGATAAAATAATAATTAGAGCGAAAGAAAAGAATTGAATCGTTTGAAGTTGTTTGGAGAATTTAAATTAAATGACAACAATAAAATAAAATTTTAGGAGTTATGGGATCCACTTTTAATATTTTATACTTAGAAATCTCACATTTTATAATATATAAATTATCATTATAACTCAATTAGTTTACTTCTGGAATTAACTATGCCAAAATATATAAAATCGGCCATAAAGGCGGTAGTCATTTCTGTCGACAACTAGTCCTACCAAGGTACTAAATATGCCAAAAAACATAAAAACCAGCCATAAAGGCGGTGATAACGTTTGTCTATAACCAGTCCAGTTAGGTACTCAATTATGCCAAAATCATATAAAACCAGCCATATAGGCGGTAGAAAAGTTTGTCAATAATTAGTCCAAATCTCAATTAATTATTAATCATTACAATTTATATATTATAATATAAGTGAGATTAATCTAAACTTAAATAATAAAAAATTCACCTATTCCCCCAACGGAAAGAAATTAGCTACTCATACTTTAATTAAAAACACACATAATTTTATTTATAAAATGAAAAGACATTGCAAGAAATTAAAACAAACAAGATACTTTCTTCCAAACTCTTATTCAGAATTCAGAGGGAAAGTATGAAGAAAATGAATTCAGAGCTCTTCAATTTATAGGCAAAGAAAAGCTTCCACCAATTTCTCCACCAAACACTTCACCAAACATGCCACCAAACATGCACATGTTTGGTGGAAGTTTGACAATTGTAAATTGTCATTTTCCATTTTTGTGTTTGATAATGACTTTAATAATTACACATAACACACTTTGGATTTTTCATCAATTTCGGCCTTGAAAAACTCAGAATTAGAAACTCTTATGAACTTCACAGTTGTATATATTTGAGTCTTCTTTCATCTGGAACTAGAATCACTTCAATCTTATATTAGAGTAAAAATTTATGGCCAAAATACGAAACTTACACAAAGTTGGAATTTCCGAAATTGTACACTATCAGAACACCCTTCCAAGTTTCCGACCTGCAAAATCCAAATATCAAGTCCATTTTTCTAGTTATGCATCCAAATTATTATTTCACCTACATAAAATATAAAAATCACAATAAACATAAATATAATTATTATTTAACAAATGTGCTAAATTAAGGGGATTAGTGAAACCACAAGTGTAACCTGATTTATTATTCTCTTAATAAATATGCACTTTTTAGTCTCAATCAAAACTTCTACTGAGTACATAATACTACCGTCATGCTATAACTATATACATGCATCAAAGAAACCCCACTTCTAGACTTCTAGTTTATGCTCAACATTCCCAACTCTATTCTCTACGTGAGCTATTAGTTCTTAAATTGGCACTATATTCGTGGCCTTCCGTCCCATACACCTCAGTTCTACTAATGTTTGAAACCTCTTATATCTCTTGCCATGACAACTTAATTCTTAAATATTATTTGACACTTCTGTTATCTTTCATAATTATTGCATCACTGTTTTACTTTCTTCTTAGCAGGTATTTCTGAATCTCTAGAAGTACTAGTGTTTTCTATGGTTAGGCTTTTTCTTATTCTAATCTCATTCAGGTGTAAATGTATAAAAGAAATAACCTTACTAAGTACTTCCTTACTGCCACATTCTTGATCTAATTCTAGCTTTCATTCTCATAATTTAGCTATTTAACTTTCTATTTTCTCTTTACTAAGCTTCAACTGCTTATCGGCTATGTTCTTCAAGTTCTCCTATCTCTACCTATTTGTGGGGTTTCGGACCTCATTGCTCAGGGTCAATTTCTACATGCACTTCTAGCTTACTATTAATGTCGGCGCTGGTGACTCGGTTTTGGTTAGTGTTCACACTCTTCTGTATCCTCAAATTCATTATTATTATGAATCTGGTTAACTATCTTTTACAACGGCTTGTTCTCTTTGATTTATTTCACTTAAGAGTATCCTACCTTAAGTTATTCTCAAAATCTTATTCTGTTAGGTGTCGTCTCACTTTCAACAATATTTGTATATCTAGTTTCTTTGGTCGTCTCTATGTTATATATCAATAAATATGTTTCAGGTCGTACTTTGTCATGTTTCTAAGCCAAGTATATTGTATGGGATCTTATAAGTTATACTCGCTTTATGTTTCCTATCTGATGGAATTTCGGTCTTATCTCAACATTGAGAAAGTTTATTGTTCTGTAGTAATACTAAACTTAACTATCGAAAGTTTATCTTAGCACTTATGTACCTCTATTATTGTTTATCTAGTATCTTTTCTATCGTCATCTTATCTCGGCAGTTCCATCTCCAAACACTTTACTTGCTGTTTATTACGTCTTCTTTCCTACTCTATTCTATACCTGAAATTTTTATGGTCTATATCTCTATCTCCTTATCCGAAGAATATTATCTTTTACATGTCCCGTCCTTGATTGACTATTACTTTATCTCTCCATTGCTCCATCTAGACAACTTCATTCCTAAATATTTTACTTAGAGCTATCTTCCTCTTCTATTATGCTATTGTACTAAGTCTGAAGGTTTTATGTTCGGTATTCTTCCACTACGCATTCACTTATTTCTGGAAGTATCTTGAGGCGATCATCGAGGTCCATCTTTGATGCTGTTGTATAACGAGGTTTGAGAGGGTGGGGTTTAGTCATGAGCCTTTCCGGTTGTGGTGATCTCACTAGTTACCTGTGCTGTATTTACACGTGTTACTTATTTATAAGCATGGGGCTCCGTTTTACCGGTGTTGGCTCCCACACTAAGGTACTTCTGCTAGGTACCATCTGAATTATCTCCTTCGACTATACTTCTGATTATTTTCCGTCTATTGGTCTTACTACCTTTTACTGAGAACCTTCTCAAGGGTCACTCTCTCTCAAAATCCTACTATACTCTCTTCGTTATCCCTTCTTACGAAGTTTACTCTTTTACTTAGATTTCCTCATTATTTCATTTCCTTGAACTTGACCGGCGTAAACACACACGTATAACGCAAGCGCACGTATCGTTCAAGTAGTATAAAAAATATCGATCCCACGAGGACTTAATTCCTATTGTTGTTATTAATTATTGAATCTATTTATTTACAAATATCTAATTAAATGGAGAAGAGAATGATTGTTTGATTGGTTGAATGTGGTTTTGCACAATAATAAATAAATAAAAAGACAAAAGAAAATACTAAGGAAAATAACAAAAGACACAAAGATCTAGGGTTGTGATTTCTTTTAATATCATTTTAAAGATGAAGTGGTATCTTAAAGTTGGGTAATATATTGATTTATTAACCTGGAGCACTAAATTATGTGTAAGCCTCTGTCGATGGTCAGACACAAATACCCAGTTTAACTTAATTGAACCATATGTCTATGTCAACCAAATTATCTGGATTCATTAAGATTAAGTTCCAATAAAGGCTACCCCCGCCCGACAGGTATATTCCTATCCTGTAAGGAAATCTATTAAGGGTTATCTATCCTCAAGGAAGATCGTGGGCTATTGAGTCTAAGGCTGAAACCTAAAATCCCTATGTCTAGTTCATTTTAGATTTACCAGATCAATTTTATTAATGGCCAGTTAATGAAAAAGCATTAAGATTAAGACTCAATAAATAAATCTTTATAGTACCCAAACTATAATCTAACCCCTTATAAACCGGTGATATTAAAAGTCATCACAACCCCAGATAACTAACACATAACTAGGGCTAGTAAAAACTTAAAAGTAAAAGACATAAAGTAAAAATGCTGAAAAGTAAAAGACATAAAGTAAAAACTGAAAAGTAAAATAAAATGCTAAGGTAAAATGAATTACTTTTACTACTACTAATTTAGATATCTCCCATAAAATAATATATTAACTTGTGATTATTTTACCAACCAGCCATATAGGCGGTAACCTGATTAAGTCAAATTAAATCCAACCAGCCATAAAGGCGGAACCAAAATTTAATTACCAACCGACCAATCTGGCGGTATCCTTTATTAGTCAGGTTTAACCAGATTAAAATTGAATTACCAACCGACCAATCTGGCGGTATCCTTTTTAAGTCAATATTTTAAATAGTGAATATATTATTTTTAAGGGAGATTAATCTAAATAGTAACAGTAAAAGAATTACCTTTCACCCTAGCTGGGGAAGTTACTTCCTCATGGTGAATAGTAAAAACTATAAAAGTAAGAAAGTAAATTACTGTGCGTAAAAGTAAATTGCGGAAAGTAAAAACTGAAAAGTAAAGAAAAGAAAGTGCGAAAGCGGAATTAATTACTAAAAGCTGTAAATAAACAAACAAGATACAATCTTCTTAGTATTCTTAAGGAATTCCTTAGAAGAAAGTATCTTGTTTTACAAATGAAATGGCTTGGTATTTATAGGCAAAATTTTGCCTCCATCAAATCATCCATCAAATTCTCCACCAAATCCATTATTAATTTCTCCACTAATTACTCCACCAAATCCATAATTGCTCCACTAATTGCTTATCTTGTTTGGTGGTGATTTGATAATTTTTATTATTATTTATTAATTTATATTTTGCTTTGAAAATGATTGATAATGACTTTAATAATTACACATCACACACTTCTGGATGGTTCATCAATTTCGGTCATGAAATCTTCACAATTAGAAATTATTTTGTCTTTAAAAGTTGTATATCTTCGAGTCTTCTTTAATCTGGCACTTGAATCAGCTCAATCTGATATTTGAGTGAAAAGTTATGCCCAAAATACGACAGATGCGCAAAACTGGAATTTCCAAAACTGCACTTCGTTAAAGCGCCCTTTCAAGTTTCCAATCTCCAAAATTAAAATATCAAGTCCAATAATTGCCCTTATTTGACCCATATTTCGTCCTAAATGATTTCATTAAGTCCCAATATTATTTTATCTGCAAAATAAACTAAAATATATCAAAACGTTCATCAAACCCGAGAAACTAAACAAAATATTAAGTAAAAGGGGCGGTAAATATTGATATATTTTCCGCTCATCACACCCCCAAACCTAACATTTTGCTAGTCCTCGAGCAAAACAACAAAATAAAATACAAGAAATAATTAAAATTAAACTAAGCCACTTTCGTAGGGATCACGGTTGCATTTAGCATATGCAACAAGCCTTTAAACCCCTAGGTGTCCCTAGTGGACGAGTTGTAGTCTCGTGAGGGTTTACAGCAATGATACCCACAAACATTTTACAAAAGTAAAAAGGTAGTAAAACTAATGCACACAAAAGCAAAAAGACAAGCGAAAAGAGAATAAAGATGTTAGTGACTAATCAGGTGAAACTTCTACTCCAAGTTACTAGTTGTTTTGTTTTATTCTAAATTACTGAATAAGTAAATTCTCCGATTATTTTTATCATTCTTCATATAAATAGCCAACAAAATATTAAAAAACTTATTTTTGCCCACAACAGTCATAAGTGCAGTTGATAAGAGAGTAATATTTTTGTCCTAAAGTTCTATCAGATTTCACACCTTTTTGTAGCAATGGAATAATTTTTCTCATTTTTCTGATTTTTTCTTTGATTTTTCTCTATTTTTTATTTATATACAATATCTTCCGTCTATGTAGCGAGTGTTGGGTCGGTTACTCCCAAACCAGTTGGCTTTAGGGCACCAGGTGTTAAGACACCCCTACGGACTTAATCACTCAGACTTCAGATATATATATTTTTGCAGCATCTTCGATCCATGTAACGAGCTTTGGGCCAGTGACTCCCAAACCAGTTGGCTTTAGGGCACTAAGTGTTAAAACACCCTTACAGACTTAATAACTCGGATCTCAGACGTTTTTTTTTTTTTTACTCCATTGCTTTTTGAGATGTTTCCTCCAATTAAACTAGAGCACTGAATATTACAAACTTTTCAATTTTAGCTCATGTCCGTATGTTACTATATATGTTGATAATATCTGTCAACTGAGCATATGAAGATCCATTTTAGTCCGTTTTAATGAGAATTCACAAATTAAATAATTTAAAATGAAATAAACAAAAATTAACTTGTTTCGAAAATAGGCTTGAGATACGTATCAGGAGTGGAAACTCCTTACTCAGCTATCTTTCACCAATTTCACATTTTTAGTCAAAATAAAAACACAAAAACACAAAATATTTTTGAAAGTTTTTTCAATTTTTTTTGTATTTTTCGAAAAAATTTGGCCTAAAATTAAAAACAACACACAAACTAAAAAACACAAAGTACTGATCAACTAATTCCCTCCCCCAAACTTAAATGAGACATTGTCCCCAATGTCTTAAACAGTAAAAGGAGAGTTAAGAAGGTCGTACCTGGTTAGCTGAAAATCTACAGGAAATTAAAGGTTAAGATCCAGATTAATCTGACGCCTCTTACCACGATCTTCCTCGGACCAATTTATCTTTGAAAGGATAGGGTCAACTTGTGGTTCATAGGCTATGAGTTGGTCTATTAGATCCGGAGCAGTTCTGGCAGTAAAGAGGAGTTCTTTCAAAGGTTTTGACACGAACCCATTTCTCCGAGCATCATCAAGAAACACACAAAGAAAATCATAAAATCCATCAACATTAAACAGTCCAAGCGGTTTCTGGTGTATGTTCAGGTTCGTCCAAGATAGAACTATAAAAATTTCTCCAATGTACCCAAGCCACCTGGCAAAGCGATAAAAGCATCAGCAAGGTTAATCATTTCTACCAGTCGTTCAGACATACCTGGCACGATCAGTTCCTCTCCGTTTGATGATCCAATAAGATTTGCCTCTGCCAAGGGTTTTGGGATGATTCCCAAAACATGACTACCTCCCTCCTGTACAGCCTTTGAAACGATCCCCATAAGTCTGAGATTGCCTCCGCCATATATTAAGTGCATATTCCTTGCTGCTAAGACTCGACCCAATTCATGTGCTGCCTCTACGTATTGTGGCTTAGTACCAATACTAGTACCGCAAAACACACAGATGTTTTCAACTCGTCTTCTTGAAGTGGCTTCCATTTTTTATGTATTTCTTTTTCAAATCAGGATGCCTTCAAAAGTGTAATGACGGGTTGAATTTATAGTACCTGAAAAAGGGTGAGTAATAATAGCACTAATATTTTCCAAAGGACGATTGTTAGCTAAACAACAAAAGAAATCGTGAAAGGTCAAAAAGTCTGGATCCTGTCTACAAAAATAAAGATAATTACAATAGAAAAGCGAATCAAAGCAATAATTAAGACAACGGAATTGTGTACGCAATACGCCACTCATTTGGTATATAAATCCATTAGGATGCGTCTCAAGAATCCATTCCTTATTCAGCCATCGCTAATGAATTAGCTTTCATTTTTGCCAAACACCATTCCTTCTGTCTAAAAATGCTTCGTTTGTGCTTTTCCCTACAAAAATAACACACAAAATTAAAAAAAATTCTACAACATGTATACACAAAATATAAAACAGAAATTACAACAAATTGCATAGGTTGCCTCCCTGGTAGCGCTAAATTTTTCGTCTTCAGCCAGACGTGACTGAAATTCATCTGTTAAGGAGGTTTCAATATCGTTTTAGATGTCCGATCAAAAACAATCCCGTGAGCGTTGCTTTTGAAGGGTCTCTTCCAACGGAAAGGTGGCAAAAAGAGTTTTGTCCCATTCAGTGCTCGTGCCACCTTTTTGCTCCTTGTTGTTCCAGTGGTTCCTGCAAAGAAAGAAAGAAAATCATGAGGTCTTGTATGGTGCTTGACTTGGAATGGAAATTCCATTCTGTCAAGCTTCTGGTTGATATCTTTGATTTGTACTCCCCAAAACAGCGATGTTTCTCCTGAATGTTCTGGATCTTTATTAAGGTCAGACATTTGCTCATCCATTTGCTCTGCTTCTTGTTCCACCTTTTCTTCACAGATGTATTGTAAAATTCTTTCATTCAGCTCTTCATCTGTCATCTGTGAAATGCATGCTGCAAAATTATCAACCTGAGGATGTGAAGAAATGTCAGATTTTAGGTCTTCATCCTCTGATCTGGGTGAAATGATTGGCTCAGGTAGATCTTCTTCAAACATAATTGCAAAATAGTCTCCAAGATCTTCATTTTGAGGATACAGAATCTCATCCTCAAGTGTTGATGCAGTTGGTACAAACAGATCAGCTTCATCCTCGTCAGAGTCAGAATAATAAAAATCAAATCGAGAATTTGCCGGTTCGGGCTCCTGAACTGATACCTCTGGTTGTTGATACTGCTCAGCCTCCTCCTTTGTTAAGGTGTCATTGTGGATCTCTGGGTACTCGAAGGCTTTGTCAGTTTCATCTGATAATTCTTCTTGAGGTATGATGTTCTGGTTTTCTGTTAATTGTCTCATTTGATCTATCATCCTCTGAAGGATTTCTGATTGTCTCTGAATTTGTGCATCTAATTGAGTTTCCCGTTCTTCGAGCCAATCTTTGAGCATGTGAATCAACTGATTTTCCTCTAATGGTTCTGATTGTTGATGGAAATCATAGGTAGATGGTGGATAAGATGAAAAATGTGGTTCTGTGAAATGTGATGGCTCGTTATACCATGAAGGATCTTGATAGCTCTGCCACCCTGAACGGTATATACATTGATCGCTCGGGTGGTTACCATCACATATCATACATCTCCCCATCTCGTTCTGTTGAGCAAATGTAGTATTGCTTGGTTCTGGCATCCAGTGATAATTATTGGGCTGGACAACAGGCCTCAGAAAACCGGACTGTTGCTCCCAGATTTGGGGTGTATCTTCTAGTAAAGCTCGTGATCTTTCAATCTCCCAGTAGTGTTCCATTTTTTAATCACCTGAAAAAGAAAGAAATAAAAATTACAGATAAAAATAAAGAAAATTAGATACAAGTAAATTAGATAGCTTCAAAATTAATAACTCAAGAAAAATAAGTCCCCGGCAACGGCGCCAAAAACTTGACCGGCGTAAACACACACGTATAACGCAAGCGCACGTATCGTTCAAGTAGTATAAAAAATATCGATCCCACGAGGACTTAATTCCTACTGTTGTTATTAATTATTGAATCTATTTATTTACAAATATCTAATTAAATGGAGAAGAGAATGATTGTTTGATTGGTTGAATGTGGTTTTGCACAATAAATAAATAAATAAAAAGACAAAAGAAAATACTAAGGAAAATAACAAAAGACACAAAGATCTAGGGTTGTGATTTCTTTTAATATCATTTTAAAGATGAAGTGGTTATCTTAAAGTTGGGTAATATATTGATTTATTAACCTGGAGCACTAATTATGTGTAAGCCTCTGTCGATGGTCAGACACAAATACCCAGTTTAACTTAATTGAACCATATGTCTATGTCAACCAAATTATCTGGATTCATTAAGATTAAGTTCCAATAAAGGCTACCCCCGCCCGACAGGTATATTCCTATCCTGTAAGGAAATCTATTAAGGGTTATCTATCCTCAAGGAAGATCGTGGGCTATTGAGTCTAAGGCTGAAACCTAAAATCCCTATGTCTAGTTCATTTTAGATTTACCAGATCAATTTTATTAATGGCCAGTTAATGAAAAAACATTAAGATTAAGACTCAATAAATAAATCTTTATAGTACCCAAACTATAATCTAACCCCTTATAAACCGGTGATATTAAAAGTCATCACAACCCCAGATAACTAACACATAACTAGGGCTAGTAAAAACTTAAAAGTAAAAGACATAAAGTAAAAATGCTGAAAAGTAAAAGACATAAAGTAAAAACTGAAAAGTAAAATAAAATGCTAAGGTAAAATGAATTACTTTTACTACTACTAATTTAGATATCTCCCATAAAATAATATATTAACTTGTGATTATTTTACCAACTAGCCATATAGGCGGTAACCTGATTAAGTCAAATTAAATCCAATCAGCCATAAAGGCGGAACCAAAATTTAATTACCAACCGACCAATCTGGCGGTATCCTTTATTAGTCAGGTTTAAACCAGATTAAAATTGAATTACCAACCGACCAATCTGGCGGTATCCTTTTTAAGTCAATATTTTAAATAGTGAATATATTATTTTTAAGGGAGATTAATCTAAATAGTAACAGTAAAAGAATTACCTTTCACCCTAGCTGGGGAAGTTACTTCCTCATGGTGAATAGTAAAAACTATAAAAGTAAGAAAGTAAATTACTGTGCGTAAAAGTAAATTGCGGAAAGTAAAAACTGAAAAGTAAAGAAAAGAAAGTGCGAAAGCTGAAATTAATTACTAAAAGCTGTAAATAAACAAACAAGATACAATCTTCTTAGTATTCTTAAGGAATTCCTTAGAAGAAAGTATCTTGTTTTACAAATGAAATGGCTTGGTATTTATAGGCAAAATTTTGCCTCCATCAAATCATCCATCAAATTCTCCACCAAATCCATTATTAATTTCTCCACTAATTACTCCACCAAATCCATAATTGCTCCACTAATTGCTTATCTTGTTTGGTGGTGATTTGATAATTTTTATTAATTATTTATTAATTTATATTTTGCTTTGAAAATGATTGATAATGACTTTAATAATTACACATCACACACTTCTGGATGGTTCATCAATTTCGGTCATGAAATCTTCAGAATTCGAAATTATTTTGTCTTTAAAAGTTGTATATCTTCGAGTCTTCTTTAATTTGGCACTTGAATCAGCGCAATCCAATATCTGAGTGAAAAGTTATGCCCAAAATACGACAGATGCGCAAAACTGGAATTTCCAAAACTGCACTTCGTTAGAACGCCCTTTCAAGTTTCCAATCTCCAAAATTAAAATATCAAGTCCAATAATTGCCCTTATTTGACCCATATTTCGTCCTAAATGATTTCATTAAGTCCCAATATTATTTTATCTGCAAAATAAACTAAAATATATCAAAACGTTCATCAAACCCGAGAAACTAAACAAAATATTAAGTAAAAGGGGCGGTAAATATTGATATATTTTCCGCTCATCAGAACTCCTTACGTCTTTACTTCCTTGGGTACTCATCAACTTCGATCGCTTGGGGCATCTCTACTATAACTTTTGGTTCAAGTGTTATTCTCCTACTAGTTCTTCCATCCAGGTACATTGAGGCTCTTTATAAGTCATATATTATATTCCTGAGAATCGCTCTCTCTGGTTCTTTCGCTTTTTTGAGCCTTTACTCTCTTAAGGGCTTCCAGTTCTACGATGTCTTCTAGATTTGGCTTGACTTACTGTGACTTCAAACTATTCTATCTCATACAGATTATTGCCATCTTATGGTTCTTATCTATGTTTCGTTGAACTTATTGGTTCAGCTATCTAGCTGTCTCGTGATCTGTCTATTTTGTCAAATACTCTCCTTTTATGATTCTTCTCCTTACTGGGCTCTAAGTTGAGGGGTGAGTACATGCATTCCATTGAGGTATGTGAATACACATTTCTGTTATTTACTTGAGCTTGGTGATGGTCTAGTTATGTGCCTATATACTTACTAGAGTCGAGGCTACTGGAAGGGAGAGTTATCATTCGTTCTGTCGGGACCTGGGTCGACTACTCCATGTTTTAGGGTTCCATAACTTTTATCACCTATTTTGAGATCTACATTATAGTTTCTATTTTCAAGCTATATTATCTATGTTACTATACGTACTGAACTTCTTGTCATTTTCTGTTTTCTTTTTACTGTTTCCACATCATATCATCTAGGCTTTAAGTCGTCTTACCAAAGCTAGTGGTGGTTCATTCTTCTGGGCTACTTCCTAGATCTTTGCTTCCTGCTCTTTCTATAGGCTACATATTAGCCATCTAATCTTATTGTCCGCACTGGTACTTTTTGTTAAATCCTGAATGTCTCTATTCCCATAGGCATGTCCTTTTAAACTTCCAGGGATTTCTACTAGTATTAGGCTGACCTGTGGATTCTACTATGTTTGGTCTATTTATGTGGACTTCTACTAGTACTGTAAGCCTCGTGCTGACTTGCCTAGTTTCTTGAACTATAATTGGTTCTCTTCTTTCTAACTTTGGAGACTTCCTTAATCCTTTTATGGGTGATCTATCTTCGAATGTGTTCCATTTTTTTCTTCGAATAAACTCTCATCGAGATTCCTTACGATTACCTTTATCTATGATGGTAGAGGCGCATCTCATGCCTCGACGGATATCGATGTCCTCATTCTGGAATTTTGTGTTCTGGTGGAGTCTATTACTCATATAGGATAGATATGAGATAAAATCCGTCAGAACAACTTCTTTAACCGATAATACTAAGTGAATAGGATTTTGGTAGGTCAGGCCTTATCTATATCAGTTTCTTTGGTTAAGGTAGCTAATCGTTTCTTTTTAAGACCTTCATTTTACTTACTTACGGGTCTGGGTTTGGGTATCTAAAATCTCTTCATCCTTTTTGGCATCTCTTATCTATTGGAACTCCTACGTCTAATCTTGATTTCTTGCTTCTTTTATATTTCTGACTATCTTTCGTTATTCGGGGAAACTTGCTATTTATATAAGGTATTTGAGGCTATTGGGCCTATTAAAAGGAAATTTTATGATAAGGAAATGAACCTTACTTAGTGCTACTTGATATTTTTCTCTTGCTCAGGCTTATTCTATTCTTTTTACTACTATGGGTCCTGGTACTTCCTTATCTATCTATTTATGAATTTTTACCTCTAATTGCTTCTGGTTGCTCTGAGCATCTGTACATCATACTTTTTTTTAGCTTTCTCTTTCTCTTTTACTCTTTTGAGTGAACATTTTCGGAACCTTACTATATGTCCTCATAACTTGTCTTGAACTTATGCTAATAGGCCATGATAATTATAAGAATCCTTAACTAGAACATGAATTACGATTATTTTTACTAGGAAAAGAATTCAGATAATTTTGGGAATTCTTACTAACCTGTCTATAGGACTTGAGGACGTACTCAAGGATCAGAATACAGGAGAGGTAGTGTCTCGCATACTAGTATCCATTGTATACTATATATACAAGACCCCAACACTCTACCCACTGCAGTCACTGACTCCCTAGACCATATTCTGATACCAGCTTTGTAACATCCCACTCCAGGAGATGCTACCGGTAGGGAATAAGCCATTCAATCCCCTTGAGCCTCTGACTATCTAACTATGACAAATACTGTTAAACTCATTACAAAAATAAACTCACGTAGGGACCATTGCCCAAATCGAAAATTAAGGAAATGCATCTCAAATACTCATACAATGTACTCAATAATACATCACATTACAACTCTGATATTAAACATGCTCAATATATTGATACTTTACAATGTATGTCATGCAATTTTAACTTGACACCGACTATGCTAAACTTTTGTACTCAACTTGGTGGACACATAGCCTCTAATGACTGCTATCAGTATCCGTCCTCTCGAGCTCGTCTTCTGGGTAACCTGCAGAACAGAAAAGCTGGGAGTAAAGGGGTTAGATCGTTTGAACGACCTAATGAGTGGACAGTTAAAAATGAGAACTAATTCTTTATGAAAATTCATGGTTCTAAAAACCAAAATTCTCCTAGAAAATATTATTTTCTGAAATCTCTTTCTTATCTGAAAACTCAACTTTTCTGAAAACTCAACTTTTCTGAAAATTCAACTTTTCTGTAAACTCTTTTATAAAGCTCATATCTTCTGAAAAATCTGTTTCTGGAAATCCGTTTTTGAAACTCTATTTCTGAAAAATCTATATCTGAAAATTTTGTATCTGAGAAATCTATATCTGAAAATCTGCTGAAAACCTAATGCATTGGGGCGTTACATATCGTTATCTCCCTATACGTCTAACTAGTGGTCTTGGGGCATTATGTATTATCGTCCCCCAAGCCATTGAACTAGAGTCATGAGAGTTGATTCATGCTACTACATGACCCTGAAATTAGGGTCTATGGGCGTTACATATCGCCATCCCCTAAGCCCTGAATCTAGGATCTAGGGGCGTTACGTATCGTCGTCCCCCCAGTTCTGCTCTACATATGCACATGTTATCTGTTAATTCTATAAGTTACAGCCTGAGGTGGGTTTTTCCCTCAAGCCTCTAAAAATCATAAAATCATTCTTTTAAAATGATGCTTCTTAAAACATTCTCTTTCATGAAATAACTGTAATAAAAACGGCTAATGCCCTATGTGTATAAAAATAAGTCTTTACTTAAAACAATATAAATGAAAAGTAAACTTGGGAAGAGAGTGTCCACTCACTGATTTGGAATCTAGCTGGTCTTACTCACTTTGTTGAAGGAGATTGTGGTTCATGTGATGATCTATAATTGATAAACTTGATTAGAATATAGGTTGGGGAATTTCTTAATTCAAACAATTTCTATCACTACATGGCGTATCATGCTTGTGTCATGATGTAATGTATGTGTGCGAGCTGATATGAGACCCTTAGGGTGGCCTCTAACATGCTAAGGTGAAACTGGAATGAACTAAAACTGGTTCTGGGAAAATTCTAGTCACGCGTCGCGACACTGTCCTTTGGGCGTCACGACGCTTCACACATGTTATTGAACTAGTGAGCATCCCATGATTCTGTGTCGCGACGCGAATCATTAGACATCGCGACTCCAACACACACCACTACGCTAAGTGATGAGCGTCGTGACGTCCACGAAACAGAGACGAGACATTGGGCTTCCTCTGTTTTCCGCGTCGCGATGCTAGTTTTTAGGCGTCGCGATGCTCAAATTCTATAACCGAATCAGGGAGAAATTTTTCAGCACACATCACAACGTTGGGGTGCGCGTCGCGATGCCAACCTGTTTTCAGGACCCAGTAACAATCCCCCAACTTCATTTCAAAACTTATCACCACAACTTTAGAAACTTAAGCACAAATATACAAATCCTCATTCACATACCCTTCTAACATTTCACCACATCCAATCTTAACCAACCTCAACTTAACTCATTATTTAAGGTTTCCTAATTGGGGATTTCTCATAAGCATTAACTTCTTAACACAATAATCATATAAACTACATCAATCACAACCCAACACAACCATTGAACATCAAACATAAAAAGAAACCAACACTTCAAAACTTGGGTCAAGTTTCTTATTATCTTGGATAAATTTTCTTCTCCATTATAATCTATAAGCCTTCATTTTTCCTTTCTAGACTTGATTTGTGTTGGATTTCCTCCCTTATTGTTCAATATTTCTTGTCAAATTGCAAGTCTCTCCCTCTCTTATTTCCTTCAAATTTTCGGCCAAGTAGGGGATTTCAGTAGCTAGGTGGCTTTTAATTTTTATGAAGATTTTCTTTGGTGTCTCTAGAGAAATCAAGGGACTTTGGGAGATATTTAACTTATTGGGCCATTTTGAGCTATTGGGCCAAATGAAAAATGTAATGGGCTTACATGTTGGGCACATCACCTCAATCTAGGCCATTCCCGAATTCTACTATAGCAGCTACGACAATCTCAATGTTTGACCTACTTCTGATTCGATTTCGGAAAGATGTCCAACGTAAAAGTTATAGATCTCAGTCTTAGATTTCCGAAAATATAAAGTTCATAAAAATCGGAGATCGTATGAAAATGTTACGGCATAAATACCCCGGGCTATTCAATTTTAATCTTGGAATAAATTATGTATTAGAACTACGAAGAATTTTCCGGATGTCCAAAAAATCATTTCAAGATTGTATACGTGTTTGTACATGATTTGTATCATGTATTATGTGTCTCATACCGTAATAGTCGTCAAGATTGCTGTAACAGACCGGTAGCGTGTAACCTGCCCAGCATAGTAAATAATTATGTGAAGCATGTTAATAGTCATTTTATGATATAAAAATGATTTCCATGGCTTAGAAATCCTGATCGGAGACTCGGGATAAATTTTCAAGTTTTAACGCTTTTCCGCTAAATTTTTCATTTTGAACAGCTGTTAGTTAAACAGCCGTAACTTTTCGTTTTAACTCCGATTTTGACTAATAATATACTGTTTCGAAGCTAAGACATAGACGCACAAACTTCGCTTTGAATATTTCTTCAAATTCGGAGCCAAACTAAGTCCAAAATGCGTGTTTTTCTGGGTGACCTGCACTGTTACGGATTTGATTAAAATTGGGCATGTGGCTTAATCTTAGCCACTCATTTAACAACAAAAAAAATCAGCCATTTTTTTTTTAAAGTAAAAGCCACTATTTCCCCTTCCTTTTCGAGAGAAAAAAACGTGAGAGAGAGCTTCTCCATCCTCTCAATGTTCTTCAAGCCTTCAATGCCATTTTGATGAAGATTTTGGTGATTCTAAGTTGATTTCCCCATGCCAGTAAGCTTCTACTATCTCCTATTCTTTTATTTTCAGTTTTGAGCATGAAAATCCTTCCCCAAAATTCGAAACTTTGAACCCTGGAATTTGGGGGTTTTTGATTTTTGGATTTGATAGAAGTTATGGCATGATTAGGTTGTTATTTAGTGGAGGTATATCATGGTTATAACTTTGGTATTGATTGAATGTACATGATGAGCTTGGAAAGTGAGCGGTGATTTTGTTGATTTGTTGATTTGTTGATATGGAATGAGTGTTGTATGATGATATGACCACAAAATAATTTGTTTGGTTTGATTGGAATGGAAAATGCAAAAGTAATAAATTGGTCAGTTTTGTTAAAACAGTAGGCCTGGTTTGTACTCTGATTTGCGTGGCCTTGGAAGAGGAATTAGCAAAAGTGTAAAACATGAAACTTGTTGCTTTATGTCTTATATATATGCCTGTAAAATGGTTTTGTGAAATATTGAGTATTGGAAAAGTTATAGCATGATGATTGGGGCTGGTTCTGTCAGATTTTCATGCAGGCAGCTAGCTATAAATCAATTAATATGAGGATCTTAGGAGCTGAATTAGGCTAAATGATAAACATGGGTTCTGTTCATTTATGTGTTAACTAAATGCCTGTAAAGTGGTTTTTCAATTGGACTTAAATTTCTTCTGAAATGATAAAGAAACCGAGAGATGTTCATGTTGTAGCACTACTGGAAACATAGCTAAAAAAATTATAAGTTTGTGTTTTATGATTTAACCGGGTTTGATAAGTGTTTGGGGGAATAATTTGAGTGTTTTGATCATAAATTGATGAAGTAATAATGATGTTGCTTATGAGCGTGAAATGGCAATATGCATCAGAAATGCATTGAGTAATGACTTGTGAATAAATAAAGATCAAGTGTGAATAAGTATTTTGACGTTGATAAGTTTATTGTACTTGTAAATTAAAGGAAAAGGAATCGATGTATGCATGCTTCGGAAACCTAATGATGACAACATAAAGTGTCAGCGTCGGATAACGTCGGAATCCAGGTAAGTACACTATGTGATGATTTCCTTGGGTTGTTTGATATTGAAAGGTTAGAGTTAAGATAAGTTTGAAAATGGGAATAAGAAATTGACAATGAACATGATAGGTCGTTCTAGAGACTCCACATAGAAGGAAATTGGTTAAATTAAAGAATATGCAAAATTGTGAGACTTGGGCAGTAAACCCTAAAATTTGAGATTTGGGAATTTATACCTAAGTGTAATTATAAATATGTTTTATCATGTTATAGAAATGATACTTGGTGATAGAAATGAAAATTGGGATTAGACAAAGATTTAGCAAATACGAGATAAGGTATGCATGTGAAGTTGGACATTTAATGTAAACTCGGAAATTTTAAAAGAAAAGACGATGAAAGTAAAACTTGATTGGAGTTACTATTGTGAATATATATAATGATGCCATTTTGTTGAGTGAGTTTATGAATGTATTGGATAAAGCATGAATATGCATACTTGTATATGTTGAGAATATTTGTACTTATGATGAGAATGTATTTCCTCGTAGCGTGAATTAACTTCAATATGAATGCACTGGTATGAATTATGACATATGGTTGAGATATGGAAACGCTCGGAATGTATGGTATCTATGGATTACAAGTAAATGTTATGGTCTTACAATTATGAGTGAATATGAATTATGAAATGTGAATAACCTATAAAGATAATTTGAGATGTGTGATTGGATGAGATTGCGGACTTGCATAATGGTATGTTCATATATTGTATGAAATATGGATAAAGAATAAAATGACTAGATGCTGTTGAACACAGTTTATGAATGAGAAAGCATGCGTCATCTTTAAATGAATATATATATATGTGTTGAGGCATATGTGAGAATATGAAGTAATGATGTGGCAAGTATTTATATTCATGTGAGATTGTAAGTCAAAGCATGTGTGTTATATGCAAAGTATGATGAGGATGAAAAGACATACAGAACATGAGTTAACTCGAAATAAAAGCATGTAAGGAATAGAATGCATATGTCATTAATTTATGAGTTTGCATGAATATGTACATGAACACATATGACACGGTAAGAAAGCATGGCTAGGGTAGAAAGGAGCATGAGAAATGCATATATATATGTGTTCTAAGATTTTCAGCAGTTGAGCAAAAGTTAAGAATGTTTTCAAAGATTCAAAATGTTTTAAAGAATAGTTTCAATATGCTTTTGAAAGAAACGTATTTCAGAAAATGTTTCATACGGTTTTGAGATTCAAGCATGATTTTATATTTTTCGGGGCATGAGGGAAAAACTCACCCCAGTATGTAACTTGAGATTCAGTTGGAATTGACGGATATCATATGGATTCGGGATTTGACGGATTTAGACACATGTGCACATGTGGAGGACTGGGGGGACGCTCCTAGATCCTCAGCGCTCAGATGGTACATTCCTGGGCGGAGATGCGCCTTCGGGCGGAGATGCGCCTACGGGCGGAGATGCGCCTTCGGACGGAGATGCGCCTACGGGCGGAGATGCGCCTTCGGGCGGAGATTTGGTTTTCAGAAAAAGGATTTCAGATTTCAGATATCAGTTTTTCAGAAAAAGGAGTTTTGAGATTTCAGATTTTTAGAAAACAGTTTTCTAACTAAGATACAGATTTCAGTCTACAAATACAGTTTTCAAAGAGATTTTCTGGAAAGAAAAAGTAAAAATAGAGTTTCAGTAAAAAGTTTTCAGAAATGATTTTTCAGAAAAGAATATTTCAGAAAAGGATTTTCAAGCATTATAGAAGCATGACATGTTAGAGTAGAGTTTAGTTTATAAATCATGCATATAAGTCATACATTCTGGTTATCATTTGAAATGCATATAATGGGCATTAATGCATAATAGCATGATTATATCTATGTGCATAAAATTGATGTTTGTATGTATCGTAAGTTTACCTAGAATGGGTATTTTGTAAGCACTAATTTATCATAACATGATTTCTTATATATATATATGTGTGTGTGAATGACTACAGTGGGATAAACATGGCAAGTTAAGGTAGAGCATAATATACAGACTATGCATATTGATTATGATTTATGATTGTTATTAGAAGTGCTTAAATGGCATTGATGCATGACAACATGGTTACGTTTAGTTGTATATATGATTGATGATTGTATGCGTTGTATGTTTACATCGAAGTAGCATTTTGTGAAACACGGGGGCAATAATAATGTGGTTACGCAAACATGTATGCAAGGTTGATAATAGTATGTTAAGCGTTTAATAGAAAGAATATTTTATAATGACCGATTTGACGATATTTCAAAATAAAGAAAGAAATGAAGTTATAATGATTACCTAAACCGGATTACTAAAGAGTAAGTAGGAAAGATATCAGAGTAACGCAGCGGAAACATAAGAGGACTTAATATAATAAATGGAATGATAGAATGTGTGGACTATATTATAGATATGTAAAGTGTAAGTAGGAAACAAGATGCAATTGTGAGTATGATTCAGAAAAAGAAATTAGTAACAAAGTGGTAATGGTTGAACATAGATAAGAGTTTTACAGTTCACTCGGAACTGGCAATTATGTGTGATTATAAAAACAGTTTAGATTATTAAAAGACTAAGAAACAGACTTACGTGTTTATCGCTTAAGGAAAGAGCATAGTTACTTACTGAGTCATTATGACTCACACCACAACAGTGTTTGAGTTTTGCAGGTTGGTGACCTGATCGGTCGACCACAGACATTAGAGCTTGAGGAGCCGGATAGCAGCGTTGCAGTCAACCAGTCACCAGGTCTTGGGGAAATAAAGAGTCTAGTAGTTTATGTTTTAAATTGTATGAGTCGTAACGTGCTGAGCACGGATGTTTATTTTAGAAAAGTTTTTGTATATGTGTATTTTTGGGCACGGAGCCCTGGTTATATTGTGTTTATATGTCTGCATCGCATATTTGTTGGGCCCTTAGATTGCATTGATGTTGTGATTCCGGCCTGAGGCCGAGATTTTATGTTTATGTTGTTTATGGATGCTGGCTTTAGGCCAGGTTGCATGATGTAACGAATACATCATGCCGAAATTTTTCTAGAATCAGAGGCTTATGGAGATGGGTTTAGTCTGTCTCCTACCGGTAACATTGCTGCTAAAGCGGGATGTTACAATTGCCGGGGTGTTATAATAAGTAAACTACGAGTTTTGAAATATTAGATTTTATTACTTAACTTATATCAAAATAATATTTTAATACTAAAATTATACAAAATATAATATTTTACTACTTTCCCATTAATATGGACATCAATGATAGTTTCAAAAAGTATTTTGGGAGGTAATTAATCCCTCCTTAGAGGCACAAATACCATGAAATCTCAACAACTGAACAAGAACAATAGAGAAGATCAAGGAAAAAAATCAGTGAGAAGAAGATTATGGCTGAACTTCAATAATTAGTTTATTCTATCCCTTTTATTTATTTATTTTTTGTATTTAATGAATAACATAATGATTATATTTATCTTCTTTATCATAATGAACTAAACCATTAATGGAACCCAATATCTATCTTTTATTGGTTGAATCTTCCTATAATTGATTTTGTGACGTTATATATATATATATATATGTTAGATATTAGTTGTGTGTTGTTAGTAGTTGTGTGTTGTGTTAGTAATGTATAGTTGGTATTTTGTGTTAATATATAGTTGTGTAGTTTTTTGGTTTTTTATTATGTTAGTTGTATAAATGCCTATATAAAGGCCTCTCATTTGTAAGTTCTAATTAAAGTAAATGTTAATATACATTTTCTTCTCTAATTCTCACATGGTATCAGAGCTTAGGTTCTTTTCAGAGGTGTAGAAATTCGGTTTTCGGGAATGGAAAAGTCAGATGCTATGCAACCCATTCCTACCATTCTCATAGGTTCAAACTATCGTCTCTGGGTTCAGGGAATGCGTAGTTTTCTCAAGGGTCGGAAACTATGGCGTTATGTTACTGGAGATGTCAAGCCCCCCACTCGGCTTACTGATGAAACTGAAGGACAGCTCGCTGATCGTCTCGAGGATTGGGATAGTAAGAATCACCAAATTCTGACATGGTTCCGGAATACTTCGGTTCCAGCTATTCATCATCAATTTGGACGCTACGAAACTGCCAAAGAAGTTTGGGATCTGCTTGCATTAAGGTACACCTCTTCTGATCTCTCTAGTCAGTATCAATTATGGGAAAAGTTGCATAATTTGAAACAAGATAAAGGTCAATCTATTACTGATTTTCTTGCACAAATGGAGAATATTTGGGACCAACTTGCTTTGTCAGAACCATCAATGAGTTGCACCGTTGATGCAACTAATTATACGGCACACCGTGACCGTATGCGACTAATTCAATTCCTTATGGCCCTTACTGATGATTTTGAATCTTGTCGAGCTTCATTGTTACATCAATCTCCTCTACCTACATTAGAAGTTGCTGTCTCTCGATTATTGTCTGATGAAACTCGTCTCGGCTTACTTAAGCCATCTCACGATGATGTTGTGCTTGCCGCCGCGGATAAACATTTCTCAAAAGGTGAAGGCAAATTTTGTCGTACCTGCAACAAATCCGGTCATACTCTGATTGAATGTAGTCTTACTGAATGTCACAAATGCAAGAAAAGAGGTCATATTGCCGCTCACTGTCCCACTAAGGTGAGTTGTCGCTACTGCAAGCTGTCTGGCCATTCTATTGAGCAGTGCCCCACTCGTCCCCCAAGATCTAATCAACCCTCCAAGATAGCAATTCCAATTGCTGCTGCTACCTCTGAGGTTACTGTCTCTCCAACATCCACTGGTAACTTAGAAGCACTCCTTAGACAAATACTCTCCACCCATCCTAGTACTTCTACTACTGCCTTATCTGTCAATTCAGGTAATTCTCCTTGGTATTTTGACTCTGGTTGTTGCAATCATATGACTTCTCAATCCTTGTTATTTTCTTCCACCTCTCCTACCACAAATATTTCTCCAATCTTCACTGCAGATGGCTCACAAATGCTTGTAAGTCAGTCTGGCCACATATCAACATCTACACTCACATTACCAAACACATTTCTTATTCCCAAACTTACATTCAACCTTATTTCTGTTGGTCAACTATGTGAACTTGGATTAGAATTGATATTCTCCACTAATGGTTGTCGTGTGCAGGATCCGCAGACGGGACAGATTCTTGGGACAGGCCGTAGAATTGGACGTCTGTTTGAACTCACCTCTCTGCATCTTCCTTCAAATCGTTTTTCCCAATTATGTGCTGTATCTACTCCATCTTCTCTTCACTTGTGGCATATGCGTCTTGGTCATGCCTCGATAAATAAACTTCGTCCTTTAGTTTCTAATGGTTCACTAGGTTCTGTTAAAGACCAGCCTTTCCATTGTGTCTCTTGTCAACTTGGAAAACAACCAGCTTTGTCCTTTCAACATAATAATCATAATTCTGTTGCTCCATTTGATTTGGTCCACTCTGATGTATGGGGACCTTCACCTACTGCCACTATGGGAGGATCTAAATATTTTGTCTTGTTTATTGATGATTATTCTCGATTTACATGGATCTTTCTTATGAAACAACGTTCTGAACTACCTCAAATTTATATTGACTTTGCAAACATGATCAAAACACAATTTTCCAAAACTATCAAAATTTTGAGGACCGACAATGCCAAGGAATATCTTGACTCCAAAATTCAACAATTTTTAAAAGCCCAAGGAACCATTTCACAACGGTCTTGCCCATATACCTCTCAACAAAATGGACGAGCCGAAAGAAAACATCGTCATATTTTAGATTCCACTCGATCCATGCTCATTTCATCATCTTGTCCTGAACGTTTTTGGGGTGAAGCTGCCCTTACGGCTGTTTTGTTATTAATCGTATTCCTTCTTCAGTCACCAAACACAATTTGTCTCCTTATGAGTGCCTTTATGGTGTTTCCCCTCCTTATGATCTTCTCAAGGTTTTTGGGAGTGTTTGTTTTGTTCTTCTTCATCCCACAGAGCATCACAAGTTAGAACCCCGTGCCAGACTTTGTTGTTTCTTAGGATATGGTATTCAACACAAAGGGTATCGTTGTTGGGATCCCGTGTCAAAGAAACTTCGCATCTCTCGTCATGTTATTTTCTGGGAACACGTTATGTTCTCTTCTATTTCTAAGTTCACAGTGTCACCTTCAGATCCTCCTCCACTTTTCACTAATCCATCTATTGAGTTGTTTCTATCTGATGCAAGTACTCATGGTGAACATACAGATGTCCCTCCATCCATCACCGCCTGTTCTTGATGATGCCCCTCCTGCAGATACTGCACCAGAGACCATTGGTGACTCATCTCCACCCTATCCTACCCGAGTAAGAAATCCTCCCCCTTACCTTCGAGATTATCATTGTTTCTCTGCTCTTGTTTCTTTGCATGAACCTCAGTCCTATAGGGAGGCTTCTTCTAATCCTCATTGGCAGGAAGCTATGCAAGATGAATTACAGGCATTGACAAAGACAGGTACTTGGGACTTGGTTGATCTTCCTCCTGGCAAAAATTCTGTGGGATGCAAATGGGTTTACAAAATCAAAACACATTCAGATGGATCTATTGAACGTTATAAAGCACGTCTTGTTGCTAAAGGATTCGCTCAAGAGTATGGGATTGATTATGAGGAGACTTTTGCTCCTGTTGCTCGCCTTACCTCAGTTCGCAGTCTGCTTGCTATTGCTGCTGCTCGGCAATGGAGTCTGTTTCAGATGGATGTCAAGAATGCCTTCCTCAATGGTGATCTCACTGAAGAAGTTTATATGACGCCTCCTCCAGGTCTTGATCATCCACCAAATACAGTATGTCGCCTGCGACGTGCCTTATATGGTTTGAAGCAAGCTCCTCGTGCATGGTTTGCCAAATTCAGTACCGCTGTCAGACAAATTGGATTCACCTCCAGTCCACATGATTCAGCCTTATTTCTTCGAAAATCTGAAAAGGGTATTGTGATATTACTTCTTTATGTTGATGATATGATTATTACTGGAGATGATATTTCAGGCATAACAGATCTCAAGCAGGCTCTTAGTCAACAATTTGAAATGAAAGATCTTGGTCCTTTGAGTTATTTTTTAGGCCTTGAGGTTATTTGTTCTGATGATGGTTATCATCTCTCGCAAGCTAAGTATGCCTCTGATCTTCTTTCTCGAGCTGGCCTTACAGATAGCAAGACAGTTCCAACTCCAATTGAGTATAATACTAGTCTTACACATATAGATGAAGATAACACTCCCCTTGATGATCCTACTCTCTACAGACAATTGGTTGGAAGTCTCATTTATCTTACAGTCACTCGACCAGACATTCTTATGCAGTTCACATTGTCAGCCAGTTCATGACCGCTCCCCGTTCCACTCATTATGCTGCAGTACTTCGCATCCTTCGTTATGTTAAAGGAACTCTCTTTACAGGTCTCCATTTTTCTGCTACTTCATCATTGGTTCTTCGAGCCTATTCTGATTCTGACTGGGCAGGAGACCCCACTGATCGTCGATCAACTACAGGATACTGTATTTTTCTTGGTGATTCACTTATTTCTTGGCGCAGCAAGAAACAGACATTGGTTGCCCGCTCGAGTACTGAGGCTGAATATAGAGCTGTTGCTGCTACTACAGCTGAACTTCTATGGTTACGTTGGCTTCTAGAAGATATGGGAGTCCCTCAACCATCATCTCTCACTCTTTACTACTGCGACAACAAAAGTGCTATTGCAATAGCACATAATGATGTTTTTCATGAGCGCACCAAACACATTGAGATCGACTGCCATTTCATTCGCCAACACGTTGCTTCTGGCACTATTTCCTTGAAGTATCTCAAATCCACTGATCAGCTAGCTGATGTCTTCACCAAATCCTTTCTTCCGGGACGTTACACTACACTTGTTTCCAAACTCAATTTGGTTTCGTCTAAACCACCTTGAGTTTGAGGGGGATGTTAGATATTAGTTGTGTGTTGTTAGTAGTTGTGTGTTGTGTTAGTAATTATATAGTTGGTAGTTGTGTTTAATATAGTAGTTGTGTATTTATTATGTTAGTTGTATAAATGCCTATATAAAGGCCTCTCATTTGTAAGTTCTAATAAAGTAAATGTTAATATACATTTTCTTCTCTAATTCTCACATATATATATATATATATATATATATAATATAGATAATATATATATTTGTATTTATTTATTTGCCTTGTTCTTCATGTTTTCTATTGATTACCTACCAATAGGATTGATTTGGTAAGTATAATGAATTTGGAAAAGAGATTTATGTGTTTAAATCGAGATAAAATAACATATGATCTAGTTCATTGAAGTGATAAATGAATTGATTTCTATGTAGAATATGAATATACATGCATGACATATGTAACTCTAATTAGAACTAGAATTTAATAAATTCTTTTTAATTTAATTAACATAAGAATATAATTAATTAATTAAGAGGGGTTTTTCTAGTTGATCATTAGAAGAGATTGGTAAATAAATTCATATTCTAAGTTAACAATTGCTTATAGTTGTTTAATCATATAGAAGGATGATAAAAATTTAAATGAATGTCTTGGGAAAGTTGTAATCATGTGTTTTTTTCTCTTAGTTGTTTTGGTGTATTCAATTTTGTATTTTCCATTACTTTCATAAACATTTATTTAGATAAAATTATGGTTGAGATTATTTAATAATTGATGTTAATAATAATTTTTCGTGGGATCGATATTTTTCTATGTAACTTATATGATATATGTGCTTGATTAGAGATGGTAAAAATACCCGGACCCGGCCCGGGTCCGCATGGACCCGGACGACCCGGGTCCGGGTAGACCCGGGTCCGGAATTAAAAAATCCGGACCCGGGTCTTTAATATTAAGACCCGCCGGGTCCGGAAAAAATTAAAAAAAATAAATTAAAAAATTAAAAAATAAATTAGATTTTAATAAAAAATATAAATATATATGGGCATATATATATAAAAATAATAGAATTTAATAAAAAATTAAAAGAATTGAAATAAAACTAATAAAATACAAATATGAATATAAAATAATACAATTAAAATTTATAAAAAAATTAAAAAAAATTAAAAAAAAAAGAATCCGGGTAACCGGGTCCGGTCCGGGTCTACCCGGGTCCGGACCCGGGAATATTTACCCGGTCCGGAACCGGACCCGGGGAAGTGAAATCTCTTCCGGATCCGGACCCGGGTCCGGCCGGAAATTGCCATCCCTATGCTTGATGCTATATAAAATTATTATCAACCATGAGAATGAAAGATTCAATAACACTAACATGTTATTATGTTGCACCAAAAAGTGACCGAACTTTTCAGTTAAAGTAGAATAAGTCAAGGTATTGTTGGAGCATGTCACATAAGCCGTCCCCAATGGGCGTGATTGGGTGGTGTAGGGTTCAGGATCTCATCTTGAGGTTCTGGGTTCGAATTCAGGGAGTGTGTTTCTTGTAAGAGTCCAGGACAGCCGAGAATTTTATCTGTTCCGCTTAAGCCCAAAATGGGTGATTTGGCGATGAGGTTTTCAACGATTTTTTTAAAAAAATGGCCATTTCCTTTCCCTTTTCTCTCTTTTTTTTCTTTTTTGAAGAAAAAATAAAAATAAAAATTTATTGCAAATTTGAAACTTTCTATGAGTAAAATAATAATTAGTTACTGCGAGTTTTGAAATATTATATTTTAATACTTAAGTTATACAAAATATAATATTTTACTACTGTTCCATTAGTTGACTAGTTGTTGACCATAATGTTAAAATATAATAGTCAACTTAGATTTTTATGGAAAAGTAATAAAATGTTATTGTGGACAACAGAACCTGGGCGACGCTTTTCTGTCCTAGGCTCGCGGCCTAGTTGGGAGTACGGAGTAGCCACGGGGGACTAAACCGAAGAGTAATGGAGTCGCCACCCGGTGTGAACCGGGAAAATGAGATTTAAGGCCGCACTCACCCCTCGCAAGGGAAGACCTCAAACCGTTGGGTTCAGAATGGTCCCTTACTTATGTCACTTGTAATAAAAGGATTTATGTAATAATTTAACCAGGCTTAAATAACATTTATTTCCAAAAATATCATGCTTCTAAATTCATATGCATACATCAACAAGTTCATCACAACATGCAACATCACATGGCAATCTCATGAACATATTTCAATCCTATGATATGGAAAACTAAGAACAACATAATCATGCTTGAGTACTATCTCATGAACCTATTAACCAAATAACATGCTAACAGCCTAATCATGCTTGAATACAATCCCAAGAACACATAGAATGGATAAATGCAGGAATACAAATAATACGGTTGGCTATATAACACAAGAAAGATCAACCAAGAGGCAATTATGCATGAATATGATAAGACAGACTCAGTTCAGTGTGTGCGCGTTCGTGTAGCGTTCGTAAACGCGTTCGAACGGTAAACAGAAGGTTCGCGTTTGATAACGCGTTCGAACGGAAATGAAACAGAATGCTCACGTTCGTATGGCGTTCGTAAACGCGTTCGAACGGAAATGAGACCTGATGCATGATAAGGCAAAAAACGCATGCGCGTTCAAGTTGCGTTTGTAAACGCGTTCGAACGGGAACAGACCTGATGCATGATAAGACACGCAATACATAAACAACAAAATAAAGGGGCGCGACGAAGTACTGCCGTAAAGGTGGCCTTTTGGGGCTCTTGATCTCTCAAAGAGAGGACCTTTAGACCAACATACTAAGCCCATGCGCGTCACATCACATCATGCATACAAACATAAAGACAATCATATTATTCTAAGTATGTCCGATTGAACGTGTCTTGCATCCAACCGAACACACATCAACCGGCGCGGCAAAGCATCGTGGTAAAGGGCTTTAACCCCTCCCCATAGGGGATCTTTCATTCCACTTACTAAGCCCATGCGCTCGATTGAGTCATGCATAAATAAGCAACATGCAGAATTTAAGTGACGAAAATAAATAAATAAAAGCAACACAAAACAAGAGAAGGTGTCGTTTACTCAAGTGGTACGTGGAGTTGTATCCCAAGTACAGACCGTACTACCGTCCATTCGGATTCGGCTACGGAATTTACGTCTGGGTTTCCATCCTATATACCACAAGAGACGACACTCTTCTATTTCATTCAAGCCACAACATGCATCCATAAACGACTCTCATGCGAATAGAATTCAATAATAATAAAAAAAACGAATATAAACTAATGAAAAGGTACCCTCAGGTCTAACCTTTTAAATCACCTCTCGGATGTACGGTACACGATCGTCGGAAGGGTGGATGCTCCGCAACTCTCCCGGTTCACTGGTTCACTGCTCTCGTTCGTTGTTTTACTGTTTTGAGTCGTCGTTCTCCGTCTTTTGCTACTGTTTCCTTATGGTTTCGCTGCCGTCTCCTCTTTATCTTTTGCTTACTCTTTTTGGGTGTGTTCTTCCTGTAATTTTTATGTGTGTTGTGTATGAGCTAGGGACTAGGGACTAGGGAAGGTTGGTGAAGGGTTCTTTTTATAGGCAAAATGGTTGGGCTTGACAAGGAAAGGGATTTGGCTAATTTAAAGAGGGATTTGATTTGGTTTGGTTAAGGGAAGTCAAAGATTGAGGGGGGGACAAATCTTGGCTAGATAAGGAAGGTTGAATATTTGATTGGCTTGGTTTAGGAATACAATATTTTAAGTTTGGGAATAATCTTATTAGATTGGGAATATAATTGGTTGATTGATTTTAATTAGGGATGATTATATTTTGATTTAGTATGTGATTTGTTTAATTTAGGCATGATTTTAGTTTAAGTTGGTAATTGTTTATTTTATGTTTGGTATATGTTTTATTTGATTATTTAATTAATTTAATTATTATCTTATTTAGTTAATGTTTTAATTAATATTTATTTATTTAAATTGGGATGTGTTTTATGGGCTTTGGGGGGCTAATTGGGCTGGATGTGAGGCTAGCAGCAAAACAAGAATTACCGACACCGTTCGAACGCTTCCTCGAACGCGGCACGAACGCCCGCAATCCGTTTGACGTTCGAACGTAAAAACGAACGCAGCACGAATGAAAACAGTGAACCTTGTTTATTCTGAATTTCCCCTTCCGATGTCCGTTTCCCGTGACCTCCGTGACTTAAAAGGTAGTGTCTCCAAAATGAGACTCATCATAGGGACTTATGTGTAAACATGCAGTGCCTACAGTCGCCCCCACTTTGATGGGACTTGTGTAATGTGCAACAGTGACAATCCTATCAAAGTTATGCAATGCATTTCTACTTACCTGGCTCGCCAGCTGCCACTTGACTTACCATGTGTTGAGTTGATTTGGGTGGTGAGGTGCTGCGACCCCTGGTTCATTCCGAACCGTGTTGTGATGTGGTCCATTCTCGAACCGTTACCGTAAGGTGTCCATTCCCGAACTGTTACTGTAAGTTGGTCCATTCCCGAACCGTGCTTCCATTCTATGAGTGCTATTCCCGGCTTGTTCATTCTTGAACTCTGATCCATTCTTGGATTGCCATTCCCGACTTGTTCATTCTCGAACTGTGTTGAGATGAGGCTTTATTCCTCCCGAGCTTTATTCCCGAACTGTTGAGATGAGGCTTTATTCCTCCCGAGCTTTATTCCTGAACTGTTGAGATGAGGCTTTATTCCTCCGAGCTTTGTTCTCGAACTGTGTTGAGATGAGGCTTTATTCCTCCCGAGCTTTATTCCCGAACTGTTGAGATGAGGCTTTATTCCTCCCGAGCTTTATTCCCGAACTGTACTGACATGAGGCTTTCTTCCCCTTGAGCTTTGTTCTCAAACTTATACTGATATGAGGCTTTCTTCCTCTTGAGCTTTGTTCTCAAACTATACTGACATGATGCTTTTATTCCCCTGGGCTTTGTTCCCGAACTGTGTTGATATGAGGCTTTATTCCCCTGGGCTTTATTCCCGAACTGTTACTGTAAGTTGTTCATTCCTGAACTGTTATCGTGAGGTGGTTCATTCCCGAACCGTTACTGTAAGGTGTCCATTCCCGAACTGTTACTGTAAGGTGGTCCATTCCCGAACCGTTACTGTAAGGTGGTTCATTCCCGAACCGTTACTGTAAGGTGGTCCATTCCCGAACCGTTACTGTGAGGTGGTTCATTCCCGAACCGTAACTGTGAGGTGGTTCATTCCCGAACCGTTCTTCCATTCTTGGAGTGCCATTCCCGGCTTGTTCATTCTTGAACTGTCCATTCCCGGACCATATCTCCATTTTCGGAGTGTCATTTCCGACTTGTTCATTCTTGAACTGTGCTCCATTCTTGGATTGCCATTCTCGGCTTGTTCATTCTTGAACTGTCCATTCCCGGACTATATCTCCATTCTCGGAGTGTCATTTCCGACTTGTTCATTCTTGAACTGCCTATTCTCGGACTACATCTCCATTCTCGGAGTGCCATTCTCGGCAGAATTGATCTGATGTAATATGGGCCTCGCCCCCAGAATGCCATACCCGGCAATGCTGATACTGATGTAATGTGGGCCTCGACCCTGGGACTCATTCCCAAACTGTGTTTGATGTGGGCCTCGACCCTGGGACTCATCCCCAAAACTGATGTTGAAGTGGGCCTCGGCCCCAACTGCTACTGACATGGGCCTCGCCCCCGGATTGATGCTGATGTAGGCCTCGACCCTCGGATTCATTCCAAAATTCTGCTGATGCGGGCCTCGGCCCTGGGATTCATTCCCTGGATTCATTCCAAAATTCTGCTGATGTGGGCCTCGACCCTGGGATTCATTCCCTGGATTCATTCCAAAATTCTGTTGATGTGGGCCTCGGCCGCGGAATGATGTGGGCTTCGCCCTAAACTGATATTGATATGGGCCTCGCCCCCAGACTGATACAGCTGATATGGGCCTCGCCCCCAGACTGATACTGATATGGGCCTCGCCCCAAGACTGATACTGATATGGGCCTCGCCCCAAGACTGATACTGCTAATATGGGCCTCGCCCCCAGACTTATACTGATATGGGCCTCGCCCCAAGATCCCCAGACTGATGCTGATATGGGCCTCGCCCCAAGACTGATACTGATACGGGCCTCGCCCCAAGACTGATACTGATATGGGCCTCGCCCCAAGGCTGATACTGATACGGGCCTCGCCCCCAGACTGAAACAGTACTGTCGATGTTCATGATTGGTTTGTCTTTTGACGCTTTCTTTTTTTCTTTTGAAACCTGTTATTACAAAACAGAACAAACACAAAAAGGATGCAAATATGTTACGTGTCTGCATGCATGCATGATTGGGCTTCCTATCCCGTTGGGCTAGGTCTTCTGCCAGTACTCTTGGTGGCTGCTTGGTCTTTTGAAAAGTCTGTCATCTTCCCTAACCAACGGGTATCTATGATGGCTTTCAGGAAAAAATGGGGTTAACATGGTGCATGTATGCATGAGGTGCATGTGATGCATGATATGCATGCGATACAAGAAATATATCAACTCATTAAAATTTCCACACAAATCGGCTCATCATCATTTTAGAAGTTTTTGGGCCAACTGTCATAGGAGTGAACCCGTCCCAGTTTAAATGGCCCAACGAGTTCATGTCTTATGGAAAAGAGCCCAACTAAATCCAAATGATAAAATTCCGAACACAATCATAAAATGGCCCATTGTTATTTAGAAGCCTTTTGGCCCAATCGTCATAAGATGTGTCCTTGTCCCAGTTTAAATGGCCCAACAAGCCCATATCCCATGATAAATGGTCCAAATGGATCCAAACAACGATGTTCCCAAACACAAGAAAGATGATGCAAACATGACATAATAATTTTTACAAAGTGGCTCATCAACATTTCAGAAGCTTTTGGCCTAATAGTTATAAGGTGCGAACTTGCCCCAGTTTAAATGGCCCAGCAAGCCCGCATTTCTGACAATAGTCCAACTGCATCCAAATGAGGATGGTCCACAAGCACATATTCAAGGAAATAATTGTTACTTTGGCCAACCGGTCTATGGGTGGGTTAGTAAGAGTATAGACAAAGGCTCTCACCGGCGAAGGATGGCCCACAACTAGGTCTCCCCACTCAAGGGTTCGAGCAACCAAGTGAGCGCACCCTTTTTTATACACTAAGGTACGTGCCAATGAGCTATGGTGTGTGACGGACTGTCAAATGGATTTCCCGTTGTAGATCCCCCAGAGGGAAGGTGGAGCGAGGCTCACTTAAATACCCAAGCCTCTTAGGCTCTTATCGCTTGTTGTCAGGAATAAACAACGAGTCATCCAAATTAGTCCATCACAATAGGCTACGAGTAGATGGCTATATAGGTGCCTTCACAGCTTTTCCTTCTAGAAAGGTAGTGAATGAAGGAAGACACCAAACCATTACCTAGCCTAAAAATACCTTTGATTAAACCCTCACTTTATCCACTATAGACACGGTCAATTAAAACATAAATCCAAACATCACAAGTCAATATTTCGGGGCCAATTCTCTATCCCCAGTGGAGTCGCCAGACTGTGGACAACAGAACCTGGGCGACGCTTTTCTGTCCTAGGCTCACGGCCTAGTTGGGAGTACGGAGTAGCCACGGGGGACTAAACCGGAGAGTAATGGAGTCGCCACCCGGTGTGAACCGGGAAAATGAGATTTAAGGCCGCACTCACCCCTCGCAAGGGAAGACCTCAAACCGTTGGGTTCGGAATGGTCCCTTACTTATGTCACTTGTAATAAAAGGATTTATGTAATAATTTAACCAGGCTTAAATAACATTTATTTCCAAAAATATCATGCTTCTAAATTCATATGCATACATCAACAAGTTCATCACAACATGCAACATCACATGGCAATCTCATGAACATATTTCAATCCTATGATATGGAAAACTAAGAACAACATAATCATGCTTGAGTACTATCTCATGAACCTATTAACCAAATAACATGCTAACAGCCTAATCATGCTTGAATACAATCCCAAGAACACATAGAATGGATAAATGCAGGAATACAAATAATACGGTTGGCTATATAACACAAGAAAGATCAACCAAGAGGCATTTATGCATGAATATGATAAGACAGACTCAGTTCAGTGTGTGCGCGTTCGTGTAGCGTTCGTAAACGCGTTCGAACGGTAAACAGAAGGTTCGCGTTTGATAACGCGTTCGAACGGAAATGAAACAGAATGCTCGCGTTCGTATGGCGTTTGATAACGCGTTCGAACGGAAATGAAACAAAATGCTCACGTTCGTATGGCGTTCGTAAACGCGTTCGAACGGAAATGAGACCTGATGCATGATAAGGCAAAAAACGCATGCGCGTTCGAGTTGCGTTCGTAAACGCGTTCGAACGGGAACAGACCTGATGCATGATAAGGCACGCAATACATAAACAACAAAATAAAGGGGCACGGCGAAGTACTGCCGTAAAGGTGGCCTTTTGGGGCTCTTGATCTCTCAAAGAGAGGACCTTTAGACCAACATACTAAGCCCATGCGCGTCACATCACATCATGCATACAAACATAAAGACAATCATATTATTCTAAGTATGTCCGATTGAACGTGTCTTGCATCCAACCGAACATACATCAACCGGCGCGGCAAAGCATCGTGGTAAAGGGCTTTAACCCCTCCCCATAGGGGATCTTTCATTCCACTTACTAAGCCCATGCGCTCGATTGAGTCATGCATAAATAAGCAACATGCAGAATTTAAGTGACGAAAAATAAATAAATAAAAGCAACACAAAACAAGAGAAGGTGTCGTTTACTCAAGTGGTACGTGGAGTTGTATCCCAAGTACAGACCGCACTACCGTCCATTCGGATTCGGCTACGGAATTTACGTCTGGGTTTCCATCCTATATACCACAAGAGACGACACTCTTCTATTTCATTCAAGCCACAACATGCATCCATAAACGACTCTCATGCGAATAGAATTCAATAATAATAACAAAAACGAATATAAACTAATGAAAAGGTACCCTCAGGTCTAACCTTTTAAATCACCTCTCGGATGTACGGTACACGATCGTCGGAAGGGTGGATGCTCCGCAACTCTCCCGGTTCACTGGTTCACTGCTCTCGTTCGTTGTTTTACTGTTTTGAGTCGTCGTTCTCCGTCTTTTGCTACTGTTTCCTTATGGTTTCGCTGCCGTCTCCTCTTTATCTTTTGCTTACTCTTTTTGGGTGTGTTCTTCCTGTAATTTTTATGTGTGTTGTGTATGAGCTAGGGACTAGGGACTAGGGAAGGTTGGTGAAGGGTTCTTTTTATAGGCAAAATGGTTGGGCTTGACAAGGAAATGGATTTGGCTAATTTAAAGAGGGATTTGATTTGGTTTGGTTAAGGGAAGTCAAAGATTGAGGGGGGGACAAATCTTGGCTAGATAGGGAAGGTTGAATATTTGATTGGCTTGGTTTAGGAATACAATATTTTAAGTTTGGGAATAATCTTATTAGATTGGGAATATAATTGGTTGATTGATTTTAATTAGGGATGATTATATTTTGATTTAGTATGTGATTTGTTTAATTTAGGCATGATTTTAGTTTAAGTTGGTAATTGTTTATTTTATGTTTGGTATATGTTTTATTTGATTATTTAATTAATTTAATTATTATCTTATTTAGTTAATGTTTTAATTAATATTTATTTATTTAAATTGAGATGTGTTTTATGGGCTTTGGGGGGCTAATTGGGCTGGATGTGAGGCTAGCAGCAAAACAAGAATTACCGACACCGTTCGAACGCTTCCTCGAACGCGGCACGAACGCCCGCAATCCGTTTGACGTTCGAACGTAAAAACAAACGCAGCACGAACGAAAACAGTGAACCTTGTTTATTCTGAATTTCCCCTTCCGATGTCCGTTTCCCGTGACCTCCGTGACTTAAAAGGTAGTGTCTCCAAAATGAGACTCATCATAGGGACTTATGTGTAAAAATGCAGTGCCTACAGTTATCTTCCAGTAGGTTTAATAGTAAACTATAATACTTCAAAATTCGTAATATTCAATTGTTATTTTATCACAAGATTAGTAGTAAAAATATAAATAATCCTTATTTTAATTTTAAACTTCCAGTTTTTTTAATAAGTTCATAAATTAAGGATACTTCATTTATATATATATATTATTTATTTACAATTGAGACATATATAGAGTTTTGATGATAATAATAACCTATTAGTTTTAACTTATTGATTGTCACATTTAAGAGATGGTTAAATAGTTGATTTAGGAAAAGAAAATTATATATTAATTAATAAATAAATAATTAGCTATAATTTAGGAATTTATATATCTTTTAAATATATAATAATATTTTATAGAAATAAGGCCTTAGGTAATTGCCTAAATTGACTAAAGGAATAGTCGTTCTGTAATATCTCAAATTTTTCGGAGAATTTCTAAAAGATTTCCAAATTAAAGTTAAGGATTTGGAATATGATGGTATTCGAAAATAAGAGTTTATGTGTTGGAAAATTGATTGCAATTTTTTCAAGTGAAGTTTCGTCGTTTTGGAAAATGCGTGGTTCTGCGAACCGATTACGTGATTTCTGATTATATCGTTATACGCATAAAAGTTTCTTTAAACGGCTATTAAAATATCAAACGAACTCCGATTGATCTGATTCTTGAACCATCAAACATTTTTTCCGAGACAAACAACTTTCGTGTTGAACACGTTTCGATATTTACATCAGAAGGGCTTCAAATATGAATTTTCGAGGAAGTCCCATGACAGAGACCTAACTGTAATTTTTGGGGGTCTAAACGTAATTTTCCGAAACTTTTCTATATATACCCCAAAGTTTTCAGAATTAACAAAATGGGCATAACCTCACATGTTTCTATCACCCGACTCCCCCTTGTACATTCACGCACGTTGAGCAGTGGGCTAGCCGGCCACCACTACGGCCACCACCGACCGACAAGATGATGTCAGTCGGTGCACCGAGACTCCCTCTTGCCAACGGTGGCCGGTGGTGAGTCAGATACGCCGGTGAACGACAACGGAGATGAGGAAAACACGTGGAGTGAATTTTCTAATCTCAGCTCGTCGCTTCGTCTCACGACCCGAGCCACCCGCCAAATCGAAGCTCTCAGAGAGTACTACAAGTTGACGGTGATGGATTTTTTATTCCATGCCCGGTTACACGTAAAATGAGGAAGAAAGATTCAAATGAATAGTGACCCAAGTTGAACAATAGCTCCGATCGGAATTCCGTCGATTCCAGCACGTTCGTGGGATCATTTGGAGTGTGTATATCCCTCGAAATCTCGGTAAGACCTCCAAGTAAAAAGTCATTAATTTCAAGTTTTCCGTTAAATGTTCGGATGTATCCAGTAGCTTCGTAGAGTATAGTATTGACATAAATTGAATTGTTTAAGTATTAGTATATTGAATATGAGCATTTGGTGGAATCCGAGTGAAAACAAAACGAGTTTGATTGATTCGATAGAATATGCAAGTTTTCGGTAAAAGTGGATTTTTGCATATAATTATGTGTTTTGATTTAACGATATTTATGAGCTATGTATGATATTACAAATATGTTTGGATAAATACGGGTAGTTTCGGAGGGTTTGGGACCCTTCCCTAGCGTTTGCGAAAACCTTTTCAGAAGATTTTCCAAAAAACTCATAAATCAGGGATTTAAGTGAACTAATGGTTTGAAATGGTTTGTAATGATATTTTAAGAATAATAGAACTGAAAATATTGAAATCGACCTTGATTTTGTTGTCCCAGAAAGATCTGAAATTTTATCGTAGTTAAGTCGAGAATACCGTAAATCGTGATATTGACGGCATTTCATCATTTGTTTTGACAGATGTGACTATGACTTGTAGTACTCGTTAAGCCAGGTAAGTAACCCATGTGATGTGTTCTCGAATCGTTCTTTTCGTGTTTTAAACGTATATATATATATATATACACATATGTAAAGACAATTGAAAGGTTTATGATAGTTAAAAGATGGATTTAGAAAAGAAAAACTTCGAGATCATGAATAGTTGAGTTAGTCGACCATCACAAATATGACCTTTGTCATTTATATGATATGAAGTGAGATGTTTGACGATTTTAATGTCTATATGTATGCATTAATGCGTTCTGAAGTGAAATGTTTGAGGATAATGGTATGATATAAAGTGAAAGTTTGATGGCTACATGTATGTATTGATGCATGTAAATGTATGAATATGTAATGGTTTGTATATATATGTGATGATAAGCTATGAATAATTTGAGTATACGAGATCGGTGAATACAATAAGGTTGTTATCGTCTCGTACATGCGATTATTTGTATAGAGGTTGAGATAGTTAAGTGAGATAAGGAATGAATATAAGCTCAATTCTCTCCGAACAAATATATTTATTTGGTAAAGATATTATATTGGAATTTTCTAGATAGAAATTCTGAAAAAGAATATGATTGATTGATAAATGAAGAGATGTGAGGACTGTGAGAGATATGAGATTTGATTTCGTAATAAGGTGTATATTCGTATGTTTGAAATATATGTATGTATATGAGTATTTGAATTATGTTTGGATTGTTTTTCATGTATGTGCTTGTGTATGAAAAATCGTGTGATGAGTTTATGTTATATAATATGTGTGCCCATGTGTGTATATTTGATTGGATGATTCGTGGTGTAGTAGTCAAGCTGGTTAGGAATATATTCGGACGGAATTCATCTCATACCTATTATAAAATAGGTAATGAGTCTCGTACGAGCATTATATGTTTAAGCCAGCCATGTGTTTGTTTTGTTTGATGATGTATTCTGTGATGTACTGATTGTTATATGTGTTTCGTTATCGATTGTATGATGACTGTATGCATATCTGTTTATTTGTATATATATGACAGAACCCGTAATATGTATGGATAATATATGCTTATGTGAAATGAATGAATGATTTGAAAACCGATGTGGATATCAGATGTTGTAAAGCGTGATTGCTAAGTTGTATTGATATGTACGTATATGTGTAAGAACTCTAAAAATGGGATTGGCACGAAGTTGAAAGAAGTAATTTATGATTTTCGCACTATTATGGGTGAATACGTATAAGTCATGAATGTTAAGTTATTGTAAAGCTATCGGGATTAAAAGATAGTTTGTAATCGAATAAAAGAAAGTTTGTTTGATGTTTCAAAGATGTTTATTCGTGATAAAATTATAAATATATGACTTTATGTTTCACGTGATTAAAATGAATTTGATGTTAAACGATGCGCTCTGTGATATTCGAATTCTTGTCTTACGTTCTTTGAATGTTTTAGCTTTTAGATTGGCGCGCGCGCACACACACACACACACACACACACACATATATATATATAGATATGAGGATTGCATATTTAATAGATAAATGGTTAGTTAAAAGTTGATAAAGCTGAATTTGTAACTTGGTGATGTTGAAAAGTTCCTAGTATACTTGAATTTATGTTTTGTTTGTTGCATGAGCATGGTTACTTACTGAGTTTTATAACTCACACCAAACTAGTTTGTAGTTTTGCAGGTTAGCTCCTGAAAGGTCAACCACATCAGCTTTGGAAGTCATGCTCGAGACATGGATCACCCAAGCGGCAGTCACCCTCGCAAGTGTTCTGGGATAAGTTTTAGAAGTTTAGGATATTTGATTTATTATTTTGTTTGTCGTGCTGAGCACACCGAATGTATTAAGTAAATGATTTGATTAATTATGATGTTGTTGTTAGGGTTGGTGCTCGGAGTGCCAATCCGGATCGTATTTATGTCCGATTCATGAATACGAGCAATTCCATTTTCCATAATATTACTTATTTAAATGTAGCACCTCTTGTCTTTTATACACATATTCGATCTAATTGCGATTAGATATCTAATTATGATTAGATTGAAACTAAATCTGATTTAGTGATACATGTATATTAGACAAAGACCCTAGGATTTACAACGTAGTGCGCAGTTATAACGTAGTTTGTAATTGACATTGGGAAGCGTCACTATAAGTTGTATATCCTTAAATAAAGTTCTTGGTCAAGATTTACTAACACGGGCCGGTTATTAAAATCCGCTGAGACCAGTACAGGTCGTATATCGTGACTTGGTCCGATGGTTTATCCCAATGAACCACGAGTCTCAGGAGACTCGTATAGACATGTATGTGTTTATTTGATAAACACTGAACGACTCACTGAAGATTTCCTAATAAATAGTACACAAACGTCAATAGGAATCTTCTCGAGTTGAGCGAGCATAGTGGTCCTTCGACTTGAGATACCACTGTGGATATATGAGTTATCCTCCACAATTTGATGGCAGTCACGTCACTGATCTATTTAAATCAGACCTCCGTCTGTTCGTTGGGTGTGGACTGATGCTTATGATATCTTGTGCGTATAAAGATAGAATCCGTCAGTCCTGTGTATAGGGCATAGGCATCATGCACGTGTTTGCGATCTAGAAAATTCATGGTCGTGGTATAACTTCAGAAGCCTGTTTCCGAGTGTTATTTAGAGATCGTAAATTGAAAGTCGACTATATTATACCGAAAAGATTTGACATTTTTATCTATATCCCAAGTATAATATGGATAGTCTGTGATGGAGGGATTATACGTACGCAATGACCTCGACTTGCATAGTTTAGCGAGATTATCCGTGGTCGTCATAATTCATGAGTGGGTGAATTATGGACACAAAATTAGATTTCGTGATGGATAAACCTAAACTTAGAGAGTCCCACAATATGAAGTGTACTCGTTGAGAACTTGGGCAACGCGTTATGAATAATACAGATTATTCTTAATACTTCATCGGATTAAATGAGTTAATTCGAATCGTTTAAACGGTTAAACGAAAACACATGCATAGAGGCATTTTTGGTCAGTCGTAATTATTGTGTATTTGTATTTGATACATAATTTGATTAGATACTGATGAGCGGAAAATATATCAATATTTACCGCCCCTTTAACTTAATATTTTGTTTAGTTTCTCGGGTTTGATGAACGTTTTGATGTGTTTTAGTTTATTTTGCAGATAAAATAATATTGGGACACAATGAAATCATTTAGGAAGAAATGTGGGTAAAATATGGGCAAAAATTGGACTTGACATATTAATTTTGGAGATTGGAAACTTAAAAGGGCGTTTTAACGAAGTGCAGTTTTGGAAATTCCAGTTTTGTGCATCTGTCGTATTTTAGGCATAACTTCTTACTCCGATATCGGATTGAGTTGATTCAAGTTCCATATTAAAGAAGACTCAAAGATATAAAACTTTGAAAGACAAAATAATTTCTAATTCTGAACATTCCATACCCGAAATTGATAAACCATCCAGAAGTGTGTTGTGTGTAATTATTAAAGTCACTTTCAATCATTTTCAAAGCAAAAAATAAATTAATAAATTAATAATAAAAATTATCAAATCATCACCAAACATGATAAGAGATTAGTGGAGCAATTAATAATGGATTTGGTAGAGCAATTAGTGGGGCAATTAATAATTGATTTGGTGGATGATTTGATGGAGGCAAAATTTTGCCTATAAATACCAAGCCATTTCATTTGTAAAATTCATACTTTCTTCTAAGGAATTCCTTAATAATACTAAGAAGATTGTATCTTGTTTGTTTATTTACAGCTTTCAGTAATTAATTTCCGCTTTCGCACTTTCTTTTCTTTACTTTTCAGTTTTTACTTTCCGCAGTTTACTTTTACGCACAATACTTTTCTTTCTTTAATTTTCAGTTTTTACTTTTCAGTAATTTACTTTTCAGCATTTACTTTCAGCAATTTACTTTCAGCAATTTACTTTCAGCAATTTACTTTTCAGTATTTAATTTTCAGTATTTTACTTTATGTCTTTTATTTTATTTAAATTTTCATTACCCGTAAATATGTGTCGTAACTAAGCCAGTTATCTGGGGTTGTGATGAAATCCAATATCACCGGTTTATAAGGGGTTAGATTATAGCTTGGGTAATATAAAGATTTATTTCTTGAGTCTTAATCTTAATGTTTTTTCATTAACTGGCCATTAATAAAATTGAACTGGGAAACTTAAAATGAACTAGACATAGAGATTTTAAGTTTAAGACCTTAGACTCAATAGTCCACGATCTTCCTTGAGGATAGATAACCCTTTAATAGATTTCCTTACAGGATAGACATATACCTGTCGGGCGGGGGTAGCCATAATTGGAACTTAAACTTAATGAATCCAGATAATTTGGTTGACATAGACATATGGTTCAATTGGGTTAAACTAGGTATTTGTGTCTGACCATCGACAGAGGCTTACACATAATTTAGTGTTCCAGGTTAATAAATCAATATATTACCCAACTTTAAGATAACCACTTCATCTTTAAAATGATATTGGAAGAAATCACAACCCTAGATAGTTTTTAATATTGAATTTTCTTAAAACCTACTTTCGAACAATTTTATTTACTTGTTTTTAAATTTAGAATCATCACCATTTCAAATCAATCAAACAACCTGTTAGATACTAGTAATCATTTGACCTCATAAAATTAATAGATTAGATATTAAGTCCTCGTGGGATCGGTATTTTTTATACTACTTGAACGATACGTGTGCTTGCGTTATACGAGTGTGTTTACACCGGTCAAGTTTTTTGGCGCCTTTGCCGGGGACTTATTTATCTTTCACTATTAGTTTTAGGGTTAGATACGTTACTTGTATCTAATTTCTTTTTACTTATTGTTATGTTTTCTTGTGTTTTAGGTTCTCATAAACTTCATGAGACGAACCAGAAGCTTTGAACTTCGACCGCTTGACCCAGAAATTGAAAGAACCATCACACAGTTGAGAAGGGAAAGGCGAGAAGGCCAAGAAGCTTTAGTCAACATGGAACCTGAACCTTTGAATGTTGCACCATCAATTCCCATTCGAGACAGAACCATTCCGGTGGTTGACAGACTCATTTCTTGCATTGTACTTCCTCCCTTTCCAGCAAATGCAGGTGACATCAAAACATGCATTCAGATGATTCAGCAGTCAGTTCAGTTTGGGGGGAATGCAACTGAAGATCCTAATGCCCACATCAGCAAATTCCTGGAAGTTTGCGGCACTTTCAATTACAATAGAGCATCAAAAGAAGCAATGAGACTGCGAGTTTTTCCATATTCCTTGAAGGACAGAGCAAAAGCTTGGCTACATTCACTACCAGCAGGTTCCATCACAACTTGGAACACTTTAGCTACCAAATTCCTTGCAAAGTATTTTCCACCAGCCAGAACCAGAAAGCTGAGGAATGACATCACATCCTTTGTACAACAAGATTCAGAATCCTTCTGCGAAGCTTGGGAAAGATACAAAGATTTACTCCGGAAATGTCCTCACCATGAAATTCCAAAATGGCTTCAAGTCCAAACATTATATAATGGACTTTCTGGAATAATGAGAACCACAATCGATGCTGCTGCTGGAGGAGCTTTAATGGAAAAAGGAGAAGATGAAGCCTGGGACCTAATCGAAGAAATGGCCAACAACAATTCTTTATGGCCAACAGAAAGGAGCATGATCCAAAGAATTGCAGGAATTTATGAAGTTGGAGCCAACACAGCACTGAATTCCAAGCTGGATGTGATTTGCAAAAATCTGGAAACTCTTAACATAAAAGTTAATGGTGGATCCACAAGTTCACCATTTGGAGGAGCACTTGAGTCAGAATCTTTCAACCAACATAAAGAAACGGTGAATTATGTCAACAATTTCAACAGACAGGGGAACAATCCATATTCCAACACCTACAACCCATGGTGGAGGAATCATCCCAATTGAACCATATGTCGGGCGGGGGTAGCCATAATTGGAACTTAAACTTAATGAATCCAGATAATTTGGTTGACATAGACATATGGTTCAATTGGGTTAAACTGGGTTTTTTTTTCTTCCTTACAGGATAGACATATACCTGTCGGGCGGGGGTAGCCATAATTGGAACTTAAACTTAATGAATCCAGATAATTTGGTTGACATAGACATATGGTTCAATTGGGTTAAACTGGGTATTTGTGTCTGACCATCGACAGAGGCTTACACATAATTTAGTGTTCCAGGTTAATAAATCAATATAATACCCAACTTTAAGATAACAACTTCATCTTTAAAATGATATTGGAAGAAATCACAACCCTAGATAGTTTTTAATATTGAATTTTCTTAAACCTACTTTCGAACAATTTTATTTACTTATTTTTAATTTAGAATCATCACCATTTCAAATCAATCAAACAACCTGTTAGATACTAGTAATCATTTGACCTCATAAAATTAATAGATTAGATATTAAGTCCTCGTGGGATCGATATTTTTTATACTACTTGAACGATACGTGCGCTTGCGTTATACGTGTGTGTTTACGCCGGTCAGATACACATTAATTAATTATCAAATGAGTTTTTGACACATGCCATTAATATATATGTATTTGTTATTTAATGTAAATAAAAATACATATATTATAATAATTATATTAATTAATTATTTAGATATTTAAATGTTAAATATTTGAATAGTTAAATAATATCCATATTACATAAATGTTATGCAATATGTTTAATTATTATTTATACATGTGGTATGGTTTAATTAAACTTTGGGTGTGCAAATTTGATTTGTTAACATATAGTTTAATTATTTTTTAAATTATTTACATTGCCAAAATGACAAATTTTCCCTTGTAAGTCGGTTTTGCTTCTTTTTATTTGGAAAATTTTGTTTTCTTCATTTGAAGGAAGCCTTGGCCGAATATCAACACCTCCAAATACTCCCAAATTGTTCTTGATGATTGAAGGAATAAAATCAAGAAAAATCAAGAAAAAGGTTTAGGAAAATAAGAGATTAAAGGTAATCTTCAACCCCTTAAGCTTTGAAAGCATGTTTCAAGTCCTTGATTATCTAGATTGATTTTAAGGTTTCTCCTTTTCTATAAATTTGGGGCTTTTGGATTTGGAGGATGGATTGGAAGGTTTTAGGCATGTGTGAAGTAGTTTTGGATAATATTATTGTAATATTTATTCAATTTTGTCATTTTATGATAAGTTTCCATTCTAGATTGTTATGACCACTCTTTTAATGCCTAGAATTGTTCTTGGGTGGTTCATGTGTGGTGACTTTGATTGGTGTTTTGATTAATTGGATTAATCTTGAAAAAATTGGATTTAAAGCATGAAAATTGACATTTTTGCATTCTAGATCAGATCTGGAATAACAGTGAATATGGTGATGAAAAATATGTCATTTGAATATACTGGATGTTTTTGGGTGTTGGAACAATTTCCGGAAATTATTTCGGAGTTGAAATAAGTGAATATGGCGAAAAACGGCATTACAGGGTGACTTTTGAGCCAACCGAGTGACGGCTGCCCAAACAGTGAATTTTTCACTGTTAAGGAAGCCCATGAACTGCCCTAATACTATTGGGGCTGACTTGGGCAGCCCTCATGTGTATTTGGGTGGTCGGTTCAGTCAAAAACGTGTTTTATGCCATTTTGCTGAAAACCGTTTTCATTAAAGTTTCGCGACGTTTCATATATATTTATGTCGCTATTTGATATCGAAAAAATGTGTTTAGGTGAAATATGAATGAATTATTCACATTGGATATTGAATAATTCATTCGGTAATTAAAAAAATTTAAAATTACGATTTCGCCCGAACAGCGCTTCCGTCGCGCCTTTGCCCAAAACCCAACAAAAATGGTATCAAAGCATGTGTGATGCTTCATCCAATACATTAGTCATGCTTGATATATGATATGTAATCCAATTTTAATATTTGCACATGCACGTAATCTATATGTTTCTTGACTTTTCGGTTCTACTCTAACAGAAACGTAACGGTAATTTATGTTTAAATTAAGTTATGTTTTCTAAGGTAGAATTGAGTTATTTAGAAAATGATTTAGATTAAAATTCTGCAATTGATTTGGATCAATGCTTCCTTGAGGAATATCCCAGCTTAAAATAATGTTGTAAAGTAACGTGTATTGGATGCATGTTTCTTGGTCCGTCTTGTCAATACGGTTTATGGGTAACTTTCTATGGCTGCATCCAAGATCGTGCCAAAGCAGTGAGGGTGTAGTTGATAGAATTTTATCCATGCCGGTTGTATATTGATACTAGACAAATTCAAGTGAAAGTGGAAATCCTGAACGTGCCAAAGCTGTCAGGACTACATCGGTAGCTTGAGTTTATCATTGGCAAGTGAAGCCTTGATACGCCTCCTTGTGAACATGCCAAAGGTGTCATAATGAGAAACGGTCAGGATTAAAATCAAGAGTCACTGGTGAGTGATTGACAATGAGTTGTCTACCTAATGAATATTCATAGGCGAGATCGTGCCAAGGATGTGAGTCGAAATATATTCATGGGATCCTACTCTCACTATGGAATTCGATTTAATTATTGAATTCTCGTTCTCCGATGGGGATAACGGTATTACGTAAAGTAGTGGGAGACACTGCTGGGTTAAAAATCCATAACTAAAATAGTGTGTAATTTTATGGAATTTGCTGCTTTTGTTTTCCTTTATTCCATACTGTTTATAGAATTATACTTCTAATCCACTACATAGCATATTACTTGAATATGTTTTCTGACTTTACTTATGATTGCGTATTTCTAGAATAGGTTATAGAATGACAGTAGGCTTAGATATTGTTTGATTAGTTCAAACCATCGGGAACTATTGTTCCAATTTTCTTGAAAAATCAAGATGGTTAGTGACTTAGTTACTAAGTCACGATTAGTAATCTAAATAGATATATGTTTTGGATATAGTTATCTAGTAAGAATAGTTTCTTATGTAGTAAGAATTGACTTGAATTAGTTCATGTCTCGAGATTCTTGAATGGGATTAGGAAAACCCCATTAGTATTTGTTTATCTTATAATGACGTTTCTTGGCTTTAGTGACTTTTAGAAGTCACGTGTCTGACATAGTTTGCTAATCAATCATTTTCAATTGTTGTGAATAATTGAACGCAAATTATAAAACTTAAGAAAAGAGATGTGTATAGTTGTGTATAGAGAATATTGATTCTCACAATACGATAACTATAGGTATTGGATATTAGATCTCTCGTCTAATTATTTAAAATAATGTTTAATAATTGTTTTGATATTTGATATCAGAACTTGTGACTATTGGATAGTTACTTGTTCTATATAAATAGTTGTTACATATTTTAATATGACTAGTAGTGTCATTAATGAAAAGATAAACATTAAGAAAATGTTCGGTTAACTAAATAACTTAGAACAGTGCTTTATGAGATTTTATCACATAAGCATAAGATGCTTATTCTGTATGGTAAAGGATGGTCTGATACGAGATCACACCATATGTCCTTATCCATTTAATGAATATTGTATTCAGGATGTGATTAAATCTCATTTAACCAATGATCGTCATTGGACCACAAGATTTATTTGACTAATACATTGGATGTATATAGTTTAATGAATTAGAAATTACCTTAGATAGTTTTCTTTACTCCGTAACTTAGTTAATGAATTGTCATGACTTAGTTGCGTGTTTCTAAAAGAATATATATTGAACGTCTTGAATGGTTCAAGAACTTTCAATATGTTTCTGATGAAATGCGGATAGAATATTTTGAATGGTTCAAAGATATTCTATTTGAAGTGTTGAAAACTATATCTTTGAAATTCATCGTGAATCTTTGAATTGTTCAAAGATGTTTGATATGATCAAACATATGAATTTAAGGAAATTAGTTCTAAAGTTATTTAATGAATGTGATTCTTACTCAATATTAAACTTCCATGATTCCATCTTGATGGAATTGGTCAGTGGGAGTAATTGAATCTTATATGATTTGATTCGTTGATATTGAGTGTTACCGAATTAGTTTTCAATACTCTTGGGGTTATGCTCCAGTAACATTAATTCATCTCTTTAATTAAGGTTCCATTCATTCCTACAGTTACATATATGATATGTATAGTAGAAAATTTGAATCTTGAAAAGTTTGAAATTTGAATTTTCTTTTGTATAATTGTTATATAATTGAAAGTATTTGCGCCTCGGAGGTACAAGTAAGGTTTATCATTTATTCTATTTAATACAATATTATATTCTATTTGATATAATATTTTTTCTACGATCCCGAGCAATAAAATTGTTTTATTACTTGGTATGTTAACATCAGATGTTGACAATTGTAGAAAAGACTTGACTTATTGAAGTCAAATGTGAGAATGATAAACTATAAGTGGAACTACATAATTAATAAGATGAAAAGACCCTTAGACTTCTTCCGTATAAATTTAATAGGATGTCAGATCATTTGTGAAGTATTTGATACTTATTAGTTCTATTGTTTTCTTATCGAAGAAAATTATCCTATAACTTATAGTGGGAGCAATATTTGATATCGATTTCGGAAGTTAGCATTGAACCATAGATCTAAGATTGTCCATAGCTTACTATAATCAAGTTTTGAACTTGATTAAACTTTCGTTATGAATAGTTCATAAAATGTGCAAATTATTTGCGCAACAAAAGCAAAATGAGCTTGATAAAGGTTTGACCTTTATAGTATGATTGTGAGAAAAGTTAAACTCAACTATCTATTGTAGATTCTGAGAAAAATTGTCTCAAGTCACACTAATTGAACAATTAAAGATTTGTTGGTTAATGTTGATATTAAACTATGTATTTTTTCTAAAGAATGCAAAATGGCGTTCATGAATGTTTTCTTCGAATGAGAAATCCGTTGTGGTTTCTTTATTTGAAGAGTTCATTCTAGAATGGCCCTAGAGTTTATATTCTGCTAAGATCACAATTTGATATACTAGCTTATAGAGCCTATTGTAGACTCAGATAAGTTTTTCAAAAATCTGTGTTCTCTAATTTTGATACAGTCAGATTGTCTGATTTTATCAAAACATAGAGAATACATATATGATAGTAGGGTCAGTGGGAGCGTACAAATTTCTTTCTAAGGTTATATATCCTAACGATATTATCATTATTAAAGTAATAATGAGATGTTTGTAAAGTAAAACATTTACTTAAGTCTTCTTTTCTCCGTGTAAGCAGTGGGAGTAGTCTCTATTATATTTGATATAAAGTTTTATATATATATAAAACTAAGAGACTTGTGAGATACTTCTATTAGTCGCATATTAGATATGATCTAATAAAGGACACAATAAGACTATCTGTATGACAGTTAGTATAACTGTTTGACAGTTAACGTGTCTTTTATATATATATATAGTATTCATCTTTCGTAAAAGATGATTCCTTTGTCGAAAGAGAGATTGATTAGAATGTCTAGTCAATCTTATGCATTATAGGATGATGGCGTAATGAATACTATATTAAGTGCGATTAAAGATATCAATTTAATCGTAATTGTTACGAGTTATTTTGATATGTTGCAGACTATATGATGGGTCTTGAAACGTGTTCTTTGTTATCTTAGAGATATTAAGAATGAGTTTCTTATTCATGGAGAATTTAGTCTGCAACCATAAGGTCAGATTAGTTTTGATCCTAATTATGACATTAGATGGTCTATGTCATATAAAGTCAGAAAAGATGCAGTGGAAGTGTCACCGTTGATTCTACTAAACTAGTGGAATCAATTGCAACTTATGAAGTATTGACTTATGAAGTTGATAGTGACCCTATAGATTAGAAGTTTTCATATTAGTGTAGTGCTTGCGGTTGTCTCATAGTATTTGGATTTGATCTCTAAATAAATAGACAACTCAGTAGCTATAGCATAATAATGATATAGCGTCTGAGTCATATTGATGTGGAATTTAGATTCTACAAAATATGAATGATGCTGGCTAAGGAAAACAATTGGGTTTGTTGGACAAACTCAATTTGTTAAAGCGTGCTTACTTGTTGTTTCCTACCTCTTGAGTGCTAGGTGAGCTCTTGAGGGCCATGAGTATGTGATATACATTGAGATGTGTATATGATACTGTGGATTGGCACTAGAGCAAGTGGGAGAAATTGTTAGGGTTAAGGGTGGCAATGGGCCGGGCCGGGCTTTTGCAAGCCCGGCCCGAGCCCAACCAACAAAAAAAAAATCCTGGGCCCGGGAAAAGCCCGCCCGGCCCGACTCGGGCCTGGCTTGGGCCCGGGCTTTTTTTGGGCCCGAATATGAAAAAAAAAAATTATAAATATATAAATATAAAATACATTTACACTATATACAAAGACAATTTATAAATAAATCACAAGTTTCATTGATAATTAACAATTTAAATGTTAAAAATGATACAAACATATTAAATATATATATATATATATATGTTTTTTTTAATTTTGGCCCGGGCCCGGGCCCGTGCCGGGCTTTCATTTTAAGGCCCGGCCCGGGCTTTTTCCACCCGGGCCGGGCCAAAGCCCGCCGGGCCGCGGCTAAACTGCCACCCTTAGTTAGGGTTGGTGCTCGGAGTGCCAATCCGGATCGTATTTATGTCTGATTCATGAATACAAGAAATTCCATTTTCCATAACATTACTTATTTAATGGTAGCACTCTTGTCTTTTATACACATATTCGATCTAATTGCGATTAGATATCTAATTATGATTAGATTGAAACTAAATCTGATTTAGTAATACATGTATATTAGACAAAGACCCTAGGATTTTCAACGTAGTGCACAATTACAACGTAGTTTGTAATTGACATTGGGAAGCGTCACTGTAAGTTGTATATCCTTAAAAAAGTTCCTGGTCAAGATTTACTAACACGGGTCGGTTAGTAAAATCCGCTGAGACCAGTACATGTCGTTTATCATGACTTGGTCCGATGGTTTATCCTAATGAACCATGAGTCTCGGGAGACTCATATAGACATGTAGGTGTTTATTTGATAAACATTGAACGACTCACTAAAGATTTCCTAATAGATGGTACAACCAACGTCAATAGGAATCTTCTCGAGTTGAGCGAGCATAGTGGTCATTCAACTTGAGATACCACTGTGGATATATGAGTTATCCTCCACACTTTGTTGGAAGTCATGTCACCGATCTATTTAGATCAGACCTCCGCTTGTTCGTTGGGTGTGGACTGATGCTCATGATATCTTGTGCGTATCAAGATAGAATTCGTCAGTCCTGTGTACAGGGAATATGCATCCTGCACGTGTTTGCGATCTAGTAAATCCATGGTCGTGGTATAACTTCGGAAGCCTGTTCCGAGTGTTATTTAGAGATCGTAAATTGAAAGTCGAATATATTATACCGAAATGATTTGACGTTTTTATCTATATCCCAGGTATAATATGGATAGCCTGTGACGGAGGGATTATACGTATGCAATGACCTTGACTTGCATAGCTTAGCGAGATTATCTGTGGTCGTCATAATTCATGAGTGGGTGAATTATGGACACGAAATTGGATTTCGTGACGGATAAACCTAAACTTAGAGAAACCCACAATATGAAGTGTACTCGTTGAGCACTTGGGCAACGCGTTATGAATAACACATGTATATGGGCATTTTTGGTCAGTCGTAATTATTGTGTATGTGTATTTGATACATAATTTAATTAGATACACATTAATTAATTATCAAATGAGATTTTGACACATGCCATTAATATATATGTATTTGTTATTTAATATAAATAAAAATACATATATTATAATAATTATATTAATTAATTATTTAGATATTTAAATGTTAAATATTTGAATAGTTAAATAATATCCATATTACATAAATGTTATACAATATGTTTAATTATTATTTATACATGTGGTATGGTTTAATTAAACTTTAGGTGTGCAAATTTGATTTGTTAACATATAGTTTAATTATTTTTTAATTGATTTAAATTGCCAAAATGACAAATTTCCCTTGTAAGTCGGTTTTGCTTTTTTTTATTTGGAAAAATTTGTTTTCTTCATTTGAAGGAAGCCTTGGCCGAATATCAACACCTCCAAATACTCCCAAATTGTTCTTGATGATTGAAGGAAAAAAAATGAAGAAAAATCATGAAAAAGGTTTAGGAAAATAAGAGATTAAAAGTAATCTTCAATCCCCTTAAGCTTTGAAAGCTTGTTTCATGTTCTTGATTATCTATATTGATTCTAGGGTTTCTTCTTTTCTATAAATTTGGGGCTTTTGGATTTGGAGGATGGATTGGAAGGTTTTGAGCATGTGTGAAGTAGTTTTGGATAATATTATTGTAATATTATTCAATTTTATCATTTGATGATAAGTTGTCGTTCTAGAGTGTTATGACCACTCTTGTAATGCCTAGAATTGTTCTTGGGTGGTTCATGTGTGGTGACTTTGATTGGTGTTTTGATTAATTGGATTAATCTTGAAAAAATTGGATTTAAAGCATGAAAATTGACATTTTTGCATTCCGGATCAGATCTGGAATAACAGTTAATATGGTGATGAAAAATATATCATTTGAATGTATTGGATGTGTTTTGGATTTTGGAACAATTGCTGGAAATTATTTCGGAGTTTAAATAAGCGAAAAACGGCGAAAATCGGCGTTACCGGGTGACTTTTGAGCCAACCGGGTGATGGCTGCCCAAACAGTGAATTTGTCACTGCTTGGGCAGCCCATGAACTGCCCTAATACTATTGGGGCTGACCTGGACAGCCCTCATATGTATTGGGTGGTCGGTTCGGTCAAAAACGTGTTTTATGCCATTTTACCGAAAACCGTTTTCGTAAAAGTTTCGCGATGTTTCATATATATTTATGTCGCTATTTGATATCGAATAAATGTGTTTAGGTGAAATATGAATGAATTATTTATATTAGATATTGAATCATTCATTCGGTAATTAAAAAGTTTTAAAATTATGATTTCGCCCGAGCAGCACTTCCGCCGCGCCTTTTGCCCAAAACCTCAACAGTTGTGGGCACAGAGCCCTTGAGTGTGGATAGATGATATAGGAACATAGCCCTTAGGTGATGATTTTGATATGTTGGTGTGGACCTGAGGTCCATTTTGATATATTATGTTTATTTCAGGTTCGTTTTGATGTTGGACTGAGATCCAGGTTGTCCAGTTTTAGGATACATCATGGCAGATTTTTTGTAAATTTATAGGCTTATGGAGATGGGTCAATCATGTCTCCTGCAGGTAGAATCCTGCCTTTGGTTGGGTGTTACACGTTCCTCATAATATTCGCCCACCCAATTATCCCTGTTATAATAAAAGATTTTGTAGCTACCGAAGCCCTTTGTAACACCCCGAAAATTTCGGCATAAATTCCAATGACCACTTCATTGTAGATGACATAATATGTGTAACGATCGATAATCTCGATTACTGTTACACAGTGAGACGAGTGTCACATGATATAAATTATGTTTGGATACATATACTTTCATGAAATGATTTTGGGAACGATCGGAAATTTTTTTGAGATTCCGATACTAGACGATACGATGTTCCACTCCAGACAGCCCATGGTATTTGGGCAGTAACTTTCTCATAAAAACTCTGATTTTTATGAATTGTATATTGTCAAAAAGCTGAGATCAAGACCTACAACTTCGGTGTTGAATATTTATCCAAATCAGGAACATAAGTAAGTCAAATATTCAGATCAAAAATCTAAATGAATAGTAATATGGGATGATTCTAGAGAATTCTTATATTCTCTCAATAATTCTAATATTTTTTTTATTCTAAGCTTTTACCAATTAGTCATATAGCCCCCTACTATATATAATGGACATTATTCCTTAATCCATAAAAATGGAGAGAAAAGAAAGAAACGTTTGAGAAAGAAGATGGAGAAAGAATAAGAAGAAAAAAGAAAAATGAAGAAAGTGAGAGGAAAGAAGAAGAATCAAATGTCAATACTCATACACCAAGCAAAGAAGAAGATCAACAACCATTGGAAACTTGAGGAGTGTGAAGAAATCAAGAGAAAGAAGGTAAAGCAACTTGACCCAAAACTTGGATTGTAAAATTTTGGAAGTATAATGATAGAATAGGGATGTCGGCATGATAAGGATTGCATATTGGAGATTGATAAGTAAAGGAAGTGATTGTAGAGTTAAGTACCCAAATTTTGAAAGACTTAAAGTTTAGTTTAAAATAAGGATAATGAGATTAAAGAATTATTGAGGATGATAACTTGATGTAGAATATGTGAATTTGAAGTTTAATAGATTGGTTTGTGCAATAGTTTTGATATAGAAGTGTTGGTGGTGCTTTTAGGGCAAGATATACTTTAGAAAGCAAGTAAAGAATCCTGGAAAGCAAGCTGGCGTCGCGACGCCCAAGGGCTCGCGTAACGACGCGCGCTGGGAATTTATGCAGATACCTTTCTGGATTGTTCGCGTCGCGAAGTGCAAGGACTTGCGTCGCAACGCGAACTTGAAAATTTCGTGCATACGTTTCTAGAATTGTGCGCGTCACAACGCGTAAGATCCTGTGTCGCGACGCGAGGACAGAATTTTCCCAAAATAATTTTTGTTCAACTCATTTTCACCTTAGCGTGTTAGAGGACACCCTAAAGGTCTCGTATCAACTCGTATAGATACATTACATCGTGGTGTACGCATGTTATGCATGGAAATGGTGGTAATCATTTAAATAAATAATTTTAGCCTGATTCTGTAATATGTTTCTCAATCCATTTTCTAATTTAGTTTATCAATTATAGATCATCGCAGGAACCGTAATTTCCTTCGGTAGAGTAAACGATGCCAGCCATATTCTAAACCTGTGAGTGGACATTCTTTTCTTAAGTTGATTTTATATTATGATTGTTTTAAATATCATACTTACTTTCCCGTTTTTAGGGCGTTAGCCAAGTTTACTTTTAATAATTATTTGATTGAGCATATATTTAGAAATGATTTAGAAAATAGATGTTTTCAAAGTATGATTTTATGATTTTCAAGACATGGGGGGAAAACCCACCTCAGTATGTAACTTGTCACAGATATGGAATTGAAGGATGACATTTGCATATGTAGAGGACTGGGGGGACGGCGATATGTAATGCCCTCAAATCCTAGTTCAGGACTAAGGATGACATATGCCCATATATCCTAGATTTAGAGCTTGGAGGGTAGCATAGATCCGCACCCCCAGTTCTAGTTCAGTGGCTTGGGCGACAACAATACGTAACGCCCCAATACCACTAGTTTCAGGGACAGGAGTGGCATGCTTTGGGGGACAGCGATACTTAACGCCCCAATGTCATGGATTTGCACTTCTGGCTCTAGTGAGGTGTATGGGAGACGGCGATACGTAACGCCCCCGTACGTCAGGTTTTCAGAGACAGAGACCAGTTTCCAGAAATAGTTTTCAGATACAGATTTCAGAGATAGTTCAAGAGAAAAGTTTTCTAGAAATAAAGTTTTCAGAAAAAATAGTTTATAAGAGATTTCCAGAAAAACAGATTTCAGAAAAGTTTACCAGAAAGAAAGAAGTTATTTTCTGGTAATAAAAGAGATTTCAGAAAAGATAAATTTGAGATATGTTGGATTTTAGAACCATGTGTTTTCAAAAGTATTTTAGTACCTATTTATAAAACTGTCCACTCACTTAGATCGCTCAAACGATCTAACCCCCCACTCTCAGTGTTTTGTTTTGCAGGTTCATGAAGGACGAGCTCAAGAGGATGGATACTGATAGCAGTCACTAGGATATGGAGTCCACCAGGTCAAGTCAGAGATAGAGAGAGAGCTCAGTTAGAGTCAGAAAGAAGTCATGTATCAGTAATTAGTATTGTGTTGGCCGTTGTATAATTTTAACATGTATATCAATAAAGTTATAAAAGCAAGTGTTATTGAGTATATAGTTATTAATATTGAGTTCGTATTTCATGTTATCGAGTTTGAGAAACGGTCCCATACATAAGATTTTGATTGAGGAAAGAGTATTAGTGGTTCATAGTTAGAAAGTCAGAGGTTCAGAGGGATAGTACGGCCTATTCCCTGCCGGTGATATCTCTCGGATCGGGGATGTTACAATACGTGATATAAATCATGTTTGAGTGTGTATGAACTTGCGGAATTATTTTTTTCGGACATTCAATAAATCAGTTGCAGTTCCAATACAAAATTATTTTCCTATTCCGTACCGGGTAATTTATAGCATTTTGGCTATAATTTTTTCATACGATGTCTGATTTCCAAGAATGTTATATATCCGGAAAGCTAAGAAGCATATCTAAAACTTTCATGTTAAATATTTTCTCAAATTTGGAACTAAACCTAGAAAAAATATGATTCTTTCTGGATGTACTGTAGCAGTTTGAAAAAAAAAAAAGAAAGAAAATCAAGATAGATTTTGTTGTATCAAGGTCCATTGTCATTGTGTTTGGCTGGCCCACCTGTAAAATCTAGAAATATCAACTAAGTTCAGGATTTAATTGATAAATGAAAAGAAAATAAACAATAAGCCAATTAAAAAAAAGAAGAAGAAGAAGAAGAGATGGAAACTCTCTTCTTGCCGTGAGTGAAGAAGCAAGTAAAGTTTAAAATTTTCCTCCATGCCATGAGTAGAGAGAGGAAGAGCTAAGGGATGCAAATGAATCAAGCATCAAGTGAGTGAGTCCTAGCTCCAAGAAGTAAGTTGAGAAAGCAACCAAGTTGATTAAGGTAAGTATAATCTCATCTATCAATTTATAAATTTGGGCTTTGTTGATATTGATGGTATTTGATGTTGTTGGTGTTTATGAGTTGTTATGAGTTGGTTATTGATTAAGAATAGTGAATGTGAGGTGATGAGCTTGATTAGCAAACCTAGGAATTAAATGAAGTGATAATTTTGATTATGGGTACGCTGAATATAAGAATAATGTGTTAGAAGATATTAGAAATAATGATGATGTTATTGTGCAGTAGAATGAACTGAGATAGTGGGTTTGATTTGGAGTAAATTTGGCTGCAGGCGGTGGGTTTTTCTGTATTTTTAAACATGATATTTTGTAATTACAAATGGGTTGGATAGGGCGGTGAGTGTAAATATTGGCAGAAATTTTCTTGTAGCAGTAACATTCTGGACATGTCATAATAAATAGGCTATAATTTGAGTTTTTGATGTTCGATTGATGAATCGTAAAATTTTGAGTAAACTAAACACACTAGAGAGTAATATATCCAAAAATCAAAATTTTTGGGCTTAGGATAAAGTCAAACTGAATTTTTGAAGTTGGTGACCTACTGCAACTACACCGAGATTTATTTCTGGACAGCCCCTGAATTTCTGTTTAGAACTTGAGTTTCCTTAATCGAAATTGATATCCGTAAAAACCGACACAAACTAGACACACTATGACCATTCTATTAAAATTTTATCCCTTGATTCCATCCCAATCAATCATAGTGAATTTTCGAAGTTAACCATTGAGCAGAGGATTTTAATGACAAGGCAGAAAATTAAAATTCCGCTAGCGCACTTTCGTAACTTCAAATCTAGATCTGTAAATCCTTAGATAACCTGAGTACCCTGAATTTTAGTGAATTTAGAATTACATGTGTTGTATACCCTAATTAATGTTTAAAGAATTACTTTTTTCCATGCCTAGTCTAATGAATTTGAATAATTATATATTACTGACAGGAGCTCACATCGTTAGCGATTCCATAGCGAGTTTCTAGACAATCATCAATCTCTATGAGTGGATGTTTTATTTTATGTTTTCTTGACTTATAATTTAAAATATTTCAAGTTTTGAAGTTTTATTTGTTTTGAGGTTTTAAATTAATAAAAAATATGCATAATGATTAAATGTTTCTGTCTCAGCGCTTGTTCAATGCTTTCATGATTTTTAAATTATCTATATGTTTCCGCTGAGATGCTCGATTGATGATATATTTCCGCCCCGACGCTTGTTGCATGTTTTTATATTTGTATGACTCATCATATGTTTCCGATGGGGTGCTTGTCTAGGGTCTCATCCATCAAAAATGGATTGACACGCTACCTTGTCGATAAGGGATCGTTCGTTCCTCGCTCAGTCTTTGCGCGCAACTTGGGTGTTGAGCGCTTGATATGTTTTTGGCAATACATGCATGAAAAACAGTTTATGGACATGTTTTAGATTTTTCTTATGGTTTGTTATTTTTAGTATCCACTCGCCAGATCGTTCAAACGATCTGACCCCCCAACTCCACAATTTGTTTTGCAGGTAGCTTTATCTGGTGAGCCATAGCGAAACAAGAGCTTGAATCGAGGATTTGAGTTACTGCAGTCACTAAAGTATGGGTCTGTCATGCTAAGGTTGTGATTCGCATTCAAATAGTGTAGGGGTTTTTAGGGGCTAAATCCGGTATCGCAGCGGAAGCGGTGGAAAATCGTATTTTCCGATTTCAAAACTTTTTTTCGGATTAATTAAATAAACACATTTATTTAATATTCCAATAATCAAATTATGAAATAAAATTCAATAAATCATATTTAAGTGAATTTACCAAATTACCCTCACTTTGGTATTTTGTCCATTTTAGTCTGAAATTGATCTAATCAATTTTGAATGATTCTAAATCATTTCTAAGATGAACTTAGCATGTTCAAAACATCAAAACACCAAAAGCAACCAAATCCCCAATTTCTTAATTCTTGGCCGAATGCATCCATTTGGTGCCATTTTGTGCACTTTGTCATTTCATGCATCAAAACACATCAAGATGTAATCCAATGAACATGAAACTTTATATGCATCATATACACATCCAAATACACAACATATATGAAAAGCCCCAAATTTGGAATTGGTCATGAACCCTAATTTTTCAATTTCATCAAATTGGACAAATTAGACCAAATTGGTTAAATCCAATACTTCAATCATGTTTCTTCCATCCAATCAAAGTCTCAACACAATGAAACAACTCAAGATCAAATCTAGGTCATCTAAGAGTGGGTCAACAACTCTAGATTAGCAACATGGTTTCCAAAACCTTAAAAGAAAGCTTATAACTACAATAGTCACAACCTTCCTTCATCATACATGCTCAACACTTCCATCAAAACTTCCATCAACAAAAACACAAGGAATAAAGAAAGAAATAACCTAAGAACATCATATGTTAAAGCCTAGATCCTAAGGAACATTTTCCTTTCTAATAGCAAGTTGGAAAAACTCACTAAAATCCAAGCTTTCTTGATTTCTTCTTTCTTTCTCACAAGCTTCCTTTGCTTCCATTAATGGAGTTTTTCTTTAAAGTGTATTAGGTTATCAAATGAAAGTGAAATGAAAACAATATATACTTGTTATAAAATAGCCTTGGCCGAAATTGCAAAGACAAATACAAGTTATATTAATTTCAATTTCATTTCACCTTTATCTTTGATCAACTTGCATAAATATCCTAATAACACTTTATTAGATATTAATTAAGTCAACAAAGGCAACCAAAAAATATAACTCTTATATTTTAAGGCCATGGCCGAAATTTTGAAGAAAAATAAAGAAAAATGATATTTCAATTTTAAACATTTTAAACAAATATCAAAGAAGTCAAATCCAATTTGACTACCATTTCCTTTACTTTAAAGTCAACATTAAACACTTATAATCATTTCCTAACTTTATCATTTGGTGATATATTTATATTTTAATTATATTAATCATTTAACAATTAAATAATTAAATAATTAAATAATTAATTAATATATATATCAAATATATGTATTATATTTACTTTAAATATCCCAAATACATATATTGATGATATATGTCAAATACCTTTATTTGACTATTTATTAATGTGTATTTAATAATATCATATATTAAATACAAATACACATTAATTAGGAAATGACGGTTCGGCCCGTTCGCATGTATTTTTCGTTTAACGATTAAACGATTTATAAATAATCATCATTATTCATAAATATTTCTCTAGTGCTCTACGAGTATGTTTCATTATTGAGACTCTCTAGATTTAGGTATATCCGTCACGAAATCCAATTTCGTGTCCATAATCTATCCACCCGTAGATTATGACGATCACGGATAAACTAGCTAAATCATACAGGTCGAGGTCATTGCATACGTATAATCCCTCCGTCACAGGTATCCGGATAATCCCAGAGATATAGATGTAAACGTCAAATCTCTATAGGAATTATCCCGTCGACGTATCTATTAGCAATCTCTAAATAACATTCGGAACTTACTTCCGAAGTATACTGTGGCCACAGATTTAACAGACTGCTAATAATATATGGACTACCTATGCTCTGTACACAGAACTGACGGATCCTATCTTGACACACACAGGATATCCTGAGGATCTGTCCACACCCAACGAACAGGCGGAGGTCTGATCTAAATAGATCAGTGACGTGACTGCCATCTAAGTGTGGAGGATGTCTCATACATCCACAGTGGTATCTCAAGTCGAAGGACCACTATGCTACTCAAACCGAGAAGATTCTTATTGACATTGGCGTACCATCCATTAAGAATCTTCGGTGAGCCGTTCAGTGTTTATCCACTATAAACACCTACACGTCTATACGAGTCTCCATAGACTCATGGTTCATTGGGATAAACCATCGGACCAAGTCTCGATATACGAAATGTACTGGTCTCAACGGATTTGACTAACCGACCCGTGTTAGCAAATCTTGACCAGGAACTATGTTTGATAATATTCATTTAGCAGTGACACTTCCCAATGTCAATTACAAACTAACTTTGTAACTGTGTACTGCATTATATATTATCGGGCCTTTGTCTAATATATACATATCACTAAACCACATTTAGTTTCAATCTAATCGTAATCAGATCGAATACGTATATAAGACACAATAGGTGCAACCATGGGATGTTGTATTCATGAATCAGACATAAATACGGTCCGGATTGGCGCTCTGAGCACCAACCCCAACAATTTCTCCCACTTGCTCTAGTGCCAATCCACGGTATCATATACACGTCTCAATGTGTATCATATGCACATGGCCCTCAAAAGCTCACCAGTACTTAAGAGGCAAGAAGCAAGTCCGCTATGAAATATTGAGTTTGTCAAAACAAACTCCATCGTTTCCTTTAGTCAGCATCATTCATATTTTGTAGAATCTAAATTATACATTAATATGACACTGATGCTACATCAGTATTATGCTACAGCTACTGAGTTGTCCAAGTATTTAAGGATCAAATCCAAAATACTATGAAGATAACCGCAGGCACAATAACAATTCAAAAACTTCTAATTTAAAAGGTCACTATGCAACTTCATAAGTCAATACTTCATAAGTTGCATCTAATTCTACTAAGTTAGTAGAATCCTTCGTGACACTCTCACTGCATCTTTTGTGACTCTTTATGACGTAGACTGTCTAACGTCATAATTAGTCTCAAAACTAATATGACCCTAATGGTTGCAGACTATATTCTCCATGAATTAGAAACTCGTTCTTAATATCTCAAAGATCACAAAGAACGTGTTTCAAGATCCATCATATGGTCTATAGGATGTCAAAATAACTCGTAACAATTACGATTAAATCAATATCTACATTCGCACATTATAAAGTATTATTATGTCATCATCAAATGATACATAAGATTGATTAGACATTCTAATCAATATCTCTTTCGAAAAAGGAATCATCCTTACGAAAAATGAATACTTTATATAAGACACACAGTAACTGTCCAACAGTTATACTAACTGTCATACAGATAGCCTAGTTATGTCCTTTATTAGATCATATCTAATGTACGAATAATAGGAGTATCTCACAAGTCTCTTGGTTTTATATCTTATATAAAACTTTATATCGTATATAACAGAGACTACTCCCACTGTTTTCACGGAGTAAAGAAGACTTAGGTAAATCTTTTACCTTACAAACATCTCATTATTACCATAATAATGATAATGTCGTCAGGATATATAACACTAGAAAGTAATTTGTACGCTCCCACTAACTCTTTTACCACATATGTATTCTATATGCTTTGACAAGATCAGACAATCTGACGATATCAAAAATAGAGAACACATATTCCTGGAAGACTTATCCGAGTCTACAATAGGCTCTATAAGCTAGCACACTAAACTGTATCTCAACAGAACAAACTCTAGGGCCATTCCAGAATGAACTTTCAAACAAAGAAATCACAACTGATCTCTTATCTGAATAAGTCATTCAAAAATGCCACTTTGCATTCTTTAGCTAAAATGTACAGTTTAATATCAACATTAACCAATATATCTTTAATTGTTCAATTAGCGTGACTAGAGATAAGTTTTCTCAGAATTTACAATAGATCACTGAGTATACTTTTCTCACTGTCATACTGTAAAGGTCAAACCTTTAATAAGCTCACAATGCTTTCGCTGCGCTAACAATTAGCACATATCATGAACTAATTCATAATGAAAGCTTAATCAAGTTCAAAACTTGATCGTAGTAAGCTATGAACAATCTTAGATCTATGGTTCAATGGTGAACTTCCAGAATCGATATCAAATATCGCTTCCATTATAAGTTATAGGATAATTTTCTTCAATAAGAAAACAATAGAACCATTAGTATCAAATACTCGTAAATGATTCTGATATCCTATTAGACTTATATAGAAGATGTATAAGGGTTGTTTCATCTTATTAATTACATAGTTCCATTTAAAATTTATCATTCTCACATTTGACTTCAATAAGTCAAGTCTTTTTCTACAATAATTAACATCAGATGTTACACACCAAGTAATAAAATAATTTTATTACTTAGGATCGTAGGGAAGATATTCTATTAAATAGAATACAATATTCTATTAAAAGAATAAACGATAAACTTTTACTTATACCTCCAAGGTGTAAGTAATTTCCATTATATAACTATTATATAAAAGAAACATTCAAATCTTAAACTTTTCAAGATTCGGATTTTCTACCTATATATATCATATATGTAACTGTAGAAATTATGGAACATTAATTAAAGAGATGAATTAGTGTTACTGGAGCATAACCCCGAGAGTATTGAAAACTAATTCGGTAACTTTCAATATCTAACGAATCAAATCATATAAGATTCGATTGCTCCCACTACTCATTCCATCAAGATGGAATCGTGGAAGAATAATATTGAATATGAATCATATTCCTAAATAACCTTAGAACTAATTGCTTTAATTCTTCGCTAATGTTTGAGGATAGAATTCTCTAAAACCTTTAGATTGAATATATTTGAATCAAGTCAAAAATGTTCAAGTTAGTTTCATCAGAACGGATTGAAAGTACTTGATACTTTCAAGACTTTCATATGTGTTCCTTCAGAAACACATAACTAAGTTATGACAATTCATCAACTAAGTTACGAAGTAAAGAAAACTACCTTAAGCAATTATTATTCATTAAACTACATACATCCAATGTATCAGTTAAATAAATCTGGTGGTCCAATGACAATCATTGGTTAAACGAGATCTTAATCACTTTCCTGAATACAATATTCATTAAATGGATAAGGATATGTGGTGTGATCTAGTATCAAACCATCCTTTACCATACGGATTGAGCATCCAATACTTAAGTGATTAAATCATAAAGCACCGTTCTAAATTATTTACTTTACCGAATAATTTTTCTTAATGTTTATCTCTACGTCAATGACACTACTAGTTATTTTAAAATATGTAACAATTGTTATATAAGAACAAGTGACTATCCAATAGTCGCGAGTTCCGATATCAAATATTAAAACAATCGTTAACCTATATTTCAAATAACTAGACGGGAGATCTGGTATCCAATACCTATAGTTGTAGTATTGTGAAAATCGATATTTTCTATACACAAATATACGCATCTTCTTTCTTTAGCTTTACTATTTGCATTCAACTATTCACAACAATTGTAAATAACTGATTAGCAAATTGTGTCAGACACATTACCTCTAAAGGTAATTAAAGCTTAGAAACGTCATTACTAGATAAACAAATACCTAATAGGGCTTTCTAAATGCCAGTCAAGAATCTCGAGACATGAACTAATTCAAGTCAATTCTTACTGCATAAGAAACTATTATCTCTAAAGTATTATATCCTAAGGGGATATCTATCTAGATTATCTATCATGACTTAGAAACTAAGTCATTAACCATCTTTATTTTTTAAGAAAATCGGAACAACAGTTCCCGATGTTTAGACTAATCTAATAATATCCTAGTCTACTAGTATCTAGAACCTATTCTAGAATAACTGCAACCAAGAGTCTAGTCAGATAACATATCAAAATATGTGTGCAGTAAATAAAAGTTTAATTCTATCTACTATAGAATAAGGAAACAAACAAGCGGCAATTTCCATAATAACATACACTGCCTAAGTTATGGAATATTTTAAACTTAGCAGTGCCTCCCATTATTTTACGTAATACCGTAATCCCCAACGGAAAAACGAGAATTCAATATTTAAATCGAATTCCATAATGGGAAGTGGACCCCATGAATATATTTCGACTCACAGCAGAGGCACGGTCTCGCCGACGTATATTCACAGGTAGACAACTAATTGTCAATCACTCACTAGTGACTCCAAGGTTCCGGTCCTGGCCGTTTCTCGTTGTCGCTGCGAAGGCAGGCCCACAAGGAGACGTACCAAGGTTAAACTTGTCAATGATAAACTCAAGTTACTTGCGTAACCCTGACAGCTAGGGCACGTTCAGGATTCCGCTTTCGCTTGAATTTATCTAGTATCTAATATACATTCGGCATAAATAAATTTCTATCAGCTACATCCTCACAGCAGAGGCACGGTCTCGGATGTAGTCAACGAAAAGATATTTATAAACCGTATTGACAAGACGGACCAAGAAACAAGTATTCCAAATACTAGTTACCTTAAAACCTTATTTAGCGGGGATATTTCATTAAGTGTCATACACCCTAAATCTAATCAAATTAGATTATAACATGCATGTATAAAGTCAAGAAAACATGATTAAACATTGAATAAAACAAGCTAATCATTTTATGGAGGCCTAGAATCAGACTCGCTCTGATACCATTTTGTAGGGGTTTTTAGGGGCTAAATCCGGTAACGCAGCGGAAGCGGTGGAAAATCGTATTTTCCGATTTCAAAACTTTTTCTCGGATTAATTAAATAAAAATTTATTTAATATTCCAATAATCAAATTATGAAATAAAATTCAATAAATCATATTTAAGTGAATTTACCAAATTACCCTCACTTTGGTATTTTGTCCATTTTAGTCCGAAATTGATCTAATCAATTTTGAATGATTCTAAATCATTTCTAAGATGAACTTAGCATGTTCAAAACATCAAAACACCAAAAGCAACCAAATCCCCAATTTCTTAATTCTTGGCCGAATGCATCCATTTGGTGCCATTTTGTGCACTTTGTCATTTCATGCATCAAAACACATCAAGATGTAATCCAATGAACATGAAACTTTATATGCATCATATACACATCCAAATACACAACATATATGAAAACCCCCAAATTTGGAATTGGTCATGAACCCTAATTTTTCAATTTCTTCAAATTGGACAAATTAGACCAAATTGGTTAAATCCAATACTTCAATCATGTTTCTTCCATCCAATCAAAGTCTCAACACAATGAAACAACTCAAGATAAAATCTAGGTCATCTAAGAGTGGGTCAACAACTCTAGATTAGCAACATGGTTTCCAAAACCTAAAAGAAAGCTTATAACTACAATAGTCACAACCTTCCTTCATCATACATGCTCAACACTTCCATCAAAACTTACATCAACAAAAACACAAGGAATAAAGAAAGAAATAACCTAAGAACATCATATGTTAAAGCCTAGATCCTAAGGAACATTTTCCTTTCTAATAGCAAGTTGGAAAAACTCACTAAAATCCAAGCTTTCTTTGATTTCTTCTTTCTTTCTCACAAGCTTCCTTTGCTTCCATTAATGGAGTTTTTCTTTAAAGTGTATTAGGTTATCAAATGAAAGTGAAATGAAAACATATATACTTGTTATAAAATAGCCTTGGCCGAAATTGCAAAGACAAATACAAGTTATATTAATTTCAATTCATTTCACCTTTATCTTGATCAACTTGCATAAATATCCTAATAACACTTTATTAGATATTTAATTAAGTCAACAAAGGCAACCAAAAATATAACTCTTATATTTTAAGGCCATGGCCGAAATTTTGAAGAAAAAATAAAGAAAAATGATATTTCAATTTTAAACATTTTAAACAAATATCAAAGAAGTCAAATCAATTTGACTACCATTTCCTTTACTTTAAAGTCAACATTAAACACTTATAATCATTTCCTAACTTTATCATTTGGTGATATATTTATATTTTAATTATATTAATCATTTAACAATTAAATAATTAAATAATTAATTAAATATATAATCAAATATATGTATTATATTTACTTTAAATATCTCAAATACATATATTGATGATATATGTCAAATACCTTTATTTGACTATTTATTAATGTGTATTTAATAATATCATATATTAAATACAAATACACATTAATTAGGAAATGACGGTTCGGCCCGTTCGCATGTATTTTTCGTTTAACGATTAAACGATTTATAAATAATCATCATTATTCATAAATGTTGCTCTAGTGCTCTACGAGTATGTTTCATTATTGAGACTCTCTAGATTCAGGTATATCCGTCACGAAATCCAATTTCGTGTCCATAATCTATCCACCCGTAGATTATGACGATCACGGATAAACTAGCTAAATCATACAGGTCGAGGTCATTGCATACGTATAATCCCTCCGTCACAGGTATCCGGATAATCCCATAGATATAGATGTAAACGTCAAATCTCTATAGGAATATCCCGTCGACGTATCTATTAGCAATCTCTAAATAACATTCGGAACTTACTTCCGAAGTATACTGTGGCCACAGATTTAACAGACTGCTAATAATATATGGACTACCTATGCTCTGTACACAGAACTGACGGATCCTATCTTGACACACACAGGATATCCTGAGGATCTGTCCACACCCAACGAACAGGCGGAGGTCTGATCTAAATAGATCGGTGACGTGACTGTCATCTAAGTGTGGAGGATGTCTCATACATCCACAGTGGTATCTCAAGTCGAAGGACCACTATGCTACTCAAACGAGAAGATTCTTATTGACATTGGCGTACCATCCATTAAGAATCTTCGGTGAGCCGTTCAGTGTTTATCCACTATAAAACCTACACGTCTATACGAGTCTCCTAGACTCCATTAGACGTCAGGTGTTCATTGAGGATAACCATCGAGACCAGATCTATATAAACCATCGACCAAGTCTGATATACGAAATGTACTGGTCTCAACGGATTTGACTAACCGACCCGTGTTAGCAAATCTTGACCAGGAACTATGTTTGATAATATTCATTTAGCAGTGACACTTCCCAATGTCAATTACAAACTAACTTTGTAACTGTGTACTGCATTATATATTATCGGGCCTTTCTAATATATACATATCACTAAACACATTTAGTTTCAATCTAATCGTAATCAGATCGAATACGTATATAAGAACAATAGGTGCAACCATTGGGATGTTTGTATTCATGAATCAGACATAAATACGGTCCGGATTGGCGCTCTGAGCACCAAACCAACAAATAGAATGCATATATTTCGGTGTGAGTCAAGGCCAAAGGTTTATGATGTTATTTATATGAGGTATAAGTATTTATTTAAAGTCAATAAGTTGTTCGTACAGTAATTGATTTATGAAATAGTTTAATAAGTGTCTATTATAGTAACATAGTCAAGAATGTTTAGAAATGGTCAAAGGCTCAGGGTGGTGGTGAGGATCCATCACTTGCCGGTAACGTCTCCACACTGGAGATGTTACACCCTTGCTTACACACATGTGTATATACAAATCGTCCTGACATTATTAATATCACGACGGGACAAGAATTGTCAATCATGATCTCATTCCGTTATATTTTTTGAGACAAAAAATCATCTCGGTCTAGTCCTGTGCATCCACTAAATCATATTCACCCCGTTAAATCTCGTCTCATTCGTTGTTCCGACCTATCCAACTTGAGTTTTCCTGTAAAATTTTTGTCTCATCCCATCTTGTTTTTAAAACGATACATGACGGGATGGGAAGAGACGAAAAAATTATCATCTCTAATTATCCATAATTTCATTTTTCTCTTTACTTCATACTTCACTCTCATATTTCTCAGGGTAATCATTCACTCTCTCACAAATTTCAGATTTTGGTTAAGAAACTCCATTTTAATAATAATTTTTCTTTCTTAAAGTTGATAAGCTCTTTTTGTTGTGTCTTTTTTAATGGGATAACTTGAAAATAAGTTAAAATATTGTTTAATGGTGTGTTTACTTAAGGGCAATGAGAATGAATGAATGAAAATCATTTCCAATAAGGTTGTTTACTTCATAAAATTGAATAAAAATGGGAATGAGAATGAGAATGGGGGTGAGGCACACAAATTTGGAAATGAGAAATGGAAATCTCATTCCCACCACCCCCATGAGAATGAGATTCTCATTCCCATTATTGATGAGAAATTACAATATTATCCCTAAGATAATTAATTAATATTAATTTAAAAAACATAAATAAAATGCATTATAATTAATCAATAATTAATAAAATAATATTGACTATTTAAATAATAATAATTTAATAAAAGAATATATTATTATTTAGTAATTTAATACATTAATAATTAATTAATAAAGTAATACTTAATTTATAATAATAAATAAAATTAACAATAAAATAATATTTAACATTTTAATAAAAGAATAATTTAATAAAAGAATATTTAATATTTGTAATTTAATACATGAATAATTAATTAATACTTAATGAAAACTATTAATCAATAATTAATAATAAATAATATTTAATATTTTAATAAAAGAATAATTTAACATTGAGTAATTTAATACATCAAAAAGTAATAATAAATAATAAATAATAAATTAATATATAATTATAACTAAGGGTATAATAAATAAGTAATTTAATGTATTAGAACTACTTACACATCAACTGTTTGATTAAATATATTAATTGAATTTTTTAAAATTTTAAGAAATATAATATTATTTTTTCTCATGTGATATATAATATAAGTTTTAGAAAACTTAAAATGAATTATATGCAAGTGTAATTTATAATTTAATTAAAAAATTATAAACCTTAAAATCAGATTGGATGTCGGTGAGAGGATGTTTGCCTAGATAGATCCGGTCACGGTTTCAGTTCAGACACCAAACCCGAAGTAACCCCAAAAGTACTCGTCCACGGTCAATCATTCTTTTATTTTCTCTCTTTTCTTTCCTTCGATAATCAGCTTCTCTTAATTTGATGAACATAACACACCGATTCTTCAGCAAAATCACATTCAAATATCAATTCATGGAATCAAAACCCAATCCACTACTCAAACCCAGCTATTTCAAATCTTTGTCCAAAATTCGGGTCCCTATGCCTTTTCTACTCTTCATTACTTGAAGACCGCCAGCTATTCGACGATATGCCAAGCAGAAGCAGTAGTCGAAGAATAACAGAAGAACAAGAAAGAATTACATAAACAACCACCCAACGAACGTAACTGAAGTTTTTAAGAATGGGGTTGTAGTGCTAATGATATTCGAAGATATTTACTCGCCGGCCTTCATTGCTAAATGCTGATGCTTTGAACCTTCAGTCCAATCTCAGTGTACTGAATGAGCTTGGCTTAATTCAAATGATCTTGTCAAAATCATTCACTGTCGCCCGCGGTTTCTGAGTTCTCGAATTAACATTTGTTTTGAAGAGCGGGTGATTACTTGACCAAGTTGTTTGGTTCTAGAGAAATGTTGTGCAAAGCCATTGCTAGAGATCCTTCACTCTTGACTTATGACTTGGATAAAATGATTAAGCCTGTTGTTGCTTTGTATGAACAAGTGGGTGTTAGTGGACATAATTTGATTCCCATGCTTATGTCAAGACCCACTTTGATTCCTAGGACTTCCTTGAATGATCAAAAGATGGAATATATAAGTAGAACTGGGGTTTTCGAAAGCTTCTAAGATGTATAAATATGTTGTTACTCTCATTTCTATTTCAAATCGAAACTATCCGAGAGAAGGTGGCCAACTTGGAGAAGTTTGGTATATCAGAAGATGAAGTTTGGTCGATTTTTGGAAGGTCTCCGCTTCTCTTGACATTGTCAGTAGATAAGGTCCAGAGGAACATGACTTTTGTCGTGGGCACAATGAAAATGCCTGCGAATATGATTCTTGAGTATCCGTTTTTGCTTTTTAAAAATCTTGAAGCTGTGATGAAGCCACGGTTTCTTCTTGCGGCGAAGATTCAGGACATGGGTCTGGCTCCGGAAATAAAAGGATTTGCTGCAATTTTGAGTGCGTTGAGGATGAGTGAAAGGGTATTCTTGAAAGTGTTTGTTCATTGTCATCCGCAAGATGTTACTGATGAGTTAATGGCGGTGTATAAAAATGTAAAACACATCAAAAGGTTGGCAGTAGCCTCAAAGAAGAATATCCATAAAGGATTTCCTTTCTGAGATTTTTCAATCGTTGGTATGCATTTTTGTCGGAACAAATATCTTGATTGTATCAATTAGACCTTTCTTTTTCAATTATATTGCAATGAGTTCTAGTTATTTGGGATTGACATTTGTTGATATAGCTCAATATAGTTCTATTCCTCATGATTAATGTACATTTTCTCCACCAAAAAAAAATGTTTATATTGCACATGAATGGACTTTGTGATGTTCATTCGTATACTCACATGTGTGCCCTCTTACATAAAGATGAATGACTGCAAGGAGCTTTTAAAAATGTTTCTGTTAATCAAGAGTTGAGAACTACAGTTTTCGCTGTATCAAGTGCTACTTTGCCGGTGTTTGATGTCTCCTTTAGATTTATATCCAGTTACCTGTACTTTCAGGCCTGCTACCCAGTATATACGACTCAGATACATTGATCTTCAACAATGGGTTTTACCTAAACAGGTAATGCAACTTGTGTTATTACAGTGATCGATTTAATATTTTCATCAAAATACAAATTTTGGATTTTCTTGCTTGTTAATATTAGAGTTTCTTTGTTCATTTGGTTTTTATTGTGGGGCATGAGTCCGTACGACCCGGAACTGCACGGCCTGTTATTGTGGGGCACGACGGCACGACATGACTCGTGGGTCGTGCTGGGCGAAGATTTTTGACCGGGGCCGTGCCGTGCCAGGGCACGACATGAAGATAGACACCAAAATAGGCATGAAATTTATAATTAAAATTTTAGATTTATTTTTTTAAGTTCATTAACTCATTTTCAGTTGATTTTAGATCTTAAATGTTAAAAGTTAAAATTAACTAAACCATTATTAACAATTTAGATATTTACTAGAAATATTTCTTAATTAAAATAATATCATTTGAAAGAGAAATAAAATATAATTTTTTATATGTAATGAAAAGCTCATGTTACAAATAATATAAAATACAATGTATTTATTTTTAAATTTTTTTTAAAAAATACATTAAGTGTTTATTGATTATCATTCATTATAAGGGTAAAAAAATATTTAAGATTTTATGACTTAAATTAATTGAAAATACATTCACTTTGACTTAAATTAATATTTTAGATTTTAAACCCATGGGCCGGCCCAGACACGACTCATGTGACCCAATGGGCCGGCACGGCCCACGACCCATGTGGGTCGTGCTCATGGGTCTTGTTAGGCCTTCTATTTTATTGATGGGCTCGACATGACACAACCCATTAATTAAACGTGTCGGTGTCAGGCCAGCTTGCTGATACGAATGGGCCTTATCTTAACGGCCATACTGGGCCTTCTTTTTTATAGTGTTTGGTTGTATTTTAAGTAGAGCGTTTGAGGATTAAAAAAAATTATTTTGTCTCCACTAGCAAAAGTTCAAAATTTGGACTTTTATGAGTAGAGCTTGAAAAGTTTAAAATTTGATGTCATATATGTCAGAGACCTTTCATGGTCTGACCGCTAGATGTTCGTTGGGTGTGGACCGATGCACTCGTTAATCAAGTGTGTATCAAGATATGATCTGTCGGCCCATATGTGTACCATAAGAGGTTTAGGTATCCATGTGAGTAAGTCACGATTCTTAAGACTTCGGCCAAAGCCGATCACCTATGGTGGATCGCATATATCAGAAATGGTATTCTGATTAGTTGTAAAGAATCGTAGACATGTCGACAATATGAGATGTGCGCCTCGGAAACTTGATGGTGTAATATATGTTTCCTAAGCACAACTCGGATAGCCTACAGCGGAGGGATTGTTAAACATATGTGATGACTTCGACTTGTATAGTTCAGAAAGGTCATTCGTGTTCTTCATGAATTCGGAGGTGGCCGAATTACGTACACATAAGCTAGGCTTATATGACGAACATGTCTGAATTTAGAGAGTCTCACAATATGAAGTGTACTGTTGAGCACTTGGGTAGCCGATAATTTTTGATAATAAATAATATTTGATATTATAATTATCAATTAAAATAATTAAGTGTTATTAGATAACATTAATTATTTACTTTGACCCAATTGGATTAATTAGATTATTCCAAAATCACATAAGGGCTTTGTTGTAATTTCATAAATATATCTACCATTGGAGGATATTTGGTAATTACAAATGTGTAATAATAGATGTATTTGGCTTGATTTAATTGGATTAAATCAAAATGGTAGACAATAAACTAATCCATTGGTTAAACTTTATGTTGATTTAATTGGATTAAATCAAAAGTGGTAGACAAAAATGATTAGTCACACTTAATTATACATATTTAGACAAATTGGATTAAGCCCACCTAATATTACTTATTTAATGGTAGCACCATTGTCTTTTATACACTTATTCGATCTAATTACGATTAGAAATCTGATTATGATTAGATCGAAACTAAATCCGGTTTAGTGATACGTGTATATTAGACAAAGACCCTAGGATCTACAACATAGTGCGCAGTTACAACGTAGTTTGTAATTGACATTGGGAAGCGCACTATAAGATGTATATCCTTAAATAAAGTTCATGGTCAAAATTTACTTACACGGGTCGGTTAGTAAAATTCGTTGAGACCAGTACATGTCGTATATCGTGACTTGGTCCGATGATTTATCCCAATGAACCATGAGTATCGGGAGACTCGTATAGACATGTAGGTGTTTATTTGATAAGACCCTGAACGACTCACTGAAGATTTCCTAATAGATGGTACACCAACTTCAATAGGAATCTTCTCGAGTTGAGTGAGCATAGTGGTCCTCTGACTTGAGATACCACAGTGGGATATATGAGTTATCATCCACACTTTGATGACAGTCACGTCAACGATCTATTCATGATCAGACCTCTGCATGTTCGTTGGGTGTGGACTGATGCTAATGATATCCAATGCGTATCAAGATAGGATTTGTCAGTCCTGTGTACCGGGCATAGGCATCCTCACTTGTTTACGATCTAGTAAATCCATGGCTGTGGTATAACTTCGGAAATCAGTTCCGAGTGTTATTTAGAGATCGTAAATTGAAAGTCGACTATATTATACCGAACGGATTTGACGTTCTCATTTATATCCCATGTATAATATGGATAGCCTATGACGGAAGGATTATACGTATGTAATGACCTCGGCTTGCATAGTTTAGCAAGATTATTTATGGTCGTCATAATCCATGAATGGGTGGATTATGGACACGAAATTGGATTCTGTGACGGATAAACCTAAACTTAGAGAGTCCCACAATATGAAATGTACTCGTTAAGCACTTGGGCAACTCTATATGAATAATATGAATTATTCATAACACTTCATCGGATTAAGTGAGTTAATTCGGATCGTTTAATCGGTTAAACGATAACACATGCATTAGGGGATTTTGTCCGATAATAATTATTGTTTATTTATATTTGATACATAATACGATTAGATACACATTAATTATTCATCAAATGAGATTTTGACATATGCCATAAATATATGTATTTGTTATTTATTGTAAATAAAAATACATATATAATAATAATTATATTAATTGATTATTTGAATATTAATTGTTAAATATTTAAATGATTAATTAATAAACTTTTTCCATAATTGTTATGAAATTTGTCCAATTATTATTTGAACACATGTCATATATTTATTAAGTTAAATGTGTATCAATTTGATTGGTTACCAAAAGCTTAGTATTTATTTAATATTGATTAAATTGTCAAAAGATAATATTGCCCCTCAAAGTCGGCAATAAGGGCTTTTAAATGAAAAAATTATTTTCTTCATCTTCTTTAACCACCATTGTCGTGAGTCTCAATAAGAAAATGGGTCTCAAAATTTATTTTGAAAATCCATGAAGAAATGAAGGAAAATCAAGAAAAAATGCTAAGGATTTAGGAGATTTAAGGTAAGTCTTCAAAGCCCTAAGCTTGGCAATTTAGTTTCGTATTTCTTGATGTTTTAGAAATGTTCTAGGGTTCCTTCAATTCTGAAAAAATTGGGGGTTCTGGTTGTGAATGATGGATTGGAAGTTATATTGCATGTGTGAAGTAGTTTTGGAAGTAATTAGTGTAATTATTATCCAATTTGATCAATTGTTGATGAGTTTCTATTCTAGAGTGTTATGACCACTCTTGTGACACCTATAATTTTTCTTGGGTTGTTCATATGTGGTGACTTGATTTGGTGTTTTGATTAATTGATTTAATCTTGAAAAATTGGATTTAAAGCATGAAAAATCATTAATTTCGGTTCTGGATCAGATCTGTGCAAACTGGAAATTTTTTGATGAAAATAATGTGTTATGAGTGTATTGGATGTGTTTTAGGAGTTGGAACAATTGCTGGAAAGTGTTTCAGAGTTGAAATAAGCGAAAACAGCCAAAAACGACGTTACCAGGTGACTTTTGAGCCAACCGAGTGACAGATGTCCAAACAGTGAGTTCATCACTGTTCGGGCAGCCCATGAACTGCCTTAACACTATTGGGGCTGACCTGGGCAGTCCCCATAAGTGTCGGGTGGTCGGTTCGGTCAAAAATACGTTTTGCGTTATTTTGCGGAAAAATATTTTTTCGTAAAAAGTTTCGCAACATTTCAACTTTATTTATGTTGATATTTGATATTGAATAAATAGGTTTAGGTGAAATATGAATAAATTATTCATATTAGATATTGAATAATTTATTCGGTAATTTGAAAAAAAATTAAATTACGATTTCGCCCGAACCGCGCTTCCGCTGTGCCCATTGCCCAAAACCCCAACAATAATAACATAACTTGATATTGAAATTAGGCTAATTAATTATGTATGGATGTTGTGAAAGCATAAACACATTATACTTGTTATTAGGTAAAAAAAGTTCATGTTAGACATGAACTTAAAATTAGAGTTTGGAATTCTAGTTGATAACTTGGAGGTATGACTAACATTCTAGAATCACTTGACCACCTTTGAGTGATCTAGAATTATGCATGAGTCATTTCATTGTGGGATTATATTTTGATTTGTGTTTTGGATTCAAAATTTACGCATGTGCGTATTTAGAATAAATTTATGTTTTTTTTGTAAAAATATTTGATATTTTGACAAATATGATTTTATTCTTTACCATGTGTTGATGTTGATTTTAATGTTAAAAATTAATTTTGGGTGTTTTGAAATGTTTATGGAAGATCAGAAGGAATTAGAGTATAATACCATATTTCCATCAGCTCTCTTTCCAGAGAGCTAATGGAAACAATTGAAAACAAGAAATGAATTTTTTTTAAAAGTGTGTTGGGCGCTATAGTGAGCGCACTGTAGCTTGTGAGTTTACACGCGTGCATGCACATGACTCGCGCTGAAATTTTATTTCTCTCCGTTTTTTAGTTTCCGGACTCCGATTCAGGCACAATTTTTTTCCTATGCACTCGTAATAAAATATAGTATTCCATTAAATTATTTAAAAATATATTCATGCTTGATATCCATGGGTTAGACCCACTTCTGCTGCGCAGGGCACCGATTCGACCCTAGAGGTCCTATAATCGCCCCATCAATTAGAACGTCAAATCTCTGTAGTGTGCAATTCATATATGTGTCACGACATATTCGTGATCTCTCAATCAATATTCGGAACTCGTTTCTATAATGTACTATGCCCAGAGACGTGAGTATTTTCAAAGTATGAAGGATCATTCATACATCCACGGTGGTATCTCAAGTCAAAAAAATAGATATGCTACTCGATTCGGGAAGATTCCTATTGATGTTGGTGTGCCATCTATTAGGAACTCTTCCGGTGAGTCATTCAGTGCTCATCAATTGAACACCTACATGTCTATACGAGTTCTCCAAGACTCATGGTTCATTAAGATAAACCTTCAAACCAAATCTTGATATACGACATGTACTGGTCTTAACGGATTTTACTAACTCACTCGTGTAGGCAAATCTCGGCCAGAAACTTTATTTGAGAATATACCACAAGTAGTAATACATCACAATATCAATTACAAGCCTCATTGTAACTGTGTGACTAATGTATATTCTCGGGTCTTTGTCTAATATATACATCACTAAACCTCAGATAATTTCGATCTAAACTAAATTAGATCGAATATGTATATAAAAGACAAGAGATACTACTATTTAATGGGTAATATTATAGAAAAAGTAATTATTTATATTCATGAATATGTCGTAAATATTATACAGATTGGTGCTCATAATACCAACCACAATAATTTTTAATGTATTTTGTGATACACTCTAACAAACTTGGAAAAATGAGTTTTGTGTTTAGCATTGAGATTGGGAAAGCATGATCTTATTGTTTATGATATTATTGAATAGATTTCTATGATAATATAGGAATATACTTGCATGACATATGTACTCTGATTAGAATGTATTCTTAATGAATTTGTTTTAGGTCAATTAATATAGGAATATATATAGTTAATTGAATGAGTTGATATGTCTACTTGACCATCGAAAGAGATTTGTAGACAGTTCTGTGTTATAGGTTAACAATCTATACATATTGCTCAATTAAAAGAAGAAATAATTTATTCATACAACGTGCTGAGGGAAATTACAATCCTAAATCTTTCTCACATAAGTTTTTTTAATCAAAGTTTCTTAATTCTCAATTTTTGATTTCGATCGCTTTAGTTTCATATACTTTTAATCTTATAATTGATTTCGTAGATAAGTGTAGGATTAATATAGTTTTAATGGGATTAATAATAAGTTTTTGTGAGATTGATACTTTTTGTTACTAATTGTGTGATGTGTGTCCTTGCGTGCTATACAAAATTATTATCAAGTTTTTAACATGATGAATGGACATATTATGATTAATTTAATTTGTTGTTTTGTTCTTTAACATGTCAAATACAATAATAATCATTGTTTGATTGTTTAGGGTGCATATTCCTGATTTATTATGCAATTTCTTAATTTTTACAACCTTCGATATTTTATTCATAATTTTCTCATCTGATGTTTGATTTATGATATTAAAAAGAAAACTCAAAGATATACAATTTTATATTTCACATCAAAACCAAATTCAAAAGCTTTCACATTAAAATAGAGTATGAAGTTCATAAGTTTGTAAGAATACAATCTCAAGTTACCTTTTCTGAGTTGGAAACGTGATTTAGGAAAATCTATATAAATATGGATATCTAGGATAGTTTTAAAAAGTATTTTGGGAGGTAATTAAGCCATCCTTATAGGAACAAACACCAAGAAAATTCAATAATTGAACAAGAACAAGAACAAGAGAGAAGTTCAAGGAAAAAATCAATAAGAAGAAGATTATGGCTGAAGATTGGAGCTTAACAACCTTCAATAATTAGTTTATTTTATCCCTCTTATTTATTTATTTTTTGTATTTAATGAATACCATAATGATTATATTTATCTTCTTTATCATAATGAACTAAACCATTATTATATGATTGTAATGGAACCAACATATATCTTTTATTGGTTGAATCTTTCTATAATTGATTTTGTGACCTTATATATATACATGTATGTATGTATTTATTTATTTATTTATTTATTTATTTGTCTTGTTCTTCATGTTTTCTATTGATTAGCTACCAATAGGATTGATTTGGTAAGCATGATGAACTTAGAAAAGAGATTTATGTGTTTAAATCAAGATAGAATAACTTTTTTTTTGAAATCGTTGGAAACCCTACCGCCACCCCTCTCCTGACTTAAGCGGAGTAGGTAAAACCCCCGGCTATCCCAGACTCTTATAAGAAACACACTCACTAGATTCGAACTCATGACCAAAAGATGAGATCATGAGCCATACACCATCAATATGTAACGCTAATTAAAACTAGAATTTAATAAATTCTTTTTAGCTTAATTAATATAGGAATATAATTAATCGATTAAGAGTGTTAAAATTAATATATATAAGGCGGACACCCACCCTTATTAGTTGGGTGTCCATAATGGATGTCCAATTTATTAAAGGACATTCCCTGCTGATGTTTACTTTATAAGGTTGGAGTCCACATCTTGATATCTTAAATTTAGTAAATTAATTTGAATATTATTAGTTAAAATGCTTAGAATATGATAATAAAACCCCAAAAGTACTCGCCCACGGTCCATCATTCTTTTATGTTCTCTCTTTTCTTTCTTTCGATAATCAGCTTCTCTTAATTTGATGAACATGACACGCCGATTCTTCAGCAAACTCACATTCAAATATCAATTCATGGAATCAAAACCCAATCCACTACTCAAACCCAGCTATTTCAGATCTTTGTCCAAAGTTGGGGTCCCTATGCCTTTCCTACTCTTCATCACGGTGAAGGTCGCCACCTATTCGACGATATGCCAAGCCGAAGCAGTAGTCGAAGAAATAACAGAAGAACAAGAAAGAAATTACATAAACAACCACCCAACAAACGTAACTGAAGTTTTTAAGAAATGGGGTTGTAGTGCTAATGATATTTCGAAGATATTTACTCGCCGGCCTTCATTGCTAAATGCTGATGCTTTTAACCTTCAGTCCAAGCTCAGTGTACTGAATGAGCTTGGCTTAAATTCAAATGATCTTGTCAAAATCATTCACTGTCGCCCGCGGTTTCTGAGTTCTCGAATTAACATTTGTTTCGAAGAGCGGGTTGATTACTTGACCAAGTTGTTTGGTTCTAGAGAAATGTTGTGCAAAGCCATTGTTAGAAATCCTTCACTCTTGA